>CAWUFW010001748.1:0-1200000 GCA_963921515.1 Calotriton arnoldi | reverse complement strand
TTGGATGTATCTGTAGTGGCCTGTGATTGATGTTTCATCCTTTCCCATTTAGGTGACAGCGCATATGCAGTGCGTTCATTCATACTCACCCCATTTCTCAACCCATCTACCCCAAGTGAAAGGAGATACAATGCTGCCCATAAGTCTACGCGGAATGTGGTGGAGCGGACATTTGGACTGCTGAAGAGCAGGTTCCGCTGCCTCCACAAAAGTGGAGGTGCACGGCAGTACCGGCCCGAGATATGCTGCAAAATCATTGCTACCTGTGCCTTGCTACACAACCTGGCCACAAAGAAGGGAAACCCAGTGGAAATCACAGATTCTGAGTCAGAGGATGAGGAATGCCCACAGCCACATCACAGAGCAGCAGGTGGTGTAGGAGCTGCAGATGGGAGACACAGAAGTGATGAGATCACACGCAACTATTTCTAAGTGAGTAATGACACAAAGCTGATACTGATTTTTGAATAACGGTGTTTTATTGTCCTTACATCAGGCAATATGTTTGCACACTGCCTCACAATCCTGGCCTCTGTGTGCCTTGAGTTGCACATCATGGCATGTCAACACTGCATGCACATTGACAACCCCTTTCACTGTCTCACATGGGTTACCTCACCCATCAGCAAATGTCTGCCACAGCATGGACTTATTTCCTGCGCCCACGCCCAGCACTGCTACAGTCAGTGTTCACACTTCCCTCCCTTGACGACTGTTCTGCTGCTGGCCCTTGCCTTGCACTCCGCCGTCTGGGCTCAGCGACAGGTGGCATAATGCTGCTGCGGCTGGTGACCTCCTCACTGTCCCCACCATCCCCAGCCCCTGTGGCAGCTATGTTGGCTGTCTGGCGCAGTTCAACAGCACTGGTGACCTGCACCAACCCCCTTGCAACATCCTGGCTGCAGTGGGCCATTTCCACCTGCATGGCAACTGTGCGTCTGCTCAAGACAGCTGTAGCATTGCATAGGCGGTTGACCGCCTTCGTGTACCCATCCATGCGCTGTTTTTCACGGTGCCTTGCGCCATGTTCCCTCTGAATGTTGGTGCATAACTGCTGTACTGCCACAGTCATGTCCTTCATGCACTCTGCATTGGCCCTCTGACCCTCAGCAACAGTGGTGTTCAGTTCATTAATGCCCTCCTTGATGTCCCTCATGTTCTTATTCAGGGACACCAGCTGCCGTTGCATTAACTTCATTGTTTTCATTTGCAGACGCTGCACCTTGACCATGGTGCACTCAAGACCCACAAAGACACTCGATTCCTCACCCTGCTCAGAAAGACGTTGTGGCCTTGGTCTGCGTCGGAGACCGCTGGTGTGACTAAGCTGCATGGGTGACTGTAGGTTTGGAGACTGTGCTGGCTCTTCGGGCATGGTCTGTGGATCTTCCGGTGTCTCCTCCACTCCCCCCTCCATCTCCTGTAGTGTTTCCACAGTGTACCTCCTAGGTCTTGGTCTTGGTGTAGGTGTGCCATCTGTGGCTGTCTGCGACTCTTCCTCCCCTGCATGTTGTTGCCCAGGTGCCTCATGTGTCTCCCTGTCTTCTGCCTGTGGCGCAGGTTCGCCTGTGGATACAAGATGTCCATTTACTGTCGTTCCTTGAAGCATTTGAATTACATTAAATTTACATGATTTGCTATTCACACTAACAGTTTTCCGCTTGGTTATTGACTGGTGTGAGTCCCCTGCGATTGTGTTCACCTATGTCACTGCTTTGCTATATGATGTTTGGGACTACATCTCCCATGATGCATTGCTGGTTGTTATCAAAATGTGTACTGGAGTGGAAATCTAACTTGCTCATGTGTTATTGGGGATTGGGGATTGGAGAGGGTGAGGGTTCACGACAAACTGTGCATGCATCTTACCTTGTCTGGTGTTGTCTCGGGCTGAGCTGTTGTTAGAAATGGGATCTCTAGTTGGCAAGGGCTTGCACCTTTGTCCAAGTAGGGACCCTTCTTCCTAGTCAGGGTAAGGGAGTTACACTCCAAAAATAACCCCTGCTCACCCCCTTGGTAGCTTGGCACGAGCAGTAAGGCTTATTCTAGAGGCAGTGTGTAAAGCATTTGCACATAACCAACAGTAATACAGTGTAAGCACTACAAACTGACACCACACCAGTTTAGAAAAATAACCAATATTTTTATATACTCAAGACAAGACCAAATACGATAAAAATCCACAGTACAGTACTTTAAAAATGATTACGTTGCAAGGTAACTTCTTCTTTGCAGGAATAGTTCAAAAACAAAGTTCGTACGAGTCGGTAGCTCCGTCCGAGTCTACCGCGATGCTGAAAACAAACAAAGTCCAACAGTTCCAGCCGACCGCGTCGATACGGGCCGGCAGAGTCGTGCCCAGACTTGGTCACAGTACCTTTCTCGTTGTGGCTGGTACGGAGTGTACGAGCCGGTCGGCGTTCGTCGCGGTTGCAGTGCAAGACGGAGCGATGCAAGGTGCGGTGTCCTCTCAATGCGGTGCAGGCAGCGGCTCGATGACAGTCGTGCGGTCGGAGTCGGTGAGACCAAGGCAGGCGATGCAGGGTGAGACGGTGCTCGATGCGGTGCTGGCAGGTTGCGATGCAGGCGACCAAGCCGGAGTGCGGGAGCTGGCGTCGGACAGCGGTGCGAGTCGGAGCGGTGCGTCGCGAAGCGTGCGAGCGGTGCCCCAACTGCGATGCGGTCACGATTGTTGAGCCAGTTGCAGCGACATCGTCGGTCTGGTCCGGCTGGCACAGTGAAGCAATGCGATGCGAACTGCGGTGCCCACAGGTCACGGTGCAAGCAGCGGCTCGGTGGCGAGGGCGTCGGACGTCGTCGTCGGTGAGACCAGGGTTGCGGTGCGAGATGCGGACGGTGCGGTCTGCGGTGCAAACAGTACACCGGGCCAGCGATGGAGTCGGTTGACGGAGTCGGTTGCGGTTCCCTTCCTCTGTGGCAACTGAAACCGCGGTTCCAGAAGCGGTACCCAGAGGGTTGTGAAGTCTTTGCAGTCCCTGAGACTTCTTAACAGGAGGCCAGCTCGGTTTCAGGCCCTTGGAGATTCTCAGCACAAGTAGTAGAAAGTTCAGTCCAGTCCTTTCACTGCCCAAGGCAGAAGCAGCAGCTGCAGGCCAACCCAACAAAGCAACAACACAGCAAAGGGGCAGTACTCCTCCTGGCAGCTCTTCCAGCTCTTCGTCTTGGCAGGTTCCTTGATTCCAGCGAGATCTAAATTCATGGGGTCAGGGCCCCAATATTTATATCCCAAATTCCTTTGTTCTCTGAAGGCAGAGAGGCCTTTGCCTAGTCCAAACCAGTTCTGGAGCACTTTGTTGACAAGTCTCCGTCCTTTCTTTCAGAGAGTAGGCCAGGGACATCAGACGCACCACAGGAGGTGGAGCCAGCATTGTGGAGGGAAGGCACTGTCCTATTCAGGGCCCAGGTGCAACTCCTCCCACCCATCTACATGTAGATCTTGCTATTCAGCCCTGTGCTGACTCACCCTGTCTCCTGGCATCCCCCAGCCCCTGTCACTCACACTCCAGACAAGGAATACACAACCTCGCAGAGGCAGGCTTGGATGGTTAGACAAGAAAATACCCACTTTCTAAAAGTGGTATTTTCAAACACAGAATGTTAAAACCAACTTCACTAAAAGATGCATTTTATCATTCTGAGTCCAGGCATACTAAACTCGAATTTCTACCATGTTCCCTGGGTCAGTTAGGATTATAAGCTGTAATAATCAACACTGCCCGTTCTGGCCTATGGGGAACAGGTAGCCTTGCAATAGTGAAAAACGAACTAGGCTGTAATTCACTATCAGGACATGCCACACACACCAGGGCATGTCCTACCTTTCGCATACAACGCACCCTGCCCACAGGGGTACCTTGGGCCTACCTTAGGGGTGACTAACATGTAGAAAAGGGAAGGTTTAGGGACTTGCAAGTGTGCGCACTTGCCAAGTCGACATGGCAGCCCCAGGCTGCGCACAGGCTCTGCAATGGCAGGCCAGAGTTACACTTTACGGGCTGTTTGCGTGGGTGGCACAATCCAGTGCTGCAGCCCACCAACAGCATTTGATCTATAGGCCCTGGCACTCTCAGTGCACTTTACAAGGGACTGACACATAAACCAAATATGCCAATCATGGAAACACCAATCCATAACACATTTTATACAGGAGCACTTGCACTTTCCCACTGGACAGCAGTGAGGAAAGTGCGCAGAATCATTACACCAGCAAAAACAGAGTCAAAACCAGGAGGTCAGAAAGCAAAAAGTCAGGGGAAACACGCCAAAAGATGCCAAGTCTAACAGCTGTCCACTTCTATGTCACTTATGCTCTCAGGCTGGAGGGTGGACTCCACCAAGTCCTCCTGGGGTGTTGTTGCAGGCTCTGTGGGTGGTCCTCCACCTGTCTTTTTGGCTTGCTTCAGTCTGTCTGCAACCCTCTCCTTCGCCCTGGAGCGCAAGTCATACCAGCGCTTCTTTAGGTCATCGATGGAGCGCTGTGTGACCCCAATAGCATTGATCTTGGCTTGTATCTCCAGCCAGATCTTCCTCTTCTGCGATTCAGGAACATGCAGTGATTTCTTTCCAAATAGGAGCTCATGGGTCTTCACTACTTCCTCAGTGAGGACCTCCAACTCCTTTTCGCTAAATTTGTGCTTTCTTTTCCTTTCTGCAGGCTCCTTTCCCTTCTCCTGTGTGTCCATCCTGTCAGTTGGTGTCTGCCTGAGCACTCCTGTGCAGCTCCTGGATGTGTGATCCTGCTCTCTGCCTCTCCCACAGCCTCAGGCACTCAAAAACAGCATGGGTGGGGTCACTTCCTGTATGTGATGTCATCAGAATGCACCTGGAATGCAGATTCGCTAATTTGCGATTTTTTAAAATAGCGATTTCGCAAATACAGAATAGGTATTTGCGATTCGGTATTCAGGATAGCGACTTTTAGGGAATCGCTAATTAATAGCGATTTTTTTCCTACATTGCGGTTTGCGATTCCTAAATAGCGATTCGGTAAAAATCGCTATTTAGGAATCGCTATTGTGGTCTTTCATACATCTGGCCCTAAGTGCCTCATTATGAGTTGCCCATAATTTATTGCACAAAGTACTTGTCTTATAAACACCAAGGCTGTGGGTTGTGGTATTTACTTGGTGCGAAATCTGTACATAATTCTGAATTTTGGACCTCAGAAATAGGGATCTCACACTAATAGATTGTGTATGCCTCCATTCCAAGGTGAGCAAATTTGGATTTTGCGCACTTGCTCAAACCATTTGTGTCAGGACTTATCTGGTGAATATGTGGATGATGCACAATCCCGATTGAGATGCAAATGGGAGATTACACCCGAATTGGGATGTGGCCTAGTCTTGTAACTAGGGCCTTTATGCAAATGAGGGTCTGGCTCTAGGACCCATAATACGAGCTGAAATTTCAACATATTCAGCATGTAAATTGTGCTAAAAATGTTATGGAACAATCTGATAAAGACTCTTCAAAATTCAGCAAAATGTATTTCTTTAACACGTGGTGGAAGGGTTTCACTGTAATGCATTAGGTTGTATCACTTTGCTGGGTGGCATTTATGAGAAGTTATACTTTCTAAACATGAACTTAGATGTATGCAGCCCCTAACCCCTCACCGTCCTAAACTAAAAGGCATGTCACTTGTCTTGTGTTCCCTCTATGTGGCTCAGGCTGACATTGTAGACAGAGCAGCATTATATATCACAACATCTACAGTTGAGGTTTGCGCACAACACACAACCTGAACTGGTGTATTTTGTGGTGCATTAAAAATATGATGATTAAGTAGAAGGATGTGTAACCACAAAATCCAGACCAAATCTGGGGTGAGGGAACCAGAGGCACGGGGTGCTGGGAGTCGGCAGACTCCAACATAAACTATGTACCACAATGAAGCCGCTCCCAGTGGGGTGTCGCTAGTGCTAGTGCAGTTTTAGTCTGTGAGTGCAGGCATCTCACAAAAAGTGAAGGACTGGTCTCACACACCGCCTGGTGTCATGCTTCATCATAGACCAGTCCTCGCCCTCTAAAAACTTGGTTTGATAGAGGGCGGGCATACACCTGACGACAGGGATGCACTTCTAAACTAAGTGGGGACCCATGGGAAAAGGTAGTGAGTTAAAGGGCCATTAAAGATGTCAGCTTAAATTTAATAGTGCTGGCATCTATATGGTAGTTTAAAATAAGGTGATCGGTGTAATGGGGATATTATTGTCCCCCCACCGCTATCAGTGAGGTCAAAATGTTTCTGCCTGAAGGCCCAGTTGGGTCCGCGGCATTCATCAGGACCGTGATAAACAAAAACAACGGGCTCCGCTCTTACCAAGCTATGGTGAGAGGATTTCCACTCAGTGGGGTGATGTGGATCACACTCCACCGTGATATGGCTAAATTCTTAAGCCTAAAAGTGAAAACAAAATGTACAAACAAACTGTCAGATAGCATTGGACACAAACAACATATCAAAACAAAATCAGCCACATACACCAAGAATCTATCGTGAGTGGCTATAAGTGCAACAGTTTTGTGACAGGAATCTGTGCACCAGTTTAGGAGAAAGTCTCTCCAAAATGCTTACCCTGTAATGAGGACAATTTTGCCCCATAGGAGGGTGAGGGCAGGAGACCCCTTAGGTCAGAATGCTAGAAAAGCAAATGAGGAGAAAACACAGGAACACAAGATGTTAAAACCAATTGAGGTACTGCCAAAGGCACATGAGGTTCTGTAGTGCAACCATGGCATGAAACCTGTAAAGAAAGTCATTCAACCCAACACTCATACTCTTACTGTGACTTGACATGATCTCCGCCTCTGTGCCTAGATCTGTGCACCTCCGCTAGCTGAAGCCAAGGAATGTCGTCGTTCAGGCCTTCTTTCCATGTGCTGAGGCGGTAAACCCACCGCTGTTCCCTCACATGGAGTGGCCTGCTGAGGTCTGTCTTTTATTTTTTCATGACCTCCAGGACCACCCATTTAAGGTCCGTGTCTCTATGGTTCTGTTCCAGAAAATGTCTGGTAAGTTTTGTGTTGCTTTTCTTGCAGCGAATGGTGCTGCGATGCTCGTTGATACGGGTTTTAATTTTTCTGGTGGTCATACCCACGTACCGAAGGTTGCATGGGCATGTGAGAAGGTATACCACGTTTTCCGTATTACAGTTACTGAAGTGGTTCAATAACCACAGGCGTGTGGTGCCAATGTCAACCGTTTTGGTGGTCACGGTGAGAGGGCATGCAACACATCCGCCACAGGCATAGTGTCCTGTTGGTCTTTGGGTATTCCATAAAGTCGTTTGGTCTTCTTCTCTGGGTTGGGGATCTTTTGCCCTGACTAACTCATCCCGTAAATTCTTACTTCTTTTGAATGCGAAAAGGGGTGGTTCCCAATGCTTTCCTGCTCCTTGAAGGATATGCCAGTTCTTTCTTATGATTTTTTGTACCAAAGGCCCTGAGGGCCCTGAGGGATAACCTACCAGTTGGCCAGTTTCTCAGGGTACGCAGAAACTGTTCAGAGACGGAGAATTTTCATGTACAAGCGGAAGAACTTGAAGTAAAATTACAAGACCAACACTACCCCAGGAAACTGATCAGGAAAGCAAAGAAGAGAGCAAGGAATGTGAATCGCGACGCTTTACTGGAGAACTACGAGAAAGAGAAATCAAACAGAGTAGTGTGTGTCACAACATTCACACCGGTCTCCAATGCCGTACAAAAAATCATAAGAAAGAACTGGCATATCCTTCAAGGAGCAGGAAAGCATTGGGAACCACCCCTTTTCGCATTCAAAAGAAGTACGAATTTACGGGATGAGTTAGTCAGGGCAAAAGATCCCCAACACAGAGAAGAAGACCAAATGACTTTATGGAATACCCAAAGACCGACAGGACACTATGCCTGTGGCGGATGTGTTGCATGCCCTCTCACCATGACCACCAAAACGGTTGACATTGGCACCATACGCCCGTGGTTATTGAACCACTTCAGTAACTGTAATACGGAAAACGTGGTATACCTTCTCACATGCCCATGCAACCTTCGGTATGTGGGTATGACCACCAGAAAAATTAAAACCTGTATCAACGAGCATCGCAGCACCATTCGCTGCAAAAAAAGCAACACAAAACTTACCAGACATTTTCTGGAACAGAACCATAGAGACACGGACCTTAAATGGGTGGTCCTGGAGGTCATGAAAAAACAAAAGACAGACCTCAGCAGGCCACTCCATGTGAGGGAACAGCGGTGGGTTTACCGCCTCCGCACATGGAAAGAAGGCCTGAACGACGACATTCCTTGGCTTCAGCTAGCCCTGTAAAAATCAGATGTCTATATATCACCTATATATACATGCGACCTACATCCAGTTCATCATGTTACACTAGACATCCCCTGGCTTCAACTAGCCTTCTAATTATCATACATCTACATTTCATTTATATGTACATACTGCCTTACATCTAGTCCATCAAGACACACTAGACATTGAATTTAATACCTGCGACCATTGCACCCTGGCTCGAATTCCCTCCTTTAGGGATTGTGGGAACTGTAATTTACCCAGTTTATATGTCCCCATCTCACCTACCATGGTTCTAAATATCACACCACTAGGAATCCTGATCACATAATCTATGCGCATTTGGCGTTGGGGTACAGGTTATTTCTGGCAACATGATCACCAGACTCCTGTTTCTTAAAAAGCGCATTAGGAACATCTATATACAATATGTCCCCCCGGCGTTTCTCAGCCCACCACCATGTTTGGCACATTTGGGCCTTTTCAAGTATTTGATCTATCGTATGGCAGGTCACATCATGATGTTAGAATCCGTCTATGCATTTTGATATCGGAGTCTCACTTATAGACGCTTGGCCTTTACCACGCATGCGCGGCGGAATGCTCACTTTAACACGAGCATTCCCACTACCTAGACGCGCATGTGCATCGCGCAAACGTTCTCCGAATCACGCTGATGACTCGGTTCAGTACAGAACCCTGAGCCATACTCATAGGCGCCTGGCCGTTTTTTCACGCACGCGCGGTTAAGTAGTTGTTTCACCGCACATGCGCTATACTAATCTACCTTGACGCGCATGTGCTGCGCGCTGACACTTTCCACATGACGATGGGGACGCCGGCCCCGCCCAGGGCATTAACTACCTGCCGACCCACATGTTTTGAATTCCGTCGTTTGACACATCCGCAACCCATATTAGGAAGGTCAGGCAAGCCTCCGGACCTCCAGCATACCATGTCGTAGGGACACCGGATCCCACACTGCAGCTTCCAATTTAGCGGTGATTAACAATGAACTTTTCACGCTGACACTATATAAAACCGGGCGCCGGCTCACTCACTTCACATCGAGGAGCGGAGGTGCACAGATCTAGGCGCAGAGGCGGAGATCACGTCAAGTCACAGTAAGAGTATGAGTGTTGGGTTGAATGACTTTCTTTACAGGTTTCATGCCATGGTTGCACTACAGAACCTCATGTGCCTTTGGCAGTACCTCAATTGGTTTTAACATCTTGTGTTCCTGTGTTTTCTCCTCATTTGCTTTTCTAGCATTCTGACCTAAGGGGTCTCCTGCCCTCACCCTCCTATGGGGCAAAATTGTCCTCATTACAGGGTAAGCATTTTGGAGAGACTTTCTCCTAAACTGGTGCACAGATTCCTGTCACAAAACTGTTGCACTTATAGCCACTCACGATAGATTCTTGGTGTATGTGGCTGATTTTGTTTTGATATGTTGTTTGTTTCCAATGCTATCTGACAGTTTGTTTGTACATTTTGTTTTCACTTTTAGGCTTAAGAATTTAGCCATATCACGGTGGAGTGTGATCCACATCGCCCCACTGAGTGGAAATCCTCTCACCATAGCTTGGTAAGAGCGGAGCCCGTTGTTTTTGTTTATCACGGTCCTGATGAATGCCGCGGACCCAACTGGGCCTTCAGGCAGAAACATGTTGACCTCACTGATAGCGGTGGAGGGACAATAATATCCCCATTACACCGATCACCTTATTTTAAACTACCATATAGATGCCAGCACTATTAAATTTAAGCTGACATCTTTAATGGCCTTTTAACTCACTACCTTTTCCCATGGGCCCCCACTTAGTTTAGAAGTGCATCCCTGTCGTCAGGTGTATGCCCGCCCTCTATCAAACCAAGTTTTTAGAGGGCGAGGACTGGTCTATGATGAAGCATGACACCAGGCGGTGTGTGAGACCAGTCCTTCACTTTTTGTGAGATGCCTGCACTCACAGACTAAAACTGCACTAGCACTAGCGACACCCCACTGGGAGCGGCTTCATTGTGGTACATAAGTAGAAGGTTGCCCAGTGATCAAGACCCTACAGAGTACAATAAAAGTGCTCGGATAAAAATCACTAGAATAACATCTGTTTCCAAGCCCTTTCACAGCACTCTACAGGGTGCTCATTATCAGCCCATCTGCTAAATGATCACTGAGTTTTGCTTGGCAGCACCTCCCCTGCGTGGGCAGGGAGAGGGTCGTTGGCTATTGAGGTAAGAGGGTGGGTTGAAGAAGTCACATGAAGGCTTGGCTCGATGCTGGCTCGAGGGTGCAAGAGGACCTCCAGCCGAGCCAGAACAAGGGATCAAGCTTGTATCTGGCTCACGCCTTCGGTGGCTTGCCCACCTCTACTTTTAACCGAAGTTTCCTCTCGCTATTAGTGGTTTTTTTTTGTAACTTGATGGATTTCATGAAATGTGACCAATTTTAAAAAACGAGATCACAAAGCTGTGGAGAAACAAACTTTCACAACTTCGCATACTTCAAAAAGAGCTTTCAACCTAGTGCGACTCTGCAACAAGATGCTACAGTCACTTAGTAATATACACAGACCTGATACAATTGCAGACCTGCAAAACAGTTCTTTCATTCTGGCACTTGCTTTAATTTGATTCCCAGCGATAGAGAAAAACAATGTAAATCTTCGAGCTATTTGCTCAGCCTTCTTACCATTCCCCTTAACAGGAAGTAGTGTGCGCCCAGTATGTCTTTCCAAAACCCAGGCTCATAATAATGCAGATTCTTGTGTCAAGGTGCAATTTCTCACTCACATCAGCTGCACCACCCATGGAGTACAAAAAGAAGAAAATATCAAAAGTAAATCTGCCTGCTCAAAAGAGCACTGATTATAAGTCATCTGACAGATATAATTACAGGAATTGCTCTCTGCGTTCAAACTGTTATTTATTTCAGCAGCCCTGACCCTTCATGGAGTGCTTGCCACTCCCTCTGCCGCCAAAAAAAGAGTTGTTCCCCCTAAGTGAAAACAGCCTGGCCAATTTCTCCTCTCGGCTCGGCCACGTGCCAGGAAAAGTGCATATTTTCGTGAGCTCGGGCTATTTTGCCAGAAGCCTGCACTGTGTCTGGACATGAAGGTTCCCCTTTGTGAGCCCAGGCCGGACCAACCAGGAAGCTCTACAGAGAAAAAAAAATGTGCTTGTTTATACTGTGTTTTTCCTGTCTTACCTTTCTTTTAATGCCCGTTTTGTTGGAACAAAAGACATAAGAAGCAGGGAGTTGTTTTGATGAGCGGAAAGAAGCGCCTTTCATCCTGTGCATTTAAGGTTTAAATGACTTCTAGCTCAGGCACCTCCTTGTCTGTCTCTCCTCTCCGACCTCCTCCCATCTCCTCTTTCCTACACCTCACACTTCGTTTTCATTCTCTCCCCCGCCATAAATAAACCAGTCCCTCGGTTTCGTTTTTACGTCGTTTCTTGTTTTTCCACCTCGTTTGAGTAAATATTCCTCTTGTCGTTGTCATCACCCAGTCAAATGTATTCCTTTTCTCCATTCATTTGCTCTCTTTCTCTTTCTTTCTCAGTCCTGAAATTCGTAAAGCATGTTATTCATGAAAATCTAGAGAATCCTGTCCATCGAAAGCCTAATGCTATTTTTCGAAACACATCTTTATTTCTAATTAAATCCAGATAGCTGGCAGATTTCTGCTTGCTCTCTGAGTTTTCGCTCTATATTTTTTTCTCTCTTTCTCTGATTCATTTTCTTTAGTCCTCTAACATACACAGGCATACTCACACATACACACGCACCTCATCCCCTTTTAATAACCCTCGCTCATTGTGTGTATATTTCATTTTCATTCTGCTACTCAAGCCCTCTGACTCTCTCTCTTTTTCTGTTGCACTCATTTCGTATCCCAACTATCTCTTTCTCGTTGACTCTCTCCTTCTACACTACTTTCCTCTCCCAACTATCTCTTTCTCTCTAGTCCTTTCCCTGTTTCTCTCCCTCTCTCTGCATCTCTTCCTACAGTCTGTCTAATTCTCCTCTCTTGAGCTTTGTGTTGTTTTCTCCTCTTCTCTATTATTTTCATATGCTCGCTCCATGTCCTATCACTTTGCCTCTCTCTTTCTCCCCCTTTCGTTTCCCTTGTGTTGTGTCCACACACCTTCCTGTTGTCTTTCCCTGTAATTGTGAATATAGGGCAAACCTACCATTATTTTGATGCCATCAAGAAATTCACCCACTATGCTGTGGGGTACACCTACAAATACAGACTCATCGCACCTATGCTACTTCTCACGTGGCCACAGTGAAGGCTAGCCCTGGGAGTACACAAAGCCTTAAAATACACTCTTTGATGATACCATGGATACTTTCAGGAACCACTCTTATGCCTGAATGCAGGTCACTGGCTTGCAACTCACTTTATCTAGGCAGTCTTGCCTAAGTCACCAGGGAAGATGCAGGTTATTCAAAATGCTGTGGCCCGAGTACTGCTGAGCCTTCCAAAAGCACAGCGGGGTGATGTAGGTGTTGAAGAGGGTAGGGTTGAGAGAAGAACCTTGAGGCACTCTACAGCTGAGTGTGCTGGCTTCCAAGAAGTAAGGCACCAGGTGGACAGCTTGTGTTTTGCACGTCAGGAAGGAGTAGGTTCATCAGAGGGAGGGTCCTTGGATGCCAATCTTGTGGAGGCAACTGACGGAGATGTGTTGTGAGACTGCCAGTCTGGTTAGCCCTCACTGGCTGCCGGTGAGAAAAAGAATAGAATTTAAAGCTCTTTGCATTGCACATAAGGTAAAACATGCTCACGGCCCACACATCCTCAGCCATCTCAATACTGCGTATAACAATGCAAGAGAGCTTAGATCGAACAATCACTTCCTTTTGAGTATTCCTAGAATCAAAAGCGCAAGAAGAGAAGGGCGGTCGTTTGCCTATTTAGGGGCTTATTTATGAGCCGTTGCGTCACATTTACGCTGCCGTTGGGTCACATTTTGTGACACTGCGACAGCGTAAATATTTACGAAGTGACGCATCTAGGCAGATGCGTCACATCGTAAAACCCCTGCACTACATTTTACCTGCGTCAGTTATAATGTATGCAGCGTGGGCGGCTCCCAGCATCAAAGCCTCGCAGAAGTGGTGCATTGAAATCTGTAAGATTTCATTGCGCCACTTCTAGAACGCCATTGCAACAAAACCTTACGCCTGCCTCATGGCAGGCATAAGAGTGATGCAGGCCCTTTCACATGGGGCTTGCCCCATGTGAAAGGACACATTGCTTGAGTTGCGTCTGTTTTCAGACACTCCCCAGCAATGTGCCACTCCTGTGCATACAGATACGTCAGTAATACTGATGTATCTGTAACTCCTTGCGACATGATGCGTCATACAGTAAATCTGAAGCATCGATGGTGTCTCAAGGAGGGCGCACTGAGAAGTGTCGCATTGCTGCTTTGTTGCAGCGATGCAACACTTCTCATAAATAAGCCCCTAAGTGTCCACGCTCTGGAACTCCCTCCCTATTCATCTAAGAGCCAACGGCAACTTGGTCAGCTTTAGAAAGCAACTAAAGACTCATCTCTTTGTATAATTAGCACATTATTTATCTCACAATCCCTGTCAGCGCTAGGTTGCCCGTTTCTGGGTAGCCATGTGCTCTACAAGAAATTGTAAAATAACATAACATAACTGGCTCCCACAGTTGCACTCATGTTCTTCAGGTTATAAGACAATAGGTTAGAACACCTCCTCGATCGCCTCTGACAGCAACACTAAAAACCCATACCAGCTGTGCACACACCTTTAACTCCAAGCCACAAAATTCCAAAAATCTATTCACCTGGACTGGTCACCACATGGCTTGGGCAGGACTTTACAAAATGGACCCCGACCACGTGCATTAGCTTGGCTGGCACATGGGTCACAGTGCCAGCAAGCTGTCACAGCTCTGCTTTGCTGCTGATACTCTACTGGGGTGCTCTGGCTAACCAACTCAATCTACCAAAATCATCCAAAGCAACTATTGTCTGTCTATGATACCAGATGCAAGACTCCAAACACATTCTCCCAAAACAACACAATCAAAGGCACCAGTGACTGGGATGTGCCATATTACATCCACGCTTACCTATCCCAGTAGCGCTGCGCCGATCTGTGAGACTATTGAATGGTGCTTGGTGTGATTTCCACAAGATCTTACCACTAGTCTCTAACTGCTTTCATGAAACCAGAGAATGGTGTAAATCTAAATGCACACCATGCTTACAGATATACAACTCAGCTGTGCAAGGAAGTGTGATGTCCCGCCCTGCAGCAATAAACAGCGTGCTTGACTCCTGGTATCCATCTCCCACTCACTCTGAAAATTGCATGGTAAGGTAGTAAAAGGATCACTGATGTGCCACGCTTCATTTGATTTGAAGGCGATGTGGTCTTCTAGGCAATAAAGTGCACTATGACAGATGTGTTGGATTTTGCATAGTGAGGGTTTCGGTTCTCTCTGAACACTGAGTAGATTTTTTGAGTTGCTGGGTACATCAGCAGTCCAGTAGAGGTGTGTGTTTGAAATGGGGCCTTGGTGCTGTTGGTTTCACAGGGTGATTTTGATAAGAAATTGGGGCCTTATTATGAGTTTGGCGGTGCGGGAACGGGACCGCCCACTCCGCCAAACCTATGTACAAACGACCCGCCAGATAAGGAGTTTTCTACTGTCTGGCTGGCAGTTCTTTGGTGTTCCCAGGGCGGTGCCTATGAAATAGGCACCGCAATGGGACCGTCAAAGGAAGTACCTGAACGGCATGGACTGCAGCAGTCCATGCCGTGCAGGTACTGGTGAGAATGCACACAGGGGGGCACATGTTGTGCCTCTCTGTGTGCATCCACATGGCTTGAGGGACAAGGGGGCCCTGTAGGACCCCCTTTGTTTCCTCACCACCACACTTTCATGGCGGTTGCGCCGCCATGAAAAGTGTGGCGGTGAGGAAACTCGTAATATGCTTGGTGGGGCCGCAGCAGCCCCACCAAGCATATTGCGGCCTCAATACCGCAGCGCCACCACCAGGGTTCTCTGATCTCTGGCAGTTGCAGTGGTCCCAGGGCAGCCCAACCGCCCTGGTCAAAATGGGGCAGTCGGAAGACCGCCACCACTGCGCCCCTGCGAGTCTGGCTGTCCGTGGACCACCAGATGTGTAATAAAGCCCTTGGTATTCTTCACAATACATTGTATGTGCCTCTGTGTCAATCTCTTGTGGTTGAGCCCACTGTGGCATATGAGTGAATGTCATCCGATAGGGAAGCAGTGATGTGCTGCATTTTGTTGTTGGGCATGTGCATTATAAGAGACTAATCCCGACCTTTATGTTGGCCGATGCCATTCGGTGTCATGTCATGCTGGGTTTTGTTATAGTTGGTCTGGCGATGCAGATTTTTTTTTAAAGCCGGTGGTATTTGCTTTAGAGCAGATTGTATTTGCTAGAATTATGTAGGTGTGAACTTTCCAGACTCATCAGATGATTAAATAGGAGCATGACCAGTATTTGCTTTGTTGCATGTGCAGCAATACAGTGTATTTGGGGCTATTGTGTCATCGCTTGTTTCACTGGGTTGTTTTTTTGCATTCTTTTTGCATAACACAAGAAGCACTAAACCCCTGTGTTGCCTGGTGCTTGGATGGAGAGAATTGTGGCGCTAAAACCTGGTTTTAGAGTGAACTGGATTATCTCATAATTTTAGAATAATGAGACGATTTTTCATAACTGGTGACATGGAGTTTCGCATAAATACTTTGTGCATTAGTATTTCAACCAGTGTAAATTTATGAATTGTAATAACAAATATCCCAGGTTGTCACTGAAAAGAACTATGAAATTCCCACAGGGAAGTGTCCTGGTTGTGTATCACTATATCCATATCACAAATGAAAAAAAGGGATCCTGTGAAGACATAACCCATAAACGTTTGTGAGGTGAAAAGTCCTACATCTATCAGTGGAAGAGGGTAATTCTATAGAAAAACTACTAACTGCAACACTCACAGCGTTGTCCAAACCATAAGAGCTACTTAATGGGAAATAGGAACCAGCAAAACTACTCAATAGGGAGAGTATAATATTATGGAGACATTTCATGTGAACACCTCAGTGTGGTCCAAGACAAACTCCAGAACACCTCTTGGCTTCTCATCATTTGTACTTCCAAGTGGCCAGCAGGAAAAAGAAAGAGGTGAAATAAGGTATCCTTGGCTCTAGACCCTTCTGCTTACCATCAATTATGTAATAAATAGGTAGTTCACTATCTAAAACTGACCCCATAAGGGGAATAATTGTCTGTAAGCAGCCTAAAGTAAAAGGGAAGGAGAATAAACAAGCAATGGCAAGGCCAATAGACCGCACCTTTGGGACCTATTGGCTTCTTCAATGCTTTTAGTTATGCTGTTTGTGCCCGCATCATTTAGTAGGCACATGTATGCTGTACTATGCATGTGCACCTAAAAAATGGCACAGGCACCATTATTATATTTGCTGATCTATCTTGGGGAAAAAAAGAAATAAAAGGAGCGCAAAGCACGTTTAAGGCCAATGAACTGGCAGCAATTTGCTGCCTGATCCTCTGCACACAAAAAAATACAAAAAATAATGCAATAAAAAAAGGCAGTGGGTGAGGGGGAGGGGCCAGCAATGGGGACCGAGAGGTTGGGATGGAGCAGCAAAGAGAGAGGGTGGGTGAGAGGGACAGCAACATGGAGTGGACTCGTGGCAGGGGAAGGCAGCACTCTAAGGCGAAGCACACGAGCAAGAAAGGAATGAGGGGGAGATGCACATGAGGGCTAGAGTAACACTGACGGGGTTGGGGAGAAGTACACAGGTCAGAGAGAAAGAGCAAGACAGAGCACAGCAGTGGGAGGAAGAAAAGTACAAGAGGGAGATAGCTGGAAAACACATGCACTCTTATGGTGTGCTTAACCCAAAAGAAAAAAAATAGTTCCTGTAAAGTAAGCAGTGGAAGGACACAGGTAATGAGACTATGCTTCAGGGGAGGGACAAGCATAAGTAAAGGAAGGTAAGCCCACACAAGTTTATGAATATAAAGCAAGCAAATGAGAGCGACAGTAAGGCCAACCAATGGTAAGCAATAGGCGGATTTTAAGCCTACTTTCAGCTCACAATAGTTAATCTCAAGCGGACAGTTTGCGCTATCAGGTATGTGAGACCAAAAAACATGTAGTTCTGTCTAGTCACACAAAATATTATTAGTGGCATGCTGGTGCAATTCAAAATAGGTACCTTTGTGTGTGTGGACTAATTTGCTGAATCTTCATGTGACTGCTATGAGAATTTCAGCACAGATTCATCAGGACTAAAATACAATAGAGACTCATAAAATGGATTTAGGTGTCCTTTAGTAAGTCATGGTATCTCTGGAGTGGAGATTATCTGAAAAAATTAAATAAAATGCACATGAAGATGTGGCCTAACGGCCAGAGTGGTGGACCTTGAAGCTGGGGAACCGGGTTTGAGTCTCGGCAGGGACGCTCAGCATCCTGTGATTCTGGGCAAATCACTTAATCTCCCCATGCCTAACAAAATGAATGTGTCCCTCTGTAATGCAACTGGTGCTCGTGTAAAGCCCTCTGATACCTGCGGGTCGAGTTTGTGCTATATAAAACCCCCCAAAAACCAATGCACTCAAATAGTGTTAATGAATAATGGTGAATTATTGTTAAAGGTGGAGATAAGCCTATATTTCACATGATGGAAGAAATATGTCTCAAAGGGGGAGTTTGAGCTCAACTATGTCCTGGAAAAATGAAACATGAATGTGATAGCAAGGAAAAGTGACATGAAATCCAAATTAAAGTATAGTACATTTATTAAATACTAATTTTAAAAGAACGCAAGACTCACCAAATGTAAGCCAGGAAGAGCAAAACATTGTCTCAGATCTTTTATATTCATATGAGTTCCCTTTGGTAGTGGTGAGTCACCAAGTTACTTTTCAGATGACATAAAGTAAACTCCTATTCTTTCCGAATAGTTGGAAGCATGGGTTTCTCCAAGCCAGTAATATAATAACAAGCCCTGACCTACAAAAACATACACATCCCAAAACGACTGGCAGAGTTCCAATGAAATTAGAGACAGCCAAAAAAGATAAATTCAACTTGCTTGCAAAAAGACTTACCAAGCCACAGCGTTTTCGTGCAGAGTGGAGTAGGCAACATCAAAATCGGAAAGTATAGTAAATGAAAGGAACAGGTGTTACATAATTGGTTTGAAGTAAATGCACGATTAACAAAATGTTGGTTACTAATTTGGAGAGTGGCTCCTAAACCCTTGGTAGCTGTGGCACAAGCAGCAGGCAAATCCTTACAGAAATGCGTGTTAAGTTCTAGCAGTACCAAGAAATTTAAAGACAGGAAAACAGCGAAAAACAAAATCCCAAATCAATTTAGAAAAATAGATGAAAATATTATTAGCAAACAATACACCAAAACAATCAAAATAAGGGGAACTGGAGATATGAGGTTTTACCTTTTTGTGAACAAAAGCACTAAGTTAAAAAACAAACAAAAGCTCCAATGAAAATTATCAGTTTAGATTGAGTGCGAAGGAAGGAGTGGAGGTCAGCTACTTCAAGCGGGTCTTGCCAGTCAAAGTTTTTACCTAGGGGATTAGTTTACTTTGTGGAGCTCAATGTCTTCCTGTGAGGCAAGGTCTAAAGGTGAAGCTCGTGATGGTGTGTCAAAGATGGCCATGTCATTGTCAAGTTTCCACTAAGGCTGTTGTTTTTGGTGCCAAAAGCTCTGAGTGGGACAAGGCTGGATTTCCTAGCCAAAAAAGGTTGTTTCATTGCTGGAATAGATTTGTCGCCTCACCCTGGTCCAAGGTTTTACCTTCGGACTGTAGATGTGGGTTTAAGCACAACAGTTAAGTCTGGGTAAGGATTCCCAAAAGTTTATTCTCCTCTTATTTTTTAATGTAAAAGAACATTTTAACCCACAGAAAGGGTCTATGAATGCTTTCTACACAATCCTCGCTCACCCTTCCTCCTCAGCACTGGTTGGTTCTTCTGGGAAAAAGACTCCTTCCCCACCGGCAGTGACCCTCGGGAAAAAGATATCAGGTAAGCCTTAATGCAACAAACCAAAAAATAATTCTACTTAGCATTTCTCGATTTCTATTTCCTTTTCCTTTTCTTATATGTGAATATTTCTCTTTCAAAATTCAATTCTTAGGGTAATATGTCATTCTTCTATTCCCAGGCTGAACTGGAGTGTGGAAAAGGAAGTTAGGGGAAATAGAAGACTGTCTTATTTGTGTGGACAGCTTGAGGTTGTCTAACCTAGGGATACCGCCTCTATCCCTCCAATATGCTATCAGTGATGCTATCAGTGGTGCATATACTCAATCCTCCACCTGCGCTACCCACAGTTCTCCTGAACTGTGGTGGATTAGCAGGTTTCTTAAGTGAAGAAGGGACTTCTTCACTGCATCCTCTCTGGTGGACTCCTCACCTTCTTCCAGTGCAGGGTCAGGGTTTGCTGATTCCTTGTAGTTGCTAGCAGTGTTGGACTCTTGAACATTGCTTTGGGGGGTTCCAGTAGGTATCCTGCAGTCCCTGTCTCACTCTTCCTGACTGCCAATCAGTCTTCCTGCCTTTTTATAACCTGATAGTCTGTCTTCTCTCTCTCTGTTAGTCTTTCTTCTCCCTTCCTGTTTCTCTCTAGTCTGTGTTCCCTTTCTGTTTCCCTTGAGTTTGTTTTTTTGTTTCCCTGTAGGAATTTCCAGAGCCCATCTCACCCAAGCGGAGTATCAATGGGACCAGAGAACAGGTAAGTCCACCCTGTCACATGGACATGTGTTTTTGGTTCCCTCAATCCACCAGAGTGGCAAGGGAGGAAGCTGTAGCTGGGTAGGGTTGTATTGGCCTGATACCCTTACCCCAAGGTTATACTGAACCAGTTTCTGCACGGCAAAATGCTCTGAGTTGGATGAACCTGTTTTTTTCTTTTTGCTCGCCAGGCGTGCCTCCTCGCTGGGGATGTCTCACCATCATTTCCCTGCCCTCTAGAGGTGGAAAAATTACTATGTACCACTTTTCTCTAACTGTTGGGAAAGTCCCTCTTTGTGACTCCTGCAGCCCTCAGGTCCTTAGGGCAAGCGTTAAGGCAAAAGGTCAGTTTCCAGTCAGGGCTACTGCAGGGTCCTCTTGGAGTTAGGAGCCCTTCTGCTTTTTGACTTTGTGGAAGAGGCACAGAGCAGAGCACCCACTTGACCCTTGGAAAGCAGTTTCATTCCCTGAATGTGAGCATGAGTCATGGATTCTTGATTTTTCTCTTTCCAGCACTCATGTAGAGTCTTCTTCTTTCAAGGTAACTGTTTCTCTCAACCCCACTAGACATCATCTAAGTCATAGGGTGTTGGGGACTGTATTCATAGCATTCTGACCCAACAGGGAGAGAGGACCCCCAAAGAGAGGGGTGTAGCGCCTCACTATAAAATGTGCCTTAGATCATAACGGAATACTACATTTCAATTGAATTGCATAGTATTTAGTTCTACTGTGAGATTAAAGTTCCTTCTTTTACATAAATGATAAGCAGTGGACTGAACAATACGGTTTTGTGTCTGTTGGTTAACTGTTGAGTTCTGAGCGCTCTCCCCTACACTACTTTTCTGAGAAGCCTTGAACTGACTGTTCAGTTTGCGGAGCCATAGTAGGATGAACCCGAGGACATTAGTGGCAAAAGACCTCAACTACCACGGCCGAGGTCCCAGCAGCCTTGGCTACCCTGGGGTTCCCCATATGGGTATGACAATTATCAGCAAGTTTTGTAGTGTGTGGTCTGCAAGTTCCAGTTCCAACTGTCTTTAACAGAACAATAAGTTCAGCTTGAACACAGCATCATCTGCACAGTACAATTGCAGACACAAGTCTGGGGGAGTAGACCATAACAACCCATCCTTAGATCAGTTGTGGATGTTTGAGAGAGAGGGGGGTTCCCAGAAACAAGGATAGGGAAATCCTTGCAAGTTTTAAGTACCAATTAGGGAAACTGAAAGGTTACAAAAAACTGTGACGAGCTCTCAAGAGGGGACCATGATAGGAAACCAGGGAGCGGGGCTATAGTGTCTGTCTATCTTAGCCCCTTAGCACAGGTTTTCCCAGGACACACCACAAGTGCTTCCCCACATTTGCTTTCCATAGTTTACCAAAGACGTTCTCCCTATCCCTGACTTTAAATGTATCACTGTTACCAACATCGTGTGTTATTTCTTTGGGTGGGTTAACTCTGAGGCCCTGAATTTGTAGTTGACTGTCCATCAGGCTAAGGCTGAGGAAGAGGAGAAAACAAGGAGTGTGAGAGGGAAAAGTTGAGAGTAACATGCCAGGGAAAAAGAGGAAAGGAGGCAGGACTGGCATGAGGAATGGGTCCCAGAGTAGAAAAGAAGGAAATGGAGAAGTATAAAGAGAGAGATTTGGAGAGAGAGAGAGAGAGAAGATAGCCTCAGAGAAGAAAAATCTAATGATGGCAACAAAGACAGCTACATCTTCGAGTTGCGATTCCACTACCAACTCTGCAGACGTTCCTGCCAAGTTTCCAAAGGAGTGAAGGAAGTGACCCGATTAGGGTCACTCGCAACCACCTCTCAGCCTTCCTCACAAATGAAGAGTCGGTCAAACAGTAGAGAATACAAACCAAAGGTATTTACTAGAAGTACCGGTCTGACCAGCCTCCTTGGATTGCTGCAGAGAGACTGACTTCAGCCAACATGGAGTTACAATAAGTACATCTCAATCCAATGAAAGCACCACCCAAGATGGAAAATTTCAGGCTCACACAGCTAAAACAAAGTGGTACAGTAGGATAAGTTTCAACTCTAAGGCTGGGTACACGCTATCTATAAATGAAGGTCGTCCTGCCCGTGCCCGCAGCTGGGCTGGTGGGAGAAGGCCTCTATCTAGTGGGAAAGGTATGTGCTAACGAGGACAATGTACTCAGCGAGATAGCGTTAAACCTTGAAGAAAAGAGAAAAAAACCGAATGGAGACATTTCTCAGCAAACTAGGGTTAGTTTCAATCACTGTTCAAAATGGCGGCTCAACTTAAAATGGTGCAGCGAATGCTAACTTTACATAGAGCAATATGCAAGCAAAACGAGTGCTTAACATTTACATTTCAACAGACCCTCCTTTTAGCAGAAGCTAACCATTTTAAGTTGAGAGAATATGGAATATAGCATGGCATGTATATAACAAATAATCTTCAGAATTCAGAGCAATCCATGTATTCAGCATCAAGGGAAGATGAGTCCTCAAATATACCCTTGTCTATCTGCATAAAACTATCTATTTCTTTCTGAGTCATAATCACAGCATGGGTATCATGGATGGGCATCTTCTGCTTTGGGGTTAGAAGGGTAACACAATAAGAGCAACAGGCCCGGGGACATTGTATACAGATGCAACATGTGAGGAAAATACCTGCGGCCGCAGCTAGGAAAACAAGAATCTTCCAACCCCAGGATGTAAACAGATCCCAAAACCACCCAGATAGGGTCCAAGTACCATTTTCCTGGTGAATGTCAGAGGAGAGTCTGTGTAATATCTGTATGGCAGCATATACATTGGGGGCATGGTCAGGTATGTATACACAACAGCTACTACCAATGACGCGACAGGCCCCTCCCCATCAGCAAGGATGACGTCTAACACCATCCGGTTTTGTAAGGTAACGAGTCTTGTAGCCTGAAGCTCAGCAGTGATATTGGTCAGAATTCCTGCTGTTGTATTAATGACCCCTTCTACAAGTCTCGTGAGCCGACCAATGTTGAGGCTATTAGACATGGGGCCCCAAAAGGGTGCAATACCCTTCATGGCATCTTCAAACTGTTGCAAAGTGGTATCTGTCTGATCTATATCCTCTGTGTTAATAACCCTTCTAACTCGGGGCAAATGTACACTCCGAAGCTGCAGCCGATGGTCTTTATGGTAATCGGGCAGAGCAACATACACTGGGGGAAGAAGGAAAGAGAGGTAACACCTGCCTGACCATCCCCTAGGCAGCCAGACATAAGACATTAGGGGGCAAAACCAAAGGTGGACTATTAACCGTGCTAAATTGGAAGGTAAAATTACATTTGCTGTCCCCCACATCTACCTCCCCCTTCCCTGAACACAGAAAGCAGCTGTGGAGCTGACCAAGGACACCTGTATTGGCTTATCCCTAGTCACATTACGTTCTTGAAAGGAGCAGAAGTACTCAGATGTATTGAATTTCTGAAAATCAGCCATTTCCATCTGAAGCCATGTGCTATTCTTCACCTTGAGTTCACTGAAGATGAGATGCACACCTTTTTTAACTTCGATTTTCAAATCATTTTAACTAAGTTCCTCCATTCAAACAGTTCTGGCGTGCAAAACTTTTTCCGCGCTTTGTCCCGCTGCGCTGCAACAATACTCAACTACGAAGGAAACAACTCAGGTTTCCATAAAAGATGCACAGCCATGTAGTAGCCTGAATCCAATTAATTAAATTCATGTCGTTTTATATGCTTTTTCTCCAACTTTTCTCTATTACTTTTCATCCTTTTTTCTTATGTTCAATTCATTTTATTCAATACGTTCTTGTCATCGAATGTTCAAAAAAGCTCAAAGGCATTAGATAGATTTCATGTCATGATTTATTTACACCAGCCCAATGCATTTCGGGTTTAAAACTCCCTTCGTCAGGGGCATCTAGAAATACAAACTTAATTCTGCTACACAAGGATACATTTATATAAAGAAACGGCTCCTTGTGTAGCAGAATTAAGTTTGCATTTTAACAAGAATACACATGTTTCGGCACGCTAGATAACAGAAAGATGAAGTTATGGTTGTCTAAATGGATTGAAACTTTGGAATCGTTTACTTATGTTTTAGGCCCTATCAGCATGTCATGGTAAGCGTATAAATTCTACCGGGGTGTTTTTAGTTTTAAGCAGGGAGTTACTTTAGTAATACAGATTAAATGCGAATACTAATGAAAAAAAAGACTGTATATAATGAACCTGTTACATTATCTTTTTAGCGCTTCATGGATAGATTTACTTTGACGTTTTTGAGATGTGCGGTGTAAAATCAGGATGAAATGCTTTTTCATATAACATGATTAAATGAATATATTTGTTTGTATTTCTAGATGCCCCTGACGAAGGGAGTTTTAATCCCGAAATGCATTGGGCTGGTGTAAATAAATCATGACATGAAATCTATCTAATGCCTTTGAGCTTTTTTGAACATTCAATGACAAGAACGTATTGAATAAAATGAATTGAACATAATAAAAAAGGATGAAAAGTAATAGAGAAAAGTTGGAGAAAAAGCATATAAAACGACATGAATTTAATTCATTGGATTCAGGCTACTACATGGCTGTGCATCTTTTATGGAAACCTGAGTTGTTTCCTTCGTAGTTGACTATTCTTCACCTTGTCATATTTGCGCATCCTGGAGTTTGGGGACAAAGTACCAGAGATGTTTAGTCCTGCCTTACCTATTGGAATAAACCCATGATGGAAACGTATATAATCAGTCACAGTGTTAGAATCAGCAGGGGTCATAACCTGACGGGAGTGGTGATGGAAATGGTGGTGTACCATTACAAGCAATTCGAACCAGCCCTCACAACTTCCAAGGTATGACAAAGGCATAGACAATAAATTATCTCTCTTATGAGTAACTGAGGGGAGCAGCCCGTAAACCCAACAATTCGTTATGTTAGATACATTATGAGCCTGATGCAGCATTTGTATAAAAACATTATCAGTGTAAGTCTTGCGATGTTCTCCTTTGTGGGGGGCCAAAGTAACAAAGATATGTTCGGGGGGAATGGGTGTTGTACCAACCAAAGAATGCACAGGATACTTCTCATCCAGAAAATAGGATATCCCCAATACAACTATTAGTGCAATGACAACTATTGATGCAAAAACTATTTTACTTTTCGTGGACCAACCCCGCTCTGGGCGCGGAGGTGCAAATTGTTGTTCTTCCTCAGTAATGGCCGACCAAACGGATACATTTCAAAGCAAGGGAAAAAGGAATGCAGTGGAACTGGTGACAAAGAAAAAGGGGGCAAGTGTTCCCAGTGCCCGTCTTGAGCCTCACTGGTAGACTCCTATTGTTCATCAACATTGGTGCTCTTGAGCACTTGCGGTGGAGCTGTTCGATCCTAGCTCTTGAAGAAATCCCACGCCGCACAGGATAATATGCCCCCGCCCCTCCAGGGGAGCACGTTCGATCTATCCTGCCCAATGTCCGAACAATGCACCAATCTCACCTCTCCCTAAACTACTGTTGCCTGACTTGCGCAGTCCATCCCTGCTAATCTGACTTCTCCTTTGGTGCACTGTTCCTCCAACGGGGGTGCAGTTTGTACCTGGCTACTCCAGGCACAGAGGGGTCAGTTAAAAGGGGCTCAGACACAGAGGGGCCAGTGGAAAAGGGCTCTTGAATAGCCTTGATCTCTGAGGGCACTGCTGCATTTAGTACCTCATTGTTCGCGGCCTCCGTTTGGGTCCATGTGAGCTTGGCATCCGAAAAGGGGACAAATCGCGGGACTTGCTCCCACTCTGAGTCCCCAATTCCTTCCTTGACCCACTGATCATAAGGCATGGGTAGAGGCACTCTGCGACAGTGTTGACTATGAATCCAGTTCTTTCGGCCGGTGACCTTCACTGCAGTACGGGTGGCAAGGAGGACCTCGACTGGTCCCTGCCACCTCGGCTCCAAGCTCTTCTTCCTCTGAAAATTCTGGATTAGAATAAAATCACCAGGCCGAATATCATGTCCTGGCCCCTCGGGTACTGGTGGGAGAGAATCCTGGATCTGTTGCTGAATAGAACGCAGACTTTTAGTTAACTCATGCAGATAGTCCACTAATAGAGGATATTCAGTTTCAGAAAATCTACGAGGACGCAGGACGCCCCAGAAATTTGCCGAGCGCCCGAACACGACCTCGTAGGGTGACAGTCCTGTCCTAGAATGCGCTGTTGTTCTTGTGGACAAAATGGCTAATGGTAAAGCATCTGGCCACTGCAACCCTGTGCTCTCCTGAATCTTTGTGAATTTCAGTTTGAGAGTACCATTGTACTTCTCAACCAAACCTGCTGACTGGGGGTGATTTGCAGCATGAAATTTTTGTCTGATATGCAATCCCTCACAAACTAATTGAATGACTTTTGCATTAAAGTGGCTTCCGTTATCACTCCAAATCAAATGGGGCAAGCCGAAGCGAGGAAAGAACTCCTTTAGGAGTACTTTTGCAGTCGCTATGGCTGTGTTCTCTTTCGTGGGATAGGCCACCACCCAGTTACTGAATGCACAAACCACCACTAATACATATTTCAAATTGTTGACTCGATCCATTTCTATGTAATCCATCTGGAGGACCTCAAATGGGAAAGTGGGAGGTGCAAAATTACGAGGTGGCGTAGGGGTACCTTTTCCAGGTTTGTTCATCATGCACACCATACAATATTTGACCAAATGGGCAGCAGTCTTTGGGATATTATCATTTTGCCATACAGGGTCTAGCAACTTACAAATATCTTTAGCACTAATATGAGCTGGCCCATGTGCCATGGTGACTACAGGAAGAACATATGCATCTGGTAGCATCCATCTCTGTTTCCCTGACTTATCAGTCCAACACCCCTCCTCATCCAAACGTGCTGTGCTTTCCTGTCATATTGCTAATTCTTCAATCGTTGCCTTACTTTGTATCTCCTTGACACATTCCAGCGTATTCTCAAACATGGTGACCTCGGGCATCCAGCTAGCGGGACCTGCTATAAACATCCTTTTCATCTTCGTCCGGGCTGTCTCCTTAGCTGTCTGGTCTGCAAAGGCATTCCCCTTACCCACATTGTCAGTAATTGTCTTGTGGGCGCTGCACTTTACTATCGCTAATTTCCTGGGGAGTGTCAAAGCCAACAAAAGCCTATGTATAAGGGGGCCATGCTGGATCTTCATCCCATGGGAAGTGAGAAACCCTCTCCCTGCCCAGAGCCGCCCAAAAGTATGGGCGACTCTGAAGGCATACTGACTGTCAGTATAGATATTGACAGCCAGTCCCTCACTCAACTTGCAGGCTCGAATAAGGGCAACAAGCTCTGCAGCTTGGGCCGACTGATAGGGAACTTGTGACGTCTCTACTACCGTGGACAGTGTTGTGATTGCATATGCAGCTGTTGTAGTGCCATCTGGTAGCTTAAAGCAAGAGCCATCGACATATGGTTCCCCTTGGGGTCAGATAAGGGAACATCAGTCAAGTCTACCCGTCCTTTCGTCTCTTCCTCCATCCGGAAGATACAATGATGTATGTCGATTTCCTCACTCTCAGAAGGGAGGGGTAGTAACGTGGCTGGGTTCAGAGTGACACATCTTTTAATCGTGACATGTGGTGCAAAGAGAGTTAGCTCATAACCGGTCAGACGTGCACTGGTGAGGTGCTGTGTCTTGGTTTTATTCAAAAGAGTATCCACAGCATGGGGCACCATGACTGTGAGGTCAGTATCAAGTACGAGCCCAGACGATTGCCTTATAGAGACGGCCACAGCCGCAACCGCTCTTAGACAGCTCGGGAGGGCTCTTGCGACAGGGTCAAGAAGGCCAGAAAAATAAGCACACAGCCGTTGCTTACTTCCAAAGGCTGGTGTTAAAACAGAAAGCGCACAACCAGCCGTCTCGTGTACGTGAAGCACAAACAGCTTTGCATAATCAGGCGTACCAAGCACAGGCACAGAACAAAGCGCAACTTTTAATTGATCAAAAGACTGCTGACATTCAGGTGTCCAAGACAAGGGTTCAGGCACATCTTTAGTGGTCTTTGCGAGCAGGGGTTTTGTTAAGAACGAATAATTAGGGATCCACTGACCACAATAGGAAGTAATGCCAATAAAAGCGCGCACATCCCTTTGAGTTTTAGGGATAGGCATTTTAACAATGGCGCTGATGCGTTCAGGAGTCAATCTCCTACCCTCCTTTGACAGTAGGTGACCCAAGTAGGTGACCTCCTGTCGACAATATTGAAATTTGGACAGGGACACTTTATGTCTGTGGTGTGCCAAATGCAACAACAATTTAACCGTACTGTCTTTACAACCCTTTTCAGTGTCAGAAGCGATGAGAAGGTTGTCTACATATTAGAGCAATACATTACCTGGAGGAAGCGTAAGGTAGTCCAATTGAGCGTTTAAAGCTTGACTATATATACTAGGGCTCTCAGTATAGCCCTGAGGAGCTTGACAGAATCTAAAACTTCTGCCAGCTAGGGTAAAACCGAACAAGTACCTGCTATCTGGATGGATCGGAATACTAAAGAATGCATTTTTTAGGTCAATGACAGAGAAGAATTTAGCAGTAGAAGGAATCATCGTCAAAAGGGCAGTAATGCCAGGGATCACTGTGAACTGTGGAACTACTATTTTATTTATTGCATGCAAGTCAATCACAAAACGATAAACATCTGGATGATCATCAGAGGAGCCTGAAAGTGCCCTCTTAAGAATGGGAAGAATAGGGCTATTACACACATTAGCAGTCATCTCCTCAACAACTCCTGACTTAATCAAGTCCTGTATAATTTTAACAAGGCTCGCTCCCCTGCCTGCGGTATTTTGTACTGAGGAATGCGAGGCAAAATGGCATTGTTTTTAATTTTGATAGAAACTGGAGGTATCTGCAAAAGTCCTACGTCCGCGTCACCCGTTGCCCACAACGTGGGCGGCACGTCCTTAAATTCAACACGGAGGGGCGCATCTTTGGACAGACATTGCTTAGTACTGACCACATTCGGGCCCATCGTCATGTAAACACCTTCCGGGGAACAATAAATAGTAGCATGCAACTTATTTAATAAATCTAAGCCCATCAGATTTTCTCCGCAATTAGATCAGCACACTCTATTCCTTTTTCTATTTCCTCTCTATCATGCGCTACAGCTTTTTGAGTCAATGTCTGCATTCTCCCCTTCCGGGCCTCTTTCTCTGCTTTCATTCGTCTCTGTTTAGCCTCCTTTTGCCATGTTCTGAGGGAATCAAACATCGACTGCCTACTCCATTTCGCAAACAATATTTCCTGCAGGAAATTAATTTTCTGTTCATCAAAAGTGCCCGTCAACGGCCACTGCAACTCAGCATTGTCCCTCGTATATTTGTGCCATAACGTACTAAACATAATAGGGCCAAGGCCATGTTTTATGTACATGTCGAAATTCGGAGTACCTTCTGGAGGCGCTGGCTGACTTTCTTCCAATCGAGCATCAGTAGAACAACAACGACAGCCCAAACAAAACAACTTACTCAAACAAGGCATTTTCAAAGAAAACAAGTTCACTACTTCTGCCTAACAGATATTTGCAAATATCTTTACCAAAGTTGGTCCTCAGACCTCATCAATTACAAATCAAAGTTGTACCATGTTCATAAAGAACTCAAACAAATTCAAGCACTTGTTCAAAGATGGTCCTCAGACCGCGTCAAATACAAATCAAAATGTCACCATATCCACAAAGAACGAAAGCAAACTCACCTGGTGCACACAGGTCAAACAAGTTTATTCTCCACTGCCGACTCTTCCGTCCAAATGGTCAAATCCAAGGGTTTCGCCTTCAGGACCCCAGTCGGTAAGATCGCTGGACGATGCACCGCCCGGTCAGACAGACGGGGCAGCTGCAAGTACAAGACTCTCTCGTGCAGGGATCCCCGGTCCACCCGTCCGACCCGACATGGCCCCGACCTCCTCACCCGTCCGCGGGCGATGATGGGTCACCCGATGGAGTCCCTGTTCGGGCGCCAAATGAAAAGTCACTCGCGACCACCTCTCAGCCTTCCTCACAAATGAAGAGTCGGTCAGACAGTAGAGAATACAAACCAAAGGTATTTATTAGAAGTACACTTGAGTGGAGTCCGGTCTGACCAGCCTTCAGCCAACATGGAGTTACATTAAATACATCTCAACCCAATGAAAGCACCGCCCAGGATGGAAAATTCCAGGCTCACACAGCTAAAACAAAGAGGTACAGTAGGATAAGTTTCAACTCTTAGGCTGGATAAACGCTATCTATAAATGAAGGTCGTCCTGCCCGTGCCCGCAGCTGGGCTGGTGGGAGAAGGCCTCTATCTAGTGGGAAAGGTATGTGCTAACGAGGACAATGTACTCAGCGAGACAGCGTTAAACCTTGAAGAAAAGAGAAAAAAAATGAATGGAGACATTTCTCAGCAAGCTAGGGTTAGTTTCAATCACGGTTCAAAATGGTGGCTCAACTTAAAATGGTGCAGCGAATGCTAACTTCACATAGAGCAATATGCAAGCAAAACGAGTGCATAACATTTACATTTCAACAGGAGCTTTGAGATCACTTGTGGAGTGCAGGCTTTGACTGATGTGTATAAGGCAGCTACCTTAATGAGCTGTTTGCCCATAGAAGAAATTAAAGTCATTAGGGGAATGCCTGTATCTGATCAAATGAACTATTAGAGAATGAAGGGCATTTTGATCAGATGGTTTTGGCTGAAGCCAGCTCGGTGCCTTCAGAGATTAAAATAAAGCAAGAAAGCAGATGGTGTTCTGTTTGAAAATTGGATTCATAGTGTGTTGCATGATTGGAATGAGTGGATGAGAGTGAAGGAGGTCAGTGATTTTCATTTCCTTAAACAGTTAATGGTGACACAGCGACTCAAGGAGGTGTGCTCTAACCCACTTGGCTAATAACTGTCAGAATTTCCAGAAAAGGATCTGGAGAAGCTTACAGTCTTGGCCAATAGTGGTTAGCTAATAGGTTTAATAAAGAACTGGAGAAGTAAGGCTCTAAGCTAAAGGGAGAGAGGCGCTATCAATAGACTGGTTCAAAACTGAAGGGTAAGAACCATGTCAATTTTTAATGGTCCAAGGGAGGACATAGAAAGAAAGGGAATTGGATTCCAAGTCAGGAGAACAAGGAAAAGAGAGGATACGGAGATTCTTTCAATCCCAAAGTGATTACTTGTCATAGAAGCCACAAGGAGAGGCACTACAGAAGGGACTGTCTAGTAAGCGATCCTGTACCAGTCACACCCATTATAGCAAGAGTGTTGACTGTGGGTGAAGGCACCCGAGAGGACCCTGTGGTGCTCAACCTAGTAGCAATAAACATTTGAGGTCTGTGCTTCAAGTTAGTATGAATAGCGGGAAACTTTCTCTACAAGTGGCTACAGGACTATGGTTAAGAAGAAGTACCTCAAACCCAAGGAGATTTTTCCTGGCACCAGTGGCACAAGCTTCATAGCTGGAGGGATGACATGGAGTACACGATTGCCTGAGTTGAAGTTAGAAAGCAAACGCAAGTCGGCCATGGTCGATGTAAGGCTTAGAGATAAGCAAGGAGCTGGATGTCTCTTGGCCAGTGATTTGATTGTCCCTAGTTTAGTGCCAGAGTAAGAAGCCTATATGCCTTGGATAATGTTAGCTGTGTTGGCAGAACACAGGTGGCAAATCAGTCTCAGGAAGAGAATGGGACCAACCCAGATTTGTCAGGAACAAAGAAGGATAGCGAGTGGACCAAGGCAAACTCTAAGAAGGAACAGGCAATGGCATCCATCGCCCCTGCTCCAGGGAAACAGGAGGATGAACACTTGAAGCAAACCTGAGCAGAGATTTACTAAGATTTCACACAATGCAGTGCAGCAAAGGAAGCTGCTGTGCTGTGTTGTATGAAAGGGAGAGAACAGAACTGCTCCCTGTTTGCAAAGATGTGGCACAGTTCTGCTCTCTCTTAGCTCTGGTGCACTTGTAGCTGCCTAGTGCCAATACAGGCACCCTTGCATCATGCCACAAGGGTGCCTGCGTTGTAGTCAGGATAGTTTTTATGCAGAAAGGGGTGTCTTCTTTCACAAAAACTATCTACTGATGCTATTTCCTCTTTGTATGCGTGCTTCAGAATGCAGCACACATGCAAAGAGAAATAAACACAGAGAAATAAAGATATTTCTCCTCGTCACGCCAGCCTCGGGTAGACGTACCATTTTGGCCCAAACTCATGTTTACAAGTCTTTGTAAATATGGGGTTGCGTTACGATATATTGGTGGATGAATAGGAATGCCCATGCTCTACCGACGCAAGGTAAAACAAGGTAATGCATTACTTGTGTTTTTTTACAGAGCCACACAAACTCACAGAAATCAGGCTTTGACGGGCTTTGTAAATCCCAAAATAGAGTTTCCTTCTGGGCTGCCCCACCAGGAAAAGATTGAATACCCTACACTTGTTAGACTTCAGAAGGAAGCCCAGGAACAGGTCAGCAAGGGAGTGGTTGGAAGGCATTATACTGGCTGGAAGGATGGACTGCTATATAGGGAGCCCATGAATCCTTGTCAAGAAGATAGTAAGAAATTAGTGGCTCCCCTGGTGCGCAGGAATTTCCTGATGTCACCGGCCAAAAAGTGCACTTTGCAGAGTACTTGGACATAGAAAAGACCCAGGATAGTTTGGACTCTTTGTTCTACTGGTCAGGGATGAGCAGAGATTCAGAAAAGCTCTCTAGATCCTGTCTCACTTGCCAATTGAATGGCAAGTAATAAGGTATGACCAATGCACCATTAATGCCATTTTCATTAGTTGGTGTTCCAATTCAGTGAGTGACCATAGACATTGTAGATCCATTTAATCTTCCACCCCATAGCATCAGGCAACAAGTATATCTTGGTTGTGGGGCATCGTGTCACCAGGTATCCAGAGACATTACCTCTGAGAAGCCCGACTACTAGGGTAGTAACTAGAGCACTTCTTGGAATCTTTTCAAGGGTTGGATTTCCTAAGACAGCACTTTCAAACTGGGGAAAACCATACATGAGAAATATGTCTAAGCAAGCTGGTGTGACCTACCGCTTCTCAAGGGCATACTACTCGTAACCAATAGTTAGTGGAAAGATTTAACAAGACCTATAAGAGCATGAATGGAACCACAGGCGAATGTGGGATCTTCTTGTGCTGTCTCTTTTTTGTCTACAAAGCAACTGCAGAGAAGGGAGTTAGGTTCAGCCACTTTGAACTTTTGTTTGGGGACCCAGTGTATGGCCCACTCACCTTAGTCAGAGAAGGGTGTGAAGCACCTACATAGTCAAGTCAGAATGATCTGGTGGACTACATGAGTAGCTTTAGGAAGTTGATCAGTTAGGCACAGAAAACCTTCAGGCAAGACAAGAGCCGGTAAAGGCATGGTATGACCAGAAAGGTGAAATAACTAGATATCAGGAGGGTCAAAAGGTGTTGGTGCTGAAGCCTATTGGTCCAAGCCCTTTAGAGGATAAGTGGTGTGACCCAACCAATGTAGTCCAGAAGGTTTCTGAAGTGACCTACTTGGTGGACACTGGTGCCACAAGGTGTTTCTCTGTGAACCAGCTTAATCCCTACCTCTGGAGAGACTTTATAGTACTTTTCATGGATATGACAGAAGAGGTAGATGAAGACAGTGAACCCCTACCTGACCTATTGCACCATGATGAGAAGGATGGTTCTGTCTATGGAATACAAGTTATCCCTGACCTAAAGCCTAGGCAGCAAAGACAGTGTAGCGAGGTGCTGGGAATAATTTTCTATCTGTTTTTGTTGACTCCAGCTTTGACACTTGTCTGTGTGCATGACATATATACAGGAAATAGCTTGCTAGGGAAGAGCATAGTTTACAGCATATGTGACTGAGCCCAGGAATGCATCAAGGCAGAGGTTGCTAAGATGTTGGGCTTTGGGGATGGTTTAGTGTTCATATAGTCCTTGGGCCAATACAGTAGACCTGCATTTTTGTGTGGGAAAGGGGTGTGCATCTATCTTAATCACCTAATTGAGGACTTTCCCTCAATGAGGTGATTAAGATAAATGCACACCCTTTTCCCTGAGCTGAGGACTTACACCGTCTGGGTGCTGTTCTTCTTAAGTACCTTTCAGCTGGCCAATTTCTATGGGCTGTTCACTTTAGCACCTAGTGCCAAGGAGAATATGGCATTCTCTATCAAGAGGCATTTGCCAGTTTAGGATTATGCCTTTTGGGTGTAAGACTACTCCTGCTACTTTTCAGCACCTGATGAACTATGTTCTCTCAGGGCTGGGAGAGGTCTGCAAAGCCTACCTGTATGACATTGTCATCTTTAGAAATTTGTGGGAGAATCACCTGAGTCACCTAGAAGAGGTGAAGGTCCGGATACAGGTGGCAAAACCGATCATCAATGCATCCAAGTGCCAGGTGGGGCACTCCTCTGTAGTCTACTTTGGGCATCAGGTGCCGAACAGGAAGAAACGTACATTGGATGCCATGATCAAGGCTGTGTTGGAGTGGGAAGTTCCCTCCACCCAGAGGCAAGTGAGAGTCTTCTCAGTACTCACTGGATATTACAGGAAGTCTGTGGCTAACTATGTGACTATAGTTGCACCCTTGACAGTCCTGTTGTCTAAGAAGCTGCCTAAGACAGTGATTTAGACTGTGGAGTGTCGAAAGGCCTTGAAGACCTGTAGTAGAATTATATAACGCACCTGTGTTAAAGACTTCTGACTAGAGTGAGCACTTCATTGTAGAGACTGACACCTCAGACAAAGGATATGGAGTGGGATGGGCTCAACTTGATGACAAGGTTAGAGAGCGTCCAGTGGCTTTTATCATCCACAGACACCTTCTAATGAGCAGAACTGGGCAGCCATTGAAAAATAATGCTTATTGACAGTGTGGGTCATGAGGAGATTCCAGCCTACTTGTTTGGTACAAAGTTTGTGATCCAGACAGATCACAAGCCTCTCAAGAGGTTGATGACAATTAAGGGTAAAAATCCAAATCTGCTTAGAGGGTCTATCCCATTACAAGGGTGGAGTTCACAGTAGAGCACAAAGCCGAAATGAATCATAAGAATGCAGATGGACTTTCCTGAGTGTGGTGCCCAGCCAATGACCAGACGTCTCCAACAGTGGAGTAATGGTGTGCGCACTCTGATTTAGTAGGTAAGTCTATTGGGATTGGAATGTCCCCTGCCTCGTAAATGGGCTTTCACAGTTGCCCTGCATTTGAAACTGGTATCATGATTTCTATTTTGGCCCTTGTGTCACACTAACGTAGCACATGCATAAAGGTCTAAGCCTGCCCATGCTAATGTGAGGTTCACAACCTGTTCTGTGATCTAGAGGGGCACGCAAAGCGTGTCTCTGATAGTGGGCATTGGACAACTGTCCATTACCTGGGTTTATCGATTAAAGCAGTGGTTGCAACATATTGTGTTTGGTGAACCAGTAGTATGACAATACCTTTTTCTCTGTGCCAAGGAGAGGCGTACCTCATGTAACGTTCCATTGTTATGTGAAACCCAGAACTTGTGCTGACATCATGTGTGTATGTCAGGTGCATGTACATGCAGTGATCATGTTGCACACATGTGATAGTAGAACTCTGTTTGTTGAGTTAGTCTGAGTACTGGGGTAGTGGTCTAATTTGAATGGCCTTGGTTTAGCATTTTTAGCACATGATGGAGGATGAGCAAAGCTTCCCCGACAGAGGAAGTGTATTGCTGAATTTCTGTGGCAGGAGGGTGGAGACCCCGACACTGAAAGTGAGAAAGATGGAGACAAGGCTATCTTTAGAAATTCAGTGACAGCTGTGGTGTAGCAAGGAGATGGCGGAGGGGCGGTACGCCCCGGGCGGCACGAGTTTTGGGGACGTCGGCCTCCTCCCGCTCTTACCTTCCATCTCGGGGGGAAATCGCCAGCACCACCCCCCTCCCGCCCTACAATGCGGCTGTCGCAGGGCAGCAAACAGCAAAATCTCGCCAGGGCCCCCCGTCCCCCACTCTTCAATGCGGCCTCCACGGGGTTGCAAATGCAAAGACCGCCACGGGCGGCCAAAGGGCTAGCTACACCACTGAGTGACAGCCTTCTTAGCTAAGGACTGCTGATTAGTTCTTGTTGAGCACTGTCATTTGGTATGTGGTAGAGTTCGTGGTTCAGGAGTTGATGACTGCTTTCTGTTGGTCAAGTTGAGAAAATTTCAATGCAGGCCCTGCCCTGTTGATTGTCCCTGATTACTGTTACAGAAGAGCTGATGACAGCCAGGTGTATAGATCTCACACTTCACTGTGCCCACGTTTTGAATACTCCTTCTTGTAGACAGCCCCATTGTTACCTGTTGCGAAAACCATCGCTTTTCACAAAGATTGTGTCTGAGGAGCATCCTGGAAATGGCATTCGAAAACGAACCAACTCAAACCGGTTCTGAAGCTTTAGACAGTGGATCAAAATCCCCTATCTGGAATATGTGTATAAAAGTTGGATTCAAACAACCCCACATTGTTCCGTCTTGATCAACAACAACAACAGCACTTTATTCGACTTTTGTAAAAAAACATAAAAGTCAGGATTATAGGAATCCAAAATACACCAATCCTATGTATCATCATCCAACAATTACACTTCTTCATTAAAATACATGTGGTTAAATCTACAGGTAAGTACAAAGGAAAAAACACAAAAGTAGCCTTGCATCCAAGCCTGCTCCGCCCTGAGAAATTAGTCACAGCTCGATCTAAGCCTGACTGCGGCCTTTAAAAAGCTAAGAACATACCATACCGTACTCCCTGTAAGCATTAATAAAAAGATATAGGTGGGATGCACTTGTCTAAAATTTGCTTTTGTAAGATTGGAATTATATGTGTTTCTCGGTACCTCATAGTTACTACAAAACATAAAAAAATGGAGCATGTCCTGTGGAGACTTGCCGTCGCAGCCACAGGGCAACAGGATCTCACCTTTATTTCTCCCCCGTGGGTGGGCGAGAGAAGATGGAATAAATCAAAGGGGAACCTGGTCAATAAAAAGCGGTCATAAGAGCTAAGGAGCCCTAGAAAATATGGTACCATAAATTGAACAGCTTTCTAGATGATAAATCTATGTACACTGGGCTTCCTTAGCTCACGGTCTTCTCTGTCTACCACCCGCTGTCTAAGGAAAGCCGACTTGGCCTAAACCAGGCCCCTCATGCTGATTGAGTCTGGGTTGCTATAGAGATCCGCTCTTCCTAGACTCCTAAAGACTTCCCATATGTATTTGAGCCAGGGGATTTAATGAACATGGTCTAGGGCCAAACAGCATTAGGATATTTTTATTTAAGGCAGTCCCTTTACCTATCCATATTTAGAGCCAATGGGACAGGGGGCAAAAGGACAACAGGTCAGACAAATAGGCCATACCCAGTTCTTCATGTACAATGAAAGTGGAGGCTCCCTGAGGTACACATAAGAGCTGTCTCAGGAACTTATTTTCAATTCTTTGGAGCTCGTCATGTGGAATATAACCCCAGATCTCACTACCATACGCCACCTGTGCTATGCACTTGGCTCTATAAATATGCAGGAGTGATCCTATTGGCTTTTTACCCAGACGAGCAGCAAAGTTAAAAATAGCAGCATTGGCCCGTAAAAATTCCTCCTGCTTATTGCTTTTTAATGGACCCCAGCTTAACTTGGCATCCAGTGTAGCCCCGTAGGTAAGAAAAAGCACTAGTCTTTGGAACTAAAGTAGACCCAACCTTAAAATTAAAGGACTTCCTTGAACTATGTCCCACCTGCATTACATATGACTTGGAGTTGTTAACCAACAGGTCCTGGTCTTCCTTGAATGTAATGAAGGAGTTAAGTAAAGTTTGCAACCCCCTCGCGGTCCGGGCCATGAGGACAGCATCATCAGCATACAATATACCGGCAAGCTGCGCCGTCCCACCTGAGGGAAGTCCACCTTTGTGTCTGCTAATGCCTTATCCAGGTTATTAATATATAAATTAAATAAAAAAGGGGCCAATATGCAACCATGTCACCTTGCAATCGTTAGTACATCGTACCTCCGCTTCAGTGTCCCTATGGAGGTCTTGTAAGAAGAGGACGATATCTTTATCCACTCCCATACACAACTGGGTCTCCCATAGCTTACTTCTGTTCACACGATCCAAGGTGGAAGACAGGTCCATGAAGGCCAGAAAGATAGTGCCGGGACGGGCAACTGTGTACTTGTTTACAATCATAAACAAATTCAGAAAATTGGTCCACTGTTGACCTCCCCAGACGAAAACCATATTGGATGTCTGCTAAGACATAATTGTTGTCTGCCCATGTGGTTAACCTGTCCAATAGAATGCGTCCCACCACCTTGATCGTTGTGTCCAGTAGAGATATTGGCCTGTAACAGAGAGTACTATCCCTGTTACCTTTTTTAAACACTGGGACAATGGTGGATATAGCCCAGCTGCTAGGCGGGTTTGCTCTTATAGCTGCGTTAATAATTGATGTGAGGACTGGCACCCACAACTGTGGGTTAGATATGTAAAGATCCGGGGGAATACCATCGGGTCCTGGTGCCTTGTTTCTAGACAAACTTTTGATTCCCTTTCTGACTTCTACAGCTGTGATAACAAGAGCCAATTTCCCTTCTCCACTTCCATTGGTTATACTCACATCTGATGGGCTTATAAACATTTCCTCAAAGTAACCAACCCATTTGTCTTCTGTGATAAGTGCGTCAAGAACCTGTGAAGTATCTCCTGCCAGAAAAGGACTGTTGACAATGCTCCAAAACTTGGCATTGTCCTTTAAGGTGCTAGCCTTGGAGAGCTTGCTCCATGCCTCCTCCCTCAACTCGGCCTTGCGCCTTACTAATTCGGCTTTATATAGCCCACTACAGGCTTTTACCAAAACTGGATCCCTTGGTTTAGTGCCTAACGCTTCCCTCAGTTTCCTGGCCGCTCGACAGCAATCACGATCAAATCATCCACCGGTCCGACGAGTGCAAGGATGGGGCCTTTAATAGGTGTCCAATATTGCAAGAGATAACTGAGAATGCCTCCAGGACAATCCCCGGTGCTACCTGCCGGGATTTGCAGGTATCTATCTCCCTGTGGCACCTAGCTAGAAGGGACTCATACAAGAAATCCGGGGTTATCTGTGCCCACCTTAACCTTCTACCCCGGTCCGTGGCTTTCTGTATCCATCTAGCTGCTGTCTTCCTAGATTTCTCTAGTGGAGGACAACTGATCGTGATGCGCAAAGGGTTGTTGTCACTGAAGATACTATCTTCTATGGAGAAGTCCAACAAAAGTGAGTAAAAGGGGTTGAAACAAAAATGAAGTCTATAAACGATGCACTTCCCCTCCCTGTAAAGGTGGGAATAATGGGGTTCCTGCCTTGGTCCAACCAGGGCATGGCCAGGGTTAAATCAAACTCATCAACTAGGGAATTGAGGATGTCTCCCTGCTTCGTATGTTCTATGTGCCCACCTGTCAAGCAAGGGCAACCCATGTCATTTAAATTTGAAACAGTCGGGCCCCCACATAAGTGAAGATTAAAATCCCCTGCGATCATAAGGTTGGCATAATGAGGGGCATTAAGAATCAATTTTCTTAGGAAGACACCCATCCTAGAAATATTAAAAACATCATGAGGAACAGAGGTAGCGTTGTAAAAATTCAATAGCAACAAGTTATCAGACCCACGGGAAAATGACAAAGCCTGCAAACAGGGATTATCGGTTGGCAGCACCGTTAAACGACATCGAACTGCTAAGGAGACATAAATTACCAACCCACCCTTAGATCTTCCCGCCCTCGATGGAGTGGCAGGCACAAAATAGGTCTTATATCCCTCTAAAAAAGAAGCTGTTCGTGTTGGACCATGTCTCCTGACGGCATATCACGTTGAATACTTTTACAAATAAGCTCCAGCCAGGGTCAACAAACTTGCTTGCTAACCCGGCAATGTTCCATGTTACGATTTTGCAAGCCTTGCCATCCCACGGGCCAATTGAGAGGCCAGATGACTTTTGGGACCAAGAAGGTGGTGGCTCTGCTGGGACCATCACAGTGAGTCAATCGCAGGTGTCCAACATTTCGAGAGGGGAAGATTTGTTAAAGAGGGGTGTATCATAAGTTACCATCTGCCAGCCAGGCTGAGAGTGAACAGGATGAGCAGGAAACCTCCACATGTTTGCTTCACTAGGCATCGTCACGCTGCTCGAGGGTCTGTAGAAATGCCCCAGGGGGAGGGCCACAATGGACGAGATGAGACCACGAGGTTTACTCTGATTAGCTGCAAACAGGATTCTAACTACCAAGTGAGGTCTGTTAAAATTGACAATAACACAGTCTCCTTCAAAGTATTTCGTGGACCTTCCAACCCAGGATACTCTACATACCATGTTGATAAATCTCTCCATCCTTAAACCCAGGACCGTGTTGCGATTCAGCCTGGGCAGGACTTTATGCTTTAATTAATCGAAGTCTTTTGCGGCACCCGAGGGAAGCACCAGAACATTCCCAAGGTGATGATTCCGGTGGAAGATGTAAGGTAGGTAACCTCTGCCTCTGCCGCAAAGGGTCTGCTGCCCGAGCCTCTGTACCGGCCCCCCCTCGTCTCGATGTCTCTCCTGATAAGGGTTTGGCTGGCCCCGGGCGGACTTTAGGGCTCAGGGTTTTCTAAGCCACCCCGCCACCCAGTGGGCCCACTGCCAATGGGCCTAAATCCACCAGGGGCCGGGAGGGGTGAGTTTCACTACCTTGTGCAGGATTTGACAATGATGACCGCGCTTGCCCACTTAATCCTTGTTCACGCTCTCCCTCTGTCCGAGAGCAGGCTGATACCCCCCTGGTCTGCCGTGAGAGTCGTTGTCCCCCACTAGCCTATGATGGCTAATCCTGAAGAGCTCCAACTCTATCATAGCTAAGCGTTGCCTGATAGGATCTAATTTAAGGTCCATACTTGCCAACAAAGAACCCAGCCAGCCTTCCATCATGGCCGCCATATCATCCTTGGTCAGGGTTTGCAGTTTGTTGGCACATTACACTATCCTCTCCGACCTTGGACGTTTTGCTTTGCTCCCAGTCAAAGAACCTTTCCTTTTAACTTTCAGTCCTGACCCCGCTCTGGTGCTCCCTGTCTGATTGGAACTCTCCAAGGCCCGGGGCAAAGTAGTACCCTTGATCCGTACAGTGGGGCATGGTGACTCCGGCCGGGTGTTAATGACCGGTACATCGTTAGAGCCAGGTCCACCGCCCGCCCCCAGTGTGGTAGATCTGGCTGGTGAAGTAAAAGGTCCTAGGTCCGGCTGGGCAGACTGGTATACAATGACCCTTGGTGGGCTAGAGAGGAGGCGATTTACATGGGAGCGGGAGAGCCACCAGGCCACCAACTCAATTTCTTTGTCTAAAATCCCTGCTGCCCTTAATAAAAAAAGGTGTCCATTGTAGTTGCTGATGGCCCTGGGACTGCTGCCATTGTGCCTTTGTGTTGTTGTATTCCGCTTTAGGGGTCCGTATATAGGTTTTCCTGAATCATGTCCTTATATAGGCACAATTCGCATTGCCCTTATATAGGCATAGAATCCCTGTCCTTATTTAGGCATTAGCCGTGCACTCCAAATACAGGCATGGTCACCGACATCCGTCCACCCTAACGTCACAACGAGTTCTTAGAAACCAGACCCTCAAGCTTCGGGAGTTCCCCTAGCACAGGACTATTGATTTCTCCAAGAACTCATCTATTATGTATGAACCGTTATACCTCAAGGGTTCATTCCTGACGTCTTCCTCTGTCCGACTTCACGTCAATGCTAACATTCCACGACACCTACCAGGTATAAATATACCTTCCTTGCCCAAGCAAGTTAGAGGAGACCTCAACTTCAGAGGAGCCCGTATCCCGGCCTGACGCACTGAGAAGACGCTGTCATTCCTGCACGCAGACAAATCCAGCTTCCAGTGTTCTGACTCCCTTCGCGGGGTGTTAGAGTTTCAGACCCGGCAAGAGATTCCCACCTCTCTCATTCTCAAGGTATGGAGCTGACTAGAACCTAGAGGGACTCTTGGCATACTAGACTCTTGGCATACTGGACTCTTGGCATACTAGACTCTTGGCATACTGGACTCTTGGCATACAAGACTCTTAGTATATCATACCAGAGAATACTGCACCTACTTCATACCTTGCACCACACTTAGCTTAGGTACATTGGGGTAGAACTAGTTCAGGGACGCATTGTATGAGTACTCACATTTTTAGCTCATGTTATTTATGTACGTGAATATATGCTAAAAGATAATGCTAGCGCAGTATTATTTATTTCTACTGCTTACGTTGTACATTATTTATCTTGCATACTGTCTTGTGATCATAACAGCACATATCTCTTACACGAGAAACAAGACTGTTCAATAAACCCTTTTATTGAAACGCCCGTCTTTCCTTTCTGTGTAACTCTGTAGAAACTAAGCATGCACGATTGAATGAGTGAAACTGTTATCTATTGTTTCCACGATTCTGAGACATGTTCCGCTTCTAAAGGAAACAAAGTTGTCATGTTTTTCGGTTGCCAGAAGCTACTCCCTTCTTGTTCTCAAGGAGTTTCTAGTGGCCTCTGAGCTAGCTGGCACAGGTAATTAAGTTTAATGTAATCGATAGGGACATACCGACCACAGTCCTATGTCAAACCTATAGGTTATATTATTCCAATGCGCAGAGCCTATTAGGGAAATAGGAACTACACTACATGGCGCCCAAACGTTTGGTTAGGCAGTAATTTAACGCTAGATACTGAGTAACTCATTCGTGCTTTTCTCAGAGACCCCTACTCACATACTCCATAAGACGTCCGGTGTGGGTAGGGTTAAATACCCGCCAAAGCTAAATAGGACAAAAAACCCTATATATTAGCTATTTTGGTTTGTTCAACGTTGAAGGATACAGTGTTCCAAAATATTGTGCACCTTATCTTTTTGTTTCCTTGAAACTTGTTCTACATTTTTCAAAAAACAAATGTCCATACACGGGGACAATAACACCGGGAACGGTGTAGCTGCGGCTGAACCAGTCGTAACAGCTTTTAACTTTACAGGTTTAAATGAAACCGAGGAGGGTGTTATAGACATCCATCCAAACTTAAGAAGAGCCATCACTCTAAAACTTATAAAACACGGCCTACCACCGAGAGGCGGTAGAGCAGTTTTCGTGATAGAGGCACACGAATCATTTCAGACAGAGGTATTCTATTCATGGATAGTATTCCCAGAATCAAATCCAGTAACAAAACTGTTTCACTTCTACAAAGAAGATGAACCACCAGAGGAATATATTCCTTTCGAGGATATTGAAATTCCACTAACATACCAGGAGCATCAGCTCTGGTTTAAAGGCGCCCTAAAACATCACAGAAACATTACCAGGCTCGGTCCACTAGGTAGACCAGGAGCAACATGGCCGATTCTAGCCGGCTACACTCCTCATCCTGACCTCGATATAATGTCAGACGAGGAATTACTTACTCAACTTACAGAGTTAATCAAAATCTACAGACAATTAATCCAATATGTCATGCGGACTTTCACAGTCCAACCACCATTGACACTTCCAAATCAAACTCCTCAACAGGGGAATACACTAAAAATGACACCACAGACTCTATACGCAGTCATGGGAAAAATGCCCACAAACGTGAGCAAATTCCATTCTGGATAGCTCAAAAAATTACTCAAATCGAAGCAGTATTTCCAAATACTAGCCCGTATGAGAAACACAGAATACTAACTATCAGTTTACCAATGGGGATCACACCACAACTGGAAGACTGCACCACTTGGGGCTCAGTCTTTGCTGCCATCTATACTAAAACGCATGGTATTCCATCGATTGCAGTAATACCTGATGTCCTGAAACAAATTCAAAACGAATACGGGGCAGAGCCTGCACTAAATTTAGGTATGAAATTACTGAAAAATTTCGACCAGGTCTCAACAATAATATTATCTAATATTAAAGGGGAGGCAGCAGCAGTGGCGATCCGCCAACGATTAAGGGAATTCGATATTACAGAACATCAAACAGAACTACCCAGAATAATAGAACAATCTTATGCAGAATAAGGCAGAGATAGTTTGGGTGGAAGACCATTGAAGCCAAAACTATCTGAAAGTCCTGAGAAGGACTCTAATAAACAAACTCCTACATCTTCTAAAAAGAAGTGGGAAACTAATAAACAAAACTCAAACGAGAAACGTTCTCAATCCCGAGGAATGTCTCCTCAAAAGGAGCCCTCTGAAAGGAGGTATAACCTCAGGAATAGGGATAATTTGAAAAATCCTGACAGGTATCAAGATACTGATACACGCTCCTCTCGTACCTTTCAGATATCGTCACAGACATCGGAAAGAAGAGGACGGTCAGAACATAGAGAACGCGTGAAATCGAAAGACGACAAACACGTTCCAAAAAACAAAACAAAACCTCAATTCTCAAAGAAGAAGGTAGCAGGTCTGAAGATCAGACATGCCGAGGATACTGAGAACACAACTCAAGAACGGAGAATGGGCTCAGACAATGCTGGACAGTGCAGCAGAAGTCACAATAGCTCGCCAGAACCTGAAGAAACTTCTGGAGATAGTGGACTTGAATGAGTACATCACAGTTGAGACTGTAGACACCAGGGTTAGTACTCCTCAAAAGTTATATGAAATAACACTCCGGATGGAGGGAGACATACCAAGAAAAGTAAAAGCACTTTTTTGGGAAAAACTTTCAAGGGGCTATGACATACTTCTAGCAGAAAAAGACTGGCCACCACAATTTGTCAGGGAGTGCCCACATGGCGAGGATATTATAATGCCTGCCTTCTCTAACCATATTCCAATTCACCTAAAATATACTTATGCCAGGAAATGGGCTGTTGCCCAGGCCCCAGCATTATACACAAATCATGTAGGATGGGATGAGGATTCACCTCACCATAAAATACATCTAAAAAATTAACGTACTGCACAAAGGCAGTATCCAATAAAGCAAGAAGCTAAAAAACAGGTCAGGGAGATCTTAGATCAACTTGAATACCAAGGGGTGATTGAAACATGCACCTCTTCAATGAACAATCCTTTGTTTCCTGTCTCCAAACCAGACAACACCTATCGTCTAGTTTTGGATTACAGACACTTAAACACTTGTTCTAAAACATTTGCAGTGCAAAATGCACATAGTACAGTATTAATGAATAACATTGTGCGTAAAAAATACAAAACCACATTGGATATCTCAAATGGTTTCTTTTGTCAAAACATAGCACCTGAAAGCAGGTACTTAACAGCTTTCTCAATAATGGGGACCCAGCGTCAATTTTGTCGACTCCCACAAGGGTTCAAGAATAGCCCGGGGTTATTCTCGGCGAGAGCAACGGAGTTACTACAAATTTATGACAATGAGGCATTGTCCTATGTCGATGACATCTATCTGACAGACGATGACCTGGACAAACACTTGAACAGGGTGAGCACCATTATACTGGGCTTCGCCTCTGAGGGCTACAAATTCAACTTCAAAAAGTCCAGAATTGCCCATCTCAATGTCCTGTTCCTAGGATACGAGCTTTCAAGTGAAGGCAAGAGCTTGGCAGCCAACTTTTTAGAAAGATGTGCGCTGCTCCAACCTCCAAAGACGCTGAAAAACTTACAATCCATCCTGGGTTTCCTAAACTTTGGAAGAACTTACATTCTAAATTACGCAGAAAGGGTTAAACCTCTCTACGCATTAATCAAACCTGATTTTTCAATCAAAAATTGGACACAGGAACACACAGAAATCTTGCGTTCACTCCAAGCTAACATGTTAGCAACAAATCACTTACAAACACGCGTAAGCCAACGCAATTTAGTGATCCGAATAATTTTGGGTTTCGGATTCACCTACTTAACATTCAATGAGGGTGAAAAAATACCAATTGCATACAAATCACATTTGTATACACAAGCAGAAATGCGCTTCACTTCAACTGAAAAAATACTGACAGCAGTTCAAACTGCAGTAGCAAAGAAAGAGCTCTAGCCCAAGGGAAACGCATTATTGTCGTAACCCCAGTTCCGGCCTTAGAGGCGGTAACAAAAGCGAGCATTCCAAATACTAAAGCATTACATCCGAGATGGATACAATGGGTTAATTCTCTTGCTGCAACAGATGTTGAATATGTTTTTGATCCCGATCTAAAAACACAAGCGTTCCTGCAATATGAACATGAATGTCCTCTGCCCACTGAGATTCTGCCTCTCGATCAGTACGAATTCATAATTTACACTGACGGATCTGCACAACCCGCAACAGGGAGTAAGCAAGCTTACATTGCAGAGTGCGCAATCGTTAAAGGTTGCATGCGCGATGGCAACTTCAGACCTATGGTCACTAAAACTCAATCTCTAGGAGATTGCACAGCTCAGCGAGCTGAACTACAAGCATTCAAACTGGCACTTGAAAGTACAGATCGAGAATTCCCCACACTCATAGTGTGCGATTATTTCTACTGTGTGCAGTCGTATAATGAATATATACAAAATTGGCTTGAAAATGGGTTCAAAGATGCAAAAGGTGGCACAATAAAGCATAAAACGCTTTGGGAACAAGTAGTTCAGTTAAAAAACGAACTACCAAAGGCTCACGTGATCCATACACTGAGTCATCAACGTGATGGCGTTCACGTTGCAGGGAATTCATTGGCTGACAAAGCCGCAAAGGGGGCTGTTCAGACGGCTTCCGTAGCTGCGATCACTCGTTCAAAAACGAAAATAGACAGTGAGATAATGTTGGCTGTCAATGCTACGAGCAAAGGCAGTGGTGCAGCGTTACCAAAAAAGTTTCTACTCAAGTACTCTTATGCAATTGATGCGAACAACGTTCCTTTTGCTCGAATCCCTGGAGTGGGGGATAGGGTAATTCCAAACATGGAACGTAGAGCAGCTTTGATTTATGAAACACATCTGGGGGAGGGTCTGTCACATCAAGGGGTCTCTAAAACAATATTGACATTAAAAGAGATGTACTGGTGGCCTGGGATGAATACAGAAATACACATATTCATCAACAACTGCATAAACTGTAAATTACAGCGAGAAAGCCACCAGACACCATGCTACGAATGTAGCTGCCCTGCACAGACACCATTGTTAGACAGCATTAGACTATCTATGCACAGGCGTCCTCATGGACAAGTGCAATCCCACAAATACTAAATCAAAGTTCCTATGGATATGGCCTCAGCGCTCGGCTGACGCTCGAACTGTTATAAAAGATTTGCGAGTCTTTATCGGCACATACGCAATAGGCACGCTACATTCTGACCAGGGCCCTGCGTTTAGCTCTCGGGCTTACAAAGACGCCATGGCCAGTCTGGGCGTTGCATTGCGGTACTCCTCTCCGTTTCATCCTGAGGGAAATTCTGTTGTGGAAAGGAAAAACCGGGACATAAAGCAGTCTATAACAGCTAGGGTATTAGGTTTGGGTGATGGGTGGGTCAAACATCTATATGGGGTCCAACGCTCATTAAACAATTTGCCAAGAAGTTCTCTAGGGGGGTCACTCCATATGAGGTCCTATTTGGGACAAGAATGCGGGTGCCAGATCTGGAATGCAGTGGCACAGTGGTGGAAAATAAACGTTTTGATATCAAAGATCGTTTGGCTGTTTTACAGGACTTAAATGAACTAAGAACGAAACAAAGCAACGTATTCCTGCAGCCAGCCACCTCTGGGGAAAAACCGGCGGTCCCAGCAAGGCCTGTCTGGATTCCAAAAGTTGGGGATCTAGTCAGAGAGAAGATTGCGGACAAGAAGGAATTTGGACCTTCTTACAGACAACCAGTACCTGTCCTAGCTGTTCAAGGAACAAGAACAGTACTTCTGCCGCCCCTTGCTGGAAAAAAGGAGAAAGGATTTGTGTCCATCGACCTCATCAAACCACAGTATGTGGCCAATACTAAATAGTAGGCCTCGTGGACTCCGACCTAGTAGCAGACACACTCCTCTCGCTACTATCCAAGAGGTTCAGACTGAGAGACTGATAACCATCGGGAATTCAGCAGTAACAGATGAAGGACTGAGCAACAATGCTATGGAACTCATCCCGCTTGAAACACAAATAACAGTTCGTCCAAATACACCTGTCTACACCAATGTACCAAGTGATCAACTGGTTCCAGCGATTTCTACAAATCCTGATGCAATTTCAACAATTGACAGAACTGCTTCTGGCTATTTCATTAACTTTGATACGTTTTCTGAGGATCCGAGTGAGTCCAAGACGTCGCCAGAATCAAAAACTTTTAAACAGCAAGTACAAGACTTTTTACATTTTATGAAAAAGACTTATCTAGTTTCACCATGGACTGAACTTTGGGTTATTTCTGGAATATTTTTCTTCCTGCTTTGGCTAGCTTTGGTTATGACTATGAGCGTGCTTATAAATGGGAAATACATCCATTTGGACATTGAAAGGAAAGAAGTGAACTTACTTTTGAAACCTCACAAATCATCCCATCGTGAAACAAGAGACTTGTCTGCAGTGAACATCACAGCCGTTCCTATACAGGATGGTATAGTGTGGGACAAAACAGATTTTGATATCTTCGGCCCGACGGAACATTTGAACAGTCCACATTTATTTAAGATTTCTCTGAGTGATTTTGTTTCATCCAGCACCTTTTCTGATGATTGGGACTTTGATACTGTAAATGATATGATGTTTGACCTAGAACATTCTGCTGCATTTTCTAATAATGAATATTTAGAGGGTTCATCAGACTATGAACAGCTGTATTGCTATAACCACTATGGTCATCATTTTTTGCATAAATCTGCAACACCTAGAAATGTGTTTATGTTTAACCAATGGGAGCATTGTCCTACACCACCAAAAGGTAGTTCAAAAACATTTGCTAAGAAGTTTCCATATTTTTCAGGATACAATACATCTGATCCAGAAACATTTTACTATAGAAATGTAAACAAAACAGGACTGAAAATTATGGTAACAAATACAAAACAGATTTACTCTGCAGCATTTATTGCCCAACTGTCTAGACATGGTTTTGACTTATGGAAAGAGACAATAGACACAAAATCTGTCTGGGGTACTAAAGATTGGCAAGTACAGGGGATAGAAGCTTTATTTAGAGCCTGTATCGTCCCTCAACAAATAATGTTTTTGAATGGCACTGTCTAACAAACGTCATGCCTTGGGTTAGCCAAGATTAAAGACATGAAAGCACCTTCTGTACCAACACCTGCAAGTGATAATAATACACAGGCAGCGGTTACAGTTGACACCATACTACAATTCAACAGAACAAATCCTGATTGGAGAAAATGGTTGATCTGGCCCACAGACACAAACAACTGTCAAGACAGATTCCTGAATAAAACACAGGGGTTTACTATTCATAGGCCAGACCCACGATACGTCCAAAGACAGCATCCGGGGGTAGTAACAACATACAGTGTAGGAAAATTATGCCTCGATTGGCTGCACAAATCTACACTTAAGGATGTGAAACAACACTTATCTTTACTTAAAGAAGACGCAGACCGTAGGGAATTCTTGCTTGGACCAAGAAAACCGCGTCAAAAACATTTCATATATGCCGGCATCTATGCTGCTTATAATGAAGCATGGAAGGTGTCACAGATGTAGGCCGCAGAACGAATACGTGAACTTGATCGTATTAACTTAGAGAAAACTCTCTCTGTGGTCGACAATGGGTTAACAACTTTGTCCTCCAGAATTTATTCATTGGACAGTATTGTATCCTCTGTTATCGACATACTGGAACAAGATTTAGCCATGTTACAACAAGGCCAAACACAGTTACGTTCTATTATGTTATTAAGCTGGACGCTGCAATCTTTGCGTGCGGGCTATGTGCCTTGGCGTTTTATCAACACGACGGCTCTGTTTGCAGAATACAATCTAACTGATAAACAGATCGAACTGGCACAAAGGGGAGCAAAGTATACAGTACTGAGCATTGAAAAACTTGAGAAATTACCATTCACAGTGGCAGAAAAACCAGCTACAGAATGGCTTATTCATGGCAAAATTAGTCTACCTGTGACTACTTTCCAGTTTCAGTATTGCCTTAAACAGATGCAAGCAGGCAAATATGAAAGGTTGGGTAAAGAATACATTAAGACATCCTGCAATTTACCATACACATTTAGATGTTGGAGTGGGGATCGTGAAGTGTTTCTAAGCGGTACACACTGTGAAAATGCACTGAGCGGTTCACTGATTTGTCAGGACATATCTTTACACGGGGCTTGTAATGGTTCTGTGGCAAATTTGTCCTGCCACCAGCAGGGTACACCAGCTTCTGTGATTAATCCAACGTTTGGACAACTTTCTAATGGGAGTTACCTCATGTTGAATGATCAGAGTTGCTGTGGCATGTTGCCAGGCATCCCATATCTAGTAACGGTCAACTCCAGGGTCACTTGCTGTATGCAAGTATTGTTTGCCCCAATAGACACAGTCAGGGAGTCGCCTTTATGGCCTTCGTTGAATGTCTCTTTTATACGATTTGATACTTTAAGCAGAATGAAAGCCATGCTTCTACAACAATCAGTGCCTTTGACCTCGGCCAAAGAAACCTATGATCTACAAGTTGCAAGGACTTCGGCTGAGATACAAGCTTTAATTTGTATAAACTGCCCTATACATTTCGTAGAAATGATAGGACGTATCTTTAACATGTCAGATACAAGCGGAATTGTACAGGTATTTAAGACCATCTGTTCCGGACTATTAGCACTAGGCCTGGGCGGTAAATTCCGTTCCGCTTGCGGAATTTGCGGAATTTGGGTAATTTCACGTTCCGCGGAGAACGCGAAATTGCCAAAAATTCCGCGATCCGCGGCTTCGCAGAGTTTTTTGCTTGTTCGCGCTTTCAAAATGCGTGTTTGCGAGATATTTCTCCCCGAGCACGCAAACAGCGTTCGCGAACAGGAAAAAAGCATCGCAAACGGGCGGAACAAGCAATTCCGCGTGTTCGCGGAACTTTTGCGTGCTCGCGGAGATTTTTTACCGTTTCGCAGAGCTTTGCATAGTGTGACTTCGCAAATTCCGCCCACCCCTAATTAGCACCTTTCCAGGCTGTCCTCGGAATCATCCCAAACTTCGCACATTCGGTGTTTGGTGATGTGCCATTACTTCTAGCACTTGTTGCAGGTATTCTGTTTCTATTCCTCCTACTACGCTATGGCAAGCCTCTTCGCCAACATCACTCCGAGCGATGTGGAGAGAGCCCTCCTTGAACGGAAATGCCGTGAGCGAATAGTACAGCTTTTGGGCATGCCTCATCTACGGGAACTTAATACAACGTGGTTCCTGTCATTCAGACCAATCTGGCAAGATTGCATCTTACCTGTTCTACGCTGCCTGTTTTGCGGTGAAGAATGCGTGCTAGACATCTGTCTAACACTCCCATCAGTCATGCCAATCGATATCGATACTCTGCTGGACCCGATAACGGCCCATGCTGTGTGTTGTCCCCAGAGGCTTCCAATTCTGATGGCGGCATTCATTGAGATCTCACAGACGCTTCCGGCTGCTGCTGGGGTACGAGATGGATCAACGGGCACACAGGTAACAACGGACGTGAACATTGCATCTTCTGCTGAAAGCGATGTTTCTCATCTCTGTGCAATTAACCTTCTGAACGAAGTGTTCCAAATGTCACCGACTTCGGTGGATGATATTTTGGCTACGGACATAGATGATCTAATGTTTACACCAGACCCATACACTGACTTTGATTCGGCTCACAGTGTACCAGGGCACCATTGAAATTTGGCCTTCATATTTTCAAAACTTGGAACTTTTCCCAGAATTGAACTTTTTCTTTTTTAAATTTTGGAAATGACATGGCAAAATGAACAATCTGCTTACAGTAGAACTAGTCTTATAAAACGGACTTCTTTGAAAACTTCCAGGGACACATTGTCACCTTATTTGTCTAACATTTCATTTACTTCCATGATATGCGATGGCTTGATTTAAAGAACTTATCGACCATTTCGTCATATGTATATATTTCTGTTTTCATTTAAGTTGCATTTTACTTCCGTTACATACTTAGAATGCAATCAATGCTTTAAATGTACAGTACCTATTGCATTTCAACAGTTTTGAGCTTCTTTTAAAATGTTTTTTAGAAATGCTTTTAGCAATATGTGGTACTCAATTTTATGTTTAGCATTTTAAATGTTTAGCATTTAGTATTATCGTTCACTCGAAGATGGAGTGGGTGTTGTATTCCACTTTAGGGGTCTGTATATAGGTTTTCCTGAATCATGTCCTCATATAGGCACAATTCGCATTGCCCTTATATAGGCATAGAATCCCTGTCCTTATTTAGGCATTAGCCGTGCACTCCAAATACAGGCATGGTCACCGACATCCGTCCACCCTAACGTCACAACGAGTTCTTAGAAACCAGACCCTCAAGCTTCGGGAGTTCCCCTAGCACAGGACTATTGATTTCTCCAAGAACTCATCTATTATGTATGAACCGTTATACCTTAAGGGTTCATTCCTGACGTCTTCCTCTGTCCGACTTCACGTCAATGCTAACATTCCACGACACCTACCAGGTATAAATATACCTTCCCTTGCCCAAGCAAGTTAGAGGAGACCTCGACTTCAGAGGAGCCCGTATCACGGCCTGACGCACTGAGAAGACGCTGTCATTCCTGCACGCAGACGAATCCAGCTTCCAGTGTTCTGACTCCCTTCGCGGGGTGTTAGAGTTTCAGACCCGGCAAGAGATTCCCACCTCTCTCATTCTCAAGGTATGGAGCTGACTAGAACCTAGAGGGACTCTTGGCATACTAGACTATTGGCATACTGGACTCTTGGCATACTAGACTCTTGGCATACTGGACTCTTGGCATACAAGACTCTTAGTATATCATACCAGAGAATACTGCACCTACTTCATACCTTGCACCACACTTAGGTTAGGTACATTAGGGTAGAACTGTTGCGGGGATTCTGCACATATACAGAGCTATGCACAGGATAATAGGACCTCGGTGTATAGTGGTGAACCAACCATGCACCTTAGTACCCACAATCCCAATCCGACTAGCTTTAGCGTCTCATTCGTTCTCCGTACTACAGCGAAGCTACCAATGATTAGACAACCCAGAACACGGTCTCTCTCTCAGGACTCATGGGAGCAAGAACACTCTTTTATCTCTCACTCATACTTGTCCATAACGTGCGTAATAAGAGACACAGTATAGTTTAAAATGTTTAATTCAACTATCGGGCTCTAAGATAAAGTACACGTGCCAGTACTATCAGCATAATGCATAATGATAAAATAATAAGCATGGTTACAATTCCATAGAATACAAACGGGGACAGCATTTTATAAAGACAGTGGATATAGGGCTAAATGGCCTGTCCACCCTCCCCGTGCTAATAACTAGTTTATTATAAAAACAGAAGACCTCTGGGCTTTGTCAAGCGGACCCCCATACCTCAATATCTAGATGCAAGGTTTACATCATCAGACAAGCACAGCTCTTCTCCCTGGAAATGTTTTTCTCCAAGTGCCACCAACAGGGAGATCACAATATTAAAAGCACACAAATTTCTCCAAGGCGGCTGTAGTGCGTGTTATGTCTAAGTGCGAGGGGCTGTCCAGATCAGCAATATCAAGGGACGTTGTTTTTCGACCTTGTACATGGTGTGCAGACGAAACCCACAAGGAACATGAGAAAAGGTGAAAGGCAAAAAGGCAGACAGTTCTAATATAGCCGGGCACAGGCAGAGTCTGGAAAAACAAAGTCACAGAGTAACGTGTGCAAAAGAGGCATCATGCCAGCCAGGCCTAAGCTAACTTAGCAATGCAGACAATGAGGCCACAAACCACACTACACCCTCCCCTGGTCAGTCCATAGGCCAAGACATAGGATGAAGACAGAGTTCAAATAGATGGAGCAGAATGTAAACGTCTATGCACAAAAAATTCTGATGAAGGACAGTGAATGAAAAAAGCTCAGGACCAAAAAATTGCAGCTAGGGTCAGAAATGCAGTTCGTTGAAGGCGAAGGCCCCTAATCCAATAGAGTGTATGTGCAGAAAACTGCCACACCTTCCAAGAGGATGTCATTGGTATTGTCAGAAAAAAGAGATGCCATCCAGTTCAATAAATCAAAACTGCATGCATGTTCCTCAGAATAGGGAGCAGTGGTCAGCAATGCGGGACAACTTGCGTGATACTCAATGTAACTTTGCTGTAGGAGATTCTGAGCAGCCGCCCAGATATCCCATTGCGCCAAAACTCCAAGTGCAGCCGCACGCGCCATCAATCCAGTGCCGGAACATTCCCGTTCATGGGCCACTAAGGGGCCCATCAACTGGCCAAAATCCGGGTCAGACTGAGACGTATTGGAGAGGCAAACATCCAAGGACCAAGAGAAAGGACATCGTAAGCAAGACATCACAGGTTGCACGCAAGTGAAATACGCAAAGCGAAAAGAAAGTTTGTAGGACACACCAAGTGTTGCCAATGGCAGGATGCCGAAGCTGATGAGCATGCGTTCACGGAGCATCCGGAGTCGACCTTGGTCGAGTAGGCCCCCAGGAAGTGCAGCCATTGCGCAGCAAACAAAACAAAAGCAATATTCCAGCAGCTAAGGCTAGGAGCAATGGGAAGCCGCCAAAGACGCTGGAAAAAATAGAATGAATAAAAGCCGGAATTACTCCAAATATAGTTTGAAAGGAGGTAACAAGGCCAGAGCCCACAACCTTAAAAAAGTGCACAAGACCTGCGGTGTTAGAAGCATTGAAAACGCGGTGAATCAGTTCACCGAAATGTTGTGGGAGGTTAGTGTTCAAAAGGGCCTGTATCTCACTGTGGGTACTAGCCACCTGGAGAACGAAGGTCTCCCGGGCGGAAGTGAGCATAACCTCCTGGTTTAATAATAGCGCTTTTATTCTGCTCAATTTATTAAAATCCGCCGTCAAAGTTGGTATGGAAGGTCAAATGGGACTATCTATCCTGTCGTGCGGGGGTGGAAAAAGTACATTTTTGCAGCACACAACACAGTGGGAAACAGTTACAATGTAGGGGATGCCGGCCTGCATTCCACAACAGTCCTGATTATTCAGAAGCAGATAGCTACCATTTGCAAGCACAGTGAAAGTGGGTGATATAACAGGAGCCGGAATGCCCTTCAAAACACAAGCAAGATTTGGAGCCAAAACATTACAAGCCCCGTGTAATTTAATGTTTTTACAAATGAGTGAATGACCCAATGTAGAATCGCAAGACTCCCCTGTGAGAAAAACCTCCTTTCCGTCCCTAAGGCATCTGTACATAAAAGGCAGGGACCAAAGTTCATGCAAGAAGGCACTGCCTAAGGGCTGAAAACGTCCAACAGGATAATGTTTCATGCATGAACTGAACTCAAATAAAGAAAAAGGCAAAGCGATAACCCCGTGAACTAGCCACACTGCAGAGTACAACTCCGCTACAGAGAATGGTAACGGGTCTATCTTTTTGATATGTAATAGAGTGTAAGTTGCATCCTTCATGGACATAAATTGCTGTTTGTCAGATAAATTAAACGGCAAGAACAAGACAGACGTGTTCAAAAAATGCCAAGGAACTTTACCCATTTTCAGAGTCTGCAAAGTCCATGCAAACTGCATTACTGAACGCAATTGCTTCTGACCATGATATAACACAGATACATCATCTTGTACAATATCAACAACAGATGAAACAATATTCTCTAATGTGTAAATGCGGGAAGACAGGGTATTAATACTATTGTCAACAACAGCAAGCACTTTTTCTAGATTTGCCTGATCTATTTCCCGTAAACGGGAAGCAGCTTCAATTTGTGAAAGCTTCCATAGTTCATTGTAAGTCTCATAAATGAACCTTTTAGGTCGAGGACCACGAGGCCCCAGAACAAAATCGGACAGATCAATGTTGCCTGATATTAGAGATAAATGTTGTTTTACAGAATCTAATGAAGAGTGCTGCAACCACTGTTTACACAATTTACCAACTGAATATGTTGTAACAGTACGAGAGGCAGAAAACCGTGGATCAGGCCTATCCTGTTTGTAACCAGGAGCAGAGTCATGAAAACGTAGTTGGCAGGCATTTGATGCTATGGGCCAAGACAACCAGGGTGACTGAACAAACGTAGAAATATTAAAAGAATTGTTCTGAAACAAAGCTTGCAAATTAGCCAGGGAAATATTGAAAAGCAAGCTTTCGTTGGGGGTGGAAGACAGGACGGGAATGGAGGGTGCATTCAATTGTTTGGAAGTAGCCAAACCCCAGCATGTTGTTTGAAAAATCGTATTATTTAAAAATAAAATCTGGGCTGGGATTAGGCAAGCACGGTGCAAAGCCTCCGTACCGCGTACCTGCCATGATTTGGTGCCCCAAATAGACTTTAAGTCAATGGTGAATAGCCAGTGTTCATAACCACCCACTGCTAAGTCATTCAAAAAGGAACTCGAATACAGCAATTTAGTGTGGGTCAACATGACCTTTTGAGCGGATAAGGAATTCAATTTAAAATAATAGGACCCAGGGTTTGATCTATCAAAGTCTGTGAAATAAGTAAATTTACTTTTAAGCGTTTGGGAGCTACCGGGCAAAGGGGCCGGACAATGTTCCCATTGGGTGTAATTAAAAGTACCCCGAAGTGTACTTGGTTTATGGAGAAAATGGTTGCCCCAATGCTGGTAACAATATAAATCAGCATAACTTGCAGAATTTAAGTACAAATCTTCAGCATTAAAAGCAGCATAATATTTCAAATCAGAGAATAACGATTCAACGGCATGCACATCCCAATCAACAGAAAGTATATTACTTTTCACCACATCACCCATAGAAACACGGAGGACATTAGGTACATTAATAATTTTGGTAGGTCCATGAATTTGGAAATTTACAGCATCCCATACGATGCCATCAGCGACTGGGAAAGCAGAAATGTTCACAAATGTGTGGTCACGCTTCATGATGTGAGAAGAAGAATGCGGAGCCAAAGTTCCAGCGACACAGTCAACTGCAGAGCGTTCAGGTAACTAATGACCATTAATGAGCAAGAAAAAAAACTGTCACAAAGCCAATGGACATGAACAGAAAAATCAGGAACAGTACCAACCAGATGTATGTCCATGGTGGGACTAAAAAATTGTCTCTGAACCAGGAGATAAAAACACTGAAGCGGGACGGAATAAGTGATGAGGTGGAAGCCGAATCAAAGGAAAAATGGGGTGGGCTCAGTGGTGTTGTTGGTAAATGAGCCACCGACTCAGTGGCGGGGTATGCATACTCTGTCTCCTCGTTGCAGGAGGAAGCCGGGAAGTTGAGCAGGCAATCAGGTAAATCTACCATCTCAATGGCAACATCAATGTCTGTGTACGATGGAGGGACACAAACAGGAGTCCGTGAAATGGCTGGACATGATAATGAAGGTGTCACGCTATTCAGGATCGGCCAGATGTTGTAGCTTGACATTGTCCACTGAGATGTATCTGTTCTCTTTGCGACCAGGAAGCGGTGGTAAGATTACTGTACGAGTACCCTTCAAGCCAAGAACTGGAACCGGTGCTCGATAAGAGGGGCCAAATTCTTTCTTGTTCTCCACCTTTTCTCGGACCAGATCTCCAACCTTTGGAAGCCAGCCGGCAACCGGAATCAGCAACGCAGCATCTGTGCTGAAGGCAAATGTTTGTTTGCAAGCTTGTCTCGGGTCTCTTGTAAGTCCTGCAACATAGTAGAATGATTATCTACGTCAAAGATTGCGGCATTCGTTGCCATGTCTAGACCATCAAGGTCTGGAACAAACATTCGTATGCCAAAGAGCATTTCGTATGGGGTCCGCCCACCCAGAGATCTTCTAGGGAGATTATTAAGAGCACGTTGCACGCCATACAAGTGGGCCAGCCAGTTCCTGCCAGTACCTAAGACCCTAGCTGTCAAGGATTGCTTTAAGTCATGGTTCATTCGCTCCACAATCGAGTTGCCCTCAGGCCTATATGGAGACGAAAATTGCACCAGCACCCCCAGAGACCGCATAGCGTCCTTGTACGCCTTAGAGGCGAACGCTGGACCTTGGTCCGAATGGAGGGTGCCACAGGCAAAAATTCCCACAAAGACACGCAAATCCCTGATGACATTTCGAGCGTCAGCACTTCGTTGTGGCCAGACCCAGATGAAACGTGTACACGAGTCAACTGCAACTAAGATGTATTTATATGCAGTGTCAGAAGAAAATGGACCGCAGTGATCCAGGTAAACACACCCAAAAGGTTTGTTAGAAATGCAGAGCTGTGTCTGTGGTGGTCGTATAACCGTCGAAGGCTTAATTTGCTGACAAACGTCACAAGAAAGCACATAAGTACGGGTCTGTTTATATAAACCTCGCCACCAATAACGCTGCTGCAAGATGGAAACAGTCGCAGACACGCCAGCATGGGCCGAAGCCAAGCCTTCGTGTGCGGCCATTATCAAGGAAGGTCTGCGGTCCGCGTTGGGAATCAGCCGATCACCAATGTCTGGAATTCTTACGTAAGGAACCTGTTCGGGACTTAAATGATAAGAGTACTTGGAAGGGAAACCCCGTGGGTAATTATTACCTTCCTTTGTTGCAGCGATAGCTGGCAAAATCTCATTATCTATTTTAGTCATGGATCTTGTAACCGCTGCTACTGAGCACGTTGCTACTGCAGATTTGGCAGCTTCATCCGCCAAACTGTTACCGACCGCGTGTGCGCCCACACGCTGGTGGCCAAGAGTGTAAATCACCTGTGTGAGGGGCAGACGTTGTTTAAGATCTGCCACTCGAACCCAAAGCATTTTATGCTTGATTGTGCTGCCTTTAGTATCTCTATAGTCGTTTTGAGACCAAAAGAAGAGGTTGTCATTAAAGGATTGAACACAGTAGTAAGAATCGCATACAATAAGTGTAGTCACATCCAGATCTGCAAACTCAAGTGCGAGCACCAAAGCACGCAGCTCGGCCAATTGTGCGGTACTGTCTCCTAGTGCCTGTGTGTGCACTACACTCGACTTGAATTCACCGTCCACCATAGTACCTGCAACAATAGCACATGCTGCGGAATAAGCGTGCTTAGAACCTGTGGCCGGTTGCGCCGAACCATCAGTGTAAATAATACATTCGTACTCCTCTAGCGGCCGCAAAGACAGAGGAGGAGGATGAACAAATTCATACTGTAAGAACTCCTGTGTCTGAAGCGAGGAATCAAAGATAAAGGTGACATCCGGGGACGTCAGAGAGGTAGCCCATTGAATCCAACGGGGGTGCAATGCCTTGGAGTTCGGTACACTTGCCTTCGTCACTGCCTCAAGGGCAGGATATGGTGTTACCACCAATATGCGTTTTCCCTGTGCCAGTGCGCGTTCCTTAAGAATCGCCATTTGCACTGCAGTAAAAACTTTCTCCACAGAGGAAAAGCGCATCTCGGCGGAAGTGTAAAGATGTGACTTGTATGCAATAGGGACTGTGTCACCTTCGTTAAAGGTTAAGTACGTAAAACCCACCGCACCTGGCACAATTCTAATCACCAGGTTTGTGTGGTTATCACGTGTCAACAGGAACTTAGATTCAAGTAGATCAGACTGCAAAGAGTGCAGTATAGAGGAATGCTCAGGAAGCCAGCATGACTTCGAAAAGTTAGGTTGTATCAAGGCATAAAGAGGCTTGATACGCTGGGCATATTCGGGAATGTAAGTATGCCCGAAGTTTAGAAATCCCAGCAAAGACTGAAGCTTCTTCAGAGTGGTCGGAGGGCGCAGAAGTGCGCACTTCTCCAAGAAATGGAGTGCTAATCCCTTTCCTTCATTGTTGAGCTCATAGCCCAAAAACAAAACTGTGAATTCAGCGATGTGAGATTTGGCAAAATTAAATTTGTATCCCAAGACCGCAAATTCAAGAATAATGTGGTCCACACGGGAAAGATGCGGCCATAATTCATCGTCTGTCAGATAGATATCGTCGACGTACGTACACGCATCTGGGTCTATGCTGTCCAACAAAGAGACAACACGGGTGGCGAAGACACCAGGGCTGTTCTTATAGCCCATGGGCAAACGCTGGAATTTGAATTGTTTTCCACCGGAAGTGAAAGCGCTCCATTGGCTGCACTCCGGGGACAAATTGTGCGTGTAAAATCCATTGGATAGGTCGTGTCGTTTTATATTTTTTACGAACGAGACTGTCTACAAGCGCAGAACTATGGGTATTTTGTACCGCAATGGTCCGACAATGAGAGTTTAAATGTCGGTAATCCAAAACTAAGCGGTACGACCCATCGGGTTTAGAAACCACAAAAAGGGGATTATTCATTGGCGATACGCATGTTTCAATTACTCCTTGATATTCTAACTGTGTCAGAATGTCTAAAACGGGACCTTTAGCCTCCCGCCGGAGGGGATATTGGGCTTGTGGCTGTGGCAGAGACCTCAGTGGTATTTCATGGGAGGGTGAATCCATATCCCAGCCCACGTGATTTCGGTACAGCGCCGGAGCCAAGGCCCCAGCCCATTCAGCTGCGAGGGCCTCCGCTTTGTCCTTGGGGACATGACGAGAAAAGCTCGGAAGGATTACCTCCTCCCCTCTACGAGCAGCCAACACGAATGGGGGCGGCCAATCCGCCTCTGCCAACAGAATGTCGTACGAAAAGGTCAGATTTTCCCAAAAAATCCCTTTAATAACACGCTCAATGTCGCCTTCAATTTGAATGACTATATTAAATAGTCTGTCAGGGGGTGCCACTCGGGGGTCAGCTGTCTCGACAGTAATGTATGTATCAGTTGCTGTCGCCTCCACATGAGGACGTAGTGCCTCCCGCACTATGGTAACTTCCGCGGCGCTGTCTAGCAGCGTCACTGCCCACGTCCAATTCAGGAGTCTCGTTCTCACCGTCTGTGGCATATCTTGCTGTTAATGCTGCAACTTTTTTCTTCTGAAATTGTGGGCGGGAACGTGGAAGTTCTTCTGGTTTCCCTCGGCCTTGTTGTCGAGGTTGGTCTCGTCATGGTGGGGCCTCACGACCCCTGCCTCTATCCGGGCGATCTCCTCCACCAGTCTGAGAGGACGTTGGTGCCTGTGAAGAACGAGGAGAACGCGGGTCAGGGACCTGAAATCTCTCTGGAGATTTAATTCTCACTCGGTTGCGCAAATCATAAGTGCGTTCAGAAGATATGGAAACCGGGTAAGCGGCACGCGACCCTGGTTTTGATTGTTGCTAACCCTGTTTTTTTAACCTCCAGTTCTTTTTAGTAACGAACGGTTTCTCATCTTTTTCAGACTGAGTTTTTTGTTGTGGGTTTGATTGAGTTGGCGTTTTCGCAAAAGGCTTAACCCCCAAACTATTGCGGCCAATGGTTTTATAAGCCTGTGCAATAATTTTCGGTAATTCGCGTGGCTTGTACGGTTCCGGGACTAAAGCCAAAGCATTAGCGACTTTAAAGTTGACGGCATCACCCTTGACGTTCGCAAGGATTAAATCAGCCACCACATCGAACACTCCCACTAGTCTCATCCCCAGCTCCACAGCCGCTTCAGGGCCATGCTCATCTTGCACACGCTTAATCACGGTGGGGAGGGCCGTCATGGAAGGAGTGCCGAAGCACTTTGCATACACTGCTGCGAATACCTTACCCCAGTTGGAACATTCAGCCAACTCGGGAATTAAGTCTTTCGGCAAGCTAATCGTCAAAATCCTGTGTTTGTCCACAGGAGAAGTGTTTGGAAAAACAGCCTCCAGCTGGTCAAATTTTTCTGCAAGCCAATAAGGCAAATCATCCTTATTTTGTGGGCGCTTGCCCATCACCGAATTAACCATGACGGGACTTATGGTTACACCGCCAGGCCCAGCTGGATGTGCCGCAATTCCATGAGGGGGCATCTGGACCTTGCCTGTAACATATTGTACCAAAGCTCTATGCACGCCAATCAAAGACGCATGCAAAATGCGCAGTTCATCTATTGGAACCGCTAAACGATGTGGGGTAAACCCGGCCAAGACAGGCCAAGTGGCCCCTTCAATCGATAAGGGGCCTAAACAAATCGGGGTAACCGGATGTGGGAGGGCGCCATTAAACCAAACACGGTGTTGCCACGCTGTGAGTGGTACTTCAAGAGCCTGATAAGGCCTATAAACATTAGGAAGAGCGGTGGGCGTGTATTCGTGGAACAAATTGTCAGTTCCATCCACCACCGGAAAAGTGACCCAAGAATAAAACACCTCAAAGTGGTAAGCGGGATCCGCTTGCACCACAAAGATCAGATCGACACCCGCGTCAGGCACTCCATACGCTGTCAAATGAGCTCGGAGCGCTGCGCGACTATGTGCCGCGATGTTGACAGCCATTAAGACTGAGAATGTTCGACAACCTAGTATGAGGCAGCGCAATATAGGGTTAACATAAACCTTTTATTAACTTCAAGCTTGAAAGAACCTATAAAAACATCAATATAGGAGGTATCACCCTCACATACGTTTCCAGAAACATAAGTGAAGGGAATTGTGGACAAGCACAAGTACTACTCAAGCGTCTCGCAGATAAGAAGCCCTACGTTGGGTGCCATGTTGCGGGGATTCTGCACATATAAAGAGCTATGCACAGGATAATAGGACCTCGGTGTATAGTGGTGAACCAACCATGCACCTTAGTACCCACAATCCCAATCCGACTAGCTTTAGCGTCTCATTCGTTCTCCATACTACAGCGAAGCTACCAATGATTAGACAACCCAGAACACGGTCTCTCTCTCAGGACTCATGGGAGCAAGAACACTCTTTCATCTCTCACTCATACTTGTCCACAACGTGCGTAATAAGAGACATAGTATAGTTTAAAATGTTTATTTCAACTATCGTGCTCTAAGATAAAGTACATGTGCCAGTACTATCAGCATAATGATAAAATAATAAGCATGGTTACAATTCCATAGAATACAAACGGGGACAGCATTTTATAAAGACAGTGGATATAGGGCTAAATGGCGTGTCCACCCTCCCCGTGCTAATAACTAGTTTATTATAAAAATAGAAGACCTCTGGGCTTTGTCAAGCGGACCCCCATACCTCAATATCTAGATGCAAGGTTTACATCATCAGACAAGCACAGCTCTTCTCCCTGGAAAGGTTTTTCTCCAAGTGCCACCAACAGGGAGATCACAATATTAAAAGCACACAAATTTCTCCAAGGCGGCTGTAGTGCGTGTTATGTCTAAGTGCGAGGGGCTGTCCAGATCAGCAATAACAAGGGACATTGTTTTTCGACCTTGTACATGGTGTGCAGACGAAACCCACAAGGAACATGAGAAAAGGTGAAAGGCAAATAGGCAGACAGTTCTAATATAGCCGGGCACAGGCAGAGTCTGGAAAAACAAAGTCACAGAGTAACGTGTGCAAAAGAGGCATCATGGCAGCCAGGCCTAAGTTAACTTAGCAATGCAGACAATGGGGTCACAAACCACACTACAGAACTAGTTCAGGGACGCATCGTATGAGTACTCGCATTTTTAGCTCATGGTATTTATGTACGTGAATATATGCTAAAAGATAATGCTAGCGCAGTATTATTTATTTCTACTGCTTACGCTGTACATTATTTATCTTGCATACTGTCTTGTGATCATAACAGCACATATCTCTTACACGAGAAACAAGACTGTTCAATAAACCCTTTTTATTGAAACGCCCGTCTTTCCTTTCTGTGTAACTCTGTAGAAACTAAGCATGCACAATTGAATGAGTGAAACTGTTATCTATTGTTTCCACGATGCTGAGACATGTTCCGCTTCTAAAGGGAAACAAAGTTGTCATGTTTTTCGGTTGCCAGAAACTACTCCCTTCTTGTTCTCAAGGAGTTTCTAGTGGCCTCTGAGCTAGCTGGCACAGGTAATTAAGTTTAATATAATCGATAGGGACATACCGACCTCAGTCCTATGTCAAACCTATAGGTTATATTATTCCAATGCGCAGAGCCTATTAGGGAAATAGGAACTACACTACAGTGTTTCCCCATAACTCTTCGGCAGGAGGTCACAACAGTTATTGAGCTAAACAAACTGGGCTCAATCAGTGCTACACCAGTAACCCCGACAAAAACCGAGAAGGCAGTAGCTCTTCCTCCTACCTACTCATGCTGGAGAGCGGGGGTAATGCCCCCGCAAGGCCCTTTACTGTAGTGGCTCCCCGTAGCTCCCTCGAATCCACCTCAGCCGAGGAAATCCATACGTCCGTGTTCCAGGCTCCTAACACAGGATCCAAGTTCAAGTTCAAGGAACAAGAGGGGTGGCCCAGCCCAGCCTCCTCCGGGCTCTGATGGCCACGGAAGGCAAACAGCGCTTTTCAGCGCACGCGGGAGGGCTGCCAAGACTCCACCTCCTTCCCTCCAGCAGTTCTGGGACACCAAGTCCCCCGTGAGCGCCTGCAATGAGGCAACCAGAAGATTCCAAGAAATGCGTCCCGTCTTGATCAAGGAAGGGAACTCGAAAAGCCTCTGCTGCTGCTGCATAACCCAGATTAGCCTGCACCCCAGAAAAGGGACAAGCATGCGTGGATGAGTCTCCTGTGCACAACTGAGACTTTTGCCGAAAGGTAAAAGATATTGCACTGAGTTGCACATTTGACTAGTGAAATTATTTAACACTGTCTACACCTGTACCTAATCAATGGCTAAGGCGTAGTGTGTTAGGGCCTCTAGACATAGGATCTCGACCCGAGCAGGGAGAGAGGACATGAGAAGAGGGTGGTGGTGTAGCTCTGCTGTCTGTTTAAAGTGTTGTCTTTTACATAAAAGATAAGCACTTATCTGGACAATATGTTATTGTGCTTGTTGGATAACTGTTGAGTTCTGAGCTCTTGTCCCCCACACTAACTCGCTGAGAAGCCCTGAGCTACTAGTAAAGTGTGGAAAGTGTTGTTCCTGGTCCATTTTGCAGAGCCTTTGTAGGACGGACACCAGTGGCAAACCACCTCAACCAAAATGATTGACCCAGTAGCCTGTCTAACCTGTGGGCCCCCGAAAGTAGTCTGACAATTGGTCTGTGGTAGTGCTTTGTCTTGCTAGATTTCTCACAATGGGATTTTGTTCCAGAACCACATCGGTGTGGTTTGGAAGGTATGGATTATTTTCAAAGAAGTGTTCCATAAAGGGGCGAGGATCTTGTGACCTTCACTCCTGTTTAGGTTTAGTGTGTATTAAATTGCCTCTATGTGGTGTTTTGCAGTTGTGGTTCTGGCCTTGAGGCATGCTGCCTAACCTGTGTCTCTTATGGGTGTGTTGTTGCATAGGAGCAGTGGTCTTGTGACCTTCTAAACAATCTAGGCTGATGTGTGTTGGTCTTTCTAGTGTGATGCTGGTGGAGCCTCTGTTTTTCATCGGGTATTTATTGTTCCTAATGTATGTTCTAATGGGACCATGATATCCTAGGTCTTTCTCCCTATAGTTGGAACAGGTCTGTCCTTATCTTGCCATGTGACCGCTGCACTTAGAGGCAACCTCTTGTGTTGTTTTGTATGATATTGGGCTGTTTTGTATGATATTAGGCAACCCAATGTCACTCAACTGTGAGAGTCCCTGAGTCCCAGTTATCCTAGTGTCCCCTCCACTCTCCATGTCTCCTTAATTTTGTTGTCTCACCAAAGTAATGTCTGGGTATTCTCTTCTCACCAGACTCCTCTCTGAGTTTCTATTTCCCCAAGGCCTCTTGTTCCTTGCTTATATTTTCTCTGTTTCCTGGTTCCCCAACCAGAATAGACATGTAGACAGATAAAAACCCAGGTATGGACTTATCCACGGATAGCTCAGTAGAGCAAAGTATTGTTCTGTTTTCTGTAATCAATGCGGGATAGCTCTGCTGTCTGCAAAGAGTTAGAGAGAGCTTTGTTAGGTGACATAGGAAACAGATAGTTTGTGCCTCCACTTAATGAGATATTACCCATCAGAGCAGGAAATTAGTCTGGCAAAGGGTATGTTATGCTACACTATGTGATGGGATGTATGTAGTGGGGCGCTTTGCATTTTAGGCTATGTTATGGTATAAAATGTGATCTGCAGTTATGTGCTGGTGTGGTATGACATTGTATGGCATGTCTTCTCTTGGCATGGTATGGTACTGGCAATGGCAATACATTTGTGGAGTTGTTTATTAAAGACACGTATCAGCCAATAGAAATACTCCTAGTCCCGTGCTCTCTGGCCATTCGACTTCAATAGTCACCACTGAAGACGGACTAACAAAGCGGGACAGAGCATAAACTTCAGCAGCAGGACCCAGCCTTGTTACATAAAGTGGCATTACAACTGCAAGTGATTAACACCAACCAGCTGGTTTGTTTTGAAATACATTCGAGGAAACGCCAGGGAAAGGAAAATAAAAAAAACCCTGAATGAATAGGATTATGCTCTGGTAAAGCACATCTCTTATGTAATGATTCACGACGCACAGAAAGACTGCAATGAGTCGAGAGAACAAGAATAATACAACATGCTCACTTCCCCCTCACAAAAAAAAAAAAAAATGTCGGTGTTCACACTGAAAAATGAAGACAGAGGAAAGCAGATAAGTGTCGGGTGTTGTTTTGCAAGCCAGACATATCAAAGGGACGCAAGGGTAGGGGATGTCTGCATGGCGAGTGGGATAAAGAGACCTCGCCTCGACCAAGCATTCACGTGTTTGACAGGCAGAGAAAAAGGCCTCTTCAGTCTGAAAGTCCACCTTGCCCTGCAGCCCTGAACCCAAGCTACAGCTGTACCATTGTGAGCTCCCCATTGCACTGTGCTCTGGCAAATTGGTTCCACCTTCCCTTCCCCAAAGACTCAGCAAAGTTTCATTTCCAATAATGCTCAGACAGACACATGCCCGCATGGCCTCCCAGCCACACCACACACTGCCCCAGACACTTTCTTTCTTCCTCAAGTGACAAGTACATTCTAATCTCCCAAAGCCGAAGCCCTTTATATATTTGCCGAGGCAACAACAAAACGCACAGAGGAAACGCGGGGCAAGGTCTGTGTTTAGTTTGCGGCCAGGGTCTTTTTCGCTTGTATATTTTGCTAACCAGGAAGTCTAGCTATTTCACGCACCCCAAAACGGTTGTGAGTTGTACAAACACATACAAACATCCTTGGAAGGAAGTCGGCCTTTTGGCAGGCCTCTCTCTGTAGAGTGATCTGCAGTTATGTCGTGACCCATGAGCTTTGCATGAGCCGCGGTGCGTTTTGTTTTTTTGTTCCATGCCATTCATTGAAGTATTTAAAAAAAAAATCATAAACGCTTCGGGCGCTAGGATAATCAAAGCAAGATTAGGGCACAATGGCACACCGGGTAGTCATGGAACGGTCTCAAGTTTAAATATGTATGGGATAAAGATACGGCTTTTGGTGAGACGGATAATTAGGGGGTGTCTAACGCTGTGAGCTCATAACGCCCCCTTAACTTCTGTCCTCAGACACACATATAAACGTGTGAGTGTAGGCACTGTCTGAAGGCGTCCATCTGTACAGTAGTGCACCACATACTCACTAGAGGGTACACAGTCACATAATATAGTCACACCTTTAGAAATGCAAGCATACAGGTATGAACCTACAGAGCTAATTTCAAGCACTCAAAAACATGCAATGCACCCAATGTACCACAATATATATATGTACAAACACATAAATGCATATCCGCAAAAAACAGAAAAAGGGTACAGAAAAGTTACATTTACTTAAGGTCATCCAAACACATATAAAGTTGTAATGGAGAACACCTTCAAAAAGATAAATCAAGGACACAAACACGGTAAAATATGGAAATATATGCATTAACACACCGACCGAAAAATACATAAACCTACAGAAAAGTTCACACACACATACACACACACACCCATATACACACGCATACAACTCGCCCAACCTCTCAAATAACCCTTCAAACACCTCCTTGAAATATATAATAAATAAATATATCACCACCACATATAAAGCAACCATTCTCTTCCTCACACAGCAAAAGTGTTACTTGGTAGTATGAAGCATTGCAAATAGGAAAGGGCACATTTATGAGAGCTTTGCGCCATGCTTGCACCACGCATCATGGTACAGTTGTGACACGAACCTATAAGTGATATTTTTGAAGTCGTGGAAAGCCACTTTGTGTGTCTTTGAATGGCTTCAAAAATATGGAGTAATGCAACGCAGTGCAAATCGATGCTTTGCATTATTGTGTGCAAGGGAGGCGTTCTGTGGGTATTGTGGTGGGTGTTCCCTCGCAACTCCCATGGTTTGTGACACATTCCCAGATTTACCAACCCTGGTAAACTTGGGAATGCTCCAAAAAGATACGCCTCCCCAGGAGAGGCGTAACAAGGAGAAATATCTTTATTTCTCCTTGTTACTTCCACTTTCTATGTGGGCTGCATTCTGCAGCACACATTGAAAGAGGAAAATGCTTCTAAAGATTGTTTTTGTGCAGGAAGGTGCCCCTTCCTGCACCAAAACAATCCTGCATGCAATACAGGTAGCTGGTGCAAGGGTGCCTGCATTGGCGCTAGGTAGCCCATTGTGTGCCAGCGAAGGGTGAAAGGACAGGAATGCGCAGCAAACCTTAAATACGGCGCATTTCTGCCCTTTCCCTATGATGCAGGGAAGCGCAGCAGTCCTGCGCCACAATCTTTATAAATATGGCTCCAAGTGAAGACTGCATGGTAAGAAACATAAAGCTATGGTCAATATCACAAACCCTGAGATGCCATCGAATTTATTTGTAGGTACAATAGCCTTTGCAGCATAGAAATGTCTGTTCATTGACACTGACCAATGTTAGAAAGATATTCTACTGGATGTGGCACATACATGACCCCAACAAGAGTGGGCCTTGTGGGTGAAAGACAAGATAGCACCCTTGGGGTCCAATTAAGACTTGGGCGGAGTGGAATTCTCGTCTGGAAACCTGCTTTGTCAGATCACAAGTGAGCTGGTGTTCCTGCACCTGGATTTCACCGATGTCCAGGGCTGGACTGGGAACTCAAACCAACCCTGGCAATTACATCGGTCCGGGCCTGGGGTGGGGGGTAACACTGCTTGTGCACTTGTGTTACAGGGGGGGGTGCTGATGGGAAACACTGTGTTGTGCCCTCGTAAGTACAAATGACACAGGACGGTGAGTTTACACTTTCAAGTGTTTATTTCTGGTTCATCGAGCCACCGCTGCTCTCTCAGCAGAGGAGAGCTACCAACTGTCACACATAGAACCCCCCGAGCTCGAGCGCTACACAGCAACCCATAAAGATTCTAAATAGCAATAGGAACAAGCATTGCTAAGCACAACATATTACCTCTTTTTTTTTAAAACAGAGAAAAGATTAACCTAGGATTAAAGAGAACAAAGACCCAAAACCCCCACCCAGGGAGGAAAACCCTAAAAAGAAACAGGATAAGGAAAACAGGGAAACAAATGACAAAAGAGAAAAACAGGAAGCACAACCATAAATTCAACATAGCCTTGTAAGCAAATCATCTTAGTTTCCAGGGGATGCGTCTCACATGACTCGACCTCCGTGGTACCACACCAGTACCTTGTTCACCAGAAGAAGGAGGAGCTACATCAACCTCATGCCTGACATGGTTTGAAGAGTCAGTTACTTGGTTAGTTGCTCCAGACACCTTCACCACTTTGCTAGCATTCCACCAATGCCCGCCACGTATCATGACAGCACCACCACACACTTTCTCAATGCACACAGGATCACCAAATGCGGCACCTCCTTTTTTCAACAAAACTAGTGTTCTTGATGCGAACCATGTCACCAGGGGACAATGTAACAGGTTTCACAGAATACTTCTGATCATATCTGATTCTCATTTTCTCTTGAGCTGCTTCAATCCTGGATTTCAACACACCTTGGTCCACCCAGTATGACACTTTGTCACAAACAGTCATTAGAAGCCAAGCAGGGTATAATGTGGACTTGGGCACCCGACCTCTGAGGGACACACAAGGTGCAATTTTAGTGAGAGAATGGGGTGTAGTGCGGTAAAATCACAACATGGACCTAACCGGACCCTCCACATCGTATCCATTGTGTTTTGCCCACTTGATGCATTCCACAACCACCCTATTCATCCTTTCCGCCAATCCGTTCGTTTGGGGATGCCCAACTGAGCTTCGCAAATGCTTAACCCCAGATTCACACAAAAATACACTCATTTCTTGATTCACAAACTGCACTCCATTGTCGGAAACTAACGCTTCCGGAAAACCCTCTCTCATAAAAATCTCTTTTAAAAAGGTAATGGCACTGCTAGCAGTAGGAGAGGCACAAAAACAAACTTCCGGCCACTTACTGTGAAAATCCATCAAAACAAACGCAAAACGCAAATGATGAGGAAGAAAATTAAAGGGACCAACCAAATCGATACCCACCTTGAGCCATGGCTTTTCTGGAAATGATATAGGTTGTAAAGGTGGCGTGACTACTTTGTATCCTTTTTCAGCTCCAGCACAAACAACACACTCCTTGACTATTGACTCAATATCTTTATCCATTGAAGGCCAGCAATAGTGCAATCTGACACGTCTCTTCGTCATTGTGGTGCCTAAATGTCCATCATGGGCACAATCAACCAATTTGGAACGAACATCAAATGGAGGAATGCACCTTCCATCTCTCATAATGATCCCATCTTCAATGGACAACTCCTCAGCAATTTTGCAGAACGGTTGAATTTCAGGCGACACACATCTCTCTCTGGGCCAACCATTCATAATATATTCTCTGACTTTACCCAGTACAGAGTCCTCACACATCACCTTTTTCCACTCACACTCACTGCATGCTTTATTTTCCAAAGCATCCACAAAAGCAATAAAACAATCCTCCTTGTCTTCTTCCACATCAAGTACATCATCATCACTAATAGGCAGTCTGGACAAAAGATCTGACCTGACGTTTTCCTTGCCCGGAATGTGTTTGACCACAAAATCATATTGAAGCAACTTAGTGGTGAGGCATGCAATGCGTGGTGTAGCAGACTTAAGTCTGTCACCCCCCAAGATATATAGAAGAGGCTTATCATCAGTTTGAATAACAAATTTCCTGCCCCAAACATAAGTCCTGAACTTTTCACATGCCCAATAGCATGCCAAAAGCTCTTTTTCAATCACTGAGTAATTCAATTCTGGATCACGCAGCACTCTGGACGTATAACTAATAGTAACTTCGTTCTCACCTAGATGTTGAGTCAAAACCGTGCCCAATCCATAGTTGCGAGCATCAACCGTTATGGTGCAGGCACACACGGGTCATAGGCACTGAGGGTTTTAGCATTAACCATCTCTGACTTGACCATGGCAAACGTCTCTTGACAATTCTCATTCCACTCAAAAGGAACACTTGCTCTTAACATACTGGAAAGAGCCTTCATCTTACTAGCATAGTCTGGTATGAAACATGAGTAAAACTCACACAGGCCCAAAAAGGAGCGTAGTTCATCCTTGTTCTTGGGACTCGGACACTCGACAACTGCCTTCACCAGACCAGGCCTAGGACTAACACCTTTAGAAGAGACCAAATGCTCCAAAAATTCTATCGCTCTCTTCCAAAACTCACACTTTTCTTTTTTAACAACAACGCCCTTTTCCTCAAAAATCCGAAGTACTGTCTTCAACGTATTCTCGTATTCTTCTAAGTGTTTTGTAAAAATCAGAACATCATCCTGAAAAATGACGACTCCTTTAACATCATTAAGAATCATCTGCATTATGCGATGAAAAACTGAAGCCGCTGAAGCAAGCCCAAACGGCATTCTACAGAACTGAAAAGAACCAAACGGGGAATTGAAAGCCGTGTAGTGACGAGACTCGTCATCCAATACAACTTGATGGTATGCTGAGGCAAGATCTATCTTAGAGAACCATTTTTCACCCCTTAATTGCTCCAACAGATCACCAATCTTGGGAAGAGGGTGCGAATCATCCCAAATTTCCTTATTCAGGCTTCTCAGGTCAATGCACAAACGTAAGTCACCATTCCGTTTGCGTGAAACCACCAAAGGGCTCAACCACAGGCTTGACTCTATGGGTTCAATAACCCCATAACTATGTAGCCTATCCAATTCCTTCTTAAGATCCATCCTAAGGCTAAACGGCACCGACCTGACCTTGTGCTTCACAGGGATAGCATCTTTTTTAACCTTAATTTTGTGCTTGAAACCAACTATCTTACCAAGATTGTTGGAAAAGACCTGGGGAAACTCTTGCTCTAAACACACAGAACCAGGGTTGTCTTTGATGATCAGAACCTGTTCGCTGGTACCAGGACTTAATACCATACCAAACTGCCCTTGGTGGTACCATCCAAGAATATTCAGGCCACGAACAGCCACATAAATTTTACCCTGAATTCTACGCCCCCTAAACTCAAGCACATCTTCAATGAATCCCTCCAACTCAATTCTCCTCCCCTCATAGGAAACAGGTGCCCTGTCAGGTGGAATAAGAGACCTGTCACCCCAAGATTTTTGAATAAATCAAAAATGATCATTGATATGCGGGCACCAGAGTCCACAAGCAAATTGAGACATACACCCCCCACCAACACATCAACATAGGGGTCCACACAATTAGCAGGATCGCCAGTGACAATTTCGTCATCTGTGACTACCACAATCATATCTTGTAAATCCTGCACGAGTTCGCGCTCACTCAAAGAATCTTCATCCAACACACAATTGACCTTGGTAGGCTTACTCACACTAGACTGACATACTTTTGCAAAGTGTCCCACTTTGCCACACCTGCGACAACTCACATTCCTGGCAGGACATATCCTGTTGTCTTTTCCATGTGGTGCATAGCCACACCTGTAACAAATATTGGTTCTTTTAAAAAAAACTTTCTCATTGACCTTATTATCTTTGCGTGAAACACTGGTAAAAGCATTAGTAGAAGCAATAGCGCTAACATACTCCTTAGGAGTGCAATTTACATTAAGTTCTTTGATAGACGATTGTGCCAATTCAACACTTTTTGCCACTTTTATGACATCTTCAAGACCAGGATTACCCATGGTGAGCAACTTTTGCTGAATTTGCTTGTCCCAACAATGAGCAACAAACTGGTCCCTGACCAATTGGTCATGGAAGTCCCCAAATTTGCATTCAGCACAGAGTTTCAGTAAAACACTTATGTTAGTGTCCACATTCTCACCTTGTGACTGTGCACGCTTACAAAATATATGTCTTATTACCACTAGACTAGGTTGCACATCAAATTTGCTAACTAGTTTCTTCACTGCTTCTTGGTATTCATCAACAACTTCACCATCACCCAACACCAAGTCAGGAAGATGCTTGTAGACTTCTCTGCCCTCAAAACCTAAAGAATGAAGAAGGAGACACTTCTTCCTTTCAGCCCTGCAACATGATGCACCAATGGCCCTCAAATACGTTTCGAAGGCGTCAAACGACTGTCTCCATTGAATATGAGGACTACCAGGACTCTCCAAGAACGGTGGTGGAAGGTTAACAGACTGCATATCCCCAGGAAAGTGAAGCTTTCAATGGAATCAAACGTATGCAGGAAAGTAAAATAAACAATATAAATAAAGTTACTAAAAGCAATACAAAGATGGTGTGCGCATCACCGCAAAAGCTGATAATGAGCTGTAGGTAGACAAAATCAAATTTTGACTCTTGCAGCAAATAGAGAGAAATTTACACGAATTAAAAAAAAACTAAGATTTAAAAAAAAAAAAAAATATGCCACCATCCAGAAAAGCAAGACAGGTGTGCGTGTCACCGCTTTTCAAATGTTACACGCAAGACTTCTACAATGTGTGCATGTCATCAGAACTAAGCAAATAGTTTGGTGTGCGTGTCACCGAACTCAGGCTGTAACACACATGGCTCCTTCAAGGTGTGTGTGCCATCGTCGAAATAAAGTTAGACAAATTACGAATCTCACTGCAAGACTGTGATAAAGCGCTGTCCTCTCCAACGATGTAATCGCTGCACCAGTATGTAGAATACGAAGAAAATAAACTAACTTAATCCACGCATGCGCGCTTGTAAACTGAAGCCGCGCAGCCCAGCTTGTAATTGATCAAGCGCTTCCGGAAAGCTGCGCAGACAAGCTTATGAATTTACAAGCTTCATAAACCTTTTTTAAATGGAGCTGCGCAGGCATGCGAGTTGATCGCCGAAATCACTGCCCTGTCATGCGCGTTGATCACTGAAGACACTGCCGGGTGTGCGTGCGCTGCTGACTCACCTCCGGAGCCAGCTCACATCACACAATTGATTTACTCCAGAGTGTGTTTTGAAGTAATTTGCAGAACGGGGAAACTGCCTGAAGCCTGTGTCGTCTCCGGCACCTCGAAGTTCCCTTTGAACTCGCGTCGTCAGCAATACCTCTTCTTACGTCGATAAACATTGCGGTGGCTCTCCCAGTCGTCGCCAAAATAATGTTGTGCCCTCGTAAGTACAAATGACACAGGACGGTGAGTTTACACTTTCAAGTGTTTATTTCTGGTTCATCGAGCCACCGCTGCTCTCTCAGCAGAGGAGAGCCACCAACTGTCACACATAGAACCCCCCAAGCTCGAGCGCTACACAGCAACCCATAAAGATTCTAAAAAGCAATAGGAACAAGCATTGCTAAGCACAACACACTGGTTGTGCGCTTCTGTTACAGGGGGGCCGATTTTGCAGTAAAGCTGCAAAACCGGCACCCAGTAATAAAAACGGCCCCACCGGTCCAAAACTGGCCCCCACCCTTCCGGGCCCACCGGGAAAATGCTTGGTGCCTGCTATGGCCAGTCCGGCCCTGCCAGAACACCAAACCCAATTTTACCAGCCAGAAAAATCATCCAATAACATTGCTTGAGACTGTGATTTCAACAGCAGCCATGCGCTATCTCAGTCCCGGCCCAAGCATTTTTTCCGCAAGGAAACCTTTTTCCCCTTCCACCTTAAAGCTCCCATCTCCCTCTGTCCACCCCTGTACTGCACCTACCCCACAGCTTACATTTATCATCTGCTCTGAGAAGGTGGTAATTGTGAGTGATAAGACCCCAAGAACAGGGAAAACTGTGCAGAATTCTGGCGGGTAAAACCAGGCCTGAAAAAGTTCCATTCCATGGAAATTAACCCATATCTGCACAGTACTGGCGGACTGTTAATGCCCAGTAGAGCTAATTTCTTGTATAGAGTTTGCACCTCATGAATACTGTACAAATCAAAATCATGGTCCAACTATACTCAATGCCCACGTTGCCAGCACACACACACCGTACCCAACTCTGCCTTCCTCTGTTAGAGGATGAGCAAAGGTAATGCTTTGCGAATTTGTTGCATCTGCACTGAGAGGAAGTGGTTACTCCATAACAACATGGCGGATATCCTGTCTGCCTTATTATAAGTGAATTAGGGTTAGTATTTTCAAAATATATATGGGATAAAGTATCCTCTGCTGTCCATTATAAGGATTTTGCAAGTCATATAGAGGAGCGAGGCCGAAGGCCAAGTTCCTTGATTGGGTCATGGATCTCTGAGGTGACTTGCAATACCCTTATAATACATGGGATCCTGCAATCCCTGTGTAAATGAATGTCTCTAATTTTCTTATAACAGCTGACTTGTTACACACCTATTCACCTGTAATAAAGGAATGAGTAGCGAATCAACTGTAATAAATTATTACAGTTGAGATCTGACATCATAATGTCTGCTGCAGAGCTAGCAGCCCAGGGGAAAGGCAGGTCACAGAGCATAATTAAAGCTGCAGTTCCAAAAACAGAAACAAAACAAGGCTTTTCCTTCTTCTACACTGTTTTTCTATTTGATCAGTGATAAGCAGGAAGGAGATATTCATGGCTCCATGTTTAATTTTTGCCAACTATAGGAAATTATAGGAAAGATAGAATCTCTATGTATATTTCTACACAATCTGAGTTACAGCGGTTTATAAAACTGATTCCAACATCTTTTAGCAACTCATTGCAAAATGCTTTTTGGTGTGTTTAATTTTGCACTAGAACTTTTACCTACAATTCTTCATGTTTGCAGACATGCAATCTCTTTCACGTGAAAGAGCACCACACCAAAAATGTACGTGGTTTGTGGGAAGGGTAATGATGGGACCATGTATTTTAAGGAATAAAGTACCCTGTGCTGTACATTATAAGAATATTGCAAGTCACCTCAGCGTTCCATGACCTTTTAAAGAAACTTGGTATATGGCCATGTTCCTCTATGTGGTCATGGTACTCTTCTGTGACCAGTGGCGGCTCCTCCACTATGGCGGAGGAGCATGGCCCACCCTGCTGAGAGCCAGCTGAGGGAGGGAAAAATAAAATGATAATAAAACCATTTTATTATCATTTTATTGTTCTTTCTGCGCTTGAGCCCGCGAGCCAAGTCTGGGCGGGGCCATGACGAGAGCACGGGGAGGAGTAGTGCATACTGTACGTGCGCATGACGGTTTGGCTGGCTGTCTAATGCCGGCCAAATCGTCATGCGCACTTTGATATCTCTCTACCCGAGCTATGTTGTACAGCTGTATGGAATAGAGGCACAGGCTCCTAGGACCTGAGCGAGCGTTAAACAAGCCCACCGAGGTCAATCATGGTGCTGCTCTCTCATGCTATATTACCAGTATGAGAGCCACTGTGATTGCCATCTAGGAGTCTGGCAGTGTGCACCAGCCCCTGGGGAATCGGAGTCCGACCGGAGCAGAAGAACCCAATACGGCAGCAGCAGGTAAGTGCTTTTTTTGTGTTTTTATTATTTAAAATCCCCCGCACACGTCCCCACCACCCGCCGCAACACCTGTTAAGAAGAGCAGCCACTACTGTCTGGCTTGCAATATCCTTATAATGTACGTCAGGGGGTACTTTAGCCCATATTTACTGTAAGGCAGGGGTACTTTAGTCCTCATTGTACATAGACACACCGTCTTTCTTCTCACAAAGCATTTAAATCCTTGGTGTGCTGCTCTTTCATATAAAGGAGATAGCATGTTTGCAAACACGAAGAATAAAAGCAGAATCTCTAGTGGAAATTAAACACACCAATAAAGCAGTCAGATATTTGCTGCAAAAAGCTATTAGACATGCAGAATGATTTAATCTTTTCTTTAATGACCTGAGGTGTGCAAAAAGTAAATATGCTACCATAAATATCTCTTTTCTGCTTATCGCTGATTATCTAGAAAACCAGAGCATTAGAAGGAAAAGCCAGTTTTTTTTTTAATACTGCACATTTAATTATGTGCCATGTCCTGCCATTCCCCTTGGCTGCTGGTTCTGGCAGCAGGCATTATGACAGTTGTTGCAGTTGAGCAGATATGCCATTTCTTTATTAAAGGAGAGTAGTTGCATTACAAGTCACCTGTAAGAAGAGAATTGGAGACAGGTTTTTTTATGGAGGGATTGCAGGAACCCATGTATTATTATATCCTAATGCACTTGTAATAAAGCAGCCTAGATATCAGTCTCGTTGTGATGGAGTAACCCTGTCCACCAAACTCCAAATCAGGCCCTAAGTCACCTAGCACAGTTGTATTGTAGATTATTTAAATTTATGTATGTTGAAAATTTGAAGAATGCAATTTTTAAGGTATGAGTTATTTACATTAAGGCATACATGTATCTTCTGTTACTGCTGACACAGTGCACCACTGTCCTAATTAGCAGTGTGCACTGGTCTCTGAGTATGAGATACTCACACCATTCCTCAAAAGAAATTCAGCTCATGGCACTGCAATGACAAGTTGAAGTAAACACCTAATGCAAAGATCTGTGCGTTAAAGATTTACTGATAAGACACTGAGGAGCATATTCACAAGAAATGGCGATAACTATCGCTAACGCTAGTTAGCCAATCGCCGCCTAACCCTGAAAACTATCGCCATGTTAGCAGCGTATTACCAAGCCGCCGCTACATGGCGATAGTATCAGGGTTAGGTGGTGAAAACTGCCGCTAACATTAGCGCTATGGCGATAGGAATTCCGGTGTTAGCGGGCGAAATCCAGCGATAGGCCCATTAGCGGCAGGAAAACTCACGTTAGTCAGCCAAACGTGAGCTTTCTTGCATCTAATGCAAAAAATAGCCTATCAGTCAACCCCCAATAGAAAATAGGCATAAAAAACGATAACATGCAGAATGGAGCAGCCAGGGCCAAGTGCAGCACACATTAACAACCCCTGCAAGCCAGCCAACATCCAGGATGACCAGGATGTGAGCCTTGATGCCTCACTGGACCTGCGTCTGGAGCCTGGATGCCTTGCTGGACCTGCGTCTGGAGCCTGGATGCCTTTCCGGACCTGCGTCTGGAGCCTGGATGCATTGCTGGACCTGCGTCTGGAGCCTGGATGCCTTGCCGGACCTGCGTCTGGAGCCTTGATGCCTCGCTGGACCTGCGTCTGGAGCCTTGATGCCTCGCTGGACCTGCGTCTGGAGCCTGGATGCCTCGCAGGACCTGCATCTGGAGCCTGGATGCCTCACTGGACCTGCGTCTGGAGCCTGGATGCCTCGCTGGACCTGCATCTGGAGCCTGGATGCCTCACTGGACCTGCGTCTGGAGCCTGGATGCCTTGCTGGACCTGTGTCTGGAGCCTGGATGCCTTGCTGGACCTGCGTCTGGAGCCTGGATGCCTTGCCGGACCTGCGCCTGGAGCCTGGAGTGGGATGTGGAGGAGCTGTGGAGTCGATGAGCCGTGGCGGTAGACATTGAGGTGTGACGATCGCCCGTACCTGCTGGTGAAGTCTGGCAGGTCGCATGGAGACACGTTGCTGACCTGTGTGAGAAGACCGCCTTGCGACACTTGGAGCTGTCAATGGTAGAGGCACTCCTGCGCACCAACGTGGTGAGTTCTGCATCGCATACTACGATCCACCACTACACCGCGGTGCACGAAGGGGATTACCAATGCTGTGTGCCGTCTCCCTGCATCACAGGCCCCATGATGTTGGACTGGCCGTATGCTGTGGAGGGTGAGGCCCCTGTGCTGTGCCGAACTTGTGTGGCGTGAGCGCTGCAACTTCACGCCTAAGGGGGCCCTGCTGCGTCAACTGCATCGGGAGGTCCACCAGCGGACTATGCGGCGACTGCTGTACCCAGCCTAGTGAAATCACACTGGGCTGAGGCTCCTGCTGGCTGAGTCACAGATGTGGAGAGAGTGCAGTGGAGTGTGCCACGGTGTCAATGTCCAGGTAAGGAGAAGGTGGGACGCGTAGCGCAGGAAGGCCGGGGGCGAGTTGCTTAGGCCTATCACACGTAGATGACGCACCCCCAGTGGCGGCACTACCGCAATGGCGGAAGAGCGTTGCCCCACTGCCTCAAGCAGATGCAGGAGAGCAGGAGCTACGAAGACACGGGACCCGGCTTCGAGGTAAGACTTCCCTCATTGAAATATTTACAACACCCGCTCACACACACATCCCCGCGTACACGTCCCCTCCAGTATTCTTTGCGGCGTTTACCACCTCACAGCTGTCCCACCCCCCCAGCACTTCTCAATGGCGGCCGTTGTGCGCACATGCACAGCGGGCATACCACTCGTGTGCCAAAAGCACATACGTAGTTATGACGCATGACATAACATCGCATTCCATTCCAATGCATACTAATACTAGGCACATTGCAACAGTAGGGTAGGTGTTGCATAGCGGAGACATAAATATCACTATTCCCATGTCAGTGAGTGCAACCCAAAACTAACCTTTGCACCCCAAACCCAACCGTGAACCCTGGAATTCCTTTTTGAGCCCCCAAAACACACCCCAAATTTCATATTTTACCCCAAAACACACCCCAATTTTCATATTTTACCCCAAAACACACCCCAATTTTCATGTTTTACCCCAAATGCACACCCCAATTTCCATTTTTTACCCCAAAACACACCCCAATCTTCTTATTTTACATCCAAAACCCATACCCACCCGAAAAACTTTAAATGACCCCATTACTGACCTCACAAAGCGTTGTAATCAAATGCGATGTAAAGGCACCTGCGTTGTCGGAGTTGCGTTGTTAACGATGTACTGCCTGCGTTGTAATGGTTGTCTCCCGTGCCAAAGGCAACCCATAGGCTACGCCATTTGCGTCCGTCTGCCCCTGGACCGCGCTCAGCACCAAGGAGCCTTCCTCTTGGACACTCCACCGCTACAACGCCAGCACCCTCCTCGCCATCAACCCTGGACGCCACCTCGCCTGCCAGGACCAACCTCTGCTCCGGACCGGACATCGCCATCACCATCACTGACGGCTGCAGTATCACCCACAAGGAGCACCCCGACCATCAAGGAGGAGGCATTGCCATCACCTACAGAAGCAGACTCCAACTGACCACGCACTCTAATGACCCAAGGGTGACCATGGACCAGCTCAACTCCCAGATCCGGACCAAGCCCAAGCACATCCTCTGTGGCACCATCATGTGCAGGCCCCTTGGGCCATGGCCCCCCATTCTCCAATACCATTGTAGACCTCATTGCACCCCAGGGTCTCCCGTCCACCGACGACATCCTACTCGGTGAACTCAAGTTCCACCTGGACAACCCCAGTGACCAGGACACCACCCCCTCCTGGGGAAGGTCCCCTACATCAGACGCAAGCAGCAAGTCACCTCAACATGCCACATGGCAGGACGCACGGTCAAGCACGTCACCTCCGCCAGCGGGAACTTCAACTACAGCCACAACACCGGACTCTCCTGGACTGACCATCATTGGTAACATCACATCTTCACCTTGCCCACCGGACGCCACCGCCATCATCGCACCCCCTCGCAGCTGGATCAAGGCCACCGAAGAACGTCTCGTCAACTCCCTCCGCACCAACACTCCACCAATGCTTCCAAACGATGACACCGCAGCGCGCAACCACCACCGATGGATCTCCAACAGCGCCGACATTCGGGCACCCCTCATGTACGGCACTGCGTCAGTACCTTCCACCTGCCTAATGGCAGGCGTGAGGGTGATGCAGTGCCACAGGGATAGGCTGGCCCCATGCATTGCTGAAGTTGCATCATGGTTGTGACACGACTGCAGCCATGCGTGTCTTTAGCGCAGACAGTTATGTCAGGATTCCTGACGTATTTGTCATTACTTGCGTCATGGAGCGCTGTCCAGTGAATACAGCGCATCCATGCTGTCGCAAGAAGGGCGTAGTGAGAAGTGTTGCAACACTGTCTTGTCGCAGCACTGCAACACTTTTCATGACTGGGGCCCAGGAATGCGCACTATCTTATTGATGGTGTGCATTCCTGCACTGTAGTTTTGTCGCAGGCCAGCGCTGCAACATTGCTTGCAGCGCTGTCCAGCACCAAAACCTGCTGGAATGTGGCCCCAAGTGTTATCCCCATTTTAAGACCAGCTATTTTCTGGTCTTAAGACTCAGCAGCTAACGGGCCTTAGCGGCTGTTTGTTTAACGTATCGCCGGTCCGGGCGACCGTTGAGAATATCGCGAAGTGGGGTTAGCGTGCGTTTTAACACGGGAACGCCTACATTGCATATGATTAGCGTTAGTTGTCGCTAACATCGTTGGTGATGTTGTTAGCGGCCGCTATCGCCAGGAAGCTGTCGCTAACGGCTGTTAGCGACAGCTTGTGAATACGGCGATAGAAATATCGCCGCTTTAGCGGCAGAAAAGTGCAGTTAACGCGGCGATATCGCCTTGAGAATATGCCCCTGAGTGTATCGTTCATCCTTTGGAGGTCGATTTAATTCAGTACAGTGGTTTTGGTTGCGCATAATAATTGTTATGAAGCATCACAAATTTGAAATGCCGTTTACAGCTGTTCTATATTTTGAATGGTCCAGTGATATCCCATGCACCAATCACGTATGGAATAAAGCAAACCGATGAATGTAGGAGGTCTGTACACCAATAATAGAATAAATAAAAGCACATCCTCCATTATGGAAACAAAATTAACTCCGCTAAGTATTTAAAATAGCTCAGAGTAGACTGACTGCCTGCAGGTTTGTGTGGTGGGTCAGAGCATGTATACCAAGTCCAGAAAGAAAACTCAGATGGGCAATGTGCCAGCTCCAAACATCTGTGTGCAATCTGCAGGTCACTGGTACTAATAAAGCTTTCAGCACACAAACCATGCCAAATTCAAAGGGCATGTGGGGAGTTTCCTTGTTTGTTTATTTATTTTTCTTTCATTTATTTCACTCTTATTGTAAAGGCCGCTTCAAATCGATCTCCTTGATCTCCACCCCCTAACAAGAGAAATATATAACGCTCCTGTGGATATCTTCCTGTCTCAGCCCCAAAACAACAACCCCAACAACTAGGAAGACAAAACAAAATGCGAAGAGATTGTTGGTACACCCCCCAGTGAATTAATTGATTTTACAGCGTGATCCACCAACCAGCTCTCGAAAAGAAGAAATTATGTAAACTCCACCCCTCCCAGGGTAGAAGAAATAGAAAGCGGCTCTCTGGTAGGCTGAGGTTAAGGATGACACACACTTACTTCATGAACAGAAAAGTGCTTGAGCATCTTGTTCTCGATTGACTTCAATCCCTAAACAATCTTTTTTACTACTTAAAAGTTACTCATTGAGCTGTTAAAACCTCCTTCTCCAGAATTATGATTGTTGTGGCCTTAACTCAATATAGAATTTTGTTCCAAGTGGAGAAGCAGTGAATTAACCCTCAAAAGTTCCTGGAACTCCGTTCTCGATTCAAATGTGTGCTGTCTTAATAAAGAAATGTAAAACCATGTGTTCAATAGAAGTAACCCACATTATATATTGGAGACTGCAATCCCTGTCTATAAGGCTGTCCTCTCTAGTCACTGGCAATAATGAAATGACATAGCTGCTTAACTGTAATAAGTTTTTACAGTTGACTAGTGATGTCATAATACCTACTACTGAAGCCCATCGTCAAAGGGAAAGACAGGTCACAGAGCACAACAGCATCTGCAGTTTAAACATAAAATAATAAATTACTTTTCATTCTTCTGATATGTTTTACAAAAATAATGGCAGGAAAGAGATAATTAATGCAACAGGTTAATTTTTGCATGCTGCAAGTCATTAAAAGAAATATAGAATTTCTCCACCTTTCTACACATTCTGAGCTCAGCATTTTTTTAATTTGACTTATATTAAACTGATACTAAAATCTTTTTGGCACTAAATTACTAAATGTTTTTGGGTGTATTCAATTACATACTACAGGTTGTGATTTTATTTTTCATGTCTGCAACCATGCTATCTTTTTCATATAAAATAACAAGACACCAAGGATTTAAGCTGACTGTGAGAGCGGTGAGGGTGTGGCTATGTATTATAAGGAATAAAATACCCTATGCCATAAATTAAAAGCATTTTGCAAGTCACCTCGGAGTTCCAAGACCTTGTAAAGGAACTCCTGTGTGAGTTGAAATATCCTTATACTGTACGGCAGGGGGTACCTTTTCTAACATATTACAGAAGAAACATTTTCCATTGCACTTAAATTGAACAGATCCTTCCACTTTAAGATACACAAATGTGGATGATTTTAATCAAGGGTTGACCAACATAGGCCCATAAGCAGAAAAAGAAGGGTGAAAAGAGGGTTCCCCAGCACTCACTTGAGAATTACCACAAAGTATTTTGACACAGTCCAAGTAAATACGGTACACAAGAGGGAAAAATGTTCCCCCAACATTCACAATTTGGAGCCCCACTCGAGGTTGCATGTAACTCTATATACACCCATATGGCACACGCAAATTCTTATATGTAACAGTATTTAGTAATAATGTAGTCTCCAATAGATGTTTTTCCCTCAATCTTGTTGTTTACAAGCAGTTTATTGTATTCCAAATGGTTCTTCACAGTAGCCAACACTTGTTTCATCATAATCACAACTTCATCAGGGCTCCGTATCACAATTCCCGTAAGCACAACATTGCTCTCAAATGGCATTAGCCACATCTCTACTCTTTACGACAAAAGATTAAATGCAACAATGGAAATATTTCAGTTCCAATATTGGTAGGTCAAGTTAAAATCACGTATCTTGGAAAATACCCGTGCATATATGCGACGGCTTCATGTCTTATTATTTCATTGCCCGGATAAAGCCCTGAAATCAAGAGCTCCATTTAGTCCTTCACTGTGAGTACACAGAGAGTTACAGCGTTCTCTCCAGAAGGTTGGAATACAATAAACTGCTTGTAAAGAACAAGATTAAAGGAAAAACATCTATTGGGGACTACATTATTACTATATATTGTTACACATAAGAATTTGTGTGTGCCATATGGGTGTATATGGATAGGTCCATAAGGGCCAGAGTCGGGCCAGATTTTCAGGATATCCATATAAGATACATTTTCATACAATTAATCTAAATGGTACTGAATTCCATTGTCAATGGCTTTCCTGAAATGTTGACATATATCCAGCCCTCCAGCAATTACGCTGAACTGCTGCAAATAGATTTTTGCTGAACACTAGTTGCTCTTCAACTGCAACAGCATGTTAAGCATTGTGATCTAACCCAATCATGTTAGTCCATTGTTCGTTCTTTATGCTGCACAGTGATGGCTACCTTTGGGGTTGTAGATGGTGCCATAAAGTTTTGGATGTGAGGGCTCATATACCACAAGTAAGCCTCAATTCCCAGTTTAAAATCCCATCTCTAGTTTTCGTAAAGTAACTTACGCGTGACAGCATTACTCACCACTGTCACTAATACTCTAATGTAATAATTTACTATGGTTGCTTTTGCTGCCAGACCCAGCAGATAGTGAGCAAAGCTGATTCACGAGAAGAACAGCCTTTCAGTGCCATTTCTTTTTTTTCTGTCCCTGAAATTTCATGGGTATTGGCTTTTAAGGAATCATTTATGCCAGTATGCTTATTCGTAAGAAGCTGGAGTTCACTACTGTAGAACAGTAATGTATCTGCACATTGCCACATATTCCAAAACTCGAAGCTTTCACAAGGTACAAGCTAGATATTAGTGTGTTTATTTTTTAATGTATAGCTTTCACATATCTGATAACAGATACGTAAAACAATGAGAATCAGAGGTACCATTGAAAGTCAACATGGGAAGCTATTTGGGACCCAGATTAAGAGGTCCGATTTTGCATGTATGTTCTGATTCTGGGGCCATTTTTATGCACATTTGCCTCCTGCATTTTCCCCCTGCTTCAAGCGGAAACATATTTGCCTTTTTAGGGTGCATTCCTGCATCTGGAAAAACTTGATGGGGTAATATGCCTCCCTCAGATACCGCTCAGCCTTACTCACAAAGAAACTAACAGGGAGTGGGAGAGTAACAATGATACCATCTTTTAGAAGAATTAGTTAATGACTACTCTAAAAGGATATTTCAAGTCATCTGAGTGGTCAGTGATCTTATGAAGGAACTTGGCCTTCAGCCATGTTCCTATATTTGAACTTGGAACTCCTCACTGACATGTAGCACTTAGGCCATCATTATGAGTGGTGGAATTTCACCTGGAGCAACAGCACTGGGTAAAATCCTGCTACCTGCAATTGTAAGTCTCTCCAGACCCCTAATTAACATCTTCTCGAACTCTCTGCCCAAGAATTCGGGGTCTACAGACACCAGGTCTATCTTTTCTGATGAAATGGCAGGGTCTCAAGCCCTGCCCCCATCTGACACCTTCAGCAGTATGGGGGAGTGTGATCAGTACCTCCTCATTTCCAGGCAGTGTGCATTCATTGGAAGCCTTGGTTTCTGTGCAACATGCAGTGATTTGCACACCTGAATAGTTTTAAAGTGTTTTAGTGACTAGGTTTATGCACACTTCATTTTGAACAGTTTGGAGTTAAAAGAGTGTGCACGGTGATACACTCACCATTTGGTGAAAGTCTGTACATAACAAGTGATTTTAGACAATACATTACAGTGAAGGTGAGATGGCATCCCAAAGTAATATTATCACTCCACGTTTCTTTTTATCACAGCCATGGTAAGCCCATGGATGATGTTTTCAAAGAGGCACTTAAAAGATTAGAAACAAAGGGACATATGTACAACAGAATGGCGGAGCACGGTGTTACGCTACAGTTGGTAACGCCGTGCTGCGACAGTCTGAAAACGCAGGGATGTGCCATTTTACAATAATATGGCGCACCCCTGTGTTGCCCCTAGCGCTGGACCTAAATTTAGCTGCCTAGCACCAACGCAGGCACCCTTGCACTACAGTGCAAGGGTGCCTGTCTTGCAGGGAAGGATTCTTCATGTTCAGGAAGGTGTTCCTTCTTGCACATAAACAATCAATAATGGTGATTTGTAACTTATATGTGTGCTGCAGAATGCAGCACATACCGAAGTTGCAACTCATCATTTTCTAAGATTATTTATGTGCAGGAAGGGACACCTTCCAGCAGATGAACAATCACTAATGGCGATTTGCTCTTTCTGTGTGTGCAGCAAAAACGAGGAGAAATAAATAATTTCTCCTCGTTGCGCCAGGTTAAGACCAGGTTTTCCCTGGTCTTATTTTTGGTGCTGCCCCATATTTATGCCACCATTGTAAATAGGGTAAATGGGTAAATGGGTGTTGCAGTGGAACGCCCACTGCAACACCCATTGCCCGCCCCTTTCACGCTAAGTGCTGCGTGAAAGTGGCATTATTTACAAGGTGACGTTTAGCTACGTTAAGTGTCTTCACGCCTCCTTGTAAATAAGGCGAAGGTGTTATCGCCACCAGAATGTCAAAAAAGTGACGTTCTGGTGGTGATAAGCCCTTTTAAATATGCCTCAAGATTTCCTTAAGAAGTTCATGGCACGGTACAAATTTTGCACACAGCCACAAGCTGAACATCAATCAATAGATGAATTTGCAGCTAGACCTATGGAGTTATTGGTCAAGTGTTGCTGTGAAGCAATGACTAATGAGTTGATTCACAATCAACTTATAATGCAGTGTAAGGAGAAGAAGATACATCAGAGATTATGGGGTGCTAAAGATCTATCGCTTAAAGATGCTGTGGAGATGGCAAAAGTGATAGAGGAGTCACAGCAATGTATGAAGGAGTTGAGCAAAAGGGAGAAATGTAGTGGAGAAGTGGTGATCTTAAGTAGTGATTGACAGAGTCCAGAGACAGATGTCCAGATGTCAATGCAGTGTCTAGAAGTATTAGTAAAGTGGGTACATTGACCATGTCGAGAAACAAAGTGAAAGAGTGTACTCAATGTGGGAGCACATACCATACTTCTGATTTCAAACAATGGTCTGCAGTGAATAAGGACTGCAGGAAATGTGGTTGCAAAGGTCATTATGTGCAAATGTATAGAGAAGGCAACAAACCCAGCAAAGTGAATGCTAAATCCAGAGTAGGTCTAGTGGAGGTGGGCAATGAAGTTAAGTATTGTGACAGGATCTTGATGGTAGATGAGGGTAATGAAGAGAAGAATCTTGAAGGAGACAAAAGAAGAATGTCAAGACCCATGGCTGATCTTGGTGTATGTGAGTGTAAGATAAAATTGATGATAGACTGAGGATCTATGTACACAATAATTCCCGGAAAATAGTTTAGAACACATTGGAGGGATATCACGTTGTTACCCAAAGACACAAATCCTGGGAGTTATCAAGGTGAATTCATAGATATTTTGGGATACATGGTAGCTACCATACAGTTTGGAACACGTCAAATAGAAGGAAAGGGGTATGTATCGGTTGATGGTCCTTCCATCTTAGGTTGGATGTACCAATTGTATCTCAATATAATGGTTAGTCTCAGGGCACCAAATCAAATTATGATGGGGAAAGAGGTATAATTACCAGATATATTGGAGGGTGCACAAAGAGTTTTCAATACGTCCTTAGAATGTTTAAAAGGGTATGTACGTAAAAGGGTGCCGTGCCTATACAGCACCCTCTGAGAAGAGTGCCCTTGTTAGTGAGAGATGAAGTTAAGAAATTGTTAAATGACATGATGGCGGGAGGTATCATAAAACCTATGGAAGCCTCTCCAAGGATTTCTACAGTTGTAATTACCCAAAAATCAGATGGTTGTTTGAGGTTTTGTGTGGATTTAAGATCATTAAACCATGACATTGTTGTCGATACATTTCCACTTTCAAATATTAATGAACTGTTATCGTCTGTCAAGGCTGGTAAGTACTTTTAAAAGTTAGACTTGAGAAGTGCTTCAAATCAGATTAGGTGACATGAAGATTCTAAGTCTTTAACAGCATTTTTAACAACAGCAGGCACATTCCAATTCATTTGTACGCCGTTTGGCTTTGCGTCAGCTGCTAGTGTGTTTCAGCGTATGATAGCGCAAATGTTTGAGGGTATGAGAAATGTCTGTTTTCAGGATGATATACTGGTCGTCAGAGAAACTGTGGAACAACACAACGTCATTTTGAAAATGGTGTTAAAGAAGTTGGAGTAGTTGGTTTGACTCTGAGTCAAAAAACATGTACATTTGTAATGGAACAAATTGAATACTGTGGGGCAGATTTACAAGCCCCCTGCGCCACCACTATGTCACTTTTTGTGACGTACTGGAGGCGCATTTCACTTCTCCATATTTACAAGGAGAGGAAAAGCCACCCTGCGTGACTTTTCCTCTCCTTGTAAATATGGCCCCTTCACACGCAGCACTTTGCGTGGAAGGGGCGTTCCATGGGTGTTGCTGTGGGTGTTCCCACGCAACACCCATGGAATGAGACACATTTCCAGATTTACGAGGAATCGTAAATCTGGAAATGCGTGTCAATGCTACGCCTCCCCAAGGGAGGCGTAGGGAGGCGCAATGAGGAGAAATGTATTAATTTCTCCTCGTTTTTTCCTCTTTCAAAGCGTGCTGCATTCTACAGCACGCATTGAAAGAGGAAAATGCCTGTAGTGATTGTTTTTGTGCAGGAAGGTGTCCCTTCCTGCACAAAAACAATCTCCCCATGACGCAGGCATCCTTGCACCATGGTGCAAGGGGGCCTGCGCCGGTGCATGGCTGCAGTTTGTGCGCCAGCGCAGGGGAGAGCACAGGAATGCGACATATCATTGTAAATATGGAGCATTCCTGTGCTCTGAAAGTGCCGCAGCGTGGCGCAGCCAAAGGGCTTGCATTGCCGCGCTGCGGCACTTCCTTGTAGATCTGCCCCTTAGGGTATACCATCTCAAATGGAGGAATCAAACCCAAGCGTTTTTTGGTGGAAGCGATTAGATTGGCTCCCTCCCCTAAAGATAAAGATCAATTGAGATAAATTTTAGGTCTTATAGAGTATCATGCTAAATTTGTGGAGAAATTTGGTGACAAAACTGAGAACCTAAGAAAGTTGTTACGAAAAGGAAACAGATTTGTGTGAGAGGAGGAACAGCAAAAATGTTTTGAAAATATTAAAGAGGAAATTTGTGATGCAGGTATTTTGATAGCTTTCGATACTAAATTGAAGTCAGCACTTACTGTAGATGCTAGTGCAACTGGGTTAGGAGCTGTAATGTCTCAAGTTTATGGGAAAAAGGAGAAAACTGTTGCGTTTGCATCGTGCACCCTTACACACTCAGAAAGGAATTATTCGGTAACAGATTGTGAGGCTTTAGCTGCTGCTTGGGGTGCCGAGTATTTTCGAGTGAACTTGTGGGGCTCATGATTGACTTTGCAAACTGATCACAAGCCCTTAATTAAAATTCTATTACCCGGTGAAGCAGGAAAAGGATCAGCGAGACTGGCCAGATTGGCAGCTAGACTACAGTAATACTTGTACTGGATAGAATTTGTTCAGGGGTGGAGGAATGTGCAGGCAAATTGCCTGTCAAAGATGTCATTGGATTAGGAAATTGTTGATGGTCCATCAGTAAGTAATTTTGAAACAGAAGGGGCGCTAGCATCTGTATAAGATGTAGTGCACACAATGGGTTACGAGCTTTCACTATGCAGGAATGGGAAGAGGAAATGAAATCCGATGTTGTTTTGAAGGAGGTCATGAAAATGATTTGTAATGGAGCAGTGAGGAAGAGTCTGATTTCTACATCTGTCAGATCATTATTTAAGTTTCTTGATGAACTCTCTGCTTGTGGTCAAAATGTCATCATGCGAGGCGAACGTTTTGTACCTCCTGGGGGTTTGAGGTTTAAGTTGTTCAGCTTGGCACATGAGGATCATTTAGGCTAATGTTTGACAAAACAAAAAGACTTAAGAGTGTATTCTGATGGCCTGGCATTGTTTATCAAGTCAGTGGGTGGGTGAAGAAGTGCATGATTCACAAAGAAAGTGAAAAAAATGTGAGAGTGGCATGCACATTTGAAGGGGTACATATTGAAGACCCTGGTACGCCATGGCACACTGTGGGGCCGATTCCGATCTCGGTCGGAGGCGTACCCAACACCATTCGGTCGGGAAAAAAGCCATGCGAAAGCCTGTTTCCCGACCGATCCGTACAGCACACCGAACGAGTAAGTACGATGCGCACAACAGCAAAGAATCCGGCCGAGCCGTACTCACCCAAACCAGGTCCTGTTCCCCGACCGAGGCGAATCCGGAAACGCTGAATCGAGTCGCACGGAAGGGAAAATGCAGCTCCGTCCGGCCGAACGAGTACGATGCGCTTTCCATACGCGCCGAACCCGTCGCTACGCACGGCACGTCAAAGCATCCGGGAGAGGCGCACATAAGCTCCGACTCGCGCCACATCATGATCCACGGCTCCGAGACGAACACGGCAGCGACGAGGACGACGCGAAGCGACGAGGACGAGGCGAAGCGACGAGGACGAGGCGAAGCGACGAGGACGACGCGAAGCAACGAGAAGGACGAACGACACGAACCAACCATGAATCCCTTCGTCCCGATCATACCAATATTCTACATTTACTACCGGAACAGGCACGGACGCGTACGGCGCAGAAGGTAAGCCAGACACCAACCACAAAACACATACAACACGTAAACGACACATCACACACACACAGAGGGATGCAGAATATACTTACACCAGCAACAGCAGCACCATAGGGGCGGGATGCCCATCACCAATGCCACATATGCACACAGGGGCCTGAATGCGCACCACCACCCCTACCCAGGGGGGGCTGGATGCCTACCACTACTCCCACCCTCACCCAGGGGGGCTGGATGCCTACCACCACCCTTAGCCAGGGGGCTGGATGCCTACCACCACTACCACCCTCACCCAGGGGGGCAGGATGCCTACCACTACTACCACCCTTAGCCAGGGGGGCTGGATGCCTACCACTACTACGACCCTTAGCCAGGGGGCTGGATGCCTACCACTACTACCACCCTCACCCAGGGGGGCTGGATGCCTACCACTACTACCACCCTCACCCAGGGGGGCTGGATGCCTACCACTACTACCACCCTTAGCCAGGGGGGCAGGATGCCTACCACTACTACCACCCTCACCCAGGGGGCAGGATGCCTACCACTACTACCACCCTTACCCAGGGGGCAGGAAGCCTACCACTACTACCACCCTTACCCAGGGGGGGCAGGATGCCTACCACCACCCTTAGCCAGGGGGGGCTGGATGCCTACCACTACTACCACCCTTAGCCAGGGGGGGCTGGATGCCTACCACTACTACCACCCTCACCCAGGGGGGGCAGGATGCCTACCACTACTACCACCCTTACCCAGGGTACCCAGGGGGGGCAGGATGCCTACCACTACTACCACCCTTACCCAGGGGGGGCAGGATGCCTACCACTACTACCACCCTTACCCAGGGGGGGCTGGATGCCTACCACCACCCTTAGCCAGGGGGCTGGATGCCTACCACTACTACCACCCTTAGCCAGGGGGGCTGGATGCCTACCACTACTACCACCCTGAGCCAGGGGGCTGGATGCCTACCACTACTACCACCCTCACCCAGGGTGGGCAGGATGCCTACCACTACTACCACCCTTACCCAGGGGGGGCAGAGATGCCTACCACTACTACCACCCTTACCCAGGGGGGGCAGGATGCCTACCACTACTACCACCCTTACCCAGGGGGGGCAGGATGCCTACCACTACTACCACCCTCACCCAGGGGGGGCTGGATGCCTACCACCACCCTTAGCCAGGGGGGGCTGGATGCCTACCACTACTACCACCCTGAGCCAGGGGGGGCTGGATGCCTACCACCACCCTTAGCCAGGGGGGGCTGCATGCCTACCACTACTACCACCCTTAGCCAGGGGGGCTGGATGCCTACCACTACTACCACCCTGAGCCAGGGGGCTGGATGCCTACCACTACTACCACCCTCACCCAGGGTGGGCAGGATGCCTACCACTACTACCACCCTTAGCCAGGGGGCTGGATGCCTACCACTACTACCACCCTCACCCAGGGGCTGGATGCCTACCACTACTACCACCCTTAGCCAGGGGGCTGGATGCCTACCACTACTACCACCCTGAGCCAGGGGGCTGGATGCCTACCACTACTACCACCCTCACCCAGGGTGGGCAGGATGCCTACCACTACTACCACCCTTAGCCAGGGGGCTGGATGCCTACCACCACTACCACCCTCACCCAGGGGGGGCAGGATGCCTACCACTACTACCACCCTTACCCAGGGGGGGCAGGATGCCTACCACTACTACCACCCTTACCCAGGGGGGGCAGGATGCCTACCACTACTACCACCCTTACCCAGGGGGGGCAGGATGCCTACCACTACTACCACCCTCACCCAGGGGGGCTGGATGCCTACCACCACCCTTAGCCAGGGGGGCTGGATGCCTACCACTACTACCACCCTTAGCCAGGGGGCTGGATGCCTACCACTACTACCACCCTGAGCCAGGGGGGCTGGATGCCTACCACTACTACCACCCTCACCCAGGGTGGGCAGGATGCCTACCACTACTACCACCCTTACCCAGGGGGCAGAGATGCCTACCACTACTACCACCCTTACCCAGGGGGCAGGATGCCTACCACTACTACCACCCTTACCCAGGGGGCAGGATGCCTACCACTACTACCACCCTCACCCAGGGGGGCTGGATGCCTACCACCACCCTTAGCCAGGGGGGGCTGGATGCCTACCACTACTACCACCCTGAGCCAGGGGGGGCTGGATGCCTACCACCACCCTTAGCCAGCGGGGGCTGGATGCCTACCACTACTACCACCCTTAGCCAGGGGGGGCTGGATGCCTACCACTACTACCACCCTTACCCAGGGGGGCAGGATGCCTACCACTACTACCACCCTTACCCAGGGGGGCAGGATGCCTACCACTACTACCACCCTTAGCCAGGGGGGGCAGGATGCCTACCACTACTACCACCCTCACCCAGGGGGGGCTGGATGCCTACCACCACCCTTAGACAGGGGGGGCTGGATGCCTACCACTACTACCACCCTCACCCAGGGGGGGCTGGATGCCTACCACTACTACCACCCCCACTCATAGGATGAACAATGCATGACACAACCAGCACACCACAACCTAGGGAATGCAAGAAGAAGACATCCCCCCAACACCATGACAAGCGTGTGTATACTGTGTCAAATGCCTACAACACCGAACATGACTTTGAACATACAATGTGACCCCCTAGCACATGTGCCACACATATATGTGTGTGGCACCCACAATGCAAGCAGTCCATGACCATTGTGGCAATGGGGTCCAAACCCCCATCATCACAGTGACCAAAATGTAAGTGTGGGGTCCATAGCTGAAGCACACTTTGAACAATGTGGCAATGGGGTCCAAACCCCCATCATCACAGTGACCAAAAGGTAAGTGTGGGGTCCATAGCTGAAGCACATTTTGAACATTGTGGCAATGGGGTCCAAACCCCCATCATCACAGTGACCAAAATGTAAGTGTGGGGTCCATAGCTGAAGCACATTTCGAACATTGTGGCAATGGGGTCCAAACCCCCATCATCACAGTGACCAAAATGTAAGTGTGGGGTCCATAGCTGAAGCACACTTTGAACATTGTGGCAATGGGTTCCAAACCCCCATCATCACAGTGACCAAAATGTAAGTGTGGGGTCCATAGCTGAAGCACACTTTGAACATTGTGGCAATGGGTTCCAAACCCCCATCATCACAGTGACCAAAAGGTAAGTGTGGGGTCCATAGCTGAAGCACATTTTGAACATTGTGGCAATGGGGTCCAAACCCCCATCATCACAGTGACCAAAATGTAAGAGTGGGGTCCATAGCTGAAGCACATTTCGAACATTGTGGCAATGGGGTCCAAACCCCCATCATCACAGTGACCAAAAGGTAAGTGTTGACAAAGAAAGAGGTGCAACTGCCAAACTGCATGGATGATTCCTGGTCACAGAACAACAAACACATCAGTGGCAAAGTAGTGTATGTGTCCGATTGCAACATAAATTGGGGGAGCCAAATCCTGCAGTGCAAATAAGACATACCTTTGGCCATGTGCAGACAAACAACACCCATGGGGGCTGACACCGTCAACAATCATCAATGACACAATGACAGAAGTGACCATCAGAATGCAGACCCACATATTTGCACCAATGGGCACACACATGCAGATACCCTGTGGAGACTGCAGATGTGAGGTGAACAGATACCATACCATGGCAGCAATGGGACACACAAACCATGATCATTGTGCTGACCGATGACCTAGGAGTCCCAGGGACAGCAGGGGAAACCCACCAAACTACATACAGCCAATGGCACACCCAAGATATGCCAATGCAGTGGTGCAGATGCACAAACACAAACAGGCAGACCCACACTGCACATCATACACAACAGGTGAGGGGGGTGCCAGTGTCCCCAGGCAACCACACAACACATGAGGAGACCTGAATACCAATCATACAGATGTGCATACAGTGCCACACAAAGGTAACTCATGGATCCAAATCCCCTATGTGGGCAAGCAGGCATTGTCAGATGAGAGGGAGCACAAATCACACATGTCACACAGCCACGTAGGGACAGCAACTGACACAGCAAGACACAGACACACCACAGCACCACCCCCAGGGCCCCCACAATGTGGTGACCCTGGGCTGCATTACAATCCCACTGTGATGACAAAGCTAAATGTGGTTCACACTGTGAACCACAGTCATGTGTACTGAGCAACTAACTACCATCACACCTACACAAGCACAAATCAAACAGCATGGCCAGTAAGCCAAGGCCAACATGGAGGCAGGGGCCTAGCCGGGCAACAACTCTCATCTGCACACACTCAACACCACACCCCTCGACCTCCAACAATGTGCAGCAGTGAAGCACACATGCACTGGTGATATTGTACATGCACCCATGACTATTCCAGGGTGGTGGGTGGGAACCAAGGTGCAGAAACACATCACACATGGACACTCAACAAGACTCCTGAATGTCTGACACACTGCACACTACGCTGTACATGGACATGACGGCAATACCACACCAACCAATGGGATCCCAGCCACAGTCACACACCAATGAAGAAGCCAAGGTCACCCACAAAGAACACACATAGACAACAACCAACATTGCAGCCCGGACCCTGAGGAGAGCCAGCAGTCACACACACAACGTGTCACAATCACTGAAAGATAACACAAACTGGAAATCACATGACAGGGGCAAACAACAAGTGCCAAGGGGAAACCTGACTGTGACCCATCTGCGTCTGCACACAAACTCAGCCCTGACAGCAAACACACCTATGGGTGACACCCTGATGACCAGTAATGTGCCATGCACCCACATCACAGAGAACCCAGGGAGAAGACTTTGGGGGAACATAGCTCAACTCAGCTAGCATCACAAACAGGTACAACACTAGGGATCACAGCATGCACAGCTAAACGGAAGTGAACACACAGACATGCACATACAACACACACCTTGGGCGCAGGCAATGTCACAGGAGTACACACTGCCATGAGGGGACTCCACTCCTGTGTGAGGAAAGCTGTGCCATATGTTGCCTAAGTAGGGCCCCATCATGTCAGCTGAGCACTTGGTCACACAATCAACAATTAGCACCAAATGAGGGCTCCCGTCACATCAGCCTGGTCATGGAAGTGCCAACGGAATCATCAGCACAGATCCAACACACTTGTATAGCAATGTTGCACTGACAACACAGATGAGTCCTTCCCCATTGATGCCCAAACCTGCATGTCCACTGGAGATGGCCACACGGACAGGGAAGTAGACGAATTGAACAATGGCAGGCACAACAGATGTGCAGGGGTGGAAGCCACAGATGTGAAATTGCCAATCTAAGTAGGAAATCCCATTGCCAAATACTGAACACATGACACCCTCAGATGCTGCTATGGATGACATGGATACACCACAGGATAGGACACATTCCCCCTGGACCACATGGGTTCCTGCACAGTAACACTTCATTATCATGAGACCAAATATCACCATCACTGCAGCATGGGCATGGTTAGCATCATCAACATCATGTACATCAGAAGCAAAAGCACTAGAGAACAGAAAGTTGCTTTATTCAGCATATGTGGCATTAAAAGTAGAAGTCCGGTAGAACATAAACAAAGGCCAATGGCCAGTCCATCAACAAAGTCACAAGTGGGTGACAGTGGCAGATGCCACCCTACACATGCCTGCACAAAACCAGGGACAATCCACTAGGAGGGGCAACCGGGGGTAGGCCAGGCACCGCAGGGACAGGATCAGGGCTCACCAGGAGGAAGCAGGGAAGGGGTGGTGGGTGCTGGAGAGCCACTGACAACTGCAGTGGAGGTGTCTGACATGGTGTGTGCCGGCACAACTGGGGGGCATGGCTCAGATGTTGTGGGTGCCGGCACGACTGCAGTGGACCCTGCAGATGGAGTGGACAGGTCCGCCACTGCAGTGCCCAGGTCAGACAGGGTGGTAGTGGACTCCACTGCAGTGCCTACCACCAGGGGAGGAGAATGGGGAACAGGCAAGGTGGGCTGGACAGAGGGGAGGACACCCTCACCACATCAGTGGCACAGACAAGCGCAGAGGGGGTGTGGTGCCGGGAGAGCAAGTGGCAGGGGGAGAAGGCCGGAGCCTCTTGGGGATGGTATATCTGTGGGTGGGGGAACCTGGGGCAGGGTGTGGTGGGGGCACCTGTGGAGTGGGGGCCTGAGGGATGGAGGAAGGAGACCTGGTGCTTGAGCTGCAGGGCGGCGGCGGGGTCTTGCTCTTACCACTCCGGGGGGACTTGCGGGTGGGGGCCTCAGTCTGTCTGCGCCTGGGGGAGGGTGTCCGGGGGCGAGGGGCACTCTGCTCCGTGTGGGAGGGCGTCCTCTTCACCCTGGATGCTGGAGCAGCTGGATCGGAGGGGAAGAGGCCGAGGTCACTGAGGAAGAGGCGCTGGGTCTTTGGGGTTGCAGGTGAGGCAAGGGAGGGTGCTTTGGAGGGAGAGGCAACTGAGGACTGCGCAGTGCCCATGGATGCGTGTGTGTGTACCAGGGCCCCATCCCCTGTGAGTCTGGTTTCAGTCCCCTGACTGTGCGTGCGTGTGCGTTTTGTTTGTGGCGTGTGTGTCTGTGTGCTGGACGTGTGTGTGCTGGTGTGTGCCTGTGCCGGTGTGTGTGTGCTTGGGACGGGTAAGGTGCTGGGGAGTGTGGATGGAGCAGAGGCAGGAGGGGTGAGGGACTGTCTGAGGAGGGACACTGCTGCCGTCAGGGAGGAGTCCATGGACCTATTGCCCCTCTGTAGGTCAGACATGCCCGATGAGATGCCCTCCATGAACGACACCAGCTGAGTCAACAGTGCGGTGTGCGCATGGAGGACACTCAGCATGGCTGTCTGCCCTACATGGAGCTGGCGAAGGAGGTACACAGACTCCTCACTCAGGGCAGCAGGGGACACAGGGGCAGGGGTGCGGTGCCTGGCCCAAAGGAGACACGCTCCCGAACATGGGAGCCTCCACGGACCTGGGGAATGGGAGCCGATGGGAGGGCGGTGGTGGTGCTGGTGGTGGCGGGGACAGCAACACTAGCTGGGGTGTGGTGGCTGCTGACACCCGCCTCCATAAGGGAGTCATCCTCCGTGTTGCTCTGGTCCTCAGCTGAGGTGGATGGTGCTGAGGACTCCTCGGTGTGGCTCCCCGCGCCCTCCGTGCCACTGGGTCCCTCCGACCACTCCTCGGCTGCTGACCCAGTCTGGCTCTCTGGCTCCTCCTGGTCCGTGGAGCTGTCCCCTTCGTGGCCGTGGATGTATCTGCAAACAATGGGGAAACAGACAGACATCAGTCACCTGCACCAAACGCACACACCACTGTGAGCACAGCACATTACAGAGCAAGCCCTGGCATCATTAGTTGTACATTGCTAAAAGTGCCCTAACTGAACAGGAGAAGCCAATTGTCAGTCTGATGCCAAGCATGGCACTCACATCCCACATGGCCTTGCACCCATCTGTCTGGTGTCTGTTGGATTGCAACACCCCAGTGTGGACACATGCACCAAGTACACAGTAGTTGGACAGTGCAGAGGACACGGTGTGGCATGTGGACATGCACACATCACAGCTCTTGCCACTGAGTCAGTACAGGTTTCCGGATGAAAGGGATGCCCAGAGTCAAATAGGAAATGCATGTGATGCATACCAGCGACAGACACCATGATGCACCCATGTCCTGATAGCCATCGCCACAATGGTGTGCATGTAGCACATGTCACTCCCCTGCAGGACCACCAATAAGTTGACACATGCCATGGCAGAGGCATGACTGCTAAGTCTTACATCACTGTCTCAGTGATGTATGACTTGGCAGCCAGCCAACAACACTATGCACTGTGTCACAATAGTAGGTCATGGGGAATGCAAGACCTGGAGCTGCACAAGTGCACATGTACATCCCCCACACAACACATCATCTTAACCCTCATCTGTCCAGGTCATACCTATTGGACATATGGGAGACCTGTGACACTACCCTCTGAACCTGAGCCCCTCACAATTTGCTGTGAATGGGGAACAGCTGCCTGAACTTCACATTCGCATACCCCAGTCTGCACGGGCAGCTGATCAAACACCTATGTGACACACAAGTATCGTCTCCTATGGTCACATCTCCAGGGGCATGCTGAGCCCCTACCAAGAAACACCCCAGCAGTCCTGGCAACTAATCCACAGCACACTGACACAGAGGCAGACACCTGAGGGGTCAAATCACTGTGCACAATGTGTCAGCTGATACACGGGAGTGGGAGTACAGAGTGCATTGCATGGCCTGGAGTAGGCATGACTGTCCTGCTCCACATGAATGAGGGATGTGCCCTGGACAGTGGATAGCTGGCTATGTATGTGTGACACACGTAATCTGCACACTCCTGGGGCTCAAACATTGTTCCCACCCGCTGCATGGGCGTGTGCCACATACCCCAGGCACATGTGGTGGCTCAGCTCAGCAAGTGGACCGCATATCAAAGCAACACGCAGATCACATGTCCAAACACAGGCGTTGTGTGAACAATGGACCCACCCATGATGCCCACAACAGAGTTAGGGAAACAGATGCTGTCCCCCACCTTTAGTGAAGCAAACTGCAAGGACACAGTCCCAAGTGACACAATTCCCTGAATGTAAGGGCCACACCTGGGTATCAGATGAGCAGTGGGCAGTGCACAATAGAGGGACATGGCTCCTGGACAACATGACTGCTGCACTGTGGCAGTTGAACCAGGCCAGAGGAGGGCACAAAGCATGTAATACAGAGTTCACAGTGCAGTCTTTGACTCACCCCCCTTGCTGCTGTCTGGCCTTCAGCTGCCCATCCAGGTCTGGAAACACCACCGCCAGGATCTGGAGCATGTGGGGGTCAGGGTCCGTGTTCCGCCCCTCCTGCGAGGAGGCGACAGCTTCAGCTGGACCCGTGCAATCCTCTGGGTCCAGCCCCGAAGGTCCTGCCACCTCTTCTGGCAGTTGCGGATCCGGCGCTTGTAGACCCCCACGGACCGGACAGCCCGGACGATGTCCTTCCAGATATCCTGCTTCCGATGGGCATTAACCTGTCAGGATGACAAAGTGAAAAGGCCATTACCACACATGCAACATATCCGTGCATGACACAGTTGTATATACATGTCTCAATCACAGGGGCACATGATGTACACAGGCAGTGCAAAGCTGCCCATGGACAGTTTGCCAGACGTCACTACATGGTATCATTGCATGGGAAGTAAAACCTTGTTCAAATGCACTGTCACTGCACCATACCTGTCCAGTGCATGTCACTACACACTATGGGGGGTGACAACTACTCAGTGCCTGCTAGCCAGTGGCGTGCAGACTTTCAGCCTTGCTAGTCAGACAAAATGCACATTCAGAAAGGCAGTGCACAGAACACTCACCTGCTCCCCTGGTGTCCCATACAGCTTGCTGTACTGTGGAAGTAGGCTGTCCAGCAGGGCCTGGTTCTCTTCAAGGCTGAAGGCTGGGGCTCTCTCCACAGTACGTGCCATTGCAGGGTCCAGAGGGGCAGAGACAGCAGCAGTGCAGTGGCAGATGTCGTCCTGGAGCATGTAGTGCAGGCAAGTGAGCTCTCAGGGGAACAGCCAGCAATATATATGTGCTGGAGAGGCAGATACTGTCCCTTGTGTCCAAAGTGATAGGTCCAAGTCGTTTGCATCTTCTGAATCTGGCCAATCCATGGAATAGCAGCACCAAAACACGCCCACAGCATCCTTCAAATCTTCAACTTCATGACATACATGATTTTGCAACATTGTTGTGGGTGACCAACTGATTTTCCAGCAACCGACTCGTTCGAAATTCGAAAACGCGTCCGTTGCCAGGCAAGCCCATTGTCAATGGGTGCGCACCGATCGGTCCATTGCGGTACAACGCGTACAGGGGTACAACGCGTACCCGCACACATTGAATGCAATGGGCCGGCCGGAGGCACCGATCGGTCCATTGCGGTACAACGCGTACAGGGTACAACGCGTACCCGCACACATTGAATGCAATGGGCCGGCCGGAGGCACCGATCGGTCCATTGCAGTTCAACGCGTACAGGGGTACAACGCGTACAGGGGTACAACGCGTACCCGCACACATTGAATGCAATGGGCCGGCCGGGGGCACCGATCGGTCCATTGCAGTTCAACGCATCACTGTACATGTGACTGGCATATGTCAGCATGCCTGTCTCAGATGGACATATGCCAGCCACAGATAGCTCCCAGGGAGTGAGGGGCACACCTACATCACGACAGCCTGTCCAAACTTTATCATAAGGCATGTAAGGCTGCATTTCCTATTGTGTGTATGTTGGTGTACATGTTGTCCTGTGGGTGTCACCTGTGGGCAGCCACCCCCAGGCTGTGCACGTGTTCATGGGGACAGGATCCTGGGTGTTACGTGTGCATGACCACTGTGATGTGCAACTGTTCATATCTGTGCATGTGCCATGGTCACATTTCACGGTGGTGTATGTGTATGTCATGTCACATACCCCGTGAGTCCCATGTGGGACGGTATGTTTGAGCCAGGGTGTCCCAGTGGCACAATAGTGATGGTCCTCCACAGTCTTTGTGCATGTAGTGTTTACAATGTCTCTGATTTCATGTGCATAATGGGAGACAGTCTCCACATCCAGGTTGTGTGTGCATGGACTTTGATGTTGTGCGTGTGTGTGTCACAGACGTCCATGTCTGTCCTGCCGTGGCAAGTGGGGCCACTACCTGTGGGGGTCATGGTTGTTTTGCTGTGGTGTATACATGATACTCCATGTAATGCCAGTGTCCATGTGGCAATACAGGGTCCCTGGGAATGTACCTGTCATTGAGCTGTGGTGTCTGGGGCACATCTGTCCTCACATGTCACTGTGGGGGTTATTGTGACACGGCAGCAGGAGATGGGAACTGTGACACGGCCTCATGATATCCAATGGGCCAACATGGGACTAATTGATGCCACCTGTTGGACCGTGTTGACAGATGTTGGCCATGTATGTACCATACATGTCCTTCCGGAACTGCACACTTCATGTAGTTGTGCCTCATAATGATGTATGTTGGGATCTTGAGTGTGTTCAATGCCGCATATGTGGGGTGACTGACAATCTTTCTTACTTCTCCTCTGCACTGCAGGGCTCCTGCTGTCCATCGACCATTCCCAGACCTGGCAACGATGGTGGAACGGGACAGCATCCGACGGTACCGCTTCACCAGGCAGCTGATTGAGGATTTGGCAGTGCAGTTGTCCCCACATTTGCAGCCTGGCCGGCCGTATCCTACAGCGCTGACCCCCAAGGTGAAGGTGATGGCAGCCCTACACTTCTTTGCCACCGGTACCTTCCAACATACTGTGGCGACTGCTGGTGGGATGTCACAGACCATGTTGAGCCGTGTGCTCCGCGATGTTTTGGCGGCAATGTTGCTATTCCTGAACCGGTACATCTATTTCCCTAGACTGCGACGACTCACTGACGTGAAGAGTGACTTCTATGCCCTGGGGAGGATGCCGCATGTCATTGGCTCCATTGATGGGACACATGTGGCTTTGGTACCACCACAGGCCCAGGAGCAGGCCTACAGGAACCGCAAGCACTACCACTCGGTCAATGCACTGGTGGTGTGTCTTGCAGACATGACCATCACACACGTGTGTGCCCGTTTCCCTGGTTCAGCACACGATGCCTTTGTGATGAGGAGTAGTCGCATCCCCAGGATGATGGCACAGATGCAGAACCAGCGTGCCTGGCTTGTCGGTGTGTACTGACTTTGTGCCATTGTGTGTGATCTGATCTGTAGTATTCCGCCCACTTTTCCAAGTCAGCTAATGTGCACTTGTCTGTCCGTAGGTGACTCGGGATACCCCAACATGCCGTGGTTGCTGACACCCCTCAGGAACCCTGTGACACCAGCCCAGATGCGCTACAATGAGGCACATGGTCGGACCAGGAGAGTGATTGAGAGGACATTTGGTCTCCTGAAGAGCCGCTTCCGCTGCCTGGACAAGACCGGAGGGTCCCTCCCAGATGCCCCTGCGAAAGTGTGCAAGATTATCATCGTCTGCTGCATGCTCCACAACCTGGCAGTGCGGAAGGAGTTGCCTCTCATCCAGGATGACAATGACCAACATCCGCCACCTGTGGAGGATCCTGGCCTGGACCACGATGCCAGTGACGATGATGATGATGATGATGATGGTGATGTCCGCACACAGCTCATCACCAACTTCTTTAGCTGAATGTGAGTATCCTGAGGTGTCATGTCAATGATGTGAGTTGGCATGATGTGTGGGTGGTGCTCTGGTGCTGTTGGAGTGTGTCCATGGGCTACTTGACTGGATGTGTGTTGCGATGTGTGCTAACAGGTGGGCTGTACTCCCCAACAGTGTTGACATGCTAACTTGGTTCTGGGTGGGTATCTTGTAACATGTATTGTGCATGAGTTTTGCTGTTCTGTCCTGTACTCCATTGCTTTTGACTATGTGTCATTTCTGTCCTTCACAGGGTACTTTCAGATTCGTTTGGTCAACTGTGTCCACCGACGACGTGATTGCACATCCAGGGTGGTAGCTGTTGTGTCCCTACAGGTGATGTGCGCCACACCCATGGACTTCCTTCCGTCTACAGTTGTTGACTGTGTGCCCGCTGCCAGGTGGGATTACCTTGCATCTGTAGTGGTTACGACATGTTGCAACTGTGTAATAAACCTGTGCTTCACTTTGTGATGTGCGTTGTCTGTGGTCACACATTTGACTGCCATTTGCTTACTGCACCTGTGGGCTACTTGACTACAACTGGGAATGGGTGTGGTGTCTGTGCATTGCACCGTCTTCCCTGGCAACATCAGTGTAGGCAATGAGTCAGATGGCCTAGGTGTGTATGTGTTGTGTAGCCCTGGTGGTGTGTCTCCCTCATATGTGTCACGTTGCCTTTACTCACATGCCTCTGTTGTCCTTGCTGTTGCAGTTCGCATACACAGTGTAATTTTGCAGTTCATCATCCCCATAACAGCACCCACGTTGGAATCACGACAGAGGCAAGTATGGTGTATTAGTGTGTTTATTGTGATACATTTGTGTTAATAGTGCATAGGATGGGTAGTGCTGTACATAAATCTTGCAATCCGAAGTTCCTAGGTGAATTGAAAGTCCTGGTAGACAGGATCCCCAGTATCGGGGCCACAGTTGTCTGACACATTGGTCCAACTTGTACTCCCCATGCAATGTGTGGGAGTAGTGTTGCCGTCAACAGGGTGAACAGTCTGTGCACAAAGGCGAACATCCAGAACAGGTTCAGGCTTCCTGGGAGTTGCGCTTGGCCATCGGCCTCTCACTTTTCCCTCCTCGGACGACCCCTCTTCTTGGGGGGGCCCTCAAGTACAGGCTGCTGCGGTGCAGGGACTCTCCGCCAGAGTCCTCCTCCCTCCCTGTGGCAGTTGCAGTTTGTTCGGCACCAGATGTTGTTGGCACACAGGGAGGTGTGGACTGGTTGCTGTTCATCTGGCGGAGGCATTGTAAAATGTCCCTGTGCACCGCCGTCATCTCATGCAGTGCATCCCACTTGGACTCCACGCGGGACATGTGTGAGTCCACGCGGGACATGTGTGACTCCACGTGGGACATGTGGGAGTCCAAGCGGGCATGATGGGCAGCCTGCTGCTGTTTCATGTCTCTGAGGAGCCCCACTACCTGGCTGAGGTCTCCGGTGCTGGACTGGTACGCATCAGCTATGCGTACCAGTTGTGGGTCATCATGCACACCAGCAACGTCTGCAAGCAGCGACCTCTGTCTCCCACCCCTCCCACCACCCCTGCTGACATGTGCAGTGTGTGCAGTGGCACGCACAGATAACCCTGGTCCACCTTGGGGGTTGGTGGTGGTGTCCATGGCCCCAGGTTGGTCCAGGGTCCCTGTGCTGGTGTTGCTCCTTGTTCTGTCCATGTCGGCAGGGATGGTATTTGTGGTGACAGTCGTTGGAGGGGTGGGTGCAGGGGTGCAGCTGGTGGTCCTGCTGGTGCTGCAGCTGGTGGTCCTGCTGGTGCTGCATGTTGACTTGCACCGGATGTGCCAGGTTGGTCTTCATCGTCCGAGGAGGACAGAGGCTGTACGACGCCAGTGAGCTCCGCATCCTCTTGAGCCTGGGACTGGGACTCCTCAGCGTCTGCTGCTGTGTCCCCATCATCACCTATTTTTGGGAGACACAAACAATGTATGTTATGTTTCTGCAGGCATCAATGGTTGACACACATGACAGTTGTGACTGTGCCTCTGGGTGCGGGCCTGTACATTGCATTGTCCTAAGTCGTCACAGTCAGGGGTTGATATTGGTGTGGCACATTGTCCTGCATTATTTGAGCATTTCTATGTATTTTCTGGGGTGTGAACATGGTCTGCATTGGTTGTGTTTGGTTGACAGCCGGCCCTCCTTCCCACCCACCCAGCCAGTCAGTTATCCCACCATGGAACGTGCTTGCGTTGCAGGGAGTGGAAGTTGTCTCTCAGGATGTCAGTCAGTGGTGTCCTGCTGTTTGTTGGTGCACAGTTGGCAGCAGGGCCTTGTGCTCCCCACAGCAGTAGCCAGTGTCAGCCATCTTGTGAGTCCTTCTCCACTCCCTGTGATGTGAGCATGGTTCAGGGTGGTGTTGATGGGACAGTTGTGGGGGTGAGCTATGTCTGTGACTACGACTCCCATCATGCTATTGCCTCCACCCCACTTCCCAGCATTCCCATACTTACTTGCTTTTGTGGGGAGTTCAGTGTGTGTGGGTGTGAGAGCAATGGCAAGATGGCTGACAGTGGTGTCCTGCTGTTGGTTGGTGTGCAGTACCCAGCATGCCCTTGTGCTCCCCACGACACAGCAACAGTGTCAGACATCTTTGATGGGCCTTTCCACTCTCTGTGGGATGTGCATGCGTGAGTGTGAGCTTGCTGGGCCATGTGGTGGGGGATGTAGAGCTGTGACTACGACTCCCATCATGCTATTGCCTCCTCCCCCTTCCCAGCATGCCCATGCTTCCTTCCTTTTGACTCTGCTTCCCTGTGGGGTGGGCTGGCTGTGCTGACAGGATGGCTGGGAGTGTTGTCCTGGCAGTTGTTTGGCTAGAAGTCCCAAGAGTGGCCCTGTGCTTCACACAACATAACCCAGGGTGGTGGTTCTTTGTGGGATCTTGTGTTAGGATGGGGGCATTGCATTCTACCAGGTGGGTTCTGTGGAGTTTGTGTTGGGGTGTGTGTGAGGGGAGGTGCTTGTGACTATGGTCAGTGCTGCAAGTCCTCCTTCCCACCCAGCTAGCCAGATATCCCACCATGGAACGTGCTTGCATTGCAGGGAGTGGAAGTTGTCTCTCAGGATGTCAGTCAGTGGTGTCCTGCTGTTTGTTGGTGCACAGTTGGCAGCAGGGCCTTGTGCTCCCCACAGCAGTAGCCAGTGTCAGCCATCTTGTGAGTCCTTCTCCACTCCCTGTGATGTGAGCATGGTTCAGGGTGGTGTTGATGGGACAGTTGTGGGGGTGAGCTATGTCTGTGACTACGACTCCCATAATGCTATTGCCTCCACCCCACTTCCCAGCATTCCCATACTTACTTGCTTTTGTGGGGAGTTCAGTGTGTGTGGGTGTGAGAGCAATGGCAAGATGGCTGACAGTGGTGTCCTGCTGTTGGTTGGTGTGCAGTACCCAGCATGCCCTTGTGCTCCCCACGACACAGCAACAGTGTCAGACATCTTTGATGGGCCTTTCCACTCTCTGTGGGATGTGCATGCGTGAGTGTGAGCTTGCTGGGCCATGTGGTGGGGGATGTAGAGCTGTGACTACGACTCCCATCATGCTATTGCCTCCTCCCCCTTCCCAGCATGCCCATGCTTCCTTCCTTTTGACTCTGCTTCCCTGTGGGGTGGGCTGGCTGTGCTGACAGGATGGCTGGGAGTGTTGTCCTGGCAGTTGTTTGGCTAAAAGTCCCAAGAGTGGCCCTGTGCTTCACACAACATAACCCAGGGTGGTGGTTCTTTGTGGGATCTTGTGTTAGGATGGGGGGCATTGCATACTACCAGGTGGGTTCTGTGGAGTTTGTGTTGGGGTGTGTGTGAGGGGAGGTGCTTGTGACTATGGTCAGTGCTGCAAGTCCTCCTTCCCACCCAGCTAGCCAGATATCCCACCATGGAACGTGCTTGCATTGCAGGGAGTGTAAGTTGTCTCTCAGGATGTCAGTCAGTGGTGTCCTGCTGTTTGTTGGTGCACAGTTGCCAGCAGGGCCTTGTGCTCCCCACAGCAGTAGCCAGTGTCAGCCATCTTGTGAGTCCTTCTCCACTTCCTGTGATGTGAGCATGGTTCAGGGTGGTGTTGATGGGACAGTTGTGGGGGTGACCAATATCAGTGACTACGACTCCCATCATGCTATAGCCTCCACCCCCTTCCCAGCATGCCCATGCTTCCTTCCTTTTGACTCTGCTTCCCTGTGGGGTGGGCTGGCTGTGCTGACAGGATGGCTGGGAGTGTTGTCCTGGCAGTTGTTTGGCTAAAAGTCCCAAGAGTGGCCCTGTGCTTCACACAACATAACCCAGGGTGGTGGTTCTTTGTGGGATCTTGTGTTAGGATGGGGGCATTGCATTCTACCAGGTGGGTTCTGTGGAGTTTGTGTTGGGGTGTGTGTGAGGGGAGGTGCTTGTGACTATGGTCAGTGCTGCAAGTCCTCCTTCCCACCCAGCTAGCCAGATATCCCACCATGGAACGTGCTTGCATTGCAGGGAGTGTAAGTTGTCTCTCAGGATGTCAGTCAGTGGTGTCCTGCTGTTTGTTGGTGCACAGTTGCCAGCAGGGCCTTGTGCTCCCCACAGCAGTAGCCAGTGTCAGCCATCTTGTGAGTCCTTCTCCACTTCCTGTGATGTGAGCATGGTTCAGGGTGGTGTTGATGGGACAGTTGTGGGGGTGACCAATATCAGTGACTACGACTCCCATCATGCTATTGCCTCCACCCCCCTTCCCAGCATGCCCATGCTTCCTTCCTTTTGACTCTGCTTCCCTGTGGGGTGGGCTGGCTGTGCTGACAGGATGGCTGGGAGTGTTGTCCTGGCAGTTGTTTGGCTAAAAGTCCCAAGAGTGGCCCTGTGCTTCACACAACATAACCCAGGGTGGTGGTTCTTTGTGGGATCTTGTGTTAGGATGGGGGGCATTGCATTCTACCAGGTGGGTTCTGTGGAGTTTGTGTTGGGGTGTGTGTGAGGGGAGGTGCTTGTGACTATGGTCAGTGCTGCAAGTCCTCCTTCCCACCCAGCTAGCCAGATATCCCACCATGGAACGTGCTTGCATTGCAGGGAGTGTAAGTTGTCTCTCAGGATGTCAGTCAGTGGTGTCCTGCTGTTTGTTGGTGCACATTTGGCAGCAGGGCCTTGTGCTCCCCACAGCAGTAGCCAGTGTCAGCCATCTTGTGAGTCCTTCTCCACTCCCTGTGATGTGAGCATGGTTCAGGGTGGTGTTGATGGGACAGTTGTGGGGGGCAATATGTGTGACTGCGACTCCCATGATGCTATTGGCTACACTGACTTGGCCAGCATACACAGAATTCCTTCCTTTGAGTGGTCTTCACTGTGTGTTGGTGTTGTTGTGGTGGCTACATGTCTGGATGTGTTTGTTAGTTCTATTTGTGCCACTGCCTAGCTGTAGTTGTAGTTGTGTTTGTACATGTGTTGGCACAGTTGGATGTGACTTTTTTGATGGCATGTGTTGTGTTTCTCTGACTGACATACACATTTTGGGATGATTCTGTTCTGGTTGCTGTGTAATTGCTATGAGTGCATGGTTTGACTCTCCCCTTGACAGTGATGTGTGTGTTTTGTAGCAGTATATTGTGTACATTTGTTGTGTACTCACCAGGCTCTGGGATGTCCTCTAGTCCATATACGCTCACTTCTCCTCCCAGGGCCTGAGGTATATTGGCTTGGCAGGAGGGCCACTGCCGGTGGATTGGCTGTTGATGTAGTCTTTCTTCAGCAGGTCCCGTACCCTCCTGCGCACGTCATACCACCTGTTCTGGATGTCGCTCTTTGTGCGCCGACATGGTGATTGTGCGTTCACCCTGTTGATGATCCTCTCCCACATCTTAGTTTTCTGGGAGATGGTGGTCTGTTGGACCAGTGTGCCAAACAGCTGTGGCTCTACCCTGAGGATCTCGTCTACCATGACTTCCAATTCACTATCTAGGAACTTGGGATTCTTCTTGGGGGGCATGGTGATGGGTGGTGATGGTGAGTGATGTGTGTGTTGGTGTGCAGGTGAGGGTGTGTGAGTGTGTGTTTTGCTGGGTGTATGTGAGGTAGGTATTTGTTGGTGTGCTGATGGTGTGTGGCTTGTGTGAGGGATGAGCTGTGGGTGTGTGGTTGCTTTCTCTTGGGTGCTGGCAGTGGAATGGCATTTGCAAAGGCTCATGGTTGTGATTTGTGTCCTTTATATAGGTGGAGTTGTGGGTGTGTCTTTGTTCTCTGTCCCCACCCCCCAGTATTTATTGGCTTTGTAATTGCTTGTTTGGCCTTTTTTGGGTGATTTTTCCTTTGTGCTGTTTGTGTATGTTGGAAACGTTCTTGTGACCGAGTCGGACCCTGCATTTGTCTCGTACGGTGTTCTCCGTTTCGTTCACGCTGTGTTTGTGCAGTTTTTATGCTGCGTACGCGTCGGTCGCGGTGTTTTGTGTTGCTTCGGCTCGGTTTTGTATGCGTGTCGGTCGTACGGCTTGGCCTCCGTCCGACTCGCTCGTGGTTTCGCGCCTTGCATCGTACTTTGCGGTTTGGAGTTCGCGTGTACGTTTCGGTCGGATTTGTTCCGGGTGCGTGTCGGTCGGTTGGATTCGCGTGTTTTTCCGGCCGGATTGCTGTTTTCCTTGCGGCTCGGTCGGTCGACTTGGTTTCGGTACGTGTCGGTCGGATTTTTCACGCCTTGCATCGTACTTGGCGTGTCGGGCGCCACGGGTACGTGTCGGTCGGTATTATTTCCGGATCCGAGTCGGTCGGTGCTTTTTCCGGCCCGAATCGGAATCGACCCCTGTGTGTTTGGAATTTATAGGTCCCATGTCAGAATTGCTACTTGATTTGCGGTTTGCAGTAGTGATTGTTGACTTATGTTCAAAATGGTTGATTGTAAAATTTATGAAAGAGGATACCACTAAAACTACCATAGCAATATTGGAAGAAATTTTTGATGACGAAGAGTACCTTTGGTTCTTATGATGGATAATGGCATGCAGTTAATGTCCAATGAAATGGTCAGATTTCTTGAACTTTGTGGGATAAAACATTCTCGCACTTCACTGTATAATCCCCAGGGGAATGGTATGGTGGAACGGCCCAGCAGATTAGTTAAAGGTACCATTCACATGGCATTAGCAAGTCATTGCAGCGTAAAAAAAATGATATGTGATATGGTATGGGCATATCACACAACTACTCATAATGTAACATAGAAATGTCAGTTCTAGAAGATGCGAGGACGATTTGCCAGGTACTAAATTAATTCCTGCCTTGTTGAAAGAATGGGTCAGTTCGGGAGATAGGAGTAATTTTGGGACAAGAGAAAGATGGGTAAAAATAAAATCTGGACAGGTGAAGGGTGGACTTTCCAAATTCAAGGGTCCTTTTCATGTTAAAAAGGTCAGTACATTTTTTGTGATTGTGGAAGGAGGTGAAAGATGGAATTTGAGAAATTTGGTGTTATATCAAAAAGGAGGTGAATCTGGGAGAAAAGAGGATGGATGCTCAGGTGCTATGTTGATGAGAGATGAACAAATGAATAGTAGGGGGATTAGTGATGGTTCTACTACTAATTATTTTGGTTTTTCCACAGTTACTAGAGAGGGAAGACTTTGCAGACCACCCTCTCATCTTGAGGACTATGTGAGATCTTAATTGCTATCAGGAATCTAGTATGTAATGTAATTTAATTTCAGTATTTTAAAATTATTATCTTTATATTTACTGCATATTTTATTGTAATGGTAGGAAGATTTCATTTTAAGTTTATTAGTCATGCTTTTACTTTTATGTTACATTTACCACTGAATTCATTGTTTTATTGTATTTGGGTGAAGGGAATGGGGATGTGTTATGATGTACATTCTTCTAGAATGTATGGGGGCGAGAGTTCCAAGGGTGTCAGTTGTGCCCTGACTCCTTGGTAAGGATCAACGCCAGGTTGTGTGCTCCGAAAAACCTTAGCTAAAAAGTTACTTCAGCGTGGTGGTGTCTTTTCCCCCTCACAACACAATGCTTTCCCTAGACAGACACAAACCCATCTTGACCCCTGACCACATTACCCTAATACTACTCCCCTAACCCTCACCGGCCCATTTCCAGACATTTTTACCTACACATAGTAGGTTTAAAATGTTTGCAATTTTGGAATATATCACACAAAAAAGGGACCTATAATCCAGGCCTTTATGCTTATTCCCCATTCTGGGCCCGATTCCGATGTCGTTCGGAAGGCCCCCGAATCGGATTTGGCTTTACTGGACCCGATCCGTAGCCCTTGTTTACGACCGAATTGTACACAAGTCCAAATGACCAAGTACGATGCGAAGATCGCATTAGCGCCGACCGAATCGTTTCCGGACCCGAACCGCTCTGTACGTCTCGTTTGTAGACGACTCGTGCCGCGCTTTAGAGCCGATTTCCGACCGAGCGAGTACGATGCACGATTCGGACAGCCGCTTCACCTCGGTCTCAGCGAGACGAAACGGCTGTCGGAAGCGAACTTCGGGGGGCCGTACCAGGCCCCCCTCCACCCGGGGCCCTCCGAATCTATCATGGGGGGTGACCATGGGTCCCCCCGATCCAAGCATTCACAGTGTAGCGGGCACCATGGGGTGCCCACCACAGGGTGTATGCTTTTTCCCACCACCCCCCCTTTTCTGCTATGGGAGCCTGTGTACGCGTCTGTACACGGGCTCCCATAGAGTTCAATGGGAGACTGAGCGAACCGTGTCCGTAGGCAAACAGCAGCATCGTACTCGCTCGTTCGGACTCCCGGAGCACGTCTCGCTTGGAAAGCCCTCCAGATCCGAGTCGTACGGAGGGCTTTACTAGCGAGATCGGAATCGGGCCCTCTGTGAAGAAAACGTGCAATTGCTGGAATTTGGGGTGAGCATACCATCCGGAATTGAAGATTCAGGCTCCACAGGAACCTGGAGCCTTTATCCCATGTCAAACTTAAGCCAAGAGCAAAATGATTACATTACTTTTTCATCTGATGAATCCTCAACCTCCGTATTATACTGGCTGACAACATTGTTTTAAAAAGGGATCTCACTGTATTTACCCTCAACAGTCAAATCTGCAGGATTTCGGCTGGACTCTAAACTCTCTTTTGATTCACATATGGCTAAAAAGTCCAACACAGCAAATCATCAGCAGTCTCTCTTCAAGAAACAAAAAAACGTTTATTCACCATGACAAGTATAAAACTGTTGTCCAGAAATGGTCTTGCCCCAAGTTGATAAGGCAAAGCTTGTATTGTGGTCGTCCAAAGACCACTTGCTTCCTTTGCTATGTTCTCTTTACTTAGGCATTCATCTTATTTGGCACCAGAACAATTGGCTTTTGTACTTCAGGTACCTCTACATTGGCTGCCTCTTAAGGTGTATAGTACATTTTTGGTTGACTGTCTAGCTAACAAAGCAGTAATCTGATGGATACACTTATTATCACTCGCAATTTTCTGACTAGCCGTAATAAAGGTGTTGGCAACCTCGAATTTCCGAAAGTCATTAAAGACCAGACTCATAATTAGGCCTCCTCTGCCTCCTCTGCCATAGTTCTGAGCTCCAGGTAAATCATTAAGCATGAATTTGTTTAGAAGGAAAAAATGCATTACAGTCAGTAGCAATGATGCAATCTTACAGATTTATTTCAGATTTCACTCCACCCCTCAAATTTAATACAAATTTAAGGATTAAGATTATCATTGGACAATATTATTCTTTCGAAACAACTGTGGTGTCTAGAACATTGTGAGGCACAAAATTGAAGGTAAGAATGTTGTTTATTTATAGGGTTCACTTTAATAATGTTGTAAATAATATTGTTTTCTTGCTTTATTTTTGTAAATTGTATATTTATATATTTGTTATTTAATTTTATTTAGTGGTATGTTTAATTATTTTGTTAATGTAATTATTGATTGACTTTTTGGAAATATATTTTTAAAGTTTGTAATCAAAAGTTATAATATATTAATGTAAAATTAATTATATTTTGTATTTTATTATTTGCTCATAATTGTTTTATTTTCTTTACGTTGTTGGGCTTGTTGGGGAATAGGATGGTAGGTGTTTTAAAATAAAAGTTATTAACTGTATAGTCAATTAATTAATTGCTATATTAAGTGGGTAAATAATATATATTTTTAATTGTTATTGGTTGTTGTCTATTGGCTTTGTTAGAGTTTAGAATGGGAAGCTTTTTAAATATTAAAATAGGGAGATGTGTATTTTATTAACAGTTTAATACGTAATTCATTGGTTTATGAATTTAATAACTACATTAATAAATTATAATTTAAAAAAGTATACCTATGGCTTGTTGGGTTTGTAGGAAAATAGGGTGAACATTTTTTAATTAAATGAATATTGAAATATATATTTTAATTTCTTTACACATATTAACTTATTAAATAATTATCTATCAACTATTTGTAAAAGTGTAGTATTAGTTCGCATTTGTTATAATTGATATAATGGCAGTATAATTAATGTTTCTTAAAATATCATAGGAGTTATTTTATTATTAAATGTTTATTAATTTATTTCACAGTATAAAGATATATTTTATGGTTCTTTGAGACAATATTATTATGTTTGTTTGTATAGGTTTTATTTTTTAATTAATTTTACTTTATTATATATTTAATTAACATTATTTTACAATTAATAAATGCAAATAATTGTAAAATAAATATACTAATTACCTAGTAATATTTCTTCTTATTTTGGGTATTTGAAGGATTGAAAAACATTTTTTATTCTAAATTAAAGTATTTGTTTTACAATTGGTGTGGGATTGGGTTTTAAATACTAAGGGCCCGATTCTGATGCGGGTTGGAAAAGCTTCCCGACCGAATCGGTTGGGAAATGGTTTCCGACCCACTCGGATCGGGAAAGTCCAACCGGCAGAGTAGGATGCATCCGGATGTTTCCAGATACGATTTGGTTGAACTCCCATTGACTTCAATGGGAACATTTGTTCCTAACCGCATCAGAATTGGACCCTCGGTCAGGAAGACACGTTCCCGATCCGATTTGGAAGGAGCAAATGCCGTTAGGAGGCCTTCCTAACCGCATCAGAATCAGGCCATCGGTCGGGAAGCTTTTCCAACCCGCATCAGAATCGGGCCCTAAATAAACACTTACCAAAACCTGAACACTTTCCCCAGTGTTAGTGTGAAGTGACAGTAGTATACTCATATTCTCCAAATATAAAAGACTTTCCCAAATGCATTTTTATTGGAGTAACAATAGTAAATATGCACTCCCTAATTTTAAACATTTTCCCCAATGGTAGTTGGGTTGGCGTTCAAAAAATAAATGCGAACTTCCAAAAATCAAACATTTTCCCCAATGGTAGTTGGGTTGGAGTTAGAATAATAAATCTGCACTCCGCAAAATTAAACACGTTCCACAATTTTTTTTGGACTGGCTAGAGACTAGTAAAACTGCTCTCAACAAAAAATGAACCCTATTCCTAATGGGAGCTAGGCTGGAGTTAGACTAGGTTTAGGGATTTATAAAGCGCATGGCTACCCACGGGCATCCCAGCGCTGAACAGGGAGGGACCAACATCATGCGAGGTCTTTAAGAGAATAGCCACGTTTTGAGTTTTTTCCTAAAACACTGTTCGTTCTTGATTAGCCGTAGTTCTAGATTCAAGCTGTTCCAAAATTTAGGGACCAGGTGTGAAAAGGATCTTCCACCCCATCTAGCTCGCTTGACTTTTGGTGTATTCATCAGGAATCTAGCTCCTGACCTGATGCATCTATGAGGGGAATACTGAGAGACCAAGGTTTGTAACATAGTGGGGCCTCTCCCATGTACCCCCCAAAAATAATGTCTTTCCTCATTTGCAGATGATTTAGAGTGAGAATAATAAATCTGCACTGAACCAAATTTAACACTTCCCTAATTGTAGTTTGGTTGAATTTAGAATAGCCAATTTGAACTCCCCAAATCACTTTGCCTCATGGTTTTCTGTTTGGAATTATAATGGCAATGTGCAGAACAAAAATTACATAGTTTACCAAATGGTGAGGGTTTGAGTTAAACATATTTAGTTTCTTTAATGTAAGTAGGAATCATTTGAAATGTTTCTATGTAATTACTTTAAAAAAATTGAATATGTTCTTAAATAAAATTTACATATTAAAAAAGGATTAATTATGTGTCTTGTGTTATTAAGAAATTACGAATTATTTAAAAAAAAAAAAAAAAATACGGGTTTAATAATTTATTTTCTGTAATTAATAAATATTTTGATAAACATTTTCAAACAGCTATAGTAATATATGTAAATAAACTTTAAAAAAATCCAAAACTGATATTTTTAAAAGTACATTTCTTAAGATAGCAATATTTCAAGTACACAAAATACACATATAATAAATTTGATACACATTATTTAAGTGGGATATTACCTTTAGTACTGTTTATTTGTAACAACTCAGATTTACAACACATCGATGTAATTGATCCATAGCAAAGGTAACATACCACACTACCAACAAATAATTACATTTCGAATGCACCACAAGAAAAGTGAAAAGCAACTGACACAGAGCTTAGACGTGCTCTACACCGTCCCTTACAAATAACCTTCGAGGAATCCTGCCAGGTATGAATGTTTCAACAGCACTGGAATGTGCAGACTTTGCTCGAGTGACTGACAATGCCCAGGGAATAGACACTAGTCGCGATAGCATGCTCAGTAGGAGAGTCAGACTGGGTGCTTATGAGCATGCTTAGTTGAGACTGCCTTTTAGTTTAGCTTGCCTCAAAACGTATTCTTTCCTATTCTGGGCATCCATAGTAGAGCAGACATATGCTTCATTGAACAGCATTCATGTTGAATGTTTTTCCAGCGAATGAGCTGTGTGTAAGACTCTTCTCTATCGGGATGATTATCAGCTGTTTTGGAATAGCTGAGGGAAGCTTCCACAATCATTAGAGAAATGTTCAACCTTGAGTCAGATAATGTTGAAAGAGTATACTGTGTAAAGGTTTTTTTTATATTACATTACGTTAATATTACATAACGTTGTAACTGGTTGCGTTGTTAAAACATGATGTAATTGAATGCGTTGACTTTGTTTTCACAGCTATGACTGATAACCTATTTAAGTACATTCTTTATTCAACTTATATATTTCCATTTTATAGAAATATTAATACATTTTATTAAGTATGTTAAAATAAGCAATACAATTTATAACATATGTTTCACTTATTTGTTTTAATAATTGAGGGTAAAACGTACATTTCAAAATCATTAAATAACACTTTTTTGTGATAGTATTTAACATAACAATAGGCTTAATAAAAAAATCAATAATTTACATATTAAAAAAATCCAGTTAAGGTATTTAGTCATTTTTTAAGCAGGATTTGTTAGTATATTTACTTATTAATGGTTTACATTTTCTAAACATATTTAAGTAATTTAATATTTAGGGGCTGATTTTGATGTCAGTGGGACCGCCACCGACAGGCCGTTGGAGGTGGTCCCACCGACAGACAGCCCTTTGGTCTGACCACCGCATTATTATGCAGGAAGTCGGACCGAAACCATTGAAGGGGGGGAGGCCGCTGCCTCTGACAGGATCTATGATTCCGTCAGGACGGCGGTCGGAATCGTATCCCTTGAATGGTGGCGGTGCTGAGGCAGGCACCGCCGCCAGGATTACGGTGTCCCTTTCCGACAGCCTTTTCATTGAGGTGCAACCACCATGAAAAGGCTGTCAGAAAGGGACTTTGGGGGCTCCAAACAGGGTTTCCGTCCCTCGTGAGCCACTGCAAAGTGGCCCTGGGGTAACGTGTAGTGCCCCCATGCACATCCATGTACCAGTTCTATTATGTGCATGTAGTAAGATTTTTTCTGGACGTAATAAGGATTATTCTGTGTTTTATCTGGTAAGGGGGAAAACATGTTAGGTTTATTGAAATCACCTGGCACAAAATTTATGATGGTGATTTTGTTCAATTATTTCTCGCAGAACGTACTCTTCAAGTTTTTTGTTTAACTGTCAGGGACCCATGATTTGTTTTTAAAGCCTTATTTAAGTTTCTTCAAGATATGTTCAAAGTATGGCTTCTAATTTTAAAGAAACTGAAATACCACACTGATACAAGCATGCTCTGCTGTGGAGCAACCCTAGAGTGCCTAGTGAAATAATAATGGAAAGCAATATGGAATGGAACAACTCTGATCGGTTTGATTAGGTTACTCATTTTTTGTCATGAACTCTTTATAAGTAATTGAGGCAGGTTTCACACTAATATTTCTTCTGATTGCTACTACTCATATTCGTTATAGAAAATTTAGAGGGCAATTGTGTTTCTGATTGAGGAAATTAGTCCTCAAGAATGTGGCAATGAAAAAAATGTCAATGATATATACTTTATTTCACTGATGCCACTAATGAAGGGAATCAGGACATATGTGCTTTTTACAGGATAACAGGTCCAGAGGAAATTATATTTCAACCAGAATAAAAATGTAGATACACAAACTCAATCTGTAGTTCAGAGTTTGGATTTCCATCATAATCTGTTTTATTTTTTATTATAACTGCCTTATACACTCACGAAGATGAAAAAAATGCTTCCCATTTCGATAAAGTTTGCAAATGATGGGCATTGCACCTGGAGATTAGAATCAAGTGTCATGGCTTTTCTCAAAGTTGGGTGGGTTTTGTTTTCAGAAATCAGTAAGAAATCTGGTAAAAATATTTAGCTAGATTTCAGAATATTAATGTTGGGTTTCTTTGATAGTGAAAATCAATGCAGTAGGACTGATCAATATTTTTTGTTAGTTTCCTCTGAAACCCGTTGGTGTTTGGCTGTTAGAATTTAACACTTATGTAAGGGAAATGGAAGCAGATTAGGAGAAAAGTTATCACAGACAAGTGGGTCAGACATGAAAATTTCAGGACCTGAATATGCTTTTTAAGATAATGTAAATTAATAGGATTTAAATGTCGATCAACTGGCTCACTATATCACTCTATTTGTACATCTACATGGCGGCATATAAACAATGTTAAATATTTGTGATTATTTGTTGTGACACTGTGATGACGATGTGTTTTGGCTTTCCTGCTGAGTAAACAGAATGCAATATAATTATTATTATATATTTTCATTATTCCTATTCTCATTATTCGTATTCTTATCCATATTATTATTATTATCGAAATTATTGCAATTACTGTTATTATTATTACTGTTCATAATAATAATAATGATAACAATGTCATCACTATCACCATCATAATTATAATAATAATATTATACCGCTTGCTGGAATAAGGTGGGGAAGATGTGAGGAAGTCACGGCATTAGCTTTCAGTGATGCTGCAGATGCAGTGGCAATGGGGTCCAGGAGTATGAGGGGACCTTTCTTCCAGAATTAAGTCTGTCGTTTACAATCAGACAGAAGGTTGAGGAGTCTGTTTGTCTTGCTTGCATTAGGGCCCATTGCACTCTTGGACTGATCTAGTCCTGTGCTCAAGGAAAGAGGGGACCTGTGCTTCTCAGAAAAAGTTCTCATGATAAGTTGGCACCATTGATTAGATGAACTGAGGAGCTGAACAGCAGAGTGGAGAAACACACTTTGGAAGGAAAAAACTATGAGGGTCAGTGATGGCAGTGACAGAGGAGGCTGCATTACTACTAGGGATTCCAGGCCTGTCGGAAAAGTGCAAAATGGAATTGCAGAATTGCCAAAATCTGCCATGCATTCAAAGAGATAGGGCAGAGCGCACCCCCTGTCCCATGACAGGCCAAACATTTCCAGAATCCAGAGTCAGGTGAGAGTAATGTTACCAGTTTTCCAAAACAAATTGTTTTAGATATTAAGGGGTTCACTTACAGTAAGGCGGGCAGTCCACCAGAACCCCATATCAGCAAAATTCTGTCCCCAGCTGTCTGAGGCCACCAGTCACCTGCCGGGCTGGCAACAATCTATCTGCCATTGAACAATATACTTTCCTCCACTCAACCATAGATCAAGCCAAAACATTTTTTTGAACTGATGCGTATCTCCTTTTCTCATCAGATGGTAATATGTGCCCATGGTTTCATAAGTGTTTATCAATGATAAATCCAGTTACCACATGTACAAAACTAACATCAGATAATATTGAAAGATATTAACTCAATATTCAATTAATTGTGTGAATAAACATTCAGCTCTTGTTCTCGTGAATGTAGCCCTTCACCCAACAATTTGTGCCTAAAAATAAAACAATTTATTAGACTCAAATATTAAACAGAAATCTTTCCACTGCATCACTGCTGAAAGGATCAGTTAATTGAACCACCTGTTTGCAATATATTGGAGCTCCTTTGTTAAGACTCAGTTACTTCTCCTGGAAGTAAATTGGGACACCTTAATTGTTCCTTAATTGCCTTTTAGTCCTTTGTATGGAGTCCCGAAGGTCAAATCCCTTCCCTAGTGGTGTGTACTTTTCAGGTAATAGTGACATGTTTCGACATCATTGGTGGAGTGTGCATGATTATTTCCCAAGATCTTCATCGGGACTGGGAGTGATCCTCAACAATCAGTGGTCTCCTTTCTGTCAAAAAGAGACATATATATTGTGTCATGTGAGTGTTATAATTTACAGCATATGGGCTTAAATTAATTTATTTTTGAGTCTGTTACTTATGTACCACATACCATTTAGCATCAATATCCTATGCTATGTTTTGCTGTTGTATGTACAAATCAATTCAGTAGTAGTTTATTTATCACAAATTATTAATGTTTGATATTTTAAAGGGATAAAGTAGTTGGTTCGCATTCCAGTTGGATAATTGAGTTTTTTCAAACAGGACTCACCCGTATGACAGAATAGTTTTTTGACATTGCCCCAGCCCCAACGGTCCTTAAAGGGCTCATCACGTTCTTGCACCACTCCATTGATGGCAATGAAGCTTTGGTGCCACGTTCGCTGAGCACTTCAGGAAACGTTTTTTAAGAAATAAATTCTCTAAGCAGAAATACACTCTTTAAAACAAACAAAAAAAACAATGGTACTAATGCTTAAAAGATTATTTTGCTGCCCTCAATGTCCTATACTACCACACAGCAGCCCAGCGCGGTTTGCCCGCGCCCGGGGTAAGGCAAGCATCCTTCCACTACTAAACATTTGCGCCCCTAAGAATGCCCCTAAGAATTTTGCGCCTGGGGCAACCACCCCTGTGCCCCCACGCCACTACCACCACATCAACCCCTAAAAGACAAAGAACAGTGCTTCTTGATGCTGGTTTGACCCTTTTGATTTGCTGGTTGCGTTTACCACTAATTAATTAAATTAATTAATATTGGCTCCTTTGAGTAGCTCCGCTACCTGGCACATCACCAGGGATCATCAGTGTACTGATCATCAACTTACTACCTGTGACATCATGGCTGTCACAGTCAGTACTAACGGGCTTGTGACAAGGCTTGCACTAGAGAATGATATGTGGAAGAGAAAGACAGATGAACATTGATAAAGAGCAGGGGGGCAGTGGGAGTCTTTGATAGGGACCAAGGTGGGGCAAAGATGAGAGTTGGAGAAGAGCAGGGAAGAGAATGAACAGAGATGGGTAACATGGCGAGGGGGAGTGAACCACGGCACAGGAACCGAAAAATACAGTGTGGGATTTAGAAATTCATGCTGAACTATTATACATTTGATACACTACATTCAATAAACATGGACCCAGTGGACGGCAGGATGAAAAATTGACCTGTATTGGGCTGCAGCCATACAAAGTATGGTCCAGGAGCTGCACTTGGGTCGGAGCTGCACTTGGGTCATCATGCTATGGGCTATTGATTTTTTAGGTGTTAACCTTCCCTTTGCAGATAGAGTCACAGGGTAATGGCCACATAGCTGGCCCTAAATTTGTGATAGCAGGAATTCCATTATTCTATCAATGTTTTTGTATTCATAAGCCATTTACGAGGGTAACATTCTGCCAGTAGTTATTCTATGTATAGGAGTGGAAATTGACCATTGCAAATTGCCTCTTTGTGCACCTAAGTTGAAGGTTGCTGCACAAAAGCATAGGTAATAGAGCACAAGATGTTATCAATGACTCACACGACCCTGTTCAGCCTATTACAGTAATGGAATGGCATGACAAGTATAGTTCTGTTTTTACAAAAAAAACTCTACTCAACATGAACATAAACTGCAGCAGTAAATAATGATGGCAGAGTCTTAGGAATCATGGGTCATATGACAACAGAATTTAATACCCACCTAGTTTAATATTAAACACAAAGCAACAGCACATGACAAATAGTTCTGTTTCAGTTTGTTCACAAACCCATGGTACATGGAGAAATATTCTTATTTTTTAGTTGAGGCACTACAGTATATAATGCATAGGTAGCCTTCGTATGACTTTTAATTCTGTACCATGCAATACTAATCCATGAATTAGTCAGACTTTTTCCTTGAAAGTATATTCAAACACTGACTTTACTGTGTAATCATACAAATTTGTATGCAGGACATCTCATTACACCATTTTGCATGTAATGCACATTTGTAACAAATATGATGTCCCCGGCTTTAGTCGACATGCATGGGTATTTTTTATGGTTCTTCTTTTTTTGCTATATTATGCATGTGTATGTTTAATATAATGCACAGCTCTATGTCACATAATATGTGGCTCAAGTTACTCTGGCCTGTGTTGTGGTTTAACGAAAACACACATCCACAGTGGAATATTGCAACTCCTTGCACTTCGTGTCAGGCATTTTGAGATGATGTGATAATATTGTCCAGAATCAACTCTCAGGGGGAGATTTATAAACATTTTGCGCTTGGTTTGCGTCACAAAAGTGACGCTAACCAACGCCAAATGTTTTTTTTGCTATTTACTTCCCAGCGCAAAACTTGTTTTGCCTGGAAAGCACCCTCAAAGTAGTGCAAAGTAGCATGAGGCACTGCTTTGCGTTACTTGGCGCCGAGGAGGCGTTACATGGGTGGAACATGGGCGTTCACATGCAACCACCCGTGCCTTTTGACGCAAAACCATATTTACAAAGATTTGTAGACATGGTTTAGCGCCAAAAGTTAACGCCCCTTCAAAGGAGGCGCTAACAGGAGGGATGCTTTCATTTCTCCGTGCTTTTCCGACTTTGCATACGTGCTGCACTGTGCAGCACGCATACAAAGTGGGAAAAGCTTTCCATCGTGTCTAGGCATAGTATTATGTACAAGAAAGGTACCCGTCCTGTACAAAACCTATGCTAGACTCATGCACACACCCTAGCGCTGCGGCGCTAAGGTGTGTGCATGGCGCACAGCCGCTGAAATCAGTGCCTGCGCAAGGGAAAGTGGAGGAGAGAGCCATATCTCTGAAGATATGGCGCTCTCCTGCTCCCTCCCTGTCGCACAACGCAGTGCAGCCTCGCGGGGGGCTGCGCTGCGTGACTTTTTGGTAAATCCCCCTCAATATATACACACACACACGCACGGAGACACGCAGTCAGCTTCATTCTCTACTGGTGCCTTGGCTGAGCAACTAAAGATGGACAGTGACAAATGAGAGTAACAAAAGGAGCCCTTGAAAGTGTTGCAAAAATGGAATACTATGTTTCTCTTTATGAGAATGCCAGAATGTGATGGGATAGTTACAACATGCAGTAACTATCTTACACTGAGGTGAAGTATTTGTTAAGATACCTTCTAGTCTGCGTTTTGGCCCTAGAAATGAGGCATAACATGCAACATTTGTATTTTTTTATTCCGAAAGCCACATATTTTGATCTTTTATCTGGCCTTTTTCCTCTGATAAATTGCAGCAGGTTTTTCCTAGGTGCATAATTATTCTTTGCGTGTTAGATTACGCAAAATGGAAGAGGAACTGGGTTTCAGAAAGCAATTGAAACCTGGCAATTTGTCTAATTCTGGGCGAAACAGGGCCTGTACAACTGCTTAGCGCTAGGATGCCAGTTAGGGTATCCATGCGCTTTAGAAGTGCCTAGAATAGAAGAGAATAGAATTCACCCATTCAGAATTCCAATCCCTTTGCAACTCATGTTGGCGCTGCAATTTAGAATGAATTCCCAGTTGTAATCAGGTCAGATAGATTGGGTAGTAGTATCCAACAGATCTACCTTCATCTCAGAGGGGTGGGTCAACACGACCTGGCTCTGCACAACAGGGGTCTGTGGAATTCTTCAGCGCCTTGCAAACCCAGGCCTGCAAGTCCTCAGCGCTGCTCTACGCGGTTCGAGAATTGCCAGTCGCTCTTTGTGGCGAATAAAAATGATTAATAGCGTGCATAGGCATTGATCTAAGGGCTGTTTTATGAAAAATGTTGGTTTCTTATAAGTTCAAGTTTTAAGTGTCATCTGGACACAATTAAATACAGAAGACCCGCATACCAGCCTCTGCTCATTTCTTATGGCGCTCTCAGGTATTGATTCGTTTGAAGTCCTGAAAATGCGAAATGCCTGGGGAGGCTATATTAGCCCTGGAAACATTTTCTAAGTGTTATTGTTGTTTAGTTTTCCTATTGGTAATACTCAAGGTCATACATCTGTGTCTCCAGACATATATCAAAGGAGTATTGAATGAATGCTGCACTCAAATTAAAGCCGCAGCATTGCAAGTATTCAAAAGACAAAGCAAACGGTATATGTCCAAGGTCTATTCGTACTTTTGTTGGTGTTTGAGTGAAAAGTACTTTTATTTCGTACAACCCTACTCTAGTTTAGAAATAAAGCAGTGCTTAGTTTTGTGGCCTCTCATGTCGCCTGTCACTAGATGACTTGCAAGTGTATATTAATATAAATATGTTTATGTTGATACATATTTGTAATGCAATACATTTAAAATATGTATATTATATTGGATTATAATATTTTCTATTATATTATATTATATTAAACAGGAAGGGGTGGGAGCACACTGCTGACCTCCCAGCACAGTTCGCCCCTTAGCATTCTGGTAAATGCAGTTTGTAGTGCATGCTTACTTGGTATTTTGCTGGAGTGTTCCACCAAAGTTGGTGCAGATTAGTGCTGTCATCTCTAGACACATGTGTTTCTGGATTTTATCCGTCATCAGTAGAGATCAAAAACGATTTTCTTCTGGGGTTGCTGAGCAGGCTGCCACAATTCTTACAGGTCTCAGTACCCCGCACAGGTGCATCTCCACTAGCTCGTCAGCTCAATGGCTCAAGGAAGCCTTTTTAAACAGGAAGGGGTGGGAGCACACTGCTGACCTCCCAGCACAGTTCGCCCCTTAGCATTCTGGTAAATGCAGTTTGTAGTGCATGCTTACTTGGTATTTTGCTGGAGTGTTCCACCAAAGTTGGTGCAGATTAGTGCTGTCATCTCTAGACACATGTGTTTCTGGATTTTATCCGTCATCAGTAGAGATCAAAAACGATTTTCTTCTGGGGTTGCTGAGCAGGCTGCCACAATTCTTACAGGTCTCAGTACCTCTCACAGGCGCACAGGTGCATCTCCACTAGCTCGTCAGCTCAATGGCTCAAGGGAGCCTTTTTAAACAGGAATGGGTGGGAGCACACCTCTGACCTCCCAGCACAGTTCGCCCCTTAGCATTCTGGTAAATGCAGTTTGTAGTGCATGCTTACTTGGTATTTTGCTGGAGTGTTCCACCAAAGTTGGTGCAGATTAGTGCTGTCATCTCTAGACACATGTGTTTCTGGATTTTATCCGTCATCAGTAGAGATCAAAAACGATTTTCTTCTGGGGTTGCTGAGCAGGCTGCCACAATTCTTACAGGTCTCAGTACCTCTCACAGGCGCACAGGTGCATCTCCACTAGCTCGTCAGCTCAATGGCTCAAAGGAGCCTTTTTAAACAGGAAGGGGTGGGAGCACACTGCTGACCTCCCAGCACAGTTCGCCCCTTAGCATTCTGGTAAATGCAGTTTGTAGTGCATGCTTACTTGGTATTTTGCTGGAGTGTTCCACCAAAGTTGGTGCAGATTAGTGCTGTCATCTCTAGACACATGTGTTTCTGGATTTTATCCGTCATCAGTAGAGATCAAAAACGATTTTCTTCTGGGGTTGCTGAGCAGGCTGCCACAATTCTTACAGGTCTCAGTACCTCTCACAGGCGCACCGGTGCATCTCCACTAGCTCGTCAGCTCAATGGCTCAAGGGAGCCTTTTTAAACAGGAAGGGGTGGGAGCACACTGCTGACCTCCCAGCACAGTTTGCCCCTTAGCATTCTGGTAAATGCAGTTTGTAGTGCATGCTTACTTGGTATTTTGCTGGAGTGTTCCACCAAAGTTGGTGCAGATTAGTGCTGTCATCTCTAAACACATGTGTTTCTGGATTTTATCCGTCATCAGTAGAGATCAAAAACGATTTTCTTCTGGGGTTGCTGAGCAGGCTGCCACAATTCTTACAGGTCTCAGTACCTCTCACAGGTGCACAGGTGCATCTCCACTAGCTCGCCAGCTCAATGGCTCAAGGGAGCCTTTTAAACAGGAAGGGGTGGGAGCACACTGCTGACCTCCCAGCACAGTTCAGCCCCTTAGCATTCTGGTAAATGCAAAATTTCAAGTAAGCATTTAAATTGAACTGCATTTACCAGGATGCAAAGGGGCGAACTGTGCTGGGAGGTGAAGCAGTCTGCTCCCATCCCCCGTCTGTTTAAAAAGGCTCCCTTGAGCCACTGAGCTGACGAGCTGCTTGGAGATGCACCTGTGCGCTCAGGGAGAGGTACAGAGACCTGAGAGGATTGTGGCAACTTTCTCAGCAAACCCCAGATGAATTTCGTTTTTCTCTACTGATGAAGGATAAAATCCAGAAACACATGTGTCTAGAGATTAACAGCACTAGCCTGCACCAACTTTGGTGAAACACTCTGCAAAATTTCAAGTAAGCATTTAAATTGAACTGCATTTAGCATGGATACAAAGGGGCGAACTGTGCTGGGAGGTGAAGCAGTGTGCTCCCATCCCCTTCTGTTTAAAAAGGCTCCTTGAGCCACTGAGCTGACTGAGCTCTTGGAGATGCACCTGTGCACCAGGGAGAGGTACAGAGACCTGAGAGGATTGTGGCAACTTCTCAGCAAACCCCAGATGAATTTCGTTTTTTCTCTACTGATGAAGGATAAAATCCAGAAACACATGTGTCTAGAGATTAACAGTACTAACCTGCACCAACTTTGGTGAAACACTCTGCAAAATTTCAAGTAAGCATTTAAATTGAACTGCATTTACCAGGATGCAAAGGGGCGAACTGTGCTGGGAGGTGAAGCAGTGTGCTCCCATCCCCCTTCTATTATATTATATTATATTATATATATTGTTTAGATGCACTATCTGTGCTCGTTGAAATTAGCCAATAAAAATCTACCCTGTGTGATGTGAAATTTAAGCAGTAGCACAAATCGCAGCATGTTGCTGTGGCATGTTCAGGCTCCAATCCATTGATACCACATTCAAAATTTTGACCAATAAATTCTAATTCATTGCTTGAGGGGAACCTGATTTTCAACACAGGGAAAGGGGCGGGAGGCAGCGTAAACAGTGCCTGATTAGGGTATCTGTATCTAAGTATCCAATACCCTTCCTACTCCCACAGATCCACTTTTAGTCTAATGCGGTCATCTCTAGTGACAGAATTTCTGCATGAGGGAAGACTGACGGGACCAAGAACTGCATACCTAAAGTCCGTAACAAATGTAATATTGTAGAGTTAGAGCTAGCTGCAGTATACAATACCATGTTATTGCATTATGTAAGAGATTGGGGAGGGCTTACTGGAAAGGCCCACTCCTTACTGTGATTGGGTCACTGAGTTGTTGTGGTTCCTAAAAGATCTGAACTGAGGTCCAGTTACTTAGGGGCATATTAGCAAGGGCTTGCGATAATATTATCGCCGCTTTAGCATCCGTTTTCAGACAAAAAGCGGCGATAATATTATCGCTCTATCTACAAGGACACGCTAGCGCGTGTTTCCTTGCATTAGAGCCCGGTTTCATGCCGCTCGCCTGCATCCCTAATGAGATGCAAGGTGGGCGTGCCTCGTGAAACTTCATTGTGGAATATCGCTAACGGGGCTTCGCGATATTTACAACGAAGCCCCGTCCGGCATAGCGATATTCATTTCAGCGCTAACTCGCCCTTAACGCTGCTTCCAGACGTCTTCAAAAAATCGGTGTTGTGTATGTTTTACATTGGTGGTGGATTATGCTGATACGACCACATGGTCGTATCAGCAAGATTATCGCCGTATTCATGAGTTCAACGCTTGTTTTCAGGCGATGTTGTTGCCATTTCCCCCCCATCGCTGGAAATTTATCTCCCTGGAGAAACGCGTTGTAAATAACGCGCTAACTGGGTGATAAATTTCAGCGATAGACGGCGATAAATACAAAAGCGCTAAGCGCGCTTTGCGATATTTATCGCCGTCTATTGTTGATATGCCCCAAAGTTCTTTCAACAATTCATAAATTGGAGTAAGAACGACAAAGCCTTTTTGTGATCGCAAATCCTGCAGTTCACAAGATCACAAGGTTTGCTACTGCAGAAGGGTTTTTAGAATGTACAAAGCCCTTTTACAAGTCAGATAATTCTTTCTCACACATTACAGGGCTTTTGCTATCATCTCCAAGTTGAAAATAGGATGGGGCATGAAAGGGGCACCTTCTTCCTATTTCTATTCAGACACTTCGAACCCCAGACTGTAGCCTCCGACATCCTTAGCCTCCTATTGTCCCACTAACGCAATATCCAACCACTGGATCACTGCTTGGGACCAGGTCATCACAGAGAGCACCACTGCCATCATACACTCCATCCAGTCAGGAGCATCCACTGACTCCTGTCGCCACCACATGTTCAACCTCGGAAGCAGGACTATCAGCAACAAACTCACTGCCATCTTCAACACTTCCATCACCTCAGCCACCTTCCAAGTAGAATAGAAACATGCTGAAGTCAAATCCTTCCTCCAGAAATCATCCCCCGACTCCAACAAGCTCAAGAATTACTGACCCATCTCTCTGCTCCCCTTTCTCGCCAAAGTCCTCGAAAAGGCCATCAACCGCTAACTCATGGAATACTTGGAGAACAACAACCTTGTGGACTCATCCCAAGCCGGATTCCGTGTGAACCACAGCACTAACACCACCCTGATTGCAGCCACTGATGACATCAGAACCCTCCAAGACCAGGAAGAAACGGCCTCCCTAATCCTCCTCGACCTCTTAGCAGCCTTCAACACCACGTCCCACCACACCCTGATCAAGAGGCTTCAACAGACCTGCTGAAGTAGAACCCTCACCCACTCCCACAGACCATGCTTGGAACCACGGCTTCATCCTGGACAGGAAACTTACCATGAAAAACCAGAACAATGCAGTCTCCACCGCCTGCTTTCTCACTCTTCGCATGCTCCTCCAAAAGATCTTCAAATGGCTCCCAGTCAGCAGGGAAACGTACCGTCACTCAAGCCCTCCTCACTACCCGCTTGGCTTACGACAATGCACTCTGCATCAGAATCACCACTCACCTCCTAAGGAGACTGCAGACCATACAGAACTCAGCTGCCAGTCTCGTCCTCGACCATCCCAGCGGGACCCACATCACCTCACACCTCAAGAAACTACTAGCTCTCCATCCACAAGAGATGTCAATTCAAGATGCTGACCCACATCTACAAAGCCCTGCACAACCAACGACCGGCATACATCAAAAACCACCTGAGCTTCCACCAACCTTCCAGACACCTGCACTCCACCTCCCTTTCCCTCACTCACACCCCGGCTTCCCCCGAAGCAACAGTGGAGGACGCTTTTTCTCCTACCTCACTTCGAAGTCCTCGAACAGCCAGCCCCTCCACCTCTGGACCTCACCCTCACTTCAGGAATTCAGAAAGGAACTCAAGACCTGGTTGTTCAACTGATCCCATCTGGCAGTGTGACTCTCAGTGCCTGGATACCCTCACGGGTGATTAGCAGCGCTCTTTAAATCCTGTTTAATTGATTGATTAAATGTATCAATGGTTTGTGACCACAGATACAATCACAAATCATTGATGAGCTACTGGCCCCTTGGTTGGGATGGTAACCGATTTGCAAAGGGGAAGTGCCTTCATATGGACACCTTGCCAATTGTGAATCATGTCAGCAGCCTTAGGGAAAGTAGGCAGTTTATTAAGGCACCAAACCCGGCTCCACCCCCAACAATTTCCCAAATGGGAAAGATTTTTTAAAGCAGCAGAGGTTCCTTTAACAAAAATTGGCTGCTTTAAAAAAAATGTGTTTGAGACACAGGAATGGAGATCTGCTGTTCCTAGCAGGACATCATCCCTGTGTTTGTAGTCAATGACAGGAGGATGCAAATAGAGACCTGCCTAATTAGTAATCATTTAGCATTTTATTCTGTGCCCCCCTGAGGGTAGAAATGTTGCTACTTATTAGTACATAGATCGCATTACAAAACTAAATATGTTACAAAAATCCAGTGCGCAATTTGCAACCACTTTTTGTGACCAGTGTTTTAATAGCTCTGGACCCTAGGTGTGGAAAAGTATATACACTGTGTTCTAAGTGCATACCATGAACAGAGTAGCACCCAACAAATAATAGGGCTGTGCAAAGCAATACTGACGTTGGTGTGCCTGGGTTCACCGGCCACTGCTGGGCTTACAATTTTTTCACAGGTGCTGTCTATCAAGCAGCTCACAAGAGTGTGTAGTATTCTATTGCTTCATTACACACTGATTCATCCTTTGAAATAAAAAATATCATGGGCCTTACTAGTGTTAATTTTGGGTTGTTTACACTGGCATCGATGGACCCCTGCACTATTGTCAACCCAAACTGAAAAACAAGCATAACACTTCGGTACTTGATTCTCAAGCAAGTGATAGCAGAGCAGCCAAGGCTCACTCGTAGAAGCGAGATTGGTTGGAAACTCAGAATTTAGCAACATACATAATAGTATTCTATAAATCACTGTCCAGTCAATGCTTTTACTATGATATAGAAAAAGTACTGTAATGTACACAAAGTTAAATGCTGAGCATAGAATCACAAATATGTATGCTATATACATTCCTTCTAAAAAGGGACTCGAGGGGAACTAACGGACAGCTTGGCCTCCCGACCTTGGCCTTAAAGTGCAGAGAGACTTGAAAATTCTCCAATTTCTGGAGGAAATTCTAAATATGGAGTCCTACACCACCGTTATATTATTGTGGAGGAAATTCAGTCAGAGCAATCTACTGTGTATTTAGAGTTATCTCCAAAAAGTGGAGGGCTTTAAGTTCTATCCAAACTCTAAATGAGGTCCTTTGACAGGTCAACTCACAATCAGTAAGGAATACCTACTGCATTTAGGAGTAGTAAAGTTAGGAATCCTAACTTTCGTACTCCTAAATGCCTTTTGTGAATACCGAAATCCGTAAGTTAGGATTTTTCTCAGTTTAGGAGTAGTAAAGTTAGGAATTCTAACTTTAGTACTCCTAAATGCCTTCTGTGAATACCGAAAGTCGTAAAGTTAGGATTTTGTCTCAGATTACTTTTGTGAATCGGGCCCAGGAGTCGTAAGTGATTTCTGTGAATACCAAAAATCGTAAGTGCCTTCTGTGAATACCAGAATTAGTAAGTTTAGGATTTTGTCTCAGATTAGTTCTGTGAATCGGCCCCTAAGATATTGGCTGTCGAGCTAGGGAGGGTTATCTCCCAGCTGATTCACCAGATGCAAGTGAGATTGTGCTGGGCAGCAGTTCCCCCAACCACCTGCGGACCCTAGCATACATGCTCTGGCAGGCTAAGGATGACTCCAAGAAAATGATGAGCCTGCCCCTGGATGTCGATAATGCATTTAACCATGTAAAATGGCCCTACGGCTTTCCGTATTGGTGAAGATGGGCCTGGGTGAAAACTTTATTAAAAAGGTTTGTCTTCTCTATGACTTCACCTCAACCCTTGAGAACTTCGGGAGCTTCCTGTCAGAACACTTTTGGATCCAACATGGAACCAGACAGGGATGACCTCAGTCCCCACTCCTCTTTCTGCTCACATTGGAACCCCTGTCAATGGCTATGTGCCTCTCCTGCTGTCCTTTCCGGCCTCCTCCATCGAGGCGGTTATGTCCATTATTGACATATTGTTCTCCCTCTCAAGGTATATGATTAACTGGGCCAAGTGCAAGGCACTACCCATATCCGGGACCACCTCTAATGCTTGCATGCAGGATTACAACATGACATGAGCATCCAAGGGGCTGCCCTATCTACTCATCTGCATTAATGGTGAGCTCTTCCGCATGGTAAAAGATCATCTCCTCCCCGTTAAAGAGCGAACAAGGCGGGACTTTCTGCAGTGGCAGCACTTAAACCTCTTGCTCTGTGGACGGGTGCAGGCGATTAAAATGACAGTCGCCCCCAGATTTAATTATGTTCTGGGAATGCTTCCTCTACAGTTATTCGTTTTTATGTTTGAAGTGGCTGCAGATCGCAACTTTGCACTTCTCAGCTGTGGGTGGACACCGCATCAGAAGGTCTTCGCCTTCCACATATGACATTGTATAGCCTAGTGCTCCATCTCTCACAGTTATCTGCCTATCTTAGTACCCTGAAGGAAACACCAACATGGGTTCACATAGAACATCACTTGCTACAATGCTAAAATATGACCCTCCCAGTCTATCTTATGATCACGCACGCACCTACTGCTGGGAATCTGATCCTCTCTGAGACTGTGCTGCCAGGCGCGTAGTCCAAAAACTACTAGGTGTTACTCCACTTCTTCACACCAGGGCACGTCTATGGCACAATGCAGCCCTGCTTATTGTGAGCAAACCGTTTTACTGGGCCTTCTGGTCCATGAAGGGGATATCACATGTAGACCAAATGCTGCAGGATGGCTTCCTCAAACTGTTCCCAACAAGTCGAGAGGAATTTGGTCTCCTCCAAACGGACCTGTGAAAATACAGGCAGATCACCCACTGCTTAAAACCTATACTTGGCTCCTGTCCCTTAGAGCTGTCAACCTACCCCATCCTTCACTACATAGAAACATGGTGCCAGTACAGGGGGATGGTCTCGGAGCTTCACTGGGTCCTTATAAAGTCCTTGCTTTCTGGTTCCAGTCTCACAGTGACTAGACTAACGTGGCAGACACTCCTGGGTAAGGACTGCATGCCGGAAGACTGGGCAGCCCTGCTCCTTGATCACAACAGGGTACTTCGGGAATCTAAACTGAAGTTCTTCTATTTCAATAATCTTCATGATTGGTACTGGACCCCGTGAAAGCGAAAAGGTGCCCACCTATTGCTCCATGACCAGTGCTGAAGGTCTGATGAGGCCTCTTATATCCTGTATCATGTCATTTGGTTGTGCCCAGCCCTGCAGCCTTACTGGATGGGGGAGGGGGGTGGCGATATATATCTCTGTAGTCCCTTTGGAGCCCTCTTGTCGGCCCCATTCTCAATCCTTCATGATACCATATGTGAACTGGACACCCATTCCCATAGATAGCTTGCCACGCCCCTGGCGACCGCCAAGATATGTGTACTCTCCCACGCTAAATGAGTGGCTCATAGAACTACATAGAATTGCACACCATGAATGGACCACACACACATTGAACAATAAGTTGGCAAAATATGAAAGGGTTTGGGGCCCGGTTCTGGATCTGGAAGGCAAAGGTCATTGACCGGTGTTGCCACATCCCTGCTTAAGCATATGCAGTCATCATGTACCCTATAGGAAGGACTCCGACGGGGGGGCGTCAGAAGGCCCTTGAAATTTTTGCTACTGCTAATGATTGAGATCTGACAAGTGATTATGAGTAAGCTCATGTTTTGGTATAAGGTATTGTCCCAGCTGAGGCAGAAAATACATTACTGCTCTTTGTTGTGTTGTTTTGTTGAATGCTCAAGTTGTTACCAAGGCCCTGTTGGCCTGCACCTTTCCCTGTCTCTTTTGCTAACCAGCTCCCCCAAGCTCCTGTTCCCCTTCCCCTACACCTTCCCCTTTTCCCACTCACCCCACCTTAACTTTTTATCAAACCCCCCTGTGCAATGTTCAAGTTTGTAGACCTTTAGTCTGGCACCTGACCTCCACCAACTGGCAGTGGTGTATTCCAGGGCATGAGTTTGACTGAGAAGCTATGTTTATCAGGGTCTACTGATTCCTGGGTTGCCTCCATGTCTGTACCTACCCATTTAATTGCCACAATGCAATGGCCCGCTTAACTGTAATTGTAGACATGTCTTCAATGCTTGCTCTTTCTACTATAAAAAAAACAAATGTTGCAAAAAGAAATCAAATGTTCAAATGCTAATTACATTTCCTGATTTGTCACCTTTTGGACAGTTCACATTTCAAAGCATATATGTATATGGTCGTTGTGCAGCACAAACCTTGCAGAACGGACCAGTGAACTGTATACGGTCAAAGGCAATGTGTGACTGGAGGGATAGATGGTTTCTAAGAGCAAGAGAGGGCTGTTCCTGCACCAAGAGGTATTGTTCTTAAAAGAGGTGCTCTTCCCTAAATTGGAGCAAAGTTGGGGCAGTCCTGATGGATATGGGGCTGTCGTTCCACATCTTGGTTGTGTAGAGGGAGAATGCTTGTTGCCTTCAAGTATGCAGAAAGATATGCACTTCTCGAAATCTATGTTTGCAATTAATTTCCAGAAATGCTACATGTGTTTTTTTTATCCCACAAAAGTCAGAAACCTAAGAGGAAACCAATCTGACTGGATTTCCATTTTGTGGAAGCCATTGTTTTAAAAGTTATTAATCTTTTTGTTAGAAAATTAAGTTATTGACTACATGGATTTCTCCAAGTGAACAAAGCAAATTTTGTTCCACATTGAAGAAAAAATGCCAAAGACAACATTGAAAAGAATGAAAGAGCAGGGGTTTAACTATCACTGTGCTTTTGTGTAGGTGGGTTCCCTGACATTTACGGGCGACTGCACTCTTAGCCATTGAGAGTTAATGCAGTTAGAATCTAGTACATGGTGCCACTGTGTTAATATTGTCATCACTACTCCTGCTCTATTATCAGTGTGCAGAAGAACCCATTGGCTTCCTTGCAAAGACATGAAATACCATCCCATGAGAGGTGCCCCTTCAGAGTTCCAAGGACCCTGAGTGCTCTCTCTCAAATGGGACCCAAAAAGGCTCATGGAGGAGGTCGGGTGCGACATTCTTACCCCTCACCCTTTCAGATATTTCTTGCATCTCACCTCTTCGGACTTTTCTTCAATAGGTGACTGTATGTGGAATATCATACTGCCACACAACAAAGGCAATTTCTCATTTGCATAAAGCCATACCTCCAATCAAATTAAGTAACACTCGTATGTCATTGCCTGGGTGCTATCTTTGTGTTTAAGCAGTGGGTATTAAGGAAGGGATTGCACAGATATCTACAACACTTTCGGTTTTGATAATTGTATCTGGGAGCACCAGAACAGGGTCATATCTGTGGGTCTTCTGAGGCAGTTTGTATAATACAGCCTAGGCTGAGGACACTGAGCAATGAGAGTTGATATTGGCTAGGCAAAAGAATGGTAACAAGAGGATTGGACTGCACCACACCATCTATGCAGGTTCTCTAATTAGAATAATGGACATATAGAGCTGGACAACACATTTATGTATCATAGTGTCCAACTCACAGCAGTGGTGCACAGACCATCGCTATACCATTGTACTTACATCTTTATTAGTTTTTCTGTTTAAGCCTTATGGTGTTCAATTTACAGGATAGCTGCAACTAAATAGGAAATACTAAATTACAAAATCACAATTTATGTGCTTGAATGCAGTTTCTTGAGTTGACAGTTCAGCTTACCTATGCCCATATTATAGCATGTAGCACTGTCCATGTTTGTGCCATAGTGCACCTTTAAACAGGTGTGCTGGATGCAAACAGGGACAGTGTGCCCAATTACAATTAATGTGCTGCCCTGAGGGCAGCCGCAAGCTTGTCGCTGCCTTGAGGGCAGCGCATTCAGTGTAATATGGAGCAACTGCTTACAAGCCACTCCGTGTTTCACTTTGCAGGCTGCCTGCACTTTGAAGAGGGCACAAAGATGCCTCAGCAGGCAGGTGCACCTTAAGAGGGGTGCCTTAAGGAGGCTCACTTTTTGTGTGGCTCATAATCAGTAATCCTCCTAAGGGGCTGTTTCCTCTGTGCCTGTGTCCATAATATGGCGCTGGCGTGGAGGCTAAGGGGCATATGTATCAAGGAATGTATTTGCGATTGTCAAATAGCGATTTTTAGAGAATCGCTACTTGAGAATCGCAAAACGAGATGTAATTAGAAAATAGCAAATTTTTTGCGATTCTCTCGCATTCCTTAATTGCGAGTCGCAAATTGCGAGTCGCAATTAAGGAATGGCTTCCCATTCATTCCTATGGGCCAAAAGGCCCATAGGAATGAATGGGATTGTGCACAGCAATTTGCGAGTACCCAATAGGTCCTCGCAAATTGCGCACGCACTTCGGGAGTGCAAGGATTCCAAAAGGACACCCTGTTGCACCCCTGAAATGTGCATGTGTGCACATGTGGCGCACATACATGCCCTAAGGGCATGTATGTGTGCCACATGGCACTTTGAAAAAAAGCAAAAAGTGCTTTTTAAAGGAAATCGCAAATTACCACCAACTTGAAGTTGGTGGTAATTTGCGATTCCTTAAGGCAATATCGCAATTTGCGATGCCTACTAGCATAGCATTTAGGGAATCGCAAATTGCGATTCTCTAAAGGCTTGCACAAAATAAGGAATCGCAATTTTGCGATGCCTTATTTTGCAAGTAGGTATTTGCCTACCTACATAGCACAAAGCTAAATTGGGATCGCAAATGCTGAAATTCTGTGAATTTCAGCGTTTGCGAACGCAATTTAGCTTGATACATCGGGCCCTTAGTGATTTCCTCAGTTACATGGGGCCATGGCTCCATGCAAATAAGAGAACACCCTCTAAAGACAACTCTGGCACCACCATTGCACCAGTGCTATCAGTATTCCAATCAGGAGGCACAAGTGTCTATGGGACGATCTGTAAAACAACAGTGCACCAGGGGCACACAAAGCGGGTGCACACTCCTGTTGCGCCCCGAGGCACTATGTATAATATGGCCCCTGATGTTTTTTGTGTGACCGAGTCAGTGTTAGGGGTAAAAAAAAGTGAAGACAAGGGTGTGTTGCGAATATTCAAAATTGTGTATACAAGCACAGTGTTGAAACGCAAAATCTTTGAATCATGTTTCCTGATTTGGAAAGACTCGAAAGAGTACTCCTGCAGAAGACACTAGTCATCGGCTGATTTGCAATATGGCCGATTACATTTCTGTTTCTTCTTCCAGCGATAACTGTCCAGCTCCATTACACAAGTCTGCTATGGTGGATCATCATTAAAACCACTGGTGGATTTCTGTCAAAATGGTTTGGTATTGCCAGCACATTTACGGGCAAACTCCCTGGCAGAAGATCTGGAAGGAGGTGGAATTTCCATTATTATGTGCAGGCACTATAAATGTACTTTTAATTAGGAGATTTTTAAATAAAAAACAACCATTGCTGCTGTGGGTTTTTCCCTTCATGACATAGATTTTTGAAAGTGTGTTGCTGTTTGTGTCGCTTTTCCTGGAAAAATAGTGATGGTGGGAAATCTATCAATATTATGGCAGATTGCAAGCTCTTAAGAAGCATATTTTTACCACATTTTCTGAAATTATGTCCCCACTTATTGAAAATAATAGTTGCTCACTGTGTAGAGCTAGAATGGTAGACATATTGCCTGACACAGTGCTACATTAAGGCCACTGTAAGGGCTTTCTTACAAAGCCACGACAAGAGAAAAGTATGCTACAAGGCAGCAAAATGAAGCAAATGGCCTAAAAAATGACTTTATAACTAGAGAAATATGAGCGTAACAATGACAAAATGTATTTTGTCTCGATTTCAAAAATCTTTGTAAAAGACCTGATTACCACCTATTGGCACAACTGTAGAACAACAATAATTTCACTGTTTATACAATTACTATATTGCTGTGTTTTATAGTAGACTTTCCATTACCAGCTTCCTCTAAATCACTTCTAAGTGTTTTTTTACCAGGGTGGGGAAGGGAAAGGGAACCTACTAGTAGTTAATGGTTTGTAGGTGAGCAAATTTATCCACACAGATTTTCGCTGTGGAGAAAACAACAGCTTAAAATAAAAAAGAAGTGTAAAAATAGCTGTAACTCTAAACCTTAGCAGGTGGATTGTTAGTTTGCAGACAATGTATTTAAACTGATGTACTCTTGATAACTAAGAAGGTTGTGGTGTTAAATTGTCCTTTGTGAATGAGGGTAATCAGACAAAAAAGTGTCCTCTACTGAGAAGCCGAGAAAGGAAACAAGGGGACCCTACTCACATGGAACCAGGGTAGTCAAATTATTATCAGAAACAATGGTTCCTGTGGAATAATATACAACGCTATACTGGTAAAGGTGTATTTGTTCCTTTCTCCTTTTGACATTACTTTAACCCTTCCCATTGCGATTGCGCATATTCTTACCGGTATAGCGTTGTATATTATTCCACAGGAACCATTGTCTCTACTGAGAAGCGGCAAACATCAGCACATGTAGTTCTAGCCAAAAACGTAAATTTGTTCCTTCTTAGTATCTGATTTGAATCTATTTTTTCCTAATTTTAAGTGATTACTCTTGAAATAATACTGTTTATCTTACATAAATCATTCGTTCGCAGTCTCCTTTTTTCGAATCTAATCATATAGATCCTGTTTGCTGTTTTCACATTGTAGAACCACCAGCCCTTTAATTATTTTTGTTGACCTTTTCATGGATACATGTAAACCATACAGCTCAATCATGTCACTTATGATGAAGAGTACGGTTTAAAATCATTGGCATTTTCGCAAAAAATGGCATTAACATTGCAATATCAACTCACTGGATCTTTTCTGATCAATTGAATTATTGCTTCAGAAAAGGCCAACTGTGCTGTTCTGAGGTGTTGAAAAAATATTTCTAAACCAAGTATAGAGGTGTAGTGACAAAAACCTAAATAATAAGTCTGGTTATGAAAAAAGGCGTCTATCAGAAAAGGGAAAATTGACACTGTTTTCTAAAAATCGGGAGTTTACTTGTTGAGTAGTACACTTGAGATGTTAAGATTGTGTGACATAGTTATAGGTCGTGCTAATGTCAAGAGTCTCACATCCCTTCCCTTTCCTTTGTTGTAAGACTCTCATAAATATTTGTTTGCAATACTGAAGGCTATATGAATACTGCAACATCTCAGGGGGCACATAGGTATCCATAATGTACCCAAAAACTGAAGTACATATTACATGAAACCCCTCAATGTACATCTATATATACGTATGGATGTGCAATTTATATAGCGCAAAGCTAGTATCAAATGCAGTGGAGCGAAAATTCTAACATTTTCGAGAATTTCGATTATAGAGTAATGAAATATCCACTTCATGCATGTCAACAGCTGGAGAAGGTGGATGGGTAGTGGATGGAGTCTGTTGTTGTAAGTAAAACTCTTAAATTGTTGTTTTGTTGTGCTGTGCTATTTTGCAGTGTTATGTTATGGTCTTTTGTGTTTCTTTTACATTGTTGCTATAGTTTATTGTTGGTATTTGCTTCTTTTGTGTTGTTTGTATTGTGTTGAATGTCTGAATACTTGGTTGCAGCAGTCCGGAGATACTGGTGTTGGTGTGTTGATACCTCTTGAAATGACAAGTCTTTCTCTGGATAGTGATGGTGCTCATTGGTAGCACATTAATGATTCTTCACAAAGCCATTTCTACACCTCATGCTTCAGCTGGATTTAATTCCATTGCTAGAGGTTTAACCTCGCAGAGCATCAGAAATTAACAATGTCAAGCCCTGTGGGCCGTCCTAGTTGTCCCACATCCCAAAAACTGATGCCTCACAGCATGTAGGCCACTAGATTTCCTGGAAATCTCTGGTAGCTGCTCTGGCTTCCACCTGGGACCTGATATCATTGACCAAGTGTGGAAGTTGTAATTCATAAATATTCCCATAGACGTGGATCCAAATAAAACACGTTTTATTTCCAGTGAAGAAACTCCAGCCACAAACACGGGAAGCATCCAGCATAAACTGCCACTCCCAGGCTGGCATTCAACTATATACATTCTAAATAGAATACTCTGTGACAGCAGAGTGTTACCATAGATATAGACAAAATACAATAATATCATGAACTAAAGAACCTGAAAGGAAATAATCATAATCAGAGAAGGAATAGAAAATACCATACATCTTCCCCCTATAGCAATGTAACCAGAAGGGAGATTGCACATTCTTTATCTTTACAAAGCGGTTAAAGTTCCAAATGCGCCCATCATCCAATTTGGCTGCCCCCCGAAACACTTTGGTCACAGTAAAAGTTTTGCTGAACTTAGAAACACTCCGAGATCTTTCTGGTAATTTGACTTTAACAACATCACCAACATTAACTTGAAAAGGCTTCACAGCATGTTCATCATATTTTTTTTTGCTTTTACTCTGAACATGCAGCTCTCTTTCATGAGACACTTTCAACATTTCATCACCACACAACACACTCTTGCGGTGACTACTAACCCATGGGGGTTCGACTAGTGTATACGGCCTTCGTTTTTTAAACAACTCAATAGGACATAAACCTGTAGTTGAACGAGGAGTGAGTCTATACTCTTCAACTCTTCTTTTGACAACGTGAATCCAGTCATTCCCACTGCTCCTAGAAATTTGAATTGCTTCTTTCAATGTTCTATTGAACCTTTCAATCATACGTTAGATTCTGGGTGATATAGTGCACACTTTTTGTGAGAAATGCCCCTACTCCCGGAAACTCCATCATCTCTTTTGAAACAAATTGTACGCCATTGTCGGTAAGAATAGACCTCGGGTTCCCTTCCCTGGCAAATACCTCTGAAAGAAACTTAACAACAGCTGATCTATTAATTTCATTAGTTATTCCAACTTCAGGCCACCGAGAAAGCAGGTCCATAATTACCAAAACATATCTGGATGTACTCCCGACATTGATGGGACCAAGTATATCAAGTGCAATTTCCTCCCACACCTCAGAGGGAATTTCTCTGCAAATCATGGGAGACTTCCGCACTTTGAGACCTTTGTCACTTAACTTACACTCACAACAATCTCCCACTAACCTTTCAATGGTGATAGCCATCCCTGGCCACCAATACAAAGATCTAAGCCTCTCCTTCGTCTTGAAAATGCCCTCATGAGCTAACTGAATCAACCGTTCCCTGATGCCCAACGGGGGAACCAATCTTCCACCTCTAACAAGAACACCATTACAGACTGACAATTCATCCACCACTTTAACAAAACCCGCAAAACGTTCAGATTACTTCCAATGTACATCATCTGACAATATATTGCTGATGATATCTTTCAGGACTTCATCCTTCTCCACCTCTTGACTCCACTCCTCCTCAGTCACACAACCACCAGTCACAACGCAAACCCTGACATCATCCTCCTTCCACCAGTTACACTCATCTTCAAAAACAGAGATGACAGAACTCAACCTCGATAAACAATCTGCCACCTTATTTTCCATACCAGGCAGGTAAGTAACTGTAAAATGAAAATCCTGTAAAGCAACCAGCCATTTACGAATCCTAGTAGAAATGCAGTCTAGCCCCTTTCTCATAAAAACCTCTTGTAATGGCTTGTGATCGGAACACACAGTAAATTTCACTCCCCATAAAAACTGATTACATTTTCTAACAGCCCAGAAAATCACCAGAGCTTCTCTCTCAATAGTCGAATGCCGCTCCTCTGCTCCCTTCAATGACCTGGACTCAAACAGTATGGTTGCTTCCTCTGAGCCTTGACTTTGTTTCAACACAGCTCCAAGCCCTTTGATGCTAGCATCTGTGTACAAAACACATGGCATACCAGGCACAAAACTTCTCAAGGCTTGAACTGAGGTAAGTGCTCCCTTAAGATCCTCAAACTCCTTGCTACATTCCTCAGACCAAACAAATTGTATTCCCTTTCTAAGCAGACTACGCATAGCTGCAGACCGACTCGCCAGGTTGGGAACAAAACGCGCATAAAACTTGACCATCCCTAGAAAGGTTTGTATGTCCTCTTTTTCAGTAGGTGGAGACAACTCTACAATTGCTTGAACCAACTCAGGTTTGGGACTAACTCCCTCACTAGAAATCACATGACCTAAATATGTTTTTGGAGTCAAACCAAATTTGCACTTATTCAACTTCAAAGTTATACCTTTTTGCTCAAAGATTCGCAGTACTTCTCTTACTCTGCACACATGGTCCGACAAATCATTACTAAAAATCAATACATCATCCTGGAAAAATTTCACTCCATCCAAATCCTTTAACAAACAAGACATTAGCCTCTGAAAAACCAAAGCGGCAAAACATCGTCCAAAAGGCATACGGTTAAATCGAAAAACTCCAAATGGCGTAACAAACGCAGTAAGATTCTTTGAATCATTACTCAGCCTAACCTGGTGATACGCGGACTTCAAGTCGAGAGTGGTAAAATACTTGGCACCACCAATCAAAGTAAGCATCTCTTCAATGTTAGGCAGCGGAAACTTATCTTCAACTACCTCTTTGTTTAAGTGACGAAGATCCACACAAAGACGAATCTCACCAGAACTCTTAGTTGCAACAACCACAGGAGCCAACCACTCTGAGGCCTCCAAAGATTCAATAATTCCATCACTCTCAAGCCTCTTCAACTCCTTCTCCACTGCGTCCTGGAGACTCAATGGCACATTTCTAACCTTGCATACTACTGGAGTGGCTCCATCTTTAATCTTAATGTGGTGAACGTACCCTTTAATGCAACCCACCTTTTCTGCAAACACACTGGGAAACTCTTTTTGAAACTGATCATACATAGTATCAACTTCTCTAACTTGCACAGGGGGATAAAGATTGGGATCTAAGAAAATTCCAAGCATCTTCTGTTGTTGGCAACTCAAGATAGAATCACCTCTCAGAGGCACGTTTAGTTTACCTGTAGCTTTGTTCCCACGAAACTCAAAGTCGGCTTGAAAGTACCCAACTAGCTCTATGGGCTTTCCACCATAGCTGTACGGTGTAACATCAGGTGCTATGAGAGAAACCTTTCCCTTAAATGTTGTTCTCTCAAAATCTTTATCAGAGATGAGAGACAACTTGGCACCAGAATCCATCATCATTACAACCTTAAAACCATTCACAAACACTACGTCCGAGGGATGTGAGCAAATGACATCATGCAGTTCATTGACATTAACATCAGTAACCTGCAACAAAATGTCATGTTCAAGTTCTCCAACAGTATTAACTTTCTCTTTCTTCATATTAGTGGACTTACAACACTTAGCAAAATGTCCTTTTTTTCCACACACTCAACATACAACATGCACAGCAGGACAATCCTTGGAATTCGCCATATGATAAGGATTGCCACATCTGTAACAAGAACCTTTTGGTTTAGAAAATACATTGGATTTACCCTTAGTGGAAGAAACAATATTAACAACAGACGTTTCACCCTTGGACTCATTCTTACCCACATTCTTGGATTTTTGCAATTCACTCCTGCACTCCATTGAGTGCTCAACTTTTTTGGCAATGATGAGCACCTCAGTAAGACTGGGATCATTCTTGCACCACAATTCTTCTCTGACTTTATCACACCAGCATTCTAAAATGAATTGATCACGTATTCTTTCTTTCTTCTGTATTTTCTGCCAAAGTGACAGTTGATTGTAGGAAACGCCGAAAACTAAAATGTCGAAAGTAAAGTTTTTCAGCTGAATAATGAAAGCTTGCACGCAGATGTGACCAGAGTATGAAGAAGTGTAGAATCTCCCAGAGGACAGTCAAAGTAGAGACGTACTCACTGAACAGCACAGGAGTGTTGAAGTTTCTTCTGCCCAATCGTCGCCAATGAGGAAGTTGTAAATCATAAATAATCCCATAGACGTGGATCCAACTAAAACACGTTTTATTTCCAGTGAAGAAACTCCAGCCACAAACACAGGCAGCATCCAGCATAAACTGCCACTCCCAGGCTGGCATTCAACTATATACATTCTAAATAGAATACTCTGCGACAGCAGAGTGTTACCATAGATATAGACAAAATACAATAATATCATGAACTAAAGAACCTGAAAGGAAATAATCTTAAACAGAGAAGGAATAGAAAATACCACACCAAGACATGCTTCATCTTCGACACCAACCACACCCTGGTAGGATGGTACCATCAGATCGCACTCAACCACAAATGGGAGTATCAATTGTTATTAAAATATAAAGCAGTGATCCAGAGAGTTTGTGGGGTCTATATGAGTTATAATGACTCAATTGCCCCTGTTATACGGCAACATGTTTCGGCCAACATTCAAAGCCCAAACAGATCAGAGGCCTTCGTCAGGGCTGTCAGCATCCTTGCCTGTCTACTCATTCGTACCATGCACAGATATGAGGCCTAAGGCTCCCACCTGCTAGTAGAATCCTACTGGAGGAAACCTGGAGACAATAATAAATATGTCAAGGGCTTTTTTATGTTCAGGACCATAAATGTATGTTAACATAATGAAGTATGTTGATAGCTTATGCCAGCTGTAGGATTCTACTAGCAGGTGAGAGCCTTAGGCCTCATATCTGTGCATGGTATGAATAAGTAGACAGGCAGGGATGCTGACAGCCCTGATTCAGACCCGTATGGGCTTTAAATGTTGGCCGAAACATGTTGGTGTATAACAGGGGCAATTGGGTCATTGTAACTGATATAGCCCCACAAACCCCTTCTTATATTAGTGCCTATGGTACCCAACAAATAATGAGAATCTCCTGGGTATGTCCTGAGGCATTTTTACTATTTTTCTTCTGGATCCCTGCTTTATAATCCAGTAACAATATATATAAGAGCTCCCATTTCTGGTTGAGTCCTCCCTGGTGGTACCATCCTACCAGTGTGTGGATAGGCACTGATGATGAATCACATACATTGTTTTCTATTACGTGAAAAAATGTGATGCTATTATATTGTTGCTGTGCTGTTGTGATGTTATGTGATATTGTCTTGTGGTGTGCTACTTTGTATTGAGGTGTTGTTCAACTGTGTGGTGAAATCTTGTGTGGTATCATGATGCTGTTGTGTAGTAGTGTTGTTGTTATGTTGGTGTCGCCTGTATCTGTGAGAGTGTTTGATGCCATTATTCCCATATTTCCTAATGGATATTGCCTGATGTAACCATAAATGGACCAATAAGTCATTAGTGAAATTTTAAGGATTTTATATGTCTGTGAAAATTAATGTGGTACAACAGCATATTTTATTTTTAATAAGTGCATTAATAAACACATATTTAAACATTTAATATTACATGTTAGTACCACAGGACAGCTTAACTGATATGGGAAAACAAAACTTAATGCCTTAATTATTCCATTATAGAATCACTTTACATAACATCTTACAAATTATTGTGAATTCATCTCACTGCATGGATTTAACCCCGCATGCTTATGTTGCAGTTAAATCAGTTTGCTTTAACTACTGCTCATGAAAAACCTTGTGGGATAAATCATACAGGCAGAGGCGAAAAGAGTAATTTGCCCTTTATTACCTTTGCTGAAGGAGGGGCATAATGACCCACTCAAGGAGTCACCTTTCTTGAGTCCTGGACCTTCCCACATCCAACAATAGTAATAATTAACATATAAAACTTGTCTCATCTGTACATATATATATTTTCCATGCACTGCTTATACAGTTTTTATATTATTTCATTTATACTATATAAAATAATAGTATTTACAAGAACAGTTATGACATCGCAAATCCAATCTTTTGTGAGAACACAGTGCATGGTGGAGTGGTGAGTTATAGTTAATGTAGTGTGGCTACTGAGTTGAATACACTGTGTATGGAGGTGTACGAGTCATAATCATTTGAAGGTGTTGCGTTAAAAATAAACTAAAGGGGTAATTATAAGTTTATAGATTTACAGAGTGGATTGGAGTAGAGTTTAGTATTGTAAACTACAGTAGAGTGAAGTGGCATAGCATACAGTGGAGTAAATTGTTACATAGTGTAGTTGAATGTTGTATTGTACAGTGGCATATAGTGCACTAGAGAGGACAGCCGTAGTGTAGAGTCAAGTAATTGTTATAAATTGGAGTGACATCTTGTACAGTAGAGTGGTGTGCTGTAGAGTATTAGAAAGTGCTGTCGAGTGGAAGAGCATTGTACAGTGTAGTGTAGGGGCATAGAGTGGGGTACAGTGTTGTATAGTGGCACATAGTTTAGCAGAGTGTTGTAGAGTGGAGTTGCATAGAGTGGAGTAGAGTGTGGATAGTGGGGCGGTGTATAGTGGAGTGTATTACACTGCCATAGAGTAGGGTCAAGTGTCGTGCAGTGGAGTAGGGTGTAGTGGAGTTCATGGAGTGGAGTAGCATACAGTGGAGTAGCGTGTTCTAGAGTACAGTAGTACAGAGTCAAGTAGAGTGGAGTGGTATAGTATAAGGTGGAGTAAAGTGTTGTAGAGTGGTGTGTGTGGTACAGTGGAGTTGTAGAGTGTCTGAAAGTGTCATAGAGTGGAGAACAGTAGAGTGTCACAGAGTGGTTTAAAGTGTTGTAGAGTGTAGTAGTGTGTGGTACAGTATGGTAAAGTGAAGTTGGATAGACTGTGGTACAGTTGAGTGTCATAGAGTAGCATACAGTGACCTGGTGTAGAGTGCAGTAGTGGAGTACTGTGGAGTAGTGTCTCATAGAATAGAGTATATTAACTGGGGTGGAGCGGTATAGAGGGTGTTGCGTAGAGTGGAGAAGAGTGTCATAAAGTGCTATATAGTAAAGTACAGTGATATACAGTGACATTGAGAGGAGTACATTGTTGTATAGAGTAGTGCTATACAGTGGAGTATAGTGTGGTACAGTGGAGGGGTGTAGACTGTTGTTGAGTGAAGTATAGTGTTATTGAGCGGAGCCTAGTGGAGAGGCTTGGAGCAGAGTTGGGTATAGTGAAGTGGCGCAGAACATAGTAGCATACAGTGGAGTGGTGTAGAGTGGTGTTATGTTATGTTATGTTATAACAACTTGTATAGCGCACTACTACCCATAGGTGTCTAGGCGCGTTGCGCATACAGACAACAGCATACAGTGGAGTAGCATAAAGTGGAGTGGTGTAGAGTGGAGTGGCATGGAGTGGAATGGCATAGAGTGGAGTGGGGTAAAGTAGAGTTGCATACAGTGGAATAGCATAGAGTACAGTGTTGTAGAGTGGAGTGGTGTTAAGTGGAGTGGCATTGACCGCAGTGGCATAAAGTGGAGTGGCATACAGTGGAATAGTGTACAGTGGAGTGGTGTAGAGTGGAGTGGTGTAGAGTGGAATGGGGTAGAGTGGAGTGGCACACAGTGGAATATTGTAAAGTTAAGTGCCATACAGTGAAGTGGCATAGAGTGTAGTGGGGTATACTGGAGTAGCACACAGTGGAATAGTGTACAGATACAGTGGGGTACAGTTTAGTGGGGCAGAGTGGAGTGGCATAAAGTTGAATAGCGTACAGTTGCGTTAGGTGGCATAGCGTATAGTGGAGTGACGTTGAGTAGAGTGGGGTAGAGTGGAGTGGCGTAGAGTGGAATAGCTTACAATGGAGTGTTGTAGGCTGGAGTGGCGTAGAGTGGAGTGGTGTACAGTTGAATAGCGTACAGTGGAGTGATGAACAGTGGAAATGCATAGAGTGGAATGTGGTAGATTGGTAATAGTGTACAGTAAAGTAGCGTTTAGTGCAGTGGCGAAGAGTAGAGAGGCCTACAGTGGAGTGAGGTACAGTGTAGTGGTATACAGCACAATAGCATAGGGTGGAGTACTATAGAGTGGAATAGCGTATAGTGGAGTGGCGTACAGAGTAGTGACGTAGAGTGTAGTGGCGTTCAGTGGAATAGCATTTAGTGAAGTGACGTAAAGTGGAGTTGCATACAGTTGAATAGTGTAGAGTGGATTGGCATACAGTGTAGTGTTGTACAGTGGAGTGGCGTAGACTGGAGTGTCATACAGTTGAGCGGCATACAGTGGAATAACGTACAGTGGGGTGGTGTACAGTGCAATGGCATACAGTGGAGTGTGTTAGAGTGGAGTGGCATACAGTGGAATAGTGTAACATGGTGTCCAGGGGAATCAACCATTACAACACAGTCATTACAACGCACTACATTCACAACACAGTCATTACAACGCAACTGCCTTTACATCCCATGCCATTACAACGCAGTCATTACAACGCATGCCACTACAACACATGCCATTACAACGCATGTCACTACAACGCATGCCATTACAACGCATTACCCCTACACTATCCAACACTTACCCTACTGTTGCACTCACTGGAGTGGGAATAGTAATTTTTACCCCTACACTATCCAACACTTACCCTACTGTTGCCCTAAAAGTATTATGCGTTGTAATGGTATGCGTTGTAGTGGTATGCGTTGTAATGGAATGCGTTGTAAATGTAGTTTCTAAAAATGCATTGTGATGGCATGCGTTGTAAAATCATACGTTGTAATGGATGTTGCGATGTAAAAACCACGTTGTAAAAGCATGCATTGTAAATGTTTGCGTTGTAACGTGTCCTATTCGGTGTACAGTGAAGTGACATAGAGTGGACTAATGTAGAGAGGAGTGTTGTAGAATAGTCTGGCGCAGAGTGGAGTGAGGTACAGTCTAATGGCATATAGTGGAATAGTGTAGAGTGAAGTGGCATACACTGGAGTGGCATACAGTGGAATAATGTACACTGGAGTTCGGTAGAGAGAAGTGGCACAGAGTGGAATAGCGGAGAGTAGAATAGCATACAGTGGAGTAGGGTACAGAAGAGTGGCATAGAGTGGAATGAGGTACAGTGTAGTGGTGAAGAGTGGAATAGCATAGACTGTAGTGGCATAGAGTGGAGTGGTGTACAGTGTAGAAGCATAGAGTGGAGTGTTGTAGAGTGGAATACCATAGAGTGGAGTGTTGTAGAGTGGAGTGGGGTACACTGTAGTGGGGTAGACTGTGGTGGCGTACAGTACAATAGTGTACTGTGCAGTGGTGTAGAGTGGATTGGAGTACAGTGGAATAGCGTAGAGTGTAGTGGCATAGTTTGGAGTGGCTTAAAGTGGAGTGGTATACAGTGGAGTAGCATACAGTGGAGTGGTGTAGAGTGGAATGTTGAATGTTGCTGGCGTACAATGTGGTGACGTAGCCTATAGTGGCATATAGTGGAATTACATAGAGTACAGTAGAATAGAGTGGCGTATCATACAGCGGAATAGCATAGAGTGTAGTATGGTTGAGTGGATAGGCAGAGAGTGGAGGAGCTTAGAGTGGAGTGGTGTAGAATGGAGTGATGTACAGTGTCATAGCTTACAGTGAATTGCCGTAGAATGAAGTGGTGTATAGTGGATTAGTGTATGGTAGAGTGGCGTAGAGTGGAGTGGCATACAGTGTATTAGCATACAGTGCAGTGGTGTACACTGAAGTGGCATACTGTGGAGTGGCATAGAGTGAAATAGCACAAAATGTAGTGTCATAGAGTGGATTTGCATACAGTGCTATAGCTTACAGTGGCATAGCTTAGAGTGGAGGGGCGTAGAGTGGAGTGGCACTCACTGGAGTGTCATAAAATGGAATGGAGTGTAATAGCATACGGTGTAGTGGTGTAGAGTGGAGTGGCGTAGAGTGGAGTGGGGTAGAGTGGATTAGCATAGAGTAGAGTGGCGATTAGTGGAGTGACATAGAGTGAAGTGGCATAGAGTGTAATAGCGTAGAGTGTAGGGGAGTACAATTGAGTGGCATAGAGTGGAGTGGTGTAGAGTGCAGTGTGGTAATTGAAACATACGTAGTGTTAAAGTGTGTGAATGGATGTAGATGTAATGAGGCAGCAAAATACATTATTAGGTGTAATGTTAATTTTTTGTAGTATGTGTGAATAGTGTCAGTGGTGTCAAAGTTCTAAGTTTTAAAATAATTCATTGTATATTGTGCCAAGGTATAGCGAGGTACGTTCACAGTATACCGCGGTACATGAACATGATAAGGCAATATGTGATTGGCTAATGGCTGTCTATTCCAAACGTAAAAGGCAGCCATGTTGTTTGCAGCACAGTTTGGCAGCATTCTGCATTTTACTGCGTTCTGGGTTAAGGTCTTACATATAGGTAATTAGTAGGTTTTATTGTTGTTCTCTACCTATTACCACTTTCTTATAGTGCTAATAGGGAAAGAAATGTATTTATCATTTTCTATATATGTTTACAGCAGTTTAGGGAGAACTGCGCATTTTGAAAATAAATTTATTTTGTAGGTATTACCCCAGTACTCAGTAGACTTCTTTGTGAAGATTTAAATATGTTAAAAATAGAAAATACACTACAGTACACTATATTTATGAAATATAGGGTATTACAAAGTGTTTTGATTTTTTTACATATTTAATTTTTTTTAATTTATTTTAGGTAATGGTGTACTCTTGAGGCAATATCTTGGTACCCCATAGATTTTTTTAAAAATATATAGAAACTTACAAACATTTCCCCCACCTATTATCTCTTTAATAAAGTGGTAATAGTTAGGAGGAAAATATCAAACCTAATACCTACCTATATCTTAAGGCAATACGCAGAACAAAGCCAAAGTGTACCTAAAAACATCATGGCTGCCTTTAATTTTTGTAAAGGCAGTCATTAACCAATCACACAATGTCTTGTCATTGCTATTCACCATGGTACTTCTGAAAACTACCACAAAATGTCATGAAAATACCACAACAACAGATATCACTAAGTTAAAATGCCTTATACTTACCCTACTTACCTGTACTATCCAAAAAAGATCATCTGCACATCATAATGTGTAATCCTGCCAAATTTCATGTAAATCCGTTCAGCCATTTTCGCGCTACATGAGATACAATAGTCTATGGAAAATGCATTGGTTGAAAAACACATTTTGGGACCCTCCTTTTATCTTTACACCCCCTTGACCAATCACTGCAAAACTTTCCATCCTCTGCCAATGTAGGAAAAGCTATAGGTTTGGAGAGTTTTGTGGAGATTCGTCACAAGAGGGCAAAGTTATTAACAACTAAAATTCTGAGGAATTCATATACCTACGAATCCTAACTATAACTACAGAGTGGCTACCACCACTCTGTAATATATAAATAAATATATTACCCAGTGGTTGTTGCCACTGGGCAGATATAGTTAAGATTGTGTTTCCATAGTAAATGAGAATCTCCAAATTTCCCAAAAGTGCTCTCTTTTTGCTTAGTTTTACATGGAAAGTTTCAGGATGATCCTTCAAGCGGGGCCGAGAAAAAGGGGGCTCCCAAAACACATTTTCCACATTCATTTTCTCATCGGAACTTTAAACACAGCTACAGCCTAAACTGCTGAAATTTGGCAGAAAACTAGATCTTGGTAAAGAAAGAGTGTTTTTTGTGTTTTGGTTGAAATCCGTTCAGTAGTTTTTGAGCAATTAATGCTCAAAAACATTGTATATCTAGGGACGCAGAGGCTCTGTGGATCCAGACAGATCTCAAACTGAGATCTGATTGTCTGTCACCACCTGATGCTCACCGATGTGCCAGGGAAACAGATCAACAGATTGCTGCCGGCTGGAGGGAGCAGCATAAAAAGCTGCTTCCTCCAGGCGGGGCAATACCGGCTGCCGCAGCCTGCGGGGAGCCAGATGGGGCAGCGGGGACCCTGATGTTCCCCTCAGGCAACCCCCAATGAGGTGCATGGTGGGTGTCCACTTATATGTATTGGCTCGGGGAGTGGGGCCTCGCAGCTCCCCTTTCCACATGGCTCTGGGGTATGGGGCCCCCAGGGCCTAAAGATGTTCAGGGAGTGGGGGCGCACTGCCCGCCCTCCCCTTTATATTTAGTAATGGCTCTGGGAGATAGGGTCACCAGGGCCTAACAAGGCTCGGGGAGGGGTGCCACACAGACCCCTTACTCCTTTAAAATATAAAAGGGCCTGGGGGATGGGGTCCCTAGGCCCTGTGGCCAACCCCCTGCCGCGAACAGCCGAAGGCTGTGTGCTATGTAGGGTTGACCAAAGCGCCTGGCTGCAGGCTAGAAATTCACTGAATAAAACAAAGGTTAAAGTAACGTTATAGTTAGGTGAATTAATCAGTGAAAACATTAACATTTTGAACTTAAAAAAACACAGAAATTCACCAGTTATAGTAAGCAGTGCTAACTACAACTTGTACCCCCGCCATGCACTGCTTATGACCTCACACACAACATCACTCATGACTTGTTCTATGACATCATTTATGACAACACTGATGACATCTCAAATGACATCATTGATGACATCACTGATGACAGCATCCAAGCTTTGGTTCCCCGCATATTGCTGTATAAATCACTGTGGCAATGGAGGTCTGACAGTAAATACAAAATAGCTCAGGAGAAGATCAGGCATCATTACTACCAACACAAAAACAACTCCCTTGTGTGTTGAAAACAAGCATAATGTGCAACATTGACCCTATAGCATACCCTTTACAAGTAGCATAGTTCACATTGAAAACCTCATTGAATGCAGTGTTCAAACTGTATACAACTGTTCAGAGAATGCCAAAATAGTGAATGCCTTTTATCTGTATAACACTGACAAACACTGATACTACTTAAAGAAATGGAGTTGATATCAGTAGCGAACTGAGAACTGTAAACAGTGTCCACTCTATGGAGAGAGTTCACTCCATATCACACGTTTGCAAACAGTGAAACTATCAACAGAAGTACACCACAGAATCTACTAAGAACAGTGTACATTCTATGCAGCAGTTGTCAAAAATGACACTATTTGCTAAAAATAATCAAGATCTGAAGGTGCTAAACATCATACTACCTACACCCTTCATACTTTGGTGAAAGGTTTACAGATAGCCCATCTTCTGAAGCAAAACAAGCATGTGTACATAGGTTAGAACCTGGGACACACACCCCTCTATGTTAAGTATAAATTACCATGATGACACGATTCTCTCTAATAACTCGAGGCTGCTTACAAAAGTTAAGTGTGCATGTATGAGAAGTGATACAACGCTGCGTTTTGGCAGCGTTGTGCCACTAAAAGACTAAAAGTTGCGCCTCTGTGCATTACTTCTGTGCGACATGGCTGCGCCATATTTATGGTATGGTGCACAATATCGCAAGCATCGAAGGCGCATCCGACACATCAGAGAGTAAAACGACGCAAGGTGTCATTTCGCAACAGCGAGCGACATGAAACAAAGGTGATTTGCATGTCATAAAGTGCCGCAAATCAGCTGTGCGTCACATAGAAGTGAATTGCGTGGCATGAAGTTAAAAAAAAGCAATGCATTTGCAGGAAAAAATGATGAATTGGAATCCTCTGCACTTCAGGATCACAAAGACTTCAAATGGAGCCCAACAACACCAACCCCAGCCAAGATGATCAGACAGCAGCCCAGGAGAAGAGGAAGACCAATTTCGGTGAGGAGGAGAACCAGATATTAATTGCTGAGGTGGAAAAGAATGAACACCTTATGTTTGTCATCTCCAAATTGCCAATAGGGAAGAAGAAAGCCATTTGGCAGTCCATTGTGGATAAGATCTACAGTTTAGGCAAAAGAAAAAGGACAGTGCTGGAATGCAAGAAGCGCTGGCATGATTATATGCGCAGGACCAAAGAGAAACTGGTCATCAAAAGTTGCTGTGCTTTCGAAACTGGACTATTGCAATGCACTATATATTAACTTGCAGCAGAGATTCTTAACTAAACTACAAGTCCTGCAGAATGCTTTGGCGTGCATGTTACTTGGGATTCCTAAGCATCACAAGCCTTGGTGCAGCTTCATTGGCTACACATCCAAAAGTGCATTGACTTTAAAACATTGCACATTGCTTTTAAAGATTTGAATGACTTAGGTTCGGACTATTTAAAACGGAAGTTCATTTGGTATCGCCCGTCCAGAACTCTGCGATCCTCCTTGGCTTACAATGTGATGGTTCCCAAATTCAAGAGAGTCCACTGGGGTGGTAGAAGTTTCGTTCACTGCACAGCCAAACGATGGCCTCCCTCCCACTTCCATTGAAGAAATGCACAGGCCTTCTTTCTTTCAGGAAAGCCTTGAAGACATGGCTTTTTAATCAATGGCATTTTCACTCTTTTTTCCGTGAGGATGTTCTAACTAATCGCTTACTTTTCTCTGTTTCTCTTCTTCCGTGGTAGGCAGTGCCAAGATGCCTTCCGGCAGTGGCGCGCTATATAAAAATAAATTTCATTTCAAGAACTTGAGGGCAGCAATAAGGACCAGAGGAGGACCAAATATTTAGGAGGAGTTGGATCCATTGGAGGAGCAGGTGGCGTCTATTATCCCAACAGAGTTGGTGGCAGCAGTGCTGCGTCGAGGACCAGGAAGAACTACAGGGTAAGTCAAAACAAGGGAAAATTTGTTTCAAACTGTCATGCAGCACACCACAGCTACACAATTTGCGGTGCTGCACTGCGCTGTGTGCAAGGGAAAGGGCAGGAATATCTCACAAAATCTACTTATCCATCAAATAAATGTAATTATCTTGTGCAGTGACTATTCATTTAGCCCATTCCAGCCCAGCCAGGTTTTTAGGTCCATGCGTGATGTGCTGCCCTAGTCCAGGTTGTCCTTTTAATACTGGGACTTGTAGTGGAATGTACAACATGATTGACCAGGACTACAAGTCTCACAATACTAAGGAAAAAATCTGGCCTGGAGCAGCACATCATGCATGGACATTAGATACTTTACAGGTATGTCAGTGACAATGCAGGACCCATTGCAAAGTAATTAAATTGAATGGGGTTTCCTTAGGATTAACTTCTCACCCGAAAGGGGATCCAGGTGTTGATTATGTGAAGGCTCTCCAAGTAGGATCATGAGAAGAGCCAGGTGCACAGTCACTTACACTAAACCATATTGCATGCAGTTGTCCTGGTGCGCTGTGTTAGAGTTTAACAAGTGTTGCCTGCCATGTTAGAGACCACCCTACCTCCTGTCTTGCTTAAATAAATGTTGGGAGTGGGGTGAATGCAAGTGATGCACACCAGCGCTCAAAGAGTGTCTGTCAGAAGCAAAGATGGTGTGTGAGCTAGGTGGGTCCCTGGTAGTGTAGTGCCTTTTAGATATGGCTGAGCACATTGACCTGGCAGTGTGTCTGAATGAGGAGCCATTGTATCTCAATGAGGTGAGGTGTGATGTGTGTGCCGCAAGGCAGGCTGAGTGATAGTCAGGCACTACTGTGTTTGATAGTTTCCCACATGTGTAGCAGCTGTGCAGGAATGCTGTAGAAGAGGGCATTGGTGTACTACATTCTACATATGATGAGGGCCTGGGTGATGGTGTTGCAGTTGTCAGGAGTGAGCCATAAGAGGAAAAGTCTGACTATGCAACATATGTGAAAGCAGGTGGAGATGAAACAGGGAATTGCAAAGTGACAGGGTGCGGTAGGTGTCCAGGATGAAGGGCAGGTTCTTGGGATGGTTGGAGAGTGAGGTGTTTGGTTCTTGTTGTATGGGCAACCAGGGTAGGTACATGTTGCATATTAACATCACTACTATCTTGTGAGGTTCACCATGAGCCATGGCTCTCACATACAGATAGGCATGTTGGTCAATTGCCTAATGTAACTAATGTTGGTTTTGTCTTCTGAGAATTAATGTATGATCTGGGTGTCATCATTGTGTTAGATGAAGTACAGTCCCTGGTTAAGAATGATGATTGCCAGAGGAGTCATGTACAAGTGAGTGGGGCTTAGTGATGAGCATCTTGGGTAATGAGGAAATGTAGTGAGCTTGAGCATTTACATATTTCCAAATGTGACGGTGCCTATCCCCATCAGAGATGGGTCTCAATCTCTACTGTTCTGTACTCTGGAGATGGCTGTGTGTACAAGGGAACTACTGGATTCCACACAAAGTAGTAAAGTATGGCAAATATGTGCCCTTATCCATTCCTGTGGTGTATAAAGGTAGCTTGTTGTGTAGAGTTGTGTGGATGTGTGTAAAATATGAGCCCTCAGCTACACAATTGCACAAATTACATGCAAGACAGCACAACATGGCAGATTGGTGTGGTGGACAGTGTGAAAGGCAGAGTGCAGGATTGAATGTAAAAGATGAAAAAATAACATTACTTTGTCAGTGCTGTGGGCAAACTGATGGCTAGAGGGAAAGCAGGCACCCTAGTGACATGGTGCAATGTTCTCAGCAGTGGTTACAGTAAGTGAATGTTACATCTATGTGGCCATTTAAACAACAAGCTAATCAATACGTTCAATGGGGCCCTTACCTTCATGCCCTCTTTCAGGCAGGGCAGGCCAGCAAGCTGCCTATCTGTGTTGCATTGTGTTGCATCACACAAACAGGCCCCTTGTCACACAGTGGTTGTGTGAACAATCTAAAGATATTGCCATGTGAAAGGCAACAACAGTGTAACATGGCCTCATTTACTTGTAGGAAGAAATGTTGTACACATCTATGTGTAATATCAAGTGAATCAAAATTAAATCTGCTTGTCCCTTAAATTACTTACGTCAACATCTGCCATGGATCACTAATGACATATTTCTATTTCATTGCAGATGGACAAACAACACCTCCTGTACAGCAGCCTGTCCTTGATGACCAACCTGTTGGTTATGCCATCATGCCTCCCATGGACGATGACACCTTCCAACAACTCCTGGACTACTTTGAATCTTCTCCTCCGGCCATGACAAGGGATGACAGTGTCGCAGGGTCTCCAGAGGATCCGCCACCCACAGGATAAACCCCATCTGCCAGTTCAAGGCCAGCTGCGGACTCCGAGGACCCCTAAGTTGACTTCCAATGGTGAGTGGTAGGAGTCCACCAGAAAATGGCTGATGATGTGCGGGCGGGGATGCAGACCCTAATGGGCACCCTAGAAGGAGTCCATAGGTGTCTCAGTCCTAATAAGGATATGTCTCAGGCAATTAGAGACGCCTACCATTGGCTCCATAATGTGTATGAGTCCCTTGCTGACATTGCTCGTGTCATAAGAGAGAGACAAGAACAACAGCCCTCAAAATCTGGCACCAGGAAGGTTGCCACCCAGCTAGGGGCCATCCGTATGATCTTGGAATCTATGGAGCGCAAGTTGAACTCCTACATAACAACAATGGGTACCCTTCAGGTCGACATCTAGCCTTCAGACCCTCCTGTCCTTCTTGTCTTTAGCTGGGTACTCTGGATGATACTAACCCCAGTGGGCAGCATTCGCTGCAAGTAATGTACGAGTAGCCATAGGAGGCCACCCAACTCTCCCTCAGAACAATTCTTCCCCCTTCGTTACATGTCTCTATTCCTACCTGACACACAAAACCCCAAAAAGTACACCCTTTAAAACTATTCCTACCCCTAGTTTGAAAACCCATAAAAAGACAGACACCCAATAATACAAAGACAAATACTTATACAAAACAATATTAAAAGATTCAAAAGGTATAAAAACACACAAGACAGGGACAGATCAGGCACTGACAAGACCAAAAATCAGTCAAATGTACAGACACTCTCTAAAAAACCTCCAACACCCAGCACAAACTAACAGAGAGTAACAGAAAGTAAAACCAACTTGCACACTTCCTAGTATGCAGCCTGACACACCCATTGCCTCATATCCTGGGTGTGTGTTGCCCATTTCCGACAAATGCGTAAATTTTTCTGACGCATTGCTATGTAAAAGGACTTTGCATGATGGATACACTGCGCAGTAGCACTTCTGCAGTGCAGTTACTTACATGGAATGGTGGCGAAGTGCGGATTCTGACCCAAACAACATGTATGATGCGTGGTATATGAGCTGCCCAAAAGCGGAGATGCGCGAGTTCGGAGCTGCGCAAAAGGGAGAGTGTGCAAGATCTAGAGTAGAAGCATAGCTTCTGCTGGATCATGAACCTTAGGACCACTTCCATTGTTCCTGGACTGGGGTGGCCACACTTGGCAGGTCAGTGAGACAGATAACAGTGTCCAGGTGCTGAAGCAGGGTGGTTTATTTTTCCTTTTGTGTCTGTGACACTTAGGGGCATATTTATAAGTGACTTATCAATCAAGCAATCGATCAGGATTTGCAATCACCCGACAGGGTATCCAGGCACTTGCTGTCCCAGAGGCTCTATTATCAGGCAGGTCTTGGAGCCCTTTGGAATTCCGGAACTGAGGTGATGGTCCGAAGATGAGTGGGGAGGCTGTTTCGGGTCTTATTTGCTATGTGGGGGAAGGAGCATCCTCCACTTCTGCTTCAGTAGATGAGAGGAGTGTGGGCAAGTGATAGGGTGGCGGAGCTACCATTCTGACAGTTGGTAGAAGGTCAGGTGGTGGTTAATATATGGGGTCCTTGGTTGTGTAGCGCCTTGTGTGCATGGGTCAGTAGCTTGATTTGGCTTCTCTTTTGTACGGGAAGCCAATGGAGTTGCTTGAGGTGTGGTGCAATGTGGGTTTGTTGCGGAAGGTCAATGACAAGTCTGGCTGCAGCATTCTGTATGGTAACCAGGAGTCGTTCAAAGTGTTACTTTTGTTGCCAGAGATCAGCATTTCTGTCCTGTCCATGTTCAGCTGCAGGCAGTTGTTCTTCATCCAGTTGGCGCTGCTTGACATGCATCTGTGGATGTTGTTCCTGGTGGTGGTGGGGTTGTCAGTGAGTGAGAGAATGAGTTGGGTGTCATCTGTGTAGAAAATTATGTAGAGACCAAGGGATCTGACGATGTGGGGCAGCGGGGTCATATATGCATTGAAGAGCGTGGGGCTGAGGGATGAGCCCTGGGGGTTACCGCAGGCGATATCTTTGGTTTCGGAGGTGAAAGGTGGGAGGCAGATCCTCTTGGTTCTTCCGGTGATGAAGGAGGTGATCCATCTGGGCACTTCCCCTTGGATGCCGATGTGGTGGAGTGTTACGATCAGCATGTGGTGGGATACAATGTTGAAGGCTGTTGGGAGGTCGAGGAGGATCAGAGCTGCTGTTACTCCTCAGTCGGAGAGGGTTCAGATGTGGTAGGAGACGGCCATCAGGGCAGTCTCAGTGCTGTGTTTGCTGCAGAAGATGTATTTGGCTGTGTTGAGTAACTGGTACTGCTCCAGCTGTGTCATGAGTTGCATGTTAATGATCTTTTCCAGTACCTTAGCTGGGAACGGGAGCAGGGAGTTTGGCCGGTAGTCTTTGAGGTCTCTGGGGTCAGTGGAGGGTTTTGGAGTAGTGGTCTGACTTTGGCGTGTTTCCGGGCATCTGGAAATGTTACTGTGGTGACAGAGGGATTGAGCAGGGTGATGAGTTCCTGGCTGATACTTTGGTTTTCAAGATTGAAGATGTGGTGCTGGCATGCCTCTGTGGTAGCTCCCTAGTGGATGACTTTCATGGTGAAGGTGGTGTCCTGGGTGTAGAGGAGGTTCCAGCTGGTTGGTCTGTGGTTTGTGCTGATTTCAGTGGTAGCATATCTGTAGAGGAAGTCGGTAGGTGTTTGAAGTTTTTGTATATGTTTGCAGTCTTGTCATTCAAGAAGTCGGCAACATTGTTACACTGCTCTTGTGAGGGAATGATGTCGTTTTTGATAGCAGCCGGGGTCGAGTATTCCTTAATGATGTATGAAAGTTCCTTAGTATTGTTGGTGCTGGTTTAGATCAATGACGTAACGAAACTTGAGGGGGGCCTCCTGCAAAGTACTCAGTCAGGAGCTCTTAGGCCAGGGGCCCGCTGCCCGTGCACAGTGCCGAAGGGGGCCTTCTGCAGCTCGGGGCTCCCCTCGCACCACGGGGGTAGCGGGGGCTAATGTTACGCCACTGATTTAGATGCGTGCGGCTGTCTTTGTTGCCCTCAGAAGGAGATGGTAGAGGTTGAGGGAGGTCTTGAAGGCTGCTCGGAAGGAGGTGTCCTCTCTGGCACACCATCTCCTCTCCAGTTTAGCATTGATCTTGCAGCACACAAGGTGGTGCAATAGGAATGTAAGTCCTAAGAGAGATTTATGAAGGCACACAAGGCCCCTTTGCAAGCCCTGAGTGGCAACATGAACCTGGAGCTAAGCAACTCAGTACAAATCACAGCGCTGCCTCACTCTGTCTTGGGAAGGACTTCCATGGGTGTTGCATGGGTGTTCCCACGCAGCTCATATGGTTTTAGACACATTCCCAGATTACCCAGAACTGGTAGACCTGGGACTACGCAAGATATATACTCCTTTCCTTGTTACTTTCTCTTTGAATGTGTGCTGCATTCAGCTGCACATATAGCTCAAGGAATATGGCTATTTGGAATCTATATTTGCATAAAGGTGCACCCTCATACACTATAAGCATTCATGCATGCTAAAGAAGCACTGTAGCACCATGCTGCAAGGGTATCTGAGTTGGCGCTTAGAAACCTTAACGGCACCATCACAGGGGGAAAAGCTGGCATACAGAACAATATTTGATATACAGCACATTCCTGCCATTTCTCTGTCATGCAGTGCAGCACAGCAAGGTAACTTGCAGCACTGCATGATAATACTTATTTTTCAACCCTACAGTTTAGTTTGACAATAGCTTTCAACTGTTTTTGAGTGTGCCACGTAGAACACAAAGTACCAGCAGACACACATTAGCTATGTCCACACTGTTTTACACTTCAAACTATGTGTTGTGTTCGTCTTGCACAGTCACATGCATTTTGCACTTTTTTTGTCATGCTCACATTTCCTGTACAACCTGAGTGTAACACACAGCATCAGACCTTTAGATGACGTGTGTGTTCCAGTAGGCTTCAATGTAGTTACCCAGGTTTGAATGCTAATTTGTACTACTACGTTTCACCACACAACATGCTGTTATCCCCACTTTAGCTCTGTCTTAATCCTGGCAAAGGCATTAGTGTACTTCAATTATGAGGGCAAGTGTGTTTGTGACCATCCTGGGCCAAGGAGACTGAAATCCTTGAAACAGGCCTAGGTAATGGCAATCCTTGAAACAGGCCTAGGTAATGGCACACATCCATATTTTCAGTTCCCCGTTGGGTATATACCAGATTTGGTGAGACACACAACTATGCCATTCTAACCTCAGGGCAGCTAGGGGCATCTGCAACCCCCCGCTGTAGCAGCTACAGCAGGGGTGGGGTGCTTGTTGGGCCTCTTCTTTCTGGAACTCATCAAACAAAGACTCATAAATAACATGAAAGGGTGGGTGAGTGCATGAGTGGGTGAGTGAGTGAAAGGATGGATGGATGGGTGAGTGAAAAGATGAATGGATAGATGCCTGGATGGAAGAAGAGGCAAATGAGCTCGTCTGAGGAGGGTTGTGATGACTTGCTTCTTTTGCTTGGTGCAGTGAGAGCTTTGTTTCGGAGTTGAGGTATTGTAAGTTTCTGGCAACTCCGTTGAGGATAGGGGTACAGTACTCTTTACATGCAGGGTTAATTTTATACCCTTCATCTCCAATGTACCATATTCAGTGAGATGGTGTATGCACATATATGTTTGTGCTTAAATTTTGAAATGGATGCTTCACACATTTACCATCTCTGTATTCATGAGGTGATGTGATGCTTGGCAAACATCTCCCTTGTCTTTTTTCCCTGGTTAATGACACACATTGCTACTTCATCCGGTTATTGTGTTCTGTTATAGGCCTTGCAGCCTACTTGCATTGCTGTGTAAATAAAAGCAAATGTGTAATTTGTCAACTGAGGCAAGATATGGGATTGACATCTATCAGGCCCGGAAAGGTGTCACGTGTAGTGTTCAGTGGTTCTCCTAACATAAATATATGCCTTCTTCACATATAACATTTTGACATATGACAGAGCAATATTGAAATATTTGTGTTCCATCAATCACTGAGTGCCATATGAAACATACTTTGCTGCTGGAGGACACAGCAAGACTACTAGCTGTGCTGCACTGCACTGCTTAAGTGCGTAAGGACAGAAATTTAGATGTAGATATGTGGCCTTCCTGGCCTGTCCCTTTCATTCAGTACACTGCATTACATTGCATTGCTGTGTAGGTAGATTTATAAACTTGAGGCATAGCCACATGTTGCTCAACAGCTCAGACAACAGATTGTTACACGTGAAGGCCTCCATCTAGCTGAGAAGATGTGAGTGACTTGATTTTTACATTGACTGTGACTTAAAGACAACACAATGAATGAGTTCAAAACATTTATTCATATTTTGAAATGTTATCATTATTGCAGGCATTTTCTCCATTATGTGATATGGTTTGAGTAAAACAATTTGCCACAATCTGGTCGCGCCTCTGCTGGCTGGCCATTGTGTGCTGGATCTCTCCTTGATTTTCATCCTCCTCCTCCATTTGCTCTGCATGTTCTGGCTTGGAGTCCCATGGGACATTTGTTTTTATACAGATTTTGTGCAAGATAGCACAGACAAGGATGATTTTGTAGACTATGGGGTGGGGGGATTACAACAGTGTTCCTCCTGACATGTCCAAACATCTGAACTTAAACTTCAGAACTCAAAACGGCCTCTCCTTAACATTCCTCGTCTTGATCAGTGCCACATTGTAGTGTTTTTCAGGCTCTATCTGGGGATGGATGATTGGGGGCATGACCCGTGGCTACAAACCATATCATTGGTCAGCTGAAAGTACCAAAATACAACTATTGATGATTATGCACGTTGTTACTGAGACATAACTGTGCATGTATGTCATGTATACTGGCAAACTCTTACACAGTTCGTATTGTATAGAACAAAAATGTGTTAGATACCATTGACAATTGGTTTACAAATGCCTCTTCCAGTTCAATGTGTCATTGCAGATGTTGACCATGTCCTGATACTTTGGACACTTGTACTTTCTGAGTTTCATGTCCAAGCAGTAGCTGACTATTATAGGTATTTTGAAATGTTCCTCAACTCTCTATGTTATGTGCACTCACTATATCTGCAAAGTGACAAACCTATGATCTGATTTTCTGGCATATATTTAGCCCTAGGTAGGTTGTAACAATGACAACATGTTTGACCCTCACACATACATATGTCCTTTTGAAACCTCTGATGTTTTGCTTGCCTACATTACATTGGCACAGCCTTTGATTTGTTCACTTATATTTGCATCTGTATTTGCTTTGTACATGTAGTGCATTTCCAACACGTGACCTAGATAGTCATGTATTTTTTGGTCAGCCTACAGCTAATGCTTTTTGTTGGACAAGGTGTCATGCTGAATATAGGTATGTCAATGTTGACTGTTTTAATGTAGGACAAACTGATGTAGATGCAAGTAACGTTCTACTGCAGACCTGGACACAATACTTTAGGCTTACACACATATGTATGTGATTTTGACTGGTAGGTGATTCTGTACATATATGCCTTGATTCTGCCATCATTGATGTAGCAAGCAAATGTTCAGTTTGGGATCCTGAGTATACTGTGATACCTTGCCCTTGTTGTATTTTATTGTATGTTAGTTACTGGTGTGTGACATGTTTGACAGCATATTGTGTGACTTTGTGAGTTTTACACTGCTGGACTCTGATGCAGGAAATGTAGGCAACTTGCACCACAGAACAGGTAATCTACCACATTGGTTATATATGTCAGTGTTGCTCGATACCTATGTGTATGTTTGTATCTAGACATGTGTGTGCTTTGCACTGTTGGTATCACATTGGTATCAGAAATTGACATTTACACATGAATTGGGCCTACACTTACATTGCATGACACAAATGGTATTTACGGAACTTCTTCCAGTGTTGTTCCAGTAACTTTGGCCAACATACAAGTTTACTGCCATGTGTGACACATTTACTTATGAACACTTGAGTTCACACACCAATTTTTTGGAGGAACTTTAACTGTTACCAAAACTAGGTACGCCATTGAACAAACACTCATCTCACACTTAGCTAATATGTACCCTTTGTACTCATATTAACTTGACTTGTGTACCACATGGTTTTGTATTGATTAGTTGACCGGTGCAGATGATGTGGTTCTGTCCATTCACACAATGTGAGGTGACACAATATTACGCACAGTTGTTATGTCGCTACTAACATTGCAGATTTAGTGAGGGAATGGCACAATGGAACATCATTGTGTACATGTTGCAGTAAGTAGTTCAGACTACACTTGACACTTGGGCCATATTTATGGCAAAGTGGCGCAGTGCAGCGCAGCAACACACCTTTCTGCACTGCGTCACTTGGGAAGGGCAGGAATGGGTGGTATTTAAGGGGTATGGCTCATTCCTGTCCTTTAACCCTGTGCTGGCCCCCAATGGGCTGCCTGGCACCAATGCAGTCACCCTGCACCATGGTGCAAGGGTGCCAGCATTGCAAGCAGGATTGTTTTTGAGCAGGAAAGGGGCACCTTTCTGCATACAAACAATCCTTAGAGGCATATGCCTCTATCTAGTGTGTGCTGCAGAATGCAGCAAACACAGAAAGATGCAGTAATGAGAGGAAAAATTAGCGCCAGCCATTCTGGCAGTTCTGGGCTAGATGATAGCCCTAGACTCTCCTATACGTGTGATTTTCTGATGTCTGTGAATTGTGCAGGTGAGAGCCTGGGTTGTGACTTCTTTGATCCCTCAGGTCTTTCCAGAGGGTCTAACAGGCAAGACAAGTAGTCTTACCTGTGGTTTTTATTTTGGCATGCTAAGTGCTCACGTAAAGGTCGCACTTCCGAATGCCAACATACTAATGGCAGATATTATTTTACAATCTAACATGCTGCTGCCCTTCCCGCTCATTAACGCTAGGTCATCAATAAAGCACAGCACAGAATTTCATCTCTTTTCGGACACTTATAAGCCCTCGCTTATTTTTAATATGGAGATCTGGGCTGACTCCGACTCATGTCCTGAAATTCTTGCAGCCATCCCACGTGGTTTTTCAATTTTCAGAGCAGACTGCTCGGGCAAACGGGGTAGCGGTATCCATGCTGAAGAGTTTTCTTTTTGACTAGATAGCTCTATTCCCAACCTTTCTAATGATACAGAGATAGCAGTTTCACAGCACACCCAGTGGCTAGATGGCATCTCTCGCTCTTTGGCTCCAGTTAAAAGAACTCAGATCGAAAGAAATAGCATATCGGCTCCTTGGTTCTCGGAGGACCTTAGGATCCCCAAGCAGAGCTGTAGGAGACATGAAAAAATATGGTGTTCGGAGTGCTGCGAAATCGAAAAAGCTAAATATATGAGCTGCCTAGTTGCGTTCAAGGGCCTAATTCGCAAGGAAAAATCATCATACTTTACAGGCAAGATTGAAGCATCGAATAACTGTTTCAAAGAATTGTTCTCTACTATTAATAAACTAATTACTGTCACCTCCAATACATTCAAGGACTGTTCTCAGTCCTTTTGTAACACTTTGGCGGATGCTTTACGCCTTAAAGTGGAGGACATTTATAATAACTTTATGACCCTTACTGCGTGGCCATCTCAGCCACCTCTATTCCTACTCATCATGTTACTCTCATCAAGCTTGAGAGCTTTATTTCTCCTTCCAGAGAGGAGGTCACAAAAATGATTTAAATCCTCAAAGTCTGGCTCGCCGTATGACACCTGTCCACCTAGGATGGCTAGTTTAGCTGCCGAGATTATTGTGAGCATACTGACAGATATCTTCCATCAGAATGTGTGGCTCTGGCCTCTTTCCCTCCATGTGGAAGAAGGCCACGGTTCTACCTTTAATCAAGACACCATCTCTTGATCCAGAGATACTTAGCAACTTTCATCCTATCTCCCATCTCCCTTTGCCAGCCAAGCTGATTGAAAAGGTGCTGAACAAGTGATTGGTCAAATATGTTCAGGCCAACAATCTTTTGGACCTCCCTGATTTTGGCTTCCGTGCTGGACACAGCACAGAGACGGCCCTTATTAAAGCTACTGAGGAGATTAGGACAACTCAGGACCAGGGAGGAAGAGCTGCCCTTGTCCTGCTCGATTTATCCTAAGCCTTTGATGCAGTTAATCATGGGCTGCTGATGGATCGCTTGAGCAGGATGGGGGGTGTCAGGAACAGCCTGGAACTTGTTGAACTCCTTACTCATTGATCAGGAACAGACTGTTAACCTGGGTGATTACACCTGTCCCACATACTCTCTTCCGTGCGGGGTCCCCCAGGGATCTTCGCTCAGCCTGACACTTTTGAATGTATATGTTACACCTTTGGCTAAACTCATAAGGTCAAAATGACTTCTTCCTGACGCCATATGCAGACGATACACAAATCGTCGTGTCCTTAGCCCCAGGGGTTTCAGGAAGCGATTCAAGATTCTGTGAGTGTATGCAGGCTGTCAGTTAGTGGATGTCCATGAATTGCCTTAAACTTAACTCAGCTAAGACTTAGGTCTTGATCTTTGGGGCTGAATCCTCTTTCTGGTCGCCATCTGATCTCGGTTCACAACCTACTCCAGTAAGGACAGTAAAGAATCTGGGAGTCATGATTAATGGCAAGTTGACCTTCTCTGATCAGGCCAATGCAGTCATTTCAGCTGATTTTTATACGCTTAGGCTGATCAAGAATATTTTTTCTTTCATCCCAGCTCACTTGCAGAAATTGGCTGTCACCTCATTGGTTATGTCAAAGATCGACTATTGCAATGGGCTATATCTCAATTCCCATTAGCATAATATTAACAAGTTACAAATCTTGCAAAACACAGCAGCCCGTCTACTGTTCAAAACTCCTAAATATCAATCTATTTCAAAGTTTCTTAGGGAACTTCACTGGCTTCCAGTGAGACATAGGAATACTTTTAAAGTGCTTTGCATTGCCTTCAAAGCACTGCATGGCCAAGGCCCTGATTTTCTGAGAAAGAGCTTTAACTGGTATACTCCAGGCAAGTCTTTTCGCTCAGCCTCTGCCAAACTGGTGGCATTGCCTAGGTTTTATCGCATGTACTGGGCCAGCAGATGCTTTGTGCTGGGAGCTGTTAAAGCCTGGAACGCACTTCCACTTTATATTAAGGTCATGCCAAATCTTTTTGCCTTCAGAAAGGCATTGAAAACCTGGTTCTTCTCTGTAAAATAACTTCTTCCTTTGGGGTAGCCTCATTTTGTATATCAGCTAGCGCCAAGATGGCTTTTTGGTAATCGAGCGCGCTACAAAAATAATAACATAACATATTTCTCCTTGTTACGCTTCACCTGGGGAGACATATCTTTTTTGCACATTCCCAGGTTTACCAGGTTTAGAAAATTTGGAAATACATCATAAACCACGGGAGTTGCATGGAAACAAACATGCAACACCCATGGAACACCTCCCTTGCACAAAGAAATGCAACACAGCCATTTGAGCTGCGTTGCATTACTTGCAATTTGTGAAGTAATTTGAAGCCAAACAAAGTGGCCTTGCATTGCTTCATAAATTAGACTTAGAGGTTTGTGTCACGCATGAACCAGGATGCGTGGTGCAAGCATGATGCAAAGCTCTCTTAACTATGCCCCTAGCTCCATTGACACACAGAGATGGCTATTCTGTCATAGATTTCTAATTAATAGTAGGTATGATGTATACTTCAGATTTGACCCTGTACGTTCAATGATTTTGGAATCTAAAGACAAGGGTTTTGTGTAAATATTGTTGTTTGACAAAGGTACAGATGTTGTGGACTTTGCTGCAAATAGGAGTTAAGCTGTTGTTCCTTGCCAGAGATAGTTTTAATTGGTAAATGTTCATTACAGGGTACACCACTAAATATGTGAAATATATTGAAAACTGTACAAAATATAATTTTCCATGTGTTTAGTAGAAAATTGTGAAGAAATAAAACTAGGAAGAGTTCTGTTTTTTCAAGTATAATTTGAAGCAATGTCTTCATTGTTCAATATTTTTGTAGTTCACAATTAGCTCAGATACATGCAAGCCACATAAATTGGCTTAAAGGCATATTGTCCTTCAAATGGCGTGGATCCACACTAGAATAATGCAGCATGGAATTCCTCTGTGTAGCCTACCATTATTTTCACATGCTAATTTGTCAAAAATTGGAATCTCATCCTGCTCGATATGAGCAGGAAAATGTAATTATCACATCTATTCAGCAATTCCAAAAACTTGTGGAACCTTGGAAAACTACCATTCCAGATACAAAAATAAATCACTGACATAACACAACCATTCTTTCACTTGGCTACAGTATGAGATGTCTAACTCAGTATAAATGTGGCCTCAAACATAGTAACTTGTAGTTTGGCCAGGCCAAGGGCAAATGTCACCCTCATACTAGTCCCATGTTTCTGCAGATAGGGTGTATCATTGAATATGAAAACGTTTCTCACAAATGCCTACTCATAAAATTGATTTAGCTTATATGACCCTATAAGAACTTGGAAAAGTTTTGTAGCATCACCAGATACCTATAATGTCAAAGTTGCTGGGGCTGATCATGACAATTAAGGCTGTCAGACCAGAATCAGCTGCACGGCTCAAATACAACTTGATTTCAAGTAACACTACAATCTGATGATTTCAAAGGAAATAAATTGTCTCACTGCTAAAAAATTCCTCAATATTTCGATCATATTATTAGCTACTTGATTAGGTAGATATAACCACATTGGCATTTATTTTAAACACATATCTTCTTTGAAGAGTCTGCTAATGAATGAACAAATGGGACCAAATACCCATTCAGATTTTGATGTGATCCACTGGCCAAAACTAATGATTTTAGCAGAATAGGCTTTAAACGTTGGTCAGTAATAGAAACCCTCCTGCTTGCTATTGAACCTCACCAAGGCATTGGACAAACGGTGAGCCAAATGCCTTTTGTTTACGAACACTGGGTTCCATGATACATTTGCACTAAAAATATCCTAACAAATGGGTATTCCCAATCTGTATCTGAAATCATGTGAATATCTCCCACAGTACACAAACCCTTGAATGTAGATTTGAAAATTAGAATTAGCTTACTCTTAGCCATATTACCCTTGAGGATATTTTCATTGACTAGTTGGACCAGAAAGTACAAGATAATCCACATAATATAATGTAGAAATACTTATTGGTCCTGGGGTTGAGGGGGCCCTTCCTCATATGCCTAGAATTGAATTCAAAATAACCGGTAAATACTGATTGAATAGTACATCAAGACAAAGCCCTGTCTGACCCCAGAGTAACAATGAATTCTTAGTGAGGCTGAATGCTTAATTATAGCTAATTACCACCTTATGTTCATGTTATAGGCCATGTAATGCTAGGGTAAAATCAATTTATGCACTAAATAAGGGCAAAAGTCCAAGAAACTAATGCTTTCTCAGCTAAGACCCTTTTTATTACAGAGAGACACTAAACCACTTCTGTCCAATATCAGTGGTCTGCACAGTACACTTAAAAAGGGCAGATAAAAACATAAAAAAATTAATTGGTGTCAAATGAAAGTACATTGTTTAACAACAGGTGTGGATGGTCAGCTTTGAAAGCTCTTGAATATGCAATTAAGAACCCAATTTTGGAGGACTCTAAATTCAGATGAAGTTTGTCATTGTCTTGCAACCCCACGTGACTATAATGGAATTCATGGCCATAGAGGGCAGCAATGCAGTGAGGCCACTCTTCTTGGCAACAGAGTTCGGTTTTACATTTCGTCAAGCCACTGCACAATTGACCAAAAAAGCTGGCTGTCACTGGATTCAATAACTCTTTCACATTTTTATCCATAATTGTGAGGCCAATTTTTATTTTATTTTACAAGGAATCACATTTTAAGCCCTTGCTTTGCCAGCCATAGGTTATCAAACACCTACCAGGGAATTTCACTTTGGTTGGTCCTCAATAATCTTCTCAAACATATCCACAGTTTCTGATACCTCTATAAACTTCACTATCAAACCATACTGGCTGAACTGATCTCTTAATATTGGAATATCCAATCTCAGAAGATGAAATAGAGAACATAAATTTGCATTGCAGCACTTTAAATGTATTTACTTGCTGATAGAGTAAAGAAAATCAGTCTGCAGCAGGAGTTACATTTTCCCTCAAGACATAATAATCCAATATTGCTTGAAATCCTTGTCTACTTAGAGCATGATCTTGGATCACAAAAGTTATAAAACGGTAGGTGTAGTTTACAGACTTTACAAATTATTCAACACCAACACCTGTCTCAAAGGGGATTTCTATTTCACATGAAGAGAAAAATTGTCAGTTTCCCACTTTCATACATATCCACCACTCTACAGCCTATGAAATACTTGAAATGCTCACAAGGGAACAATATATAGTCAGGTCAGAGAGGGAAAACATGCTGGTACCCTAGCGTATCGAGTAGGATGTTATGACACATAGGTGTCATTTAAATGATACAAATTATTATATTCCGTTAATATCATGTCTCCCTAAGGACATACTATGGAAAGACCCATCAATTATTGTTTTATTATTAGACAAGACAACTGTTAATTTGGGTGTAGAATGAAAGATACTAAGTACTTTTGATCAATGTATTGGATATTCATTCTCAGATGATGAAAAAAGTCAAATGCATGTAGAGCTAGACTGAGTTGGTTGGTATGCTGATTGTCTCTGCAGCCATATTAAGATTATTTTGACTTGCTTCAAAGGGGGTTTCAACTGGCATAGGATTAGGATACAGCTCATCTACCATCTACCTTATATGAGGTTTTCAAATGAATTTGTCCAGAAACCTGTTTGTAATATTTTGAGAGAATGGAAAAATAATTGATTACGTATTAGATAATATATGGCCAATTAATTTTCCATTCAAAATCAATGTATTTGGATGGTGGGAGCCTAGCTCTTTTGGAAGCCAGGGGTGTACCATCATCAATTCCTTTGGGCACTGTTACATCAAGTAATACCAATAGTGGGCTTGTAACCGGACCTCTGGATTGAAAACTGTGTTTGTTAGGGAGAGGAGGTAACCAATTCTGTTTTTTTGCATCTGTTCTGATAATGGTCATATTCTTGTTTGGTATAGAAGAGACTGGAACGTCTATGCGCTGCTAAAACTATTTCTATATTTATAAGCTGTGTCTACCTCAAAAATGTTTCAACTACTGAACCTAACTCCTTCACACGTTTCGCTTATGTACTGCCATTTTGCCTGTATGTCTACCCCAATATGTATTATGTAAGCCACATAATTACTACTAAGTAAACACTGTGAGCGTACTGATGCCTTTGGGTCAAGTTTGCCCTATATAAAACTCTACAAATAAATAAACATCTCTGTGCTGAAAGGACCACAGTCTATTTGAATTATAATAGAGATATTAACTAGACCATGAATTGTTATCATCTGAAAGCAGCACTTGAAATGACACAAATATGTTTTTTATTGTTGCTGTATGAATGTGCTGTATGTTTTGGTGCTTTTGGGCATTATAGGGATTCTATTGATTGTCTAATATTATTATTTTCAGATAGAACAATTGAATACTGCCAAATGTGATACATCAGCATCAGTTGGTTTTAAAGGAAAAAGATGGTGTGGAACCACCACAAAACCACACTTCTCCTAACAAGAAGTTGCAGGGCATGGCACTGCACAGTAGCAGGAAACAAGCAGTTAATCCAGTGTGAGTGGTATAATAATAGTGTATTGTATTTACACTATGGATGTGAAAGTGTGTGCAATCAGATATAGACCCAAAAAGAAAAGAACACTATAAAAAATATTCCAACCTACACTGGATTAAGCCAACAATGCACCAATAAAGGCAAAGCTGAAACAGTCTCTTCCAGAGCAAGGTTAGGCCTTCATTACAAGAACAATTTTACTAGGTGGAAATGTAAAGCGACTTAAGGAGAATAGGTAATTGAGAGCTTGAATACTCACTGGACAACACAGTGCACCTAACCCCTCGTACTCATTCTCTATTCCTTTCTCCCAACATCAATGCATTATGAAAAATATAGGCCTGGTTCACAAAAGCTTTTCGTGGAAACCTATGTTGCAATTACCTGTGCACAACAAAGCAGTTTGCAAGGGTAAATTCACACACTAATTCACAGAAATAGGAGTGGTGGCATTTTACTTTCCATATATTGCATTTACTAACATGGAAACCCAGAGAATTTTCTGCATTTATAAATGGAGGCGGGAATATCGGAATTCATAGATGCGTTGCGTGGCCCTGTCAATTGCTCACAAACTCATTGGTATGCATTAACAAGTTGCAGGTAGTTTCCCATCTTTGAAACAGAGGCAGATCTATTGTTAGGAATGGTGGGAGTAAGTTATATCTTTAAAGGTGGGAGGTAAAGGGAAGGTGTTTCTCGATAGGAAAATATATTTTCTTTGTGCAGAAACAAAACAAATATGTATGCAGATGAGTATTTCATCATAATTTACTCATGCAGAGTTTTCCACCTGGTGGGAAATTCCACATGCATTAAAAGCATTCCTGGAGTTTTTTGTGAATTTCACAATATCGGCTAAAACACTAAAGTAGCCATGCAGGAGTGGGTTTGCCACTTTTAGAACTTGGACGCTATATATTTTCAAGTTCTGATATCTGAAATCTTCATAAACAAACAGGGTATAATATGGGTTAGCGGTAGAAGCTAATTTGCTGTCACAATGAAAGGCAAGGGCTTGAAGTACAAAGATGGTTGTCCCTCCCATGGACTACAATAATCCTCAGAAAGGTGATATATCTCATTTAAATAGCTGGTAATTTAAAGAGAAAGGCTCTGAGATCTTTGGAGCAACTGATGGAAACAATGTTTTTTTTTATGTTGATGAGCTATGCTAGAATATTTTAAATACTATCAGGTAAACACATTTCTCTTAAAAATTGAAAGGACAGCAGAAGCAGAAACGCAATGTACAACATTGATTTTAAGCATCTTAAAAATGCATGTCTTTTTGGTTGAGTGTACATGCCCACTTACAAGCTTAAATATCTTGAGTTGTGGCAAGTTGAAGGAACAGCAGTCAACAAAGCTGGGGACAGAGGTTAATGAAGAAATGCATACCAAATTAGAGAAACAATTGATTGATGGCCTTCTAGAACTGCAAAACACACAAGATGATGGACGGAATGCTGCACATTGGCAAACATTCACCCCCAGTCACAGATCTGGGTTTAATCCATCGTTATTTTGCTTCACCACGCCACCCCAGTTCAGACATAGCCATATGCAAATCAGTCTTGACCCTGTGCCTCATGGGAACAGTCCAGACCGAACTGCCAAGCCATGTCTTCCCTGGACCGGAATTAAGCATCCTAGGACCGGTTTCAGGCTATCAGCCTTCATCAGCCAGGATAGCTTGACTCCAGTGGCGTAGTGAGCACGGGACCCACGTCTGGGCATACCCTTTCCACTTAGGGCGAAATGCAAAACACACAAGATGATGGACGGAATGCTGCACATTGGCAAACATTCACCCCCAGTCACAGATCTGGGTTTAATCCATCGTTATTTTGCTTCACCACGCCACCCCAGTTCAGACATAGCCATATGCAAATCAGTCTTGACCCTGTGCCTCATGGGAACAGTCCAGACCGAACTGCCAAGCCATGTCTTCCCTGGACCGGAATCAAGCATCCTAGGACCGGTTTCAGGCTATCAGCCTTCATCAGCCAGGATAGCTTGACTCCAGTGGCGTAGTGAGCACGGGATCCACGTCTGGGCATACCCTTCCCACTTAGGGCGAAATGCAAAACACACAAGATGATGGACGGAATGCTGCACATTGGCAAACATTCACCCCCAGTCACAGATCTGGGTTTAATCCATCGTTATTTTGCTTCACCACGCCACCCCAGTTCAGACATAGCCATATGCAAATCAGTCTTGACCCTGTGCCTCATGGGAACAGTCCAGACCGAACTGCCAAGCCATGTCTTCCCTGGACAGGAATCAAGCATCCTAGGACCGGCTTCAGGCTATCAGCCTTCATCAGCCAGGATAGCTTGACTCCAGTGGCGTAGTGAGCACGGGACCCATCGCCTCGGCATACCCTTCCCACTTAGGGCGAAATGCAAAACACACAAGATGATGGACGGAATGCTGCACATTGGCAAACATTCACTCCCAGTCACAGATCTGGGTTTAATCCATCGTTATTTTGCTTCACCACGCCACCCCAGTTCAGACATAGCCATATGCAAATCAGTCTTGACCCTGTGCCTCATGGGAACAGTCCAGACCGAACTGCCAAGCCATGTCTTCCCTGGACCGGAATCAAGCATCCTAGGACCGGTTTCAGGCTATCAGCCTTCATCAGCCAGGATAGCTTGACTCCAGTGGCGTAGTGAGCACGGGACCCACGTCTGGGCATACCCTTCCCACTTAGGGCGAAATGCAAAACACACAAGATGATGGACGGAATGCTGCACATTGGCAAACATTCACCCCCAGTCACAGATCTGGGTTTAATCCATCGTTATTTTGCTTCACCACGCCACCCCAGTTCAGACATAGCCATATGCAAATCAGTCTTGACCCTGTGCCTCATGGGAACAGTCCAGACCGAACTGCCAAGCCATGTCTTCCCTGGACCGGAATCAAGCATCCTAGGACCGGTTTCAGGCTATCAGCCTTCATCAGGGGTGAATGTATGACATTGTTCTGCATTCTGTCCATCAACTGTTGTTTTTGCATTTGTCACCCCGAGTGGGACGGGTATGCCCAGACGTGGGTCCCGTGCTCTCCATGCCACTGGAATCAAGCTATCCTGGCTGAAGAGAGGTGAAACCCCGAAACCGGTCCTAGGATGCTTGTTTCCAGTCCAGGGAGGACCTGGCTTGGCAGTTCGGGCTGGACTGTTCCCATGAGGTACAGGGTCAAGACTGATTTGCATACGGCTGGGTTCAAACTGGAATGGCATGGTGAGCAAAAAAACGATGGATTTAGGCCCAGATCTCTGTACTGGGGTGAATGTATGACATTGTTCTGCATTCTGTCCATCAACTGTTGTTTTTACATTTGTCACCCCGAGTGGGACGGGTATGCCCAGACGTGGGTCCCGTGCTCTCCATGCCACTGGAATCAAGCTATCCTGGCTGAAGAGGGGTGAAACCCCGAAACCGGTCCTAGGATGCTTGTTTCTAGTCCAGGGAGGACCTGGCTTGGCAGTTCGGGCTGGACTGTTCCCATGAGGTACAGGGTCAAGACTGATTTGCATACGGCTGGGTTCAAACTGGAATGGCATGGTGAGCAAAAAAACGATGGATTTAGGCCCAGATCTCTGTACTGGGGTGAATGTATGACATTGTTCTGCATTCTGTCCATCAACTGTTGTTTTTGCATTTGTCACCCCGAGTGGGACGGGTATGCCCAGACGTGGGTCCCGTGCTCTCCATGCCACTGGAATCAAGCTATCCTGGCTGAAGAGGGTGAAACCCCGAAACCGGTCCTAGGATGCTTGTTTCCAGTCCAGGAGCACCTGGCTTGGCAGTTCGGGCTGGACTGTTCCCATGAGGTACAGGGTCAAGATGATTTGCATACGTCTGGGTTCAAACTGGAATGGCATGGTGAGCAAAAAAACGATGGATTTAGGCCCAGATCTCTGTACTGGGGTGAATGTATGACATTGTTCTGCATTCTGTCCATCAACTGTTGTTTTTGCATTTGTCACCCCGAGTGGGACGGGTATGCCCAGACGTGGGTCCCGTGCTCTCCATGCCACTGGAATCAAGCTATCCTGGCTGAAGAAGGGTGAAACCCCGAAACCGGTCCTAGGATGCTTGTTTCCAGTCCAGGGAGGACCTGGCTTGGCAGTTCGGGCTGGACTGTTCCCATGAGGTACAGGGTCAAGACTGATTTGCATACGGCTGGGTTCAAACTGGAATGGCATGGTGAGCAAAAACGATGGATTTAGGCCCAGATCTCTGTACTGGGGTGAATGTATGACATTGTTCTGCATTCTGTCCATCAACTGTTGTTTTTGCATTTGTCACCCCGAGTGGGACGGGTATGCCCAGACGTGGGTCCCGTGTTCTCCATGCCACTGGAATCAAGCTATCCTGGCTGAAGAGGGGTGAAACCCCAAAACCGGTCCTAGGATGCTTGTTTCCAGTCCAGGGAGGACCTGGCTTGGCAGTTCGGGCTGGACTGTTCCCATGAGGTACAGGGTCAAGACTGATTTGCATACGGCTGGGTTCAAACTGGAATGGCATGGTGAGCAAAAAAACGATGGATTTAGGCCCAGATCTCTGTACTGGGGTGAATGTATGACATTGTTCTGCATTCTGTCCATCAACTGTTGTTTTTGCAGCGGCCTTCTAGAACTGCCTGAAAGAGAACGTGGTACAACACCTGTTGCACCGCGGACTGTGATTCGGCCCGCGGTGCTGCCCGCTTCTTCCCTCTTTTCTTTGGGCACATTGCAGTGCTGCACGGCGACCCACTGTTGCTGTTTTGGGGATCGCGAGTGCGTCCCGCGGCGCCTGCTCTCTTTTTGTGTCGGGCACGCCGCCTACCTACGCGGCGGCCCGTTATCAAACAATTTGCATGACAGGAATGCTGCAGCTCCGGTTTTGGAGCTGCGGCTTCCTATTTTCACATGTTGGGGCACTATATTTTTACCTTCCTTTCACTGGATATATATTTCTTTCTTCATGACTTCTTGGGGCCATCTTGCCTTCCCATGATTCCATAGTCTTCTTCCCAGAAGGCCTTGGGAAGTATCTGCTCTACCAATTCAAGATGGCGACCTTCGTATTACGTCCACTATCCTTTTCCTCATCCAAGATGGTGGGCACTTACTTCCTGTTTGTCACTTCCTGTTCCTGTTTGGTCACTTCCTGTTCCTGTTTTGTCAATTCCTGTTCATGGGTATTTAAATGGCTGGATCCTTCATTTCCTTGTGTTGCAACACTCTTCGCTCCTGCTAGTGTGTCCTCGCTCCTGTTGGTATGCTGTGCTCCTGCATGGTGTATCCGTGATAACTGTGGCCTACCTTGTTCCTGATTTGGCCTTCTATTCCGGTTCGGATTCCTGGTCTTCTTTTTCTCCTTCTGGAGGTTTCTTTCCTTCCTCTTAATTCCTGGAGTTCCCACTTCCACCAGAGATTTTCCCTACGGGGTTTTTTCCTCTTGGGACTCCTTTTGGAGGGCACAGTCTGCTTTGGCTATTTCATTGTCATCGGCACCGTGGCTACCAGAAGGGGTCGTCCTTACTTGGGGCAGACCAGAACCCTCAAGAACCGAAGTCGAGAAACTCTCCAACACGCCAGAGCCGGTAAGAACATCACAAGCCTTGACAGCACCATAACTATGTCAGCAATATAAAAACGTAAATAGAGAGAAAAAGATTAAACAGTAGTTTGTGGTCCATTTTTGGATCATAAATGCACTCTAAATCAAATGTATTGGTTGAAAATTGCACAGAAATCTGTTTAATAAATTAGAGACACACGTGGATGTCAACTCTGCAAACTTGGGAACACTGAAACCTACTGAGAAGGTTCAAACTGGAGACACCCGTTGTTTGTGGGCAATGTAACAGGAGACACAAATATCAAATGGAAATTGAGAGGCACTCTACCAGCTACAAAAGGGCAATAATGGAAGAAACTCTTTGAAAGAACAAACTCGGTGCAAGATCTGAGTTGTATGAAATGGAGGATAAGGGCAGATTGATAGAATGACTAAATGCTGTTTTGTGTTTTATTTCTGTACCCTCATGGAAATTCCCATTGGCTAGATGCAAATGGTTTCTTACTGATCTAGTTGCTAGCATGTGGGTCTTTCAAACACCTAAATTCTACGTCATTCCAGGTGCATATTTGAAAATGTTTCTAATTTCTAATGGTGTCTTTTGACTTTGGTTGGAATTTTTTATGTAACCGTTACAGTTTCTCGTGCTTTTTGCTGACTCTATGTAGTCCAGTGTCCAAAACCCATATACCTCGCTATACTCTGTTCACCAGAAACCGTTTGCAACTAATCAACTATAATTTTCACCAGTATATTTTTTTGTTATTTTATTTGACTGTAAGACAATACTTGAAATGTTGATAATAGAATGACTGCTGGTCAGTGCTGTTCTATGTAAAAAAACATAAACAGAAATAAAACAAAGTAAAAAAATATGTGTTACGTGCCTTTGTGTTTACACTACCAAGATATACGCTGGGTGCAGGCACAGTATCTCCAGTACATAAAGAACAGTTGTCAAATGCGCCTTGGTCTGAGGGAATAAGTTTAAAGAATTTCCACACTCCAACATAGGGAGAAGATATGGTCTAACGGTTGGAACTGCCGACATAGTAACTGGGAACCAGGTTCTAATGATAGCGTCAGCTCACCACCCTGTGATTCTGGGCCAATTGGGTATCTCCCCCCTGCCTAAAAAAATAGAAAAAAATCTGGCCTTGTGAAATGTTAGTCTTCATGTAAAGTGCTCTAAAGCACTTGGCTCAAACTCGTCCTATATAAAACTGCAACAAAAAAAACCAATCTATTTCTTTCTCTAAAGTGAAACAAAATTTCGTAGTGAAGAGAAACATGTCTGAGTTTATATTTTGTGCAAGTATTGACTAGGGTTTTGAAAACAGCGCTATACTATATATTTGAGTTATATGTCACGTACAATGCCTCTATTTTTATGCGAAGGCCAATAAAAAAAATAGTCAAAAGCTGGCGTTTTTTCTACAAAACAAAAAAACTAAAGCATGAAATCCAAGTAGCGGATACACCAGAAGTACTTAAAAACATTCTAAAGTGATTCTAAGTCTACAACAAAGAAGACAGACTTCATTTGCATGCTAACCTTGAATACAAGGGAATTTGCACCAATTCCTATTCAAGTGCAAGCACCTGGCCTTCCACGATCCAAAAACACACAAATAGCCGGTGCTTTACTCTTTAAAAGTTAGGAAAAAGAAATTAGATTTTTTTTTCTTAGTAGCCAAACTGATCAAGTCCATGTCTGCAAATTCGTGAATCTCTACAGGGTAGCTGAGACTGGGCGAGCGAGGGACGCTAATTTAAATGAGATGTTGCAGGGCAGACAGGCTCTTGTGTCAGATAGCATGCCATGCTTTGCTCAACTCAGGGCCAGGCGTCCATTTTGTCCTTGACACCCCGCTGGCCGGTCAGGGTTAAAAAGCCTCCTTTTCTGCTCGGGTCTCTTTCGGCATGGCCTTGACTGACAGGAGGACCATACGCGGTGACGTCACAAAGGGAGGTGCAGCTTGTCCGGCTGCACCGTCTTTCACTCCAGTGGGCTCGGCTACACAGACAAATTGATTTGCAAAGGTTCAGCCTGGCAGCTCTCGCCTGCTTTGCATACAGAGCGCTCCCCGGTGACACAATAAAAGTAGCCTGCCTGGCAAATAGAGAAGCGCAGCGGGGACTAGCCGGTTCAAAGTCCAAAACCCGCACCCCCCTTACCCCAGTCTGGTTTGAAAGGTCACCGAGTGTCTGGGAAAATAGTCTCGGGATACGATCCTTTATGAAAGGTCACGATTTTTCAACGGCACTTAACACACACTTGCACACAAATTGAGGCTGGAAAAAACCTGGGGGCTGCCTCGCATTGTACATTGTCCTGGCGAAGATTTATGTCTTGTGGTCACCAGCAATAAACCCACTCTGCAGCAGCATTACAGTTCGCATTAATCCACCGCACGTTTGTTTTGAAATCAGCCACTTCTTTTTTTCTTTGTTTTTAGTGGCACAGTAAACAGAGGAAGAAAGCACTTAATCATTTTCGCTTTTCCATCTGTGGAATGTTAATAAACCTCGCCTTCTGATTTTACAACAGTGGGTATCAATATGCAAAATCTATTATTAACTTGCAGGCATCAGCCAAGCAAAATATTAAAACGTGTTGACCTTGTAGTCACGCACACACACACACATATATATATATATATATTTTCAAACAAATGCCCAGAAGCTTTAGGAGCGCACACAAAAGTGAGTGAACCATACGTGTATATATATATATATATTCACTGAAAAAACCATAGGTTTTAGGGACAGTTATAGTTAGTTGGACATTTCACTCGTACAAAACCCATGAAATTCCCCCGTTATAGTTAGTTCAGCTAACTATAACTCGCGCCCCCGCAATGCACTGCTGATGACGTCACATATTACATCACTCATGACATGGTCAGTGACATCACTGATGACATCACTGATGACATCTCAAATGACATCACTGATGACATCATGCAGTGACCGTGTGTTTCTATAAAGTTTAAATATGTTTAATATATATGCCAAGGTGTATTGAAGAATGAGTGGGTGTATAAGTGTCTGGATGGATGATTTAGTAGGTGCGTGACTGACTCTATAAGTGAGTGATTAAACGTATCTTACTAAATGCATGGGTTAGTGACTAAACTGTGTGAATGTCTTTATCCGTCTGTCTGTTGCTGTGTAAGTGGCTGAATGGGTTTGTGAATAGCTACATGAGTGTCTATATGAGTTATTGATTGGTTGTCTGAGTATCTGTATGGGTGCCTGAGTGTTTGTGTGGGTGGGGTGTGTGTGACTGTGCATAGATGTGTGAGTGGGTGATTTACTGGGTGCATGGTTTCAAGAGTGCATCTGTGATGGACTGTATGGGTGGGTGAGTGTGTGTATGGGTGTGTTAGTGAGTGAATGTATATCTCAGTCGTACATGTGTGAGTAACTACATACGTGAAAGGCAGTATATATGTGTGTTGGAGTATATAAATGGCTATAAGTGAGAGTGTGTGATAGTGAGAGTGGCTGTATGGATGAGTGTGTACTTGTATCAGTGATTGTATAAGTGCGTAAGAATGTGCTAGTATTTGTTTGAGTAAGTGAGCTGGTGTGTGTATAACTGTATAGGTGAGTAAATGGTAGTGTGATTAATTATTTGCATGACTGACTAGGTGTGTGAGTACCTCTATGGATGAGTGGCGGTGTGTGAGTGTCTATGTAGGTGTATGAGTGCATATGATAGTCCTGTACTGAGTGACTGTAAGTATGAGTGACTGTACAGGTGAGTGAGTGGATGTGTGTGTAGACCTAAGAATAAGTGAGTGTGTATGTAGTTATTGGTGTTGGAGTGTCTATGGTTTTGACAATGGCAGTCTGTAATTTACAGTGGGTGTATCAAAAGTTATATTAGGGTGTGAGAAGATGCATCAAATTATCACATGGATGATGTCATCAGTGATGTCATTTGAGATGTCATCAGTGATGTCATCAGTGATGTCACTGACCATGTCATGAGTGATGTAATATGTGACGTCATCAGCAGTGCATTGCGGGGGCGCGAGTTATAGTTAGCTGAACTAACTATAACGGGGGAATTTCACGGGTTTTGTCCAACTAACTATAACTGTCCCTAAAACCTATGGTTTTTTCAGTGAATTTCAAAGGTTTTTTAAATGCAAATTTCTAACTATAACGTGCCTTAAACCTATGGTTTTTTAAGTGAATTTCAAAGGTTTTTTAAATGCTAGTTTCTAACTATGCCTACAGAGGTAGGACATGTGAAGAAAGAAGAAAAACGCACAGAAAGAAGCAAAAGAAATGCAGAAAGAAGCAACAGACGTCCACAAAGACGAAGAAAAGTACAGGAAGAAGCAAAAGATGTGCAGAAAGAACCAACAGAGGAGCAGAAAGAGGCCTTGTTCCAAAATCACCCTGTGCCCACAACTTTTTCCGACGTGTACTGGTGGTAACTGACTCTGACTAACCAGAGCCAGTGCTATGCTAAAACACACTTAGAATACAGTGAAAACACCTACATACACTAGGGAACACTATGCGTTGGGGTACCCCTGTGATTAGCATGACCTCCTCTGTAAGTCCCTAGTACATAATAGGGCAGGGGGATTAAAACTACCTCTTAAAACGCGCTACAGGGCGCGTTTGCACAGTGGTGAAGGGAGGGGGCCTGAGGTGACATGTGTGCAAACGCACCCCGTGGCACGTTTTAAGTTGCGGGATTAAGTCCCCTTGAATTCTGAGTGTCCCTGGGCCCAATCTAGCCCCCCAGGTACCTACAGTTAGGACCACAGAGCTGAGTTGCAGAGAGGCGTTCCGAGGCCACGCACCTTTTTCACCTCTCTGCAACGCAACTCTGTTGTGCTTACTGAAGGTACCTGGTGGGCTAGTTGGACTCCAGGGACCCTCAGGATTGAAGGGGACTTAATCCCCAACTTAAAACACGCCACGGGCCTGTTTGCACACATGTCACCTCAAGCCCCGCCCCCTCCCTTCACCACTGTGCAAACGCGCCCGTGGCGCGTTTTAAGTTGGGGGATTAAGTTCCCTTGAATCATGAGGGTCCCTGGGGTCCAACTAGCCCACCCTGTACCTCCAGTATGCGCCACAGAGCTGCTTTGCAGAGAGGTGTAAAAAGGGGCGTGGCCTCTGTACACCTCTCTGCAACGCAGCCCCCTGGCGCATACTGGAGGTTCCTGGTGGGCTAGTTGGCCCCCAGGGACCCCCAGGGACCCCCAGTATTCAAGGGGAATTCGTTCCCCATCTGCAAACGCGCCAGGGGGAGCGTTTGCAGCGTGCTGCAAGGAGGGGGCGTGGCCTCCGGCGCGATGCCGGTCTTTTTTTTTTTTTTTTTAAAGAAGGGGGGCTGTGTGGCCCCCCTTCTTTTTCTAATTTATTGGCCCTGGGGACCCCATCCCCCAGGGCCTGCCCCCTAATATTTTGTTTAAAAAAAAAAAAATTTGGAAGGGGGCCGCGTGGCCCCCCTCCCCAGGCCTTAATCGGCCCCGGGGACCCCATCCCCGGGGCATGGCCTTCTTTTTTTTTTTTTTAAATAAAACTTATGGAGGGTGGCTGCGTTGCCCCCCTCCTCAGGCCACTTATGGCAGCGGGGACCCCAGCCCCCGGGGCCGGCCTTTGTATTTTTTTTCATTTAAAAAAAAAATAAAAAAATTTTGGGGACGGGGGCCGCGTGGCCCCCCTCCCGGGCCACTTGTAGCCATGGGGACCCCATCCCCCGGGGCTGGCCCTCTCCGTTGGGGACCGTGGGGGGGTCCCCAATCCCCCCACGGTCCCGCCGGCTCCCCGCGTCCCTCGGGAGCCGGCATTGCTTTTCCACATGGGGAGCTGCTAAGATGCACCCCGGGACACTGCAGGAGCCGGCCCTGGGGGGTGGTGGTCCCCAGGGCCATCACAGGCTCCAGGAGGGGGGCCGCGCGGCCCCCCTCCCAACTTCTTCAAAGCCCCGGGGAGGTGGTGGTCCCCAGGGCTCTGGGGGTCCGTAACGGACCCCCATATTTAAATATTTAGTGCCCCGAAGAGGTGGCAGTCCCCGGGGCGTGTGGGGGGGCAGGAGCACCCCCACACAGGTACTTTTATTTAAAAAAAAAAAAAGAAGCCCCGGGGGGTGGCGGTCCCCGGGGCTGCGGGAGGGCCGAGAGCCCTCCCGCACCATTTTTTTTAAAGCCCCGGGGGTGGCGGTCCCCGGGGCTTGGGGAGGCCTTAGAGCCCCCCCATACCTAAAATTCAAAAAACCCCGCATGCCCCCTGGACTTGGCCCACCCGGGGGCCAATTAACAACGAAGCGCGGGAGACCGCGCTTTGTTTTTTTTTTTTATCGGCTGGATCCGCACACCCAGCGCGTTTTTTGTCCTTGTGGGACCCCCTGAGCAGGCCTAGGGGGTCAGGGTGTTTCTACCCTGACCCCTTTTTGTGTTTTGCGCAGTTGTTTTACTGCTTTCTTGTGCCTCGGTTCTACCGAGGCACAAGATGGCTGCCAACACTTCCTGGTTTGGAGTGTTGACAGCCAATTACCATACAGCTCGTGATCGGGAGGGTACGCGGACCCTACGCGGCCATAGATATATATGTAGATTTATTTTTGATTTTCTCAGGAACTACTAAACGGATTTACACCATTTAAGCAAAAGGCACAACTCTGAACCAAGGGCTACCTTTTTGCCAAATTTGGTGTAATTCCGTTCAGCAGTTCGGGCTGTAGCTGCGATGAAAGGTTCCTATGGGAAATTGCATGGGGAAAACACGTTTTGGGACCCCCCTTTTTCTCGGCCCCGCTTGACGAATCACCCCGAGACTTTCAAGATAGGAGCGGACCGGAGCGGGCCACAAAGTTTGAAAATTTCGCAAAGATTCGTCAGCCGGCGCCAAAGTTATTTCAAATAGAATGTTGCGGATTTCCTATGGAAAATAGGTCCTAACTATAACTATCTACTGGCAACCGCCAGTAGATATATATATATATATATATATATATATATATATATATATATATATATATATGGTTTGGTCTGTGCTTACTTAAGGAATAAACTACACTGGAGTAAGACTGCTGGAGTGCGATCCTTTTGTTCTCTCAGGGAGGATTTCGTTGGATATATTACAAGCGGTTTGGTTCAACCGCATGGATTACGCACCTTCACGAGCGCCTGCAACCCGGCAAAAGTGAACCATTTGTGTGAGGATATATATATATATATATATATGAAAAAACAAACTCCTGAATTACCGCTTCCTGGTAATAAAGACAGGTACGGACCACTGCATATAGTTTCAAAGTGAGTGCTTTATTGCACTATCAGCATGACGCGTTTCGGCCGCGTTTCCACGGCCTTGATCACATGACACACCGGAACATCAACTGACTTTTTAAAGACGTGAACGTTCCTATTGCACCTCCCATGCATACTAATATAGCTAGTAGACATACTGTACATCAAGTCTTCAGCATAATGATCACCTCTTGTCTAATTTACAATTGCATATAAAAATAGACAACAGTAATGCAGTAAAGTATAATTGAAAGGTCTAAATACAAAAATAGCGACAATCTAATTGTTCCTAAAGATGTCATACCAACCTAATGGTTAAAATATATAAACAATGACCTTTACAATACAGGGACCAATGCAAATGGTAACATTAAAACATGAAGAGGTGCAGAAAGGAACCTGTACAAAAAGTGCAAGTGCAAAGATAAAATGAAATCCATATCAACTGATCGTGATTGATATTTACCGCATATCTATCACTGGATAAAAAACAATAGTCAGGGAAGCACTAGGCTGATGCAATTAATTTCAATCCAATAAAGTGCAAGTGCAAAATGGATATAGATAGAGTTCACATATAACCTCTACTCAATCTTTGTATAGATCCATAAAACAATATGTTAATACATTGAAGGAGCCCAAGCTAGTTAGTAGTTACATAAATGTATATTGATATGCAAAAACAGGGACTACTTGACTACAAACACTTATATTTAGCTGTCTCATGAGGAATCTGTAACTATACAGTACAAACAGGTAGCACCATTAAAAAAAAGGTTCATATAAGAGCATAAAATGTTAAGTAACTGTGGGTATAAAAAAAACAGCATAAAACCTGCCTTAAAAAAACGGTTAAAATCCCCGCCATCGCCAGGTCAACCAAAGTAAAAACCAGGTAAAAACAAGGCTAAAACCAGTCCCAAATGCAAGCTAAAATACTATCCCATAGACACCACACAGGCTCAACATATTGACGGTAGACAGAAACAATATAATGGTCCCATAGTGTAGTATACAATCTAAAGAAATATATCTTTATAGAAAATGATGAAGGTCTTCTCCTGTATTTAGACCTTTCGGGATCTTAGTATCTAATAACAAGATATAATGGGACTCTAATTGGCGTAGTTTCTTCTCCCTGTTTCCACCTCTTGGATCTTTGGGCACTGAATCTATGACATAGTAACTCAAATCTTTCAAGTCATTTCTATGTACCAGTTTAAAATGACGAGCTACAGGATAGCTTTGATCTGAATTGACAATTGCACGTAAGTGCTGAAGTATGCGGTTGAATACCTGTAGCTTGGTGCTTCCAATATATTTTAGGTTACAAGTACATTCCAGTACATATACCGCAAAATCCGTGCGACATGTAAAAAACCCTCTGATTTTAATAGGGGTAGGATCAAAAGCATTAAGATATTCAGTTATGTTAGTGCCAAATTTACATGCCCGACAAGAACTACACTTGTGGAACCCTGTTCTTTTAGAAAGCCAGTTACTGGAGGCTCCCACCTCCGGACTAGATTTAACCAGGGCATCCCTCATGGAGGGAGCCCGTCTAAAGGTGATTTGAGGATAATCAGGTAATATCTGTGATAAAGTGATGTCAGTTTTAAGTATAGGCCAGTGTTTCTTTACAATACCTCTAAACTTTTTCTCTTGACAGCTGTATGTCGTAATGAGTCTTATTTGGTCCGTACACTGTGAAGGGTCACCACTGTATCTGATTACCCCCCTATTTCTTTCCTTAGTAATGGTGCCCAGGCACTGCTCTCTGGTGTGGTTATTAGGTCTCAATTTAGCTGTTTCTAACTCACTGGGAGTATAACCACGAGCAATAAACCTGTTCACTGCTTGAGTCTGACATTCTATAAGATCAATTTCAGAGCTACAGATTCTTCTCATTCTTAAAAATTCCCCGTACGGAATACTCTTAATCAAATGATTAGGGTGGGAACTGCTGGCATGTAATATGGCATTCCCAGCTGTGGTCTTCCTGTGGAGTCTAGTTTGTAATGTGTTCTGATCCACGAATACTTCCACATCTAAAAATTGAACAACTTGTGTACTGATGTCAGCTGTAAATCGTAGATTCAACTCATTGTTGTTAACCACCTCTACAAATCCTCTAGCTGATTCTACAGTGCCCTTCCAGATTATACATATATCATCAATAAAACGCCAAAATTCAACCACATGAGCATCGTACAAATCTCCGTGGGTGCCCCTGAGGACATGCTCCTCCCACCACCCAACGTGAAGACACGCATAGCTGGGGGAGAAGCATGCCCCCATCGCCACCCCACGGAGCTGCTGATAGATCTCCCTATTGAACATAAAATAATTGTTCAATAAACATAACTCAATCATGTTTAAAATCATTTCATTGTGTAGGCAGAAATTGATACTTCGTTTGTCTAAAAAGTATTTGACAGCTTTTATGCCATCCACATGATGAATGCTGGTATATAGGGAACATATATCCATTACAATCAGTACATAGTCTTCCTGCCAGACGATAGTTTGTAACTTAGATAGAAAGTGACCCGTGTCCTTGATATAGGAGGGAAGATCTTCCACAAAATCACGGAGGAAGTAATCCACATACTTAGATACTGGCTCAAGGAGACTACGTTGTGCAGATATTATAGGTCGTCCTGGTATAGGTGTCACTTTTTTATGTATCTTGGGAATGAAATACAGGGTGGGAATGATTGGAAATTCATTTCTAAGGAAATTATATTCATGTTTACTTAGAAGTCCCTCCCTCTTCCATTGTCCTAATTTGTTCACAACTGTCTCCATGATCTGTCGTGTATCACTAAATGAAGCTTTTCTGTAGCATGTGGTGTCTCTTAGATGACGATCTGCTTCTTCCATATACAAAGTACGGGGCCAGATCACGATATTTCCCCCTTTGTCAGCTTTATTTATGATGACATTTGGATTTTCTTTCAGCTTACACATAAGCTTTGAGTATTGAATCTCCTTGTATCTACGTTGTTTTTGTTTGCGCAAAGTTACGCAGTTGAGGGTCTTAAGATCTTCAATAACACAATCGCTGAATGTGTCTATCGCGTCTTTTGGCATGAGGGGGATGAAGGTAGAAGGTGGTCGAAAAGGACTAATACATGGTAAGTTAGTTCTAATACCCATTGCTTGTAAATCGTCCTGAGTAGAACCACTAGTTTCCATATCATCATTACTTAATGCATGCACAGTTCGTAAAATGCTCTTGTCTGAAACTAGAAGGTTAGAAATTGATGGGTGGGTATTTGTGATGTTAGCAGCTGTTTCATGTGTCTTAGTCAATTTAAAATGCTTTTTGAGTTTTAGTTTTCGGATAAATTTGAAGACATCTATACGGGATTGAACATACTTGAATTAATTTTGAGGGCAGAAAGATAATCCCAGGGAAAGCAATTGTGTTTCCGCCTTGGTGAGTTCAATGTCTGACAAATTCACTACGGTGTTATCAGGAATGTTTGATTGATTCCATGTAGTTACCATTTCTTTCCTCTGCCCCTCTTGTTGCTGTTGTAACCTCGTGCGCCTACATTTCCTCCTTTGTTTCCTGCGCTTCTTGTTTCTTCTGCGCTTTTCCTCGTTTGAGGTCGTGGCCGTAACGTTTGACGGCGGTCTTCTATTAAAAAACCAAGTTCTTCCGATGGTGTATATTTTGTAGGTACTTGGATCTGCATTGTACTGGACCCGTTGTCATCCGAATCCATACTACTTGCAGCTGAACTCAAATCAATATCCGAGGCCACAGCATTGGTGGCAACTGGTGTAGGAGTTTCTGGAAGCTTTGACACGAGTGCTTGTCTTTTGACAGTGTCGTATTTTCGGGCAAACGTAAATATCCTGCCAGTCTCATAGTCACGTTTGTCTCGTGCAAATTTCCATATTTTGCGAGATTTGATTGTTTCTTCATGTTTTGTGAGGCGGATATCAATCTCTTCTCTACTTTTCTTAATAAAGTCTTTTTGTTCATGATTCTCTAATTGTTGGTTTATTTTGTCCACTTCCTTAAGGATTTCATTCCGGTCAATTTCCGCGTACTTTATGAGAATGGATACCATATTTATGGACGCCTCCAAATTATTTGTGGCCCATTCTTTAAGCATGAGGGGATTTGGGTTCTCAAACGATGGAGCAATGAGAACCCTTAATCCCCGCGGTACTCTACCCACTTCTCTATACTTTTCCAGTGACCTTTTTTCCCACCATTTAGTAACCTCCGTCCGGAGTAACTTTTCTAATTTTTTCATCAAAGTTTTCACATCATTTGTATTTTTAGTCTCTTTGTCATGTCCTTGTGGTGCTTCTTCAACATTAGGTAAATTTAAGAATAAAGCATCTGCCACCGCCTCTCGGTTCTGTAGCGCGTCTGCTGACGTTGTCATAATTAATGGCAATCGTTGTAAATGCACAATGCGCTATCTACTATCGCGTAGTTAGCGCAATTTGATCCAGAGTTCCGCACCCTCCCACCTGGAGAAGTACCCCTGGAAGTGAAACCGGTAGGGACCTTGATTACAAGGGCCCCTCCCTCCAGGTCAGGCAACCCCTGAACCTGGCACCCCAGCCAAGGATCTAAACCCTGTGGCTGGGCAGACCCCAGACCCCCTGGAGCTCTGAATACAGACGCCCCGGGTTCTCCCGACACTGGGGGATCCCCTTCCATGGATGGCCCATCGGGACAGCCTAGGCTCCCAACCTGGGGTTCCCTTATGGAACTCTCCAGGCCCTGAGACTGTGGTTGGGGCACCTCGGGACACCTCCCCGTCTCACTCCTTCCTATAGATAGGATGTGAGGCCCTACAACCCTCTCACTATCCTGGGACCTAGCTGGGCTATTCTCCACCTCTCCCACCTCGCTGGGTTGGAAGATCCCTGCACCACCCCCTTCAGGATCACTCCCGAATTCCCTCTCAGACTCCTTGGCACTCACCCAAAGGTCTGCCTCCCGTGCAAGCTCCCTGGGGTCGGAGAGCCCACACTGCAACAGGTGGTGGCGCAACCTGGGAAAACAACTCTTGAGCACATGCTCCCTGATAATCAGGCGGAACAGCTCTTCCCCATCTCTCACCGCGCCACCCACCATCCACTCCTCCAGTGCAGTCAACACACGTCCACATACTCCCCCCAAGACTGATGGGACAGTTTCTTGCCGCCCCTAAATTCCAACCTGCCCCCCTCCTCCTGGGGATCAGGCACCATCTTCCGGGTTCTGGGAGTGGGACTTCCTGCACTGGCTTCACTCTCGCTGCCTCCACTGGATCCCACCCTCACTGGTGAATCCAGACCGCCGAAACCACTCTCAGGGGACAACCTACCCCCCTGAGCTAGTCTCTCCCTGGCGAAGGCCCTCTCCGCCTTAGCCATCCTCTCCTGTGCTAGGACCATCTCGGTCTCTAGCCTCTTTTCTTCAACTCTCAGCTGCGCTAGCTCCACTCTGAGCCTTTCCCGCGCCAGCTGATACTCCCTTTCTTCCCTCCTATCTACCCACTCTTTTGGGGACAGGGAAAGGGGTGGGGCAGTGCCCCCAGGGCTGGACCCAGCACGGGACTCCTCTCTCTGGTGTCCTCTTTCGCTACCGGTGTCTCTGCCCTAACATCCTCTTCCTCCTCAGAGTCACCACCCTCCAGGGTTATGGACTGGGACCCCTCACTCTCAGAGTCCCCCTCACGGTCTCTACCAGATCCATCCCCTAAATATGCGGAGGGGTAATCGGAAAGGTCCCCGCAGGGCTCTAAGGGTTCCCCCCTTCTCAGGGCCTCATAGAGGAACAACTTCCTGCGGGTGTTGCCTACTGTGGGTATCCCTCTCTCTCGGCAGAGGTCTATCACCTCCTGCTCAGTGTACTCCCCCAGGCAATCCTCGTCGTAGGTTAACCCCATCCTGGTGAGATACCCTCGGGATACACCACCCACAGTGCAACAGGGGAACACAATTCAAGCACAACACTTTTAGGAGGAAATACAGTCAGCAAAACAGTCCCCAAATCTGTGATTTTCTAAGTGCTCACTTTTGCAGTGCAACCAGTTGTCGCTGTGGTACTGCGCAAACACAAGTCCTATCCCACTGCTGAGCACCAATGTTGGAAACGGGGTAGCGTGGTGCAGAGCGGGCAGGCCAAACTCCGGAGGAATTGTGTAAAGCATCCGCGCAGCACACACAGGCGACACACCAGGCACACTACAAACGGAGACCACACCAGTTTAGGTGAAAAACAGCATATGTATTATGCCGAACTCAGCACCAATAATCACAGTGGTGTACACAGCGCCAACTGGCACCAGACAGTCATAGACAAGGGGACTATTTACAGGGCACTAACGAGCATAAACAACAGCCTATTCAGGCACATTCAGTTAATCAAAAAGCAGATGCAGGTAGGCACAAAACACTAGAGGTAAAGAGGAACCTGTGTCAGCCTAGGCGTAACCACATCCCGCGCAGTGGGTGCCCTAGTGCAAGTAGCATTCAACATAGGTACATTTAACTCAGAGCAAGTACTTCAGTGAGGCTCAATGCAGGTAGGTGCATTCAATCCTGTAGTGACCTTTAAAGCAAGTAGGCCTTCAACCCTGTAGATAATGCAGAGGAGGTTACCACTGAGGCTCAATACATTTAGGCCGATTCAATTCAGTATAGACCTGGCTACCGGAAAGCAAGGAGCAGGGGAAACATTTCCTCATTAGATTAGCCTAAACCCCCTGAACAGTGGCCTAATCATCCGTGTAAGGGCCTCATTAGGGGCCTAAACAACACATCCTGCATAGCGTTGGACTTAAACCTGTGCATGAGGCAAGAACTGAAAAATCAGGAGCAGGGTGCTCATCATGCGTAACCATAGGCAGAAAACAGATTATGCCACCCAATCAGCAAGGTCCCCTGGTGCAGGTGAGTTCTAGACACCACAGCGTCGAGAGAGCCCCTGTCTGGGACTCTAGATCAAAAATTAGGTGGCCCACACAGTTCTGGCCAGTGGGGGGTCCCCTCCTGGGACCCGAGGCTAGAAAAATGCCTCAACGTTGCAGCGACCCGCAACTGCGGCGTCGCTGTGTAGCCCCCGGGGCACTGTGGCCCTGTCCGTGGTGGAGCCCCACGGGGCTTCCAAATTACTCAGGCTGCACGTTGCAGCTGCCCACTGCCAGGCGGGGCAGCTGGAAGAACGCAATCGGCACCGTACGGGGGCCGGGCACCGGCAGTATGCCCCGATACCTCCCCCACCAAGGCAAGGCAGAGCCCCCACTCACCGGGCTCACTGGAGGACTCCTTCTAGCAGGGGACAGGCACCGGTCTGTGCCTCGTCAGTCACCTGCTCTCCTCACCGGCGCTGCACGCGAGGCGGCTTCCCCTCTTCACCCGGGCCCCCTCCTGGGACCCGGGACTTCTCTGCACGGCTCGCGGGGCTCCGGACGGCTTCCGGCTGCATGCGGGGCTCTCCCCAGCTCCCAGGGAGCCCCGCCTCCACGGAGCGACGTTTCCGTCGACGATCGCGCTGACCAGCGCGGGGTAGGCTCCCGCCTGGCTGCTTCCAGCGCCGGCGTCCTCACACGAGGCGGGGTAGGCTCCCGCCTCGTCCCACTCTTCTCCTGCCTTCACCCGGGCCCCCTCCTGGGGCTCGGGACTTCGATAGGGAGCCCGCGAGGCTCCAGCCGGCCTCCTAAGGCCCCGCCCACAGTCAGGCAGAGGTGCCTGGCTTCCGCGTCGGCTCCGGGCCTGCGGCGGTGATCTTGGGCAATTTCCCAGTGCGGCAACGAGGGGTAGGCTCCCTCCCACGTCAACGCACTACGCAGGGTGGGCACCCGCTCTCCAACAAAGCAAACGTGGGGTGGGCACCCGCGGAAGAGTGTACACGCGCGGGGTGGGCACCCGCTCTTCTCCTGCACACAGGTGGGATCCCCACGCCCGGGGTCCCCTCGGGGGTCACGCAGCCCCACGCTGCAGGGTCAGATACGCTCCTCTCCTCCTGGGCAGATATAGCGCCTTAGCAGCCCAGCGCTGCAGGCACCAGCTCCTCTTCATGCAGGCAGGCAACCGACAGTTAAAGTCTAGCGCTCCCACCTTCAGGGTCCCGCAGGATAAGCAGCGCTCTGGCAGTCCCAATATGGCGCTCACAAGGCGCTAGAGTCCTTTCGCATTCAGGGTCCCACAGAAGCAGGTAGGCCCATGCTCCTCACCTCCTGGAAGGGCAGTCCAGCACAATATAGCGCTTTCGCAGCCCAGCGCTGCGGACGTCGACTCCTCTTATCCTGGGCGGACCCCGGGCTCCAGGGGCTGGGTTTAGGGCGGTAGGAGAGCAGGCCAGCATTACTGGGTCAGATCAACGGGCAGTGGGTACTCATCGGAACAGGACCGCAGCACCTAGAAGCAGTCATCCCCCATAACGTGGTACTCCTCCTGTCATGGCAGTCTACACTCCAGTAAGGGGCTCTCACTGGCCCTGTGGACGGTGGAGGGGTGCAGATGGGCACATGGGCCAGCACACAGGCCCAATGTGGCGGTTCCTCCTGGCAGGGTGTCCCCTCTCAATCAGTCCACCCTCCGCACTGTCTGCCTCTCACTGTCTCTGACTCTTCACTGAGCACATGGCAGCCCAGCCCTCCTATATGTATCCCCCTCACCCCACCTACCAGACAGGGCTGGAAGCTTCCAGAAGGTTCCCTGGGAAACCGGTCTAAACTGGTTTAGGGGGAGGAGTAGAGCACCCTGGGTGCGAAGTTTCCCTCCAACAGCAGGGGTGCTGGGAAACGAACAACTAGCCTGCCACTCCACCTCAGTCAGGCGTCACATGGGCAGGCAGGCATGGCGTCCATTTTAACAGTGACATTTTATCCAAGTGCACTTCTAAAATGGTGGAGCTAACAGTGTGTACAACATTGCACAGCATTTATTATTTTCTGTTCAGACACACCATGTTTTATTGTTACACAAGGGAAAAAATTCAGGGCAAAAGGGCCAAGTCTGTATGTATGTATGTATGTATGTATGTATGTATATATATATATATATATATATATATATATATATATATATATATATATATATATATATATATTACCTACTGGCAGTTGCCAGTAGATAGTATAGTTAGGACCTAGTTTCCATGCGAAGAGTATTTTTTGATTTGCCACTAACTTTGGCATTGTTTGACGAATCGTCGTGAAATTCTCACAACTATTGGTGCAGTCACTTCAGCTGCTGTCTTGAATATTTTGGGGTAAATCGTCAAGCGGGGCCGAGAAAAAGGGAGGGTCCCAAAAACTCTTTTCCTCCATGTTAATTTCCATAGGAAACTTTAGACACAGCTACAGCCCAAACTGCTGAACGGAATTACACCCAATTTGGGAGAAAGGTAGCTCTTGGTCCAGAAAGTACTCTTTTTGTTAAATGTTGTAAATCCACTCAGTAGTTGCTGAGAAATTCAAGGATTCATCAGATATACAACTGAGGCCTCAGTGGTTCCGCGACCCCTCCCGATCTTGTGCCTGAGATCTGACTGGCTGCCAACACTTCAAACCAGGAAGTACTGGCAGCCATCTTTTGACTCGGTTGAACTGAGTCACAAGCAAAAACATAAAAAAAAGAAAAGGGGGCAGGGTAGAAACACCCTGACCCCCTAGGATTCTTGGGGGTGGGGGGTCCTGGATATAATGATCGGGGCCCCGCGCAGGCCCTCGCAGCCCCAGGGACCACCACCTCCCCTGGGCTATATTAAATTATAATGCGTGGGGGGCTCCAGCCCCCCATGCAGCCCTGGGGACCGCCACCTTCCCGGGGCTAATACAGTCGAATATGAGGGGCCACGTGGCCCCCCGCTGCCCCAGGGACCACCACCTTCCCGCGGCACACACTTTATTATTTAAAAGAAAGCGGTGGAGGCCCTATGGCATCCCCCACAGCCCCGGGGACCGCCACCTCCCCGGGGCACAAATTAAATCACTAAAGGGGTCAGTTTTGGGCCCCTGGGGCAAATGTGAATGAAGGAGGGGGGCCGTGTGGCCCCCCTCCAGGAGCCCTAGATGGCCCTGGGGACCGGCATCCCGCAGGGTCGGCTCCAGCAATGTCCCGGGGTGCCCACCCCCGGGACATTGAAGTTTGCTATGGCTTGGCAGCACTGCTCCGGCCAAGCCATAGCAAACACTGCTCTGCTTCATGGAAGCGAGAGCATTAAAAATGCTCTCACTTCCAAGAAGAGGAGCAGAATTGCTTTTGGACAGAGGGAGCTGCATGTTTGCAGCTCCCTCTGTCCAAAAGCATAGCCGGCCCCCGCAGGAGGCGGGGAGCCAGCAGGGACCACGTGGGCCTTGAGGCTCCCCCTGCTGTCCCCAATGAGGTGGCCATGCCCCGGGGGATGTGGTCCCCAGATCAATATCGGCCCGTGAAGGGGGGACACGGTGGCCCTCCTCCCCATTTAAAAAAAAATGATGAAGGCCTGGCCCTGGGGGATGGGGTCCCGGGGCCAAAATAGGCCTGGGGAGGGGGGCCGCGCGCCCCCCTCCCACGCACATACCAAAAAAATATATATAAAGGCCAGGCCCCGGGTGATGGTGTCTCCAGGGCCGAAATCAGCCTCGAGAGGAGGGCTGCGTGGCCCCCCTCACAATTATTAAAAAAAGATGCAAAAAAATGGGCATGCCCCGGGGGATGGGGTCCCCGGGTCATAAATGGCCCGGGAGGGGGGGCCCTGAGCACCCCTCCCTTTCAAATGTAAGCAAAAAAATAAAATAAAGGCCGGGCCCCAGGAAATGGGATCCCTGGGGCCGGAACCGGCCCTGGAGGGGGGGCGGCATGGCCCCCTCCTGTTTTAAATGAAAATAATTTAAAAAAGGATCAGGCCCCGGGGGTTGGGGGCCCCGGGGCCCAAAATGGTCCAGGTATATAAAAAAGAAAAGAAACAAAAAAAAAAAAACAGCAACTCACAGGAGGCCCTGCCCCCTTTCTCTACTACTCTGCAAATGCACCTCCTGGTGCGCTCCTGGTTGGGTAATGAAGTCCCATTTGGCTGCTGAGGGTCCTTAGTGGCCAAGAAGACCTCCGGTTACCTCCAGTAAGCCCCACACAGTGGGATTGCTGAGAGGTGGTTTCTCATGTTACTGGCAGCCATTGAGAGTGCTTGATCCCACGGGAGTCTGACTCCTGAGGGAGCAAATTGGCCCAAAGGGAAAAAAGCTCCCCGGGCAAATCAGAATGCTCTATTTTTGAATTGACTCTCACGGGAGTCTCTCGAACCCAACCATCCAGATATAAAAATATTTGAAAACCTTAACTTCTCAAAAGTTACTGAACATGTTTACACCATATCACAAAAAGCATGCTCTCTGGATCAAGATCTAGCTTCCTGCCAAATTTGGTGTAATTCCATTCAGCAGTTTTTGTGGTAGGGCTGTCTAAAAAGTACATGGAAAATGCATGGGGATTTTGCGCTTTGGGACCCCCTTTTTCTCATTCCCTGCTTGACGGATCACCCCAAAACCTTCCATACACAAACTAGGCAAAAGAGAGCACTTTTGTGGAAACTTTAGTGAAAATTGGCCAAAAGGCGCCAAAGTTATTAGCAAATCAAAAAGGCATTTCCTAACTGTAACTACCCAGTGTCAGCCGCCACTGGTATTACACTGCAAAACTGGTGATACCTATTCTGTAGTAATGGTTTGATCACACTTTATATTGAAAAGACATTTCGTGTTTTCTTAATAACTTTGTCAGCGTTAGACTAATCTGCACAAAACATTCAAACATTCCAAAAAAGGTCATCACATTTAGATTTGACATTAGGGGCGCAAAAGGGGTAAAAATGTAGAGGTATTTGGACTGTTTGTCTGTAGAGGTCAATGAATCTGAGTTTGTGGACTCTTCGTGGACCCAAACTTAAAAAAAAAAAATCTAATTGGACAAGGGGGCTATTTCTCCCATCTTCCATTTCAGGTCTGCAGACCCACAGTTTGCCCTGTGGGCCCACAGTCCTCTAATTCACTGGCTGCAACTTGAAGGAAAATATTGCAGCCGCATAAGGAGGTAAGAGGGGAATATCCCCTGACCCCAAGGCTCAGAGGAGGAGCCGAAAAGTGCTGCCTGTTAGATCAAAATAAAGAAAAGTACATTTTGTCGCAGGGGGCATAAAACCAAAAGACAGGGTTTGCAGACTTAGCATGGCTACAAAAGTCCACGAACCTTAGCTTAAAGCCTGAAAACCCACACATGTTTGTGCACCTTTATTGGACGTTTCATAGGGTTTGCGGGTCCATAAATCAATGGAAGGTCTAAGAAGAGCTCAGGATTCTGTGTGGCTTTGAAAACCCAAATTGGGGTCCGTGACCCAAATATAAAAAGTACATAACAGATAATACGTAATGTGGTCCTGTATTGCCACCTTGGGTTGTGTTGTGATTTTAAAACTTCTCTTTCTGCCTCGGTCTATACTACACAGTAGTTGTCACCACTATGTAGTTATGGTTCAGCTGCACTTTCTATTGAAAAGGCACTTTGTGCTTTACTTATAACTTTTGACCAAATGAACGGATCTGTGGGGAGGGGGGTTAATAAAGTTGTGTTTCCCTCATTTTAGCTCCCATAGGAAACTACTCAGTGGACCTTAGAGGGTTGGCATGCTTGTTTATTTCTGTCATTTGATGTCCATGGACTATCCACAAATTCATAACTTAAAAAAAGGAATTTGATTGGATGAGCGAGCCTTTTTTCCGAGCATGCCTTTTGGAGCCACTCTTCCAAAGCTGGAACCACGGATCTAAGAACTATGACTGGCTGTCACAAATGAAAGATTTCTCTTGTGACAGCTATTTCAGGAGACGAGACAAGGAGCTTGCATCCTGCATGAAAAAAGGCAGTGGGCCCTAAGGCCAAAGTAAGGGCACCCTGAAAGGCTCCCCCCTACAAGAGTAAAAAAATATTGAGCAAAGTTACATGATCTGCAGTACCTTTTCGGAAACCAGAGCTAACCAACCTCTAACATAACAGTTGTGGTCTGTAATACCAAAAAAAAGATACTGCTGACCTCGGCCATCAATGAAGGTGTTGGGGATCTGCGTATCTCAAACAATCTACTCCAGCTCTTGGTCAAGCTTTGTGACCTGGTACAGCGAACCAAAGATAAACTTCATCAATGTTTGTGCCGGTGAAGCTTGCCCTGGGTTTGTGGTACATGGGTGTGAAACTTGACTTGGATCTGTAGTTCCAAATGAGGATCCATGGACTCAAGTCTTTTTTTAAAAAAAGCATACGGCCTGGCCAAATGGCAAATTATGTAGTCCAAGCCCTATGGGCTGCAGTGTTTGGCTGCCCAGAGTGGGTTGGGTACAAGACATGGCAGGAGACCAGGCCTTACAGTCAAGTCCAGCTGCGCACAGCCAAAGGCTGTACATAGTGGGGCATTGGCTGCCCACAGCTGGTTAGACCCAGGAGCTGGCAGTGCAAGGTTTCGATGCCAACCCCATTGCACATAACCAAAGGTGGGTACATTGAGTTTGGTTGCTTGCAGTGTGTTAGCAGCCACCTCGAGTGCAGTACCAAGCTGGAGGCCAAGCCCTGTGGCCAACCTCTGCTATGCACATAGCTGAAGTCTGCATGGACTGGGGGGTTAGCCACCCTCTGTTGATTGGGCTCAGGGTCTGGCCTGTGACCAATCCCTGAAGCAAACCCCTATTGCTCATAGCTAAATGCCATGTGCAGCAAGGTTGGCTGTCTGAGGTGGGTTGGCTGCACATCTGCATATGTGCTATATATGCTCCGTGGCAGTAGAATAGATGCGGCCTAATGACAGTATTTTGAGTAACTGTACCAATAAATACAAACTCATGCATTTATTACTACAGTGCAAAGGTCAAATTCCATTTTATTAGTACAATGAAATGACTTGAGAAAAACACTGTTTCCTGATTCATATGTTACAATGATGTTACTCTGGAAATAACAATCCTAATACTTATGGGGCCTCTTCAGTGTGAATTTACTCTACTGCACAACTTGTACTCTTTCAACACAGTTTTGGGAAACTACCTTTTTTTTGAAAGATGAATGTATATGAAAAATGCATGGGAACAAAATGTCATGACATAACCACATATTCAGATGTGTAGAGTGTAATATACCATTTATTGCCATTGTTGAGTGTGGAGTGAGAGAGACAAAAAGAGAGAACGAGAGAGAGAGACAGGGAAGCCTGAAAGAGAAAAGAGAGAATGGGTAACGGTGCAATATGGCCCAATACTGTCAGCGAGGTATACCGGTGTCATCATAAACCATGAGGCCAAAGTTTGAAAAGGTATTTTTGAAACAGGGATACGTTTACTAAAAATAAGTAAAATATTGGCACATACTCCTTAGTTGCCGGCAGTAAAAAGAAGAGACCAATACTTAAGTAGTTAGAAATGAAGAATTTTGGATTTTTCTTTCACATTACAATCAAATTATATCTGTTGAAAGGAGAGAATGTTGAAGCTGTTCTCCTCGAGGTGTAGCTGACAATGGGTACTAATTGGAACTAGAAAGTTTGCCTTTTCTTGTTATGATAACCCTACTGCCTAATTCGGCTCTGTACAGTGGTTTAGAAGCTGTCATTAGCATGTGACAACCAATATTTCACAGGGCTTTGTTGCCACAGTTGTCACTGTGTAGTTATTTTTAAGTCAGAGTTTCAATAGGAAGAGCGTTTTTTTTCTTTTGCAGATAACTCTGGTGCTGTTTGATGAATCTTCATGGAACGTTCCAAAATAAAGTTCATCCACCTCAACTGAGATCTGTAAAGTGGGGGCCCCGAAAAGGGGCAGGGGGTGCAAAAACAAATTTTTACCACACAGTTTCCCATGGCAATTTTGGGAAGTGATACAGATAAAAATGGCTTAACAGAATTACACTAACTTTGGCAGAAAGATACATCTTTACTCATTTCATTTCATTTCATTTATTCTTTATTTCGGTTAAAAATAACCATAAAAGATTTCACAAAACAGTACAATTGTTTCCACAATACGTCTTATGAAAAGTAAAATACAACACAGTGCTAATAATTCATTATGGAATCAACCTGGATTTAACCAACCAATTTAGCAATGTTCTAGCGGTATCGCAAGTACATAAATATTAAATAATTTAAAATATTAATAAAAAAATGAAAAAAACAGATTTGAGGAACAGCTCTTGCAGGACAATCTTAAAAAAAAAAATACCTATGTGAACAGATAATCACCATCTTTACTCAGAAAGAGCACTTTTTATAATTTTGTGTAAATCTATTCAGCCGTTTTTTAAATATCAATGTTTAAAATATAGTGATATCTGGACTGTTTGTTCAGCGGGAATACAAAATTAATTTTAATATAATGTAACATATTATTACCATACCTAACTATAACGTCATTGATGTTTTTTCAGTGAATTCTATGGTTTTTTTAAACATAAAGTAAGACTTGTATCCTTGCTCTGCACCCAATTTCATTGGCCGCAGGGCCTGGCAATCACAATATAAGGGGAGATATTTTAAATAAGTCAGACCTAATGGCTTTGTCAAAGGATTAGAAGATCATTATATTAAACGCAGGCCTATTGGATTAATCAGGGGTCAGCACATAAATATGTAAAAAGTGGACCCATAGGCTTTGTAAACAAATCACCACAATAGTTTACCAATAACCACAATCCAAGACATTTAATATTAATACACACATGCCACTATTCGAGAATGATTATTGTCAAAAAAATATTTAAAATAAGGAACTTTTAATAAAAATAATCATTAACAGTGTGTCTGACCTTTATTTTAACATACTTCAGACCACAAAATGCAGCCATAGGACCAACCACAAGGTCTCCCCACCAGGGCCGGACTGGCCATAGCGGGCACCAGGCGTTTCCCCGGTAGGCCGCTAGGGTGGGGGCCGGTTTTGGGCCCCTGGGGGGCCGTTTTTGTTACCGGGGGTCGGCAATATCGGCCCCCTGTAACAAGATCGGCCGAAATCGACAAACGCAAACTGCTCGGCTGCACTCCCCCTCACCCCAGGGGGGGCTGGCTGAGCAGTTTGCCAGGGCCGGTTTCTGTTCCCAGTCCGGCCCTGCCCCCCACACTCCTGCTGAAGAGCTTACAGCTGCAGCTTTGAGTGCTTTCGAAGTAATGGTATGCGGTCCTGAGGTCATGGATTCAATGACCCAGGAGACTTACTGTGATTTTTCAAAAAACATTCCTGGGGGGCTGCTGTGCTTCTTTAAACTGAATACAAGCCTTGTTGTTGAAACAGGTACGCAAGAGTGAACCATCTCTGAAACTCAAAATAGACTCTTATTTTCAGCTGTGCTAAAATTAGTTCAGTGCTTAGAAGTAGCAGAATGAGGGTAGAATTGCTTTGAAGTATATAGCAAATATGTTAGAGTTTTCCCTTTAATTTGCTCTTTTAGTGAACATTGGTGCTGACATTTTATTTGTCTTCACTGTAGTTACAGTTCATATTGTGTGCATTCGAATAAGACATCTTTAAAATGTAGTCCTCCTTTTCTAGTGTTCTTGAGTGTGTTATTCCTCAATGAAAGAGGGTTTGGAGTGCCACAAATTACCCCTGTAATATTGCACTGGATTGATTGTTACACAACACATGTCTCACTCAAATATTGCTCAGTGGGGTGTGAGGTGGTTGCAGTTCAACTGTTTTTCTTTCGTTTTGGGCTGGCACATTGACTGAGTCCTTAGTGCCAGGGGGTCTAGAAAACTGAACTCTGTGTTTTCGAACAATCTAGAAAATGTATATTTGGCACCAAACGGGGGACATACATTTTCTAGATCCTTGAGTAATTTTAAATAACACACTCTGACATCTGTTGAAATATTAGGTCACTCCTTCAACTTAAATAGGTATAGGTATAGGAATTGTTTGTCAGGCGCTTGACTTATAAAAGATATTTCCATTTTTGATTTCTGATCTTGAATCTCATACTGCTTGAAATTGTTTATTTAAAATGGTGCATGCTCCTCTTTCAAGAAGGGGAACATTTCGGGGCACCAGTCGACCAACACCTCCTTGCTAGGGAGTATCCCTATCACAGTGGGTGAGGTGACATGCTTGGTAAATGCACGTGCTGTATACTTTGGTGAAGTGGTGAAGTTTGATGCTATAAGTCCCAACAATGGGAGCTTTCATACTTACAGACCTGCTGTACTACCAGCTAATTGTAAACCCTTTCGTGACTAAGAAGTCCCATTAGGCAATCAAGAACACCAAGCATGGTTTGGTGGTCTGTTACACCATATAGTACAGAACAACAGAATGGGCCCCTTAAGTAATGAAGGGGCCATATGGCCTGCATTTTCTGGGTATACATCCGCCAATGAAGAGGCCAAGATGGCGCCTGCCAAGCGGTGAGGCATTGCCCAGTGCCATGGGAGCTGCTCCGTGTGGCCGCCGGCTTCCGTGTTCGCCCATCTTTCAGTTCCCTCTCCCTGGGTCCACCCCTGGATCGGGGGACTACTCACTGCGGTCAATTGCCCGCATGACGAACGGGACACCTGGAGGTTACACCGAGTCCTAACGGAGGTGAGATCTCCCCCGGTGCCGGGGGGGAGGGGCGCGCTCTCACCGTACTGTCGCTGAAGTCTGGGCGATTTTGGTCAGTTGCGCTGATGCTGCCTGTTGGCTGTGAGGAGCGCTTCATTGTGAGGCCGTTTTTAGTCTCCTCGACGATCGCCTCGTGGATGGTGCCTGACCCCAAAATGGTGGCGAAACGAGGACTTTTCAGAGCATCTCATCCTCTCCTGGGGTGCTGCGCGAGGAGACCTGGGCATGCTGGACGATCGTTGCCGTACCTGTGCCCACTGATTGGAAGATGCCTATCATTGTGGGGCCGCTTTTGTCTCCAAGACGATCTTTATATGGCAAATTACTCTAATTGTCTCTGCCCCAGCGTTTTCGACCGGATCTTAAGATGGCCGCCCTAACACTTCCCCTCTGGGCCATAGAGATTCATGGGGACTGACTGTATCCGAACTTGCAATGACTCGTACCCCCTGCCTGAGTTCTAGATGGCCGACTCAGTGAGACCCTCTGCGATGCTCTTTCCTCCCCTGCTCTTTAATCATTGATCACCGTCGGGACCTCAACCAGCCCAACCCAAGGGTTATAGAGTGCAATGGGGACCGACTGAATTGAAACCTTAAGGACTCACCCCCCCTTGCCTGACCTCAAGATGGCCGCCTCAGTGGGACCCTTCCTCGAAGCTCCTCGATGCTTTATCTCTCCTGATCTATAATTAATGGTCATCGTCCTGATCTTGATCTGCCCTCACCCGACCCCGTTCCTGCTTACCTACCAGGACATTTACTCTGAGAACTTTCCCTTGACAGCGGAGACTTAGCCATTTTGACTGATGCCCGGTGGATCTACCTCGCGAGATATAGGGGAGATGGGCTATGGATACCCTCCTTGACCATCACCTACCCAGCCGGTCTTTGGGCAAACTTTCCTGCGTCTCTCTGGACCTTTATTTCCCTCCTCCCCCTTCACCCTACCCCTCTCCGCTCTACTCTTTCTCCTCTTTCTAGCTACTGACCCTTGCCCTCACCCGTCCTTGCTCATAGATCCCACCCTGCCTTATCCACTTGACTTTCTTTTGTGAACCTTCCCTCGTCAGCTGAGACCTAGCTATTTTGACTGATGCCCGATGGAGCTACCTTGTTTAGCTATAGGGGAGACGGGCTGTGGGTTCCCTCCTAAGGTCGTCACCTACCCAGTCGGTCTTTGGGCAGACTTCCTCTCGTCTCTCCTGCCATCTTTTCACCCATCCTCCCCTTCACATTCCCCCCCCTCCACTCTATCTGTCTCACCTTTCCTTCCTCTTTCAATATGTTGCTTATTTTCTGATGTAAAGTGTAATTTGTTTATCGTGTTCTGTAACATTGTGTAACCCAATGTAAAGCGCTCTGATACCTCCGGGTCTAGCCAGCGCTATATAAAACTCTCAAAATAAATAAAAAATAAAATAAATAAATAAATAAATATACATCAGTGAACCTGACACTTACAGAAGTAAGAGAGTTACTAACTCAGGTACTGGCTTTTATAGGCGACTTATACAGTATGTCTTACAAACGGCTGCTGTGGGAGCAGTTGCTCCTTGTCCCCCTCAACATTTTCATGCTGCAGTAAATCAGTCCACAGACCCTTAATGCCATCAAGTGCAAAGCACTCAGAAAACCACATGAAATTCCATTCTGGATTACTTGCAAAACTAATCACTTGAAGCAGAGTATCCTCATATGGCACCTGAGGACAGGCTTCGAATTTTAACTGCGTGCCTTCTCCTTGGGATGGGAACACCTGTAGAAGAGTGAAACACTTGGGGTACAGTATCTGTGAGTATTTATACTACTATGCATGGCACACCCTCCCTGGCTGTGTTACCAGAGGTGTTAAAGCAGATTCAAAATGGGCAGTTAGCTGCACCTTGCTCTTAATTGAGGGCTGGGATTAATGGATACTTTTGAGACAATCCTCTGGATAAATCTGAATAACATTTTCAGATAAGCTACAGTTCTAGCAGTGTGCCATTGGTTGAAAGTGGTTCACCTTCCAGATCATGAATGAGAACTTCCATAGATTATTTTAGAAATTTACACTTCTGGGACTTGTGATACCTTCGAACCACGGGCTGCTAAACCACATTTTAAAGCAAAAAGAAGACTGTCAGAGACCAAAACGACGCAGAAAGCAAAACAAAAATGGATCTCAATCCAACAGAGAAATCTAGTAGGGGTGGGTATAATTTAAGGGACCATGACAAAATCAAAAAGCTGAATCATTATCAGTATCCAGATAGCCGTTCTTCCCGTTCTTTTCAGGACTGTGCAAACAGTAAAAGAGCAGAAAGAAGTGGACTAAGTATCGCAAAAAGACCAATATATCAATCAGAAAGGTGAATCAGGACATAAAGTTGAAGTTAGTGTAAAGAAGGAAGAAAAAGATTCAGGCTCAAAGACTCACTTTTTTATGAAAAAGAAAGTGGCTGGTCTAGTAAAAAGCCATATCCCTCAAACTACAGATAGTTCTGCAGAACAAGGCTTAAGCAGTACCACAGCAGAAGAGACAAAAGTTTGCCAGACTCTCAAGGGGCATCTAGTGTGACTCCGACTAAAGAATATAGACAGGTTCCGATGCTGGATGGACTTGCAAACCCTCCAGTCAGGGTTCATAATGCAATAATGATGTGGACATAATTTGCAGTGTAAAAGCTATATTGTGCCCTCATTTATTGGATGCTTATGACATAAGTCTTGCAGAGAATAACTGGCCTTTGGTTTTGATAAGGGATGCACCTTGAGGAGAGGAGTTGATAATACAGGCATTTTCCTCCATAGTACCTGAAGAATTCAGTGAAATATATGGATGTAAATAGATGTTCAAACAGGCTCCTGCGTTGTACAGAAATCAATTGGGGTGGGGCAAAGAATTTGTTCCACATGTAATTCCCTTAAGGAAAGAGCCCCAGTTTCAGACTCAGTATCCATTGAAGCCAGAAGCGAAGCGCAAAATAAAAGATTTTTTTTATATCATTTACAATATCAGGGTATAATAGTGCCTACAATGAATGCCTCTCTTTTTCTGGGATTGAAGCCTGATGGCTCATATAGAATAGTTTTAGATTATAGAAATTTAAATGCACATACACACTCACATGCTATAGAAAACACTAAAAGTAATGGACTAATGACAAATTTTGTGAGAAAAAAGTGTAAATGACTTTAAACATATCTAAAAATTTCCTTTGTCAAAATATAGCGCCTGGATCCTAGTACCTACCTACCTTTTCCTTTGATGGTTCTCATTGCACATTTAGAAAATTGCCTATGAGGAATAATAATTGCCCTGGACTTTTTGCAGCAAGGACCATGAAGATCTTACAAGAAGATCCTGTAGAGCTATCATATATTGATGATGTATACATTGCTGATGATGAATTGACTGAACACCTGGCTAAGATGGACAAGTTAGTGATTATTTTGAAGCAACTTGGTTATAGAATCAATTTTAAGAAATCAAAAATTGAATATTTAAATGTGAATTTTCTCAGGTACGAGTTATCCAATGAGTGTAAGGATTGGCACCTGTCTTTATTCAGAAGTGTATACTTTACATTCCTCAAACATATTGAAAATTTACAAGCCCAGCTGGGGCTTGCTAACTTCAGTTAAGCATACCTGCCATATTATGATGAGTGAGTGAAGTCATTGTACAATTTAAATACTCCCATGTTTTCTGAAAAACATTGGATGAAACACATCCAGCTATCTTACATGGACTGCAAGTAGACATTTTGGAGACTCAGGGCCTGATTTATATGATGGCAGTATGCATACTCTATCGCAGTGGCGAAAGACTATACACACTGCCAACATAATGGTTCACCCGCCCAATTTAATTGCGAGCAAAACTTAGGTTTGGCTACAGCGGTGACTACTACGTGATCACCATAGCCAAATCTCTCTGACGGCTAGAGAGATTAAGGGCCCTCAGAAAAATGGCTATATGTCCACCCACCAAATCAGGATGGGAGGTGATGTAGCCATTTTTTTACTGTCCGTCACCGCCAGGCAACCGCTGGCAGTGAGGGACAGTTAAAAGCAAATAATGATCCTCCTGCCATGGGAGATGACTCCCATGGTGAGGGGAGAATTACTTTTAGTATTTACTAAACGAAAATCCCGATGTGGGATTTTCTTTTTGAATATAAAAAAAACAGGTTTGCGTGATGCCACCGCAGCCCTGCACCAAACAGCAATATGCATTGACAGGAACCTCCGTGACGGAGGTTCCTGCCAATGCATTATAAATTACTGCCAGCTTGGCAGTCATTTATAAATTTGGCGGGCGGCCCCTCTGGCATTGGACAGAGTAATTTACTCTGTCCCCATGGCAGAACGATGGGTCGTCTGTCAAAATATAAATAAGGCCCTTTATTTTTACAGACTTGAGATAATAAAACAAACCTAGTAATTAGAGTTATTCCCAGTACCTCAGGCTACACATATGTAAATTATAATGAGTGACTGACAACTTCCATACCGCACTGGTGACATCTATACTCCTCTTCTGAGAAGAGTTTTACTCCCACCGAGAAAATTCTCACTGCAGTGCAGATCGACTTATTGAACAGCTCTCTTTGGTGCAAGGGAAACAAATCATCATGGTCTCTCCTATGCCTACACAAGAAGCAGCAACAAAAGCAAGTATTCCTAATTCTCACACTCTACACCTGCAATGAGTGCACTGAGCCACTTCTTCAAATGATACTGATGTAAAATTTTAATATGACCATACACTCCACACACAAATGTTTTTACAATACACACATATTATTCCAAAAACTCAGAATGTTTTACCCCTGCATGTGCATAAAAGCGTGTTGTAAATGGACAGCTCTGCACAGCTCGCAGTTGGAACTAAACAGAAATACTCTTGTGCTGCAGTGAAGGGAATTTTTGAAGATGATGGCTTCAAGGACCTACACAGACTAAAGTTTTAGGTGATTCCACTGCACACATTGCAGAAATACATACCCTGTTTCTTGCTCTACAGAAGGCTAATCCATCAGTTCCTACAATTATTGTGTTGGATTCGGCATTCTGTGTGCAAGTCTACAATATATATTGACCACACTGGTTCTTGAACAGATTCAGAAATTTAACAGGGAAGTCAATAAAAAGTACGCAACTTTGGGTAAATGTGGCTGTCCTACAGGATAAGCTTCCTCTAGTCCATGTACATCACATCATGGCCCATAAAAGTGAGGGACTTCAGTCTGAAGGGAAGTGTGCAGCAGTCTTTGTTGCTAAAACAGTGGTATGTGCTGAAACCCGATCTCAGACCAACATTGACGCAGATATTATTGTAGTATTACTGGCACCATTCAAAGGATAAATCCTCCTAATTTTTTTCCCATTACATACTCCTGCACCCTCACTAAAGATAACATTCCTATGGCTTTTATACCCCGAGTAGAAGATACACATATTCCTAATAAGTGTGTTAGGTTAGATTTAATCAGGGCAGCTCATGAGGGGAGAGCCTTTGCACATGCTGGCATCAGTGGTACCATATTAAAGCTGCATCAAGAATACTGGCAGCCATATTTACCAAATCAATCAAAAAATATATGTAGCAATGCATCGTTTTCCAACAGATAAAACACTCTACTTTTGCAAGATCATTGCAGACTCACCTTACTTTCTCTGAGTAGTCTTTCGAGGTAAGTTTCCTGGACAACATCAGGCCAATCCAGAGTGTTAACCAGTATAAATATATATTACTTGTGGTCAATTTATGCCCCAGATTCTTTGGATTTGGCCACAAAAGACTGTCGCTCATCGAGCAGTCATAAAAGACTTACAATGCTTAGTAGAAGCAGGAGCAGTTCATACCTTTGTGTCAGACAATTGTCCCTCACTCGCTGCTAAAGCATTTATCTATGTTATGTCTGCTCTGGAAGTATGACTGTTGTATTCATACCCGTTCTGCCCGAAATAGAACTGCATCGTAGAGCGTGCCAATGGTATTCTCAAACAAGCGTTAATGCTAGGGTATTGATACAGGATTTAGCTGGCTGCATAATCTGTAAAGCATTCAGAGTGCACAAAATAACTGACCTATAGGAGTATTATGTGTTCACACCCTGCTTGAGATGGTTTTTGCAAAATCAATGTATGTGCTTGATCTTGATGAAATGTGGCAGAGTTCAAAACACCTGATCCTTTGCTTTCTTAACTTTGTGACAGAATGCTTAAGAAACTAGAACTGAATTATCTAATGTGAAACACTCTGACTCTGTCCCCGGTGAAGATAAGATTCTTAAAGCTGCTGACAGGTGGTTCCCCAAAGTGGGGAGCTGGAGCAAGAAAAGATCAATGATCAAAAGGTTTTCGGGCCATCTTACAAACAAGCTGTTCCATTTCTTGGGGTAGAAGGCAGAAATGTTGCCACTGTTGCCTAGTTCAATAGAAAACAGAAAGGTGTTGATTGATCACATCAAAAAGCATTACGTGGCTGATTCTATTCTGCCGTCCGCTGCTGATACCAAGATGCCTCCGGAGTATGTCAGAACATCCTCTCCCTACTCTGCAAGAGCTATCAAGAAGAGTACAGCCTTTGTGTCTCCAGCTTTACATCAAGTGCTGTTCTTTCATCTATTCCAACTATTAAAACTACTGCTGTGGTTTATTATGAGCCACCAACAGAGACAACATCAATTGAAATGATCCTGTTACAAGAAGTTGTACTATATAAGAAAAATTCTGATGCAGAAAGAGGAAGTGAATAAATAATACAGCCTCCTCCAGTTAAGCAACGTTGCAAATGGCTTCATGCTTTTTGATGGTTTTGTGACAGATACCTCATTCCACCATGGTCCTATATCTGGATTGTTAGTGAAGTCTTCTTCTTAATGTGGATTATAAGGTTGATTGTTATTTTGCTTCTTCTACACGGGGACTATATTCCTGATAAGACAGTGCAGTTTCCTGTGGTTCAGGAATTACAGCCACATTCTTCTCTCAGAGCACGTTGGAATTATCATGTTGTGGGCATCACTGTGCATTCTCTGCTGAACTGTGTTTTTTGGATAAAGGTTAACCTGTCCTCCTATGCTACACTAATTAATGAGGATTGTTATTTAAATGCTGAAAATCATCAAGAGCTGTTTTGTTTTCATCATTATGGACATCATTACATTCATAGAATCAACGGTCCCCTAGAAATATATAATTTAATACATTGAGAGCATTGTAGGGCTCAACCATAAATAGTTCCAGAAATTTCTAGAAAATGTTTCCTCATTTTAACTATACTGACAAGTCAGACCCATCTGCGTTTTATTATGTCCCAAAACCAGAAAGACGTCAAAAGATTCTCATTACCAATCTACCAAAAAGGTAGTTAATAGGGCATGGAGATGCCACCAGAAGGATCCACAAATAAAGAGCTAAGGAACACTTCCAGGAGCAATGGTTGATATACAGAAAATTAATTTGGGAGGAAAGGAAATGGAATGAGAACACCTTCTCGGCAAAGATGCTTTACACAAGCAAGAATGTAAATCTAAAAAGGTTTTGGCAGACAATCAACAGCATAGGCCGATGCCCTTACAGTATAAATAACTCTAACATTTTGGAGGTCCAGTTCCTAGGGCAACATTTCAGTACACACGAGATGAAGCAAGATCTCTGCAACAACAGGAGAGGAGGGCTGCCAATGTACACAGGAACAACAAGTCTACAAACACTTTTGCATTAAGGCCCAAAATGGGAGGATAAGGAGGTTGTAAGTATAAACTCCAGCTCAGAGTGCTGGCTCTTAAAAATCATCAAGGATGGCCACCGAAATAGGGACCATACCACAAGTAATTACCAAAATAAATCCAGAGTTTTTGGGCAACACAACTGACCAAGATTTATAATTTTATCCTGCAAAATGAAGTGATACCAGATTCATAGAAAGGTTCAGTGATCAACGCAATATATAGAAAAGGTGAAATGTCATCACCAGAGAAGTACAGACTTATCTCTTTGCTTGACAATGAAGCCAAATATTTTGCTTCACTATTGCTGCAAGATCTGTCAACCTGGCAAAAGACGAAGATATAATTCCATCAAATCAAACCGGCTTCAGCCAAGGAGTAGGCACCTCAATGAACATTTAAGTGCGCTCCCTTATCATCGACCAACAGCAGAGGAAACACACATCCTTCTATCTTTGTTTTGTAGACTTCAAAGCCTAATTTGACAGAGTGAAGTGTGAGAAGTTATGGGCAAATCTAGCCAGTTGGAGAATGCCACCATTGCTATTAAAACAGCTACAGCTGATGTACACCAACACTTGGGTAAGAATTAAAATTAGAAATGGGACACGACTTTCAAGGAAAGTCAAAATACACACAGGTCTAAAACAGGGGTGTGTGTTGACTCCAAAACTGCTTAATTGCTACATAGCCGACCTGACATTGAAACTGAACATGGTCAACTCCCACACATCAAAACAAGACGCTTTCCAGTTTTCTAGTCTCATTTATGCAGATAACTTGGTACTAATAAGTAAACCTAAAGTTAGTCTTCAAAGACTAATAGATGCCTTAGAACTTTTTACCCATAAAAACAGAATGGAGATAAACCTGGCTAAGACGATGGCAGGGGCCAAAAAATAGAAACATACAGCAAAGTGGAATTTGGGATGCATCCAGGTTGAAATAGTGAAGGAATATAAGTACATAGGGGTTAAGTTTGACAACAAAGGCCGGTTTACTTCTCACTTGCAGCAGCTCAGAACCAAGGGGCTGGCCCAAATGGCAGCATTTAAACATTTGTACAGATCCCTGAAGGGTCGTTCACTACATCCAGTGCTTAAAGTAATGTCTGCAGCGAGGTACTTTGCAGGTTGGATGTCAAAGTTTTGGATCTTATGGTAACAGAAACATATAGATACATCTTTTCCCTTCCAAAAAGCTCATCTTCAGTACAGATAAGACTGGAGTTTGGCCTAAAAAAAAAATCAGTGGCCAGACAGTACGCATTTGTGAAAGTATTCTACAGGCTAAAAAATACAATGTAGAAATCCCTAAATCAGTACTTGGGGCAAGAAATAAGCGAGGGTTTACCTAATGCAAAGATATCTGAATCAATCATTGGATATTTTAAAACTTGAACCATTCTGGGAACTCTTGTGTACATATTCCACATTCAAGACAACAGTAAATAAGCTAATAGTGTCTCAATCATTGCTTGAGGACATGTTCAGCTTCTCCAAGCGACGTCACGCTTTGATGTTAATTTAGAACTATAAAGAATGAGTACCCTAACCATATCTAGAAACAGGTTTCTCAACTTACTTAAAAGAAAAATTCATGGGGTACAGATTTGAACACCTCCCCTCACTAGACCAGAAACTCGTTTGGCTAAGGTCACCAGAAAATGCAGAATGCAGGCTTTGTTGGACAATGGTCTGCATCTGCAAAAAACTGATGTGCAGTCGGATGTCTTTACTGTGCCAGGTGTTCATACAGAGGGGCATTCCATCACGCAGACCAGCAATATTAGCTTGTTTTGATCCAAAGGACAAAAGACAGATCTGCCATTTTGTGAAATATTTGACAACGGCAGAATCAGAGTTAACAACGGATCATTGACATAATATTGGAGCCAACAATTTAGTGCAACAAAAACATTGTGTCACAACACCACGGTTCCATTCAAGAGTGATTCCCAACCCTCACAGTGCGGCCTCGGCATATAGAAACAGACACCTGCTGTAATTTCCAAACCATTGTCCTGCTGAAAGCTGACAAAATCTCTGTACGCCTAATCTTGGTGAAAATAAAGTGCTCTTTATTTTCAATATGGCAGGCTGCCATGGACCAACGTGTTTCAGCTCTTGATCACGAGCCTTGATCACGGATGGGTGTAACTATCCCAACCACACATTTAAAGTGAACATGTGCAAATTAGAGTAAACAATAGAGAAAACATACTTCTTACAAACCATTTAGTCTTTCTTTTATTGTTTTTTTCACAGTTTGTTGGTATTACTTAAACATAAAAATAATAATAATAGCTCCCACAATGAAGATAACATATCAGTTCATCACAATAATGCATTGAGGTTGAAAATAAATGCAGATAAAAATGAAATAAAGTGCTTTTGTTACCCCAATTAGCATCCTCATTTTATCGCATACCAATCAAGCCCGAGTGGGCCTTTATTCAATAATTATGTACTATAGTCACAGAGCTTTACCCGGTCAGCGCCGCGTGCAGGTGGCCATCCGACAATGAGTCATCGGTCCAACCTGCCCTGCCATGATAGGACCGCCGTGCAGGTGGCGGAAAATGGCTTTTTCTACTGTGGCTGGCACGCGGCCCAGGAAAAGGGCCGCAGCACAAGTCACAGTAGTAAAAGGCACCTAGTGCACACCCATGCACCGTGTGTCTGGCACCATGTGGTGCCTGGCATATGGTGCATGAATGGGGGGGACTACAAGTGCCCCCAGGCCACTTATCAGTGGCCCACAGGGGACAGGGGTCCTGCTTGGGGCACCCAAAGTTATTTTCCGGCAGCCTTTCCATGGCGGTGGGACTGCCATGAAAAGGTAGTCAGAAAGGGATACCCTAATCCCTACGGCGGTGCCTGTGCAGGCACCGTCCTCATGGTAGGGATAGGAGTCCGACTGCCACACCGACGGGATCCTTGATCCTTTCGGAGCTGGCGGCCTGTCCCACAGACCGCTGCGGTCCAACCATCTGCATCGCAATGCGGCGGTTGGACCGATGGCCTAGATATTGATGGGACTGCCACCGACAGCCTGTCAGTGGCGGTCCCACTGACATCATAATGAGGCCCATAGTGATTTCAATAATTTCATCTACGTACTGCCTTCTCCACCCACAGGTCCAAGTGGGAAATGCCCCTTGATCCTATTTTAATTTCATAAGGATGTCCTCATTAGCCTCAAGGGAAACTCCTTGAATATTATACCAACAAAAATTCCCAAAATATGTTGAAAGAAAACGAACTCAGGTATTCATAGAAATAATTTACATAGTGAAACGATAGCAATAAGAGAAATGGTAAAAGTGAAAGAATGTAAAAAATATTAAAATAAAGGTTGGGGACTTCTATCACTTATAATATACACAATGACTAAACAGTGGAGGAAAGGAAAATAACAGTTCATATATCCAAATGTCCCGCTAAGTCCTCGCTTATTGAGACCATTTGTTTCCATTGTTTCCAGGTTAATAATGTATTTTGAGTCCATTCTATGCAGTCTCGTGCCGATATCTCCTTCTCTCTGTTGTTTCTTGACTTTATCAAGTCTGAAAAAAGTCATCAGTGTCCAATCACTCCCAAGATAAGTCTGGAAAAGTTGTGCCACTGGATATTTCGGATCTTGGTTGGTGACTGCCCTTGCATGCTTTCAGATAAATTTTTTGATGTGAAAACAGCGCTTCCCACATATTTAAGGGGACAAGGACACTATACAATACACTAAATACTCTGTTTTCTAATTGTTGTAGTGTCGCATTTCATAGGGTTTCTCCTGGAAGGGAACTTTGTATGCTGTTCTACGCGTACTGTGTCTGCAGGACTTGCAGTTCCTGCAAAGGAAAAAACCTATGGTCTCTGCACCCAGCCATGTTCTTGTGTTTGCTGTTTGATAATGACTATGTACCAGCATATCTCTTATATTCCTACTCCTTCTCTATGCTATGCTTGGTGCTTGGCCCACGTGCTCCTTAATCATGGGTTTATTGCCTAGGATCTTCCAATTTTTAGTAAGAATCTCATTCACTTTCTTAAAATCCTTGTTATAGGCCATGATTGCTCTAACCTTCTTAGGAATGGTCCCTTCTGTTTGTATAGCCTCTTACTTTTTCTCACTAGTTTCATACAGAAAACTTTCTCTATCCCTAGATTTTACCTTCATTATAGCTGTATTCAAAACTCTCATGGGATAGCCTCTGGCTTTGCCCCTTTTCATCATTTCTTCCTGTGCGTCCAGAAACTTGGCCTCCATGCTGCAGTTCCTCTTTAATCTTTTTAGCTCCCCGTATGGGATATTTCACTTCATATGTCTCGGGTGACTACTGGCAGCATGTAAAAATTTATTTTCAGCTGTTTCCTTCCTGAATAATGAGGTTATTAGTTTGTCCCCTTGTACCTCTACATGAATATCCAAGTAATCAATCATGATTTTCCTATGGAAGGTCTTCATCAGTTTCCCCCCAAATAAGAGAGAGGTTGTCTATATAGCGCAATCAGATAATCAATTCAGCAGTTATAGTTACCTGAGCTAACTATAACTTATGCTCCCGCAATACACTGCTTATGACCTCACATATTACATCACTCATGACATGGTCATTGACATCACTGATGACCTCACTAATGACATCTCAAATTACACCACTGATGATGTCATCCACAGAGCCACTCACACACCCACTCACATACCCACACAACCTTTCACATACCCATTCATAGACCCGTATAACTATTCACACACCCACTCACTCATCCATAGAGCCACTCACACACCCACTCACTCGCTCATACAGCCACTCATATAACCACTCCCTCGCTCATACAGCCACTCATATAACCACTCCCTTACCCATACAGCTACTCACACAACCACTCACTCACCCATGCAACCACTCACACAGCCACACACTTACCCATACAGCTACTCACACACCCACTTATTCACCCATACAGTAACTCACATGCCCACTCACCCAGACAGCCTCTCAACACATCCACTCACTCACCGATACAACCACCCACATCCACTCACACACCCACACAACCACTTGCATATCCATATACACATCCATACAACCACTCACATACCCGCTCACTCACCCATACAGCCACTCACACAGATACTCACCCTCCAATGTGGCCACTCACACACCAACTCACTTAACCAAACACCCACTCAAACAGCTACTCACACAACCACTCACCACCCATACAACCACACACACACACCCATTTACCCCTACAACCACTGATGGTCATACAACCACTCACACACTCACACACCCAGAAAACCACTCACAACCCCATTCACAGACCCATACAGCCACTCAAATACCCACTGACAGACCTATACAGCCACTCACACACCCACTGACAGATCCATACAGCCACTCACATACCCATTCACACACCCACTCACATACCCACACAGCCATTCAAACACCCACTCACACACCAATACAGACAGTCACACAGTCACTGAGATGACATATGTTAGAAATAGTATCACTCATTAGTAGTACAGAAATAATTGTAATTTAACGTATGCAGTAGCTGAGTATATATCTTTAGGTCTCAGAAAGATTTACAAAACACTTTCACTCACTAGATGATGTCATCAGTGATGTCAACAGTGATATCATTTGAGATGTCATCAGTGATGTCACTGACCATGTCATGAGTGATGTACTATGTGAAGTCATAAAGCAATGCATTGCAGAGGCGTAAGTTATAGTTAGTTCGGATAACTATAACTGCTGAATTTCTATGGTTTTGTGCGAGTGAAATCTGAGCCTAACTATAACTTCCCTGTAACCTTTGGTTTTTGCAGTGAACATATATATATATAAAGGGACACACCAAGGAAAACAGCCCAAGTGGGCAATCTAAATGATCCCCTTTGAGATCCCAACACTTAACACATGTTAAAAGTACTTCTCACTGGCAGTATCATTACACAGATGTGTAGATAAGTGTAAGTACCAAAGAAAAGAACCCCTCCCAACACATCTGTGAAAGTTACCCAGTGTACGTAATACTGTATGTCCATCTTTAAGGACACCTCACATATATTTAAACCCTATGTAATACTGTAACATATTCACAGTCCCAATCAGTATTAAAAGAAAATTGCAATACTAAGGGGCCGATTCCGATCTCGGCCGGAAATCTCTCCGACCGAGCCGGACCCGGAGAGATTTCCGACCGAATCGGACCCGTGCAGCCCGACCGAACGAGTACGATGCGCACGTATGCCATCGGACTCGATTCGGTCGGACTCCCATTGAAGTCAATGGGAGCCTGTCGTACAACGCGTACGCGGGCTCCCATTGACTCAATGGGTGCGAGGCGGACAAGGGCGCCCCTCCAGCGTGTACGCGGCGAAGCGACTCGCGCCGTACAGGCACAGGTAGCGGGGACCCGTGGGTCCCCCTGTGTGCGACTCGCGCGGCTACGCGTACAGGGAGTCCGACACGGACCCCCAAAGTACGGCTCCGACTGCTCTTTCGTGCCGGAGTGCGCGGCTCGGTCGGACTGCTCGCGGCGCGCATCGTACTTACCCGGCCGGGGAACGTCTCCATTGCGCGGTGCGAGTCGGGTCCGTGTGAGTCGGTCGGAGCGTGTTGAAGCCGCGTACGAGTCGGTCGGCAGTTTCGCGGGCGCTTGCATCGTACTCGCTCGGCCGGACCCGCGTATGATTCGGTCGGGAAACAGGGCTCCGAATCGGATCCGGTAAAGCCGAATCCGATTCGGAGCCCTACCGGCCGAGATCGGAATCGGCCCCTAAATATGGAAAAATATAATCCAAAGCATAAATATCTCTCCTAATTTTGGAGCATATAATTGTATCAGACGATGCAGAAAATGCATCAAATGTTATACAAAAACAATCTTATCTGTGCGTTCCACTATTCCCTTATAGTGGTCTTGAAGAAAAGGGTAGGATCTCCTGCCAATCGGCCGGACCGCAACTCAGAGAGATTCTCTTTCTTTCCTCCTATGAATGAAAAATATAAATAAACATCAATTAATAAAACCAAGTCTGTCTAGGAAAAAGGCTACTCAAGTTCAGCAAGAGGCATTATATAAAATGTTCATAGAGGGCAGTAACATAACACATCACCTAGGTGTACCTTCGGTTCCAACACCGTGGCCCTTTTGTTTCCAGATCTATAGTATATTTAGATTCCAAACGTCTAACGGTCAAAACTCTGTTCCCACTTTTTCCTTGGGAATTTGTACAACAATGTAGTATACCAACTTACTCCTGTCACTGTAGTATTTTTCACCAAAATAGCGTGCCATGGGTTATTGTGGGCCTTTTTTGTCAATTGCTCACATATGTTCCAAGATCCTCTTCTTGGCCTGATGAACAGTGCTCTCTACATAGTTCTTTTTGCAGGGACACTCCAGAACATATACAGCAAATTGAGAACTGCATGTAAGTATTGCTACAGGAATAATCTGGTTCTCAGTATGTCTAAAATAGCTACACAGAATATTATAAAAACAGCAAGAAGGCACGTTATGAATAACGAGAATAAAATTAACATTTCTATAATGTTTTAAAATGTCATTTAAAACCTTACACCCTAACTTCTACTTCTATGTGCTATACTAACAGAGTATTGAAGGCAGAGCAACTGTCAGTCTAGAGTTTTTTAGGGAGAAGAGATGCACCGCATACCTTGTTGACAGCAAAGACTGTCTTTCTCAGCAGAGGCATGAAGACAGTGGTCTCCGCGAAGGGTAAACACGCTGCAGTAGCAGTCGGTCAGTCTTCCTCCAGGGCTTGGCTTTATCAGCTTCAGGTGAGATGTAGCATCTGTGAAGTGTGAAGGGTGCTGGCAGTAGATGAGACCATCTCTGCCAGAATCTTGGGCAATAATCTGGGTGAAGGACCTCTCCTGACAAGTGGTCAAGTGGTAATCCTTCTGTACTAAATCTTATCAGAAATTGGAATTCCTGACATCAGTTTAGGAATGTCTGACATAGATTATGTGCATCAAGGTGTGCGTCCCAGATGTGTATAAGGTACATATAAGGTAAAAGGACGTCAACTTGGACTACATTATTATGGTTATGAGTCTGTATGTGTTCTTATTTAACCTTGACGTGGTGAAGAGTAGACATCTGACCCAGAAGAATGCCATGTTAAGTGTGGTATCTATGTTATCAATCAAATGACTGACTTGATGCTTTCACTGTTCTTAGAAAAATAAGGTCAGGCAACATATGCGTCTAATGGCAGACATGACAATGATTCTGCATAAATCGGGAAACATGGCGACTTCCATTGATTAAGAGTTAGAAGTGGACGGCCTCCATTAGCCAAGATGGAGTTGGGGCCTACATAACATGGAGTCGTACTTTAGGGTCTTTATGTCACAATAGCATTGATAAATTGACAGAGGCCATATCAGCTGCATGTGGTGCAATCTGTCAGGAAACCATTCATCAAAATAAAATATATGGCCTTGTTCTTTTACACTTGAAAAAATATGGCAAATAATATTGACAAATTGGCAAATTGGCAACTGCTACAGAGGTTCTTAGTAGAAGAACCTTGAATATCCAGCAGGAGATGGCCCGCTGTATTAAGGATATGGCCAAAGGATTGGATCAGGGTACTTAATTACTGGAATTACGTCAAACTATCCAAGGTCGTTCCTGTGATCAGCCAACTCCTGGTTAGAAAAGTGAGGAGGTTCTAGCCATAGAGCTTCGCCTATATCAGAGCTTCAACACTCAAGTCACACTAGGAGTCACACACCTGAAACAGAAGGAGAGGTGCCAGAATCAACCACAGACAGGCCTACAACTTCAAAAACAAGGAAGAGATGTTAAAAAAATTAAAGGCCTGATTACGATGACGGTGGGATGGGAACAGCTGTCACTTTTCGGCAGTCCCCCTGCCAGCTTCCTTGGTGGTCCAACCGCCCAATCAGAAAGTGTGCGGGAGCACCGCCTCAGGACCACTGTCACTGCCGATATTTCTGCTAACACGGCGGTGGCATCAGAGGCAGTGGCGGCCCATGGAGGCGGTCTCGTGCAGCTCACCACCAGCCCAATCATGACCTGCCTTTCCGCGGCCCTGTTCATGGCTGGGAAACCGCCATGCGAGAGTCAGCAGAAAGGCAGGTAATGAACTGAAATAATGTCTCGAGATCGAATGTGCTCATGTGTAGTGTAGCTGGTGCTCATGTATTGCCCTCCAGTGCCTTCTGGTCGGGTGCGTGCAATGTTTCACTTGCACAACAGAATGCAAGGAAAAGAGTGCACCCGACTGCTGAAGGCACAGCAGTATGGCTGGCATTGGCTTTCGGCTCATTTCCAGAGCCGAAGCGTGCCGCCGCCATGAATCCGGCGCCCACACACTGCCGGACCTGCAGGAGACTTGTAATATGGCAGTCGGGATGCCACCAGCTGGACGCTGGTTTCTGGACCGCGGCAGGCTGGTGGTAAGACCGCCTAAGTCATAATCAGGCCCTAAATCCTTAAACAGAAGCATTTCCTTTATTTGAGTATATTTTGTACAGAAAAATATATACAATGAAGGAATGTACTATTGTCATTTACTGATGCCTCATCATGTTTCCTGTAAATAAACATGGAATGCAAATAGTTAAATATTTTGAAGAATAAGTCAGAGTCTTTTTTATAATTAAAGTATGTTTACTTTAAACATAGTGTCCTACTATGTATTTGTGAATTTCTCTTTCTTTTGCAGCCCTTGTGTCATCGTGAACAGGATTATGGTGTGGTGCTTCTTCGTCATCTGACCTGTCATCATCAGGCTGTAGTGGGAGTCTTTTTCTGTAGCTATGTTGTGCAGCATACCATAGGTTGAAACAATCTTACAAGCTACATCAGGGGAATACTGAAAAGCAGCACTACTCTTCTACAGATAACTGAATTTGGATTCCAGAAGTCCAAAGGTGTGCTCTATTACTGCCCTTGCATGCCTATGAGCAATCCTATATCACCCCTCACTAGTAGTTATGGCAGTGAGGTATTGTGTCATAATCCAAGGGCGTATAGTGTATGCACTATCACCCGCAAGACAAATAAGGTTACTAAAACTAATAGAACATTTTAAATTAAGTTCACAACAATATTTTCATGTGATGATACCTAATAGGTAGTCATCTCCAAAGTTACCTCTTGAAAGATGGTTGTATAAGCTGCAATACCTGAAAATGTATGAGTTGGTTGTATGACAAAAAGTATTGTGACACAGAATATTGTGTCAAAAATATTGTAAACAAAAATATTGATTTTACGTGCCCTGCATGTAATCTACCAAAATATCAGGAAAAACATATTGTGGAACAGAATATAGTGTACAATATATATTAAAATATACACATATTTAGCATTATATGTAATTTATTTAAAATCTTAAACTATAAAATAATAATATAATTAAAAACAAATTAGTTTTAATTATTGATGTAAACCAAAAGTGCATACATGTATACTTTAAAAGTATAATAACAACTGAAATGATACAAATATTTGGAAAATATATGAACAATGATTTAAAAATTACAATTAACAACCATAAATATAACTAAAATATATCAAACTTAATTAAAAAGTGAAATTAATACAATCCAACAAAAATTCAAACAAATAAAAAATTACAATTATTTTTCTTTTTTAAATAATTTGAAAATTAAATTCAAAGAACTCAAAACAATTATAACAATCGAAAATATCTCTTGAAAAAGTGATGGACTTTGAAGGAGTCTAACTTACTATTCTAACTCCAATGCAAGCAAAAGCGGGTAATATGTTAGACTTTGTAGGGGTTACATTGTTACATTTACTATTCGCACTCTAATTTAAGCAACAGTAGGGAAAGTGTTGGACTTTGGAAGGGTTAAATCTAATATTCCCAATCCAATTATTAGGGAAAGCGGTGGACTTCAGGGAGGTTAGATGTGCTATTCATTCTCCAATGTAAGTAAAATTGAAGAAAGTGTTGGACTTTGACAGGGCTTGGATTTACTAACCCCACTCCAATTTAAGCAGCAGTAGGGAAAGTGTTGGACTTTGGAAGGCTTAGATTTACTATTTTGACTTAAACATAAGCAAAAGCAGGGGAAGTGTTGAATGTTGGGGGGGTTACATTTACTATTCTTAATCCAATCTAAGGCTCGATAGGCTAAAGTGATGTACTTTTGATGGGTTTTATTTACTATTCCCACTCCACCATTAACAAAAGCAGGGAAAGTGTTTTGAAGGGTTAGATATACCATTCTAATTTCTAAACTTTATTTAAAAAAACATTTAAATGTGTAATGAAATAAAAATATTTAAGCATGTTTGGAATAAACAATATAGTCATTATATCCAAATAAAATTAAATATAATGAATAAAACAAATTTCATATTACAAAATTAACTTAAAAGTTATAAAACAAACTAAAAATAGTTCAAATAAATACACTTCCCTTATTGCTAACCAAAAACAGCACCAACTAACAAAAAACAAAAACATATAAATAAAAGATTACTAAAATTAAAATAATCATAAATAAAAATAATTACAATTAAAACACATATCAAATAATAAAACTATCTTTCTAAATTCTGTCATCAAAAACAGTAATAAACAAATTACTAATTATTTAATAAACAACAAATAATTAAAATAGTTAACCAAATGAATAATTTGCTTATCTAATAATCAGTTACTATGTTAAGAAATTATTTATCTAACAACGACAACCTACCCTAATCCGTACAACTCCAAGAATCTGGTACTAAATTAAATATTAATTATTAAATAAAAACACATAAATTAAACACTAAAACTTACAAACTATACTCAAATTCTTAAAATAACAATTAATCTATTAAATAGTGTACATAATTAATTGAAAATGTATTTAACATTAAAAACAATTAAAATTAAAAAGCAATAATTAATATTGTAAATAACTTCCCTCCCTAATCCTCTACAAACCCAACATCCCGGTAAATAAATAACAATTATGAATTGAATTTAAAAATGTTTAAATAAAAAATAAAAAATGATAAACTGTACTAAATTTTTTTTAAAAAACAATTATTATCATAATACTAATACCTAATAAGAACATGATAACTAATATATATATTAAATTAATTAACCAACAATATGTCATACAACTATATTTAAGTAACTGATATTATACACGATATTTAGAAAAACAATATTATACACATAAAAAATTAATATTCCTACCTTCTAAATTCTGTCCACCAATGTTTTTGAGCTGACAATATTTTTGACACAATATTCTGGTATCATGATATTTTGTATTCAATATTTTGGCAGAATGCCATATGAGTCGTAGTTACTCCCTTGAAATTTGGCTCCAAGATCAGTAAGTAAAGAGTCTACATTACATTTAAACATTGCTGGTTTTTGTGATTCCTCTAAAGATATTCTGTTGCACTTGGTGGACAAATTAAAACATGCATACCATCCACACAACCTATAGCATAGGGGAAATTTGAAACTTTAAAGCATATAACTGCAGCTGTTGAGGAGTGTTTGGAAAAGCAATGTGTGTGTGTGTGTGTGTGTGTGCATGTGTGTGTGTGTGTGTGTAACATTGCATGGAGGAAAATAATATTGCATGTAAGAAACCTTGATAAAACTTAGAGAGAGAGAGCTGTGTGAAACACCTCCCCTTGTGGCTACTACACCCTGATAACTGACTTATGCCGGAAGGTGAAGGCATGATAGAACTTGCACATGTGTAGGTTTAGACTTTAGAATAAGGTCCAAAATGACATGACTGCTCAGCTGATATTTGTCATAAATTTCCTACACATGCTGTTGGACTCAAGTAACTATAACTCTGAAAATTCTTTCCTGTCAGCTTCTTCCTTTTTGGTGTGGAGTAAAAACCCTCATCCTCCATGCCAAAGCATGCTGAGCAACCATAGCGAAAGGAAAAAAATCCCTTCTTTTTATACCTGCTCCTGATTACCACCTATTCCCGAGTGATGGTAACTTGTGAATTAAAATACTCATTTTGTGAACGTTTGCAATTTGTGAAAGCTTTGGCCACATCGATTAGGAGTTGATTTTTAATTAATTGCAAATAGATATTCACTATTTGCATTTGCAAATATAGCAATTTGTTAAATATTTGTTTTGCTCCACCTCTTTTGTGATTGGCACAACAAACTCCTTACATACATAGGAAATACACATTGTTGAAGTTGCAAACCATTCTGCAAATGATTTGCAACTGCAAAAACGCTAATACATTTGCCCTGAAAACACATACCATAGTCAGCAGTGCTAAACACATACCACAGGTTCATACAGCAATGCTAATGCTCAACTACATAGAGCTTACGGGGTCTGAGAGGAGATAGGTTACACCAGTCTTACATGATCAGGCTGCAGACAGTAGTGATGATAGCATAGAAGGTTTTTCACATCTCCTTGGCATAATACTTTCATATATGTTACGGAAAAACAGCCATAGCAGTAAGTGCAAACAAAGCAGCCAAAATCAGCAATAAGTCACCGGAGCTCTGCATGAATTATCTCTCAAATTTCATTCTGAAATATAGTTCTGAAAAGGAAGCCATTTTGTCTGAAACATAAACGTGCTAATTTCTCAAAATTCAGACCTTTCACAGTGAAATACAACTGTTCAATTTTTGATAAATAAGCTCAGTGCCCCCCACACATAAAAAACATTACGTTGTTTCAGAGATCAGAGCTGTTCAGCTGTTGTCAATACATTTGGGAAATGTTTAAGCCCTCCACTCCTTCCCCTTTCGGGGTAACTTAGACTCCCTGCCGAACTCCCCTATATGTCCGTGAGGCATAGAGAGGAATTGTGGAGACCCCTCCCCCCCATGTTGCCATATGCCACTGGTCAGGGAAAAAAAGCAACTGGATCAGAGAGATAGTCTGGAACCAGGAGTACAAACCCTGCAATGTGACCATAACAGAGACATAACAAAGATATATATACTTGGGTGTCCTTTTTGATAATTGTAGTGCCTTTTGGCACTCAAACATTTGATTAAATCAAAAAGCTGGCTGCCTTGGGATAGCTTTTCTCTCACACTACTGGAATCATTGGGGAATGTCCCCGGCTCCAAACTTAAAAGTAATTTGTGCAAATCTATTCCCGACTATCTCATAATGGATTCAATGTTCTACATAGAAAGAGAGTCCAAACTCCTGATTCAATAGTAGCCAACATTTTTAAGAAACATTCAATTTGCCTAGAAATGCTTCGCTGCGCAAATTCACTTGCCATTTGGCGTAATTCATTAATAGCCAGACAAGGCACATAGACAAGAACGTGCTTCAAAATCAGGAGATCAGGTGAAGGCACACTGGATCAGAAATGAAGACGTTAGATGAAAAAATCTCTGCCTAGAGCTTATCTGGATGTTTCCTTACAGAATCTTTGAATAAAAGAACTCCGGGGCTTACCTCTCTACTGAAATTAATTTAAAAGAATCTGTGAAGCTTACCGCTCTCCTTAAATGAATTTCAGATAATCTTAAACAAAAACATGTCATGTTATCTCACCTTCAAGATTAAAATGTCTTTTCAAAGTGATATCACATACCTGGATGTCTCTTAACAACTATCAGTCCACCAAAAGGCAACTTTATTTAGGCACGTTATTCAGATTTTTTGAAAGATAAATTCATGGTTTACAGGCTTGGTGGGCTCCCAACATTGGACCTTATTCTAACATGGATTAAGAGAGGCCTTCTAACATCTGCAGACTGTGTAACCTCCCTGTACAAACCCTTATCCATGCAATTTTCATATGTCCAGCACTAATAAATGGGTGGAAAAGCCTCCTGCGAGAACAATTTAAACCAACTAGGCATTCAGACCTGCAGACAGACCTTGGCTAAACGTCTAAAGGGTGATAAAACAATTTTAATTTTACATATTTCATTATGTATGTGTCATCAGAAAAGAAATTCGAAAGCCACTAAGTGATTTTAACAAAGATATTTTATAGCTAAAACTGTGTCTGGAATTTTTTCAAAGTCATTGGAAAGAAACTTGTAGTATATTGCTATTCATTTATTAGGCAATGCTTTTCTACAGGTAATAGCTTTTATTAACTATACATGAATTACATGAATTTAAAGTTTGAAATTTGAATTTGCCGGGAAAATCAGTCCCAGAACTATCGATTCCCCAGTAATTCCTCATTTCCTAGTGGACCTTCAAAGTCCAAATTGTAATGGGTCAGATTGCATTACCGTCTGGAGTCACCGGTGCCCCTGACATTGGTAACTCCGAATGATGGGGAAAATCAACTTCATTTACTGAGCTACTCGCAATGAGGACCTTAGTGTGAATTGTTGTGCCATGCACCTTATAAAAACTTTGGGGAGAATGGGTTATTGTTATTACTACCTCTACAACATGCCTCACTTCTCTTATAGTGTCCATTCTTTTATTTCATAGGAAAATTGATCCCTACCAGGCTTGGTCTTCCACTCTGCACTTCTCACTTTCTTTTCCCTGTGCTTGGTAATGAAAGCACCAACAATGTCTTCTATTCTTCCTGGAGCCCTTCTTCATTATCCCCTGCTGTTGGGATGGGAATGTCCCCTACTTGGCATGAACCCTGCCCGAGGAAACTGACTGCATTTAAAAGTTGTATCCTGACCTTTTCTTTTGCCCAGCTAGTGCACTAATCTAGGATGGGTGCTGAGGCCTAGGCCTGTCAACGATGATTCTGGGGTCCAAAACCCATTGTGCGACCTGGAGGGGTGCACCAAGCATGCCCTCGATCATGACATGCTGTCCATGTCTTGGCCATGCCCTGCGTGGTTGCCATAAAGCAGTGGCAGCAGCATACCACTTTTGTGGAGTGCAGTACAGAAGAGACCTTTTTTGTAGTTCAGGTGGAGTGTGTTGTCTGCTTATATGTCACGCTCAGACCCATGTGTTGACATTTTATTAAGAGTATGTGTTATAGATAAGGTTCGTAGCAAGGCTTGGTGTTGTGGTATTTGCTGGGTCTTTCGGGATATATTTTGGCCTGCCTCTCGTTTCATATTGCATGTGTTAGAGGTGCAGCATGGGAGTACAGCTTCCCTAGGCAGTGAACGTGTATTGTCTGCAATCCTGTAGATGAAGGGAGGAGAACAAACACTATGGTGTGGGAGGATGGAGACAGCGCTGCTCTTAGAAATTCTACAAGGAGCTTTTAGCATGGCATTGTAGATTAGTCAGGCTAGAGCTCCCTAGTTGTAGGGTGCAGAACCCTGTAGCATCACTGTGCATGGTATTTCGTTTTACTGTGTTTTTATGCTACTTCTCTAAGGGAGGCACTGAGTCGGACAGTGGGTTATAGAATCTATAGGTTGACTGTTGAGCTATGAGTCTCTTCTTTGTGCAGTACCTTCCTGAGAAGCTTTTCACCACTTACCATCACTGCCCTGAGAGTCAAGTGCAGAACAGGAATACTTGACCATTTTGCAGAGACAGAATAGGATGGACACCAGGACACCAGATGCAAATGATCCAATCACCACGCTCCTTTCTCAACAGTGATGTAAAATAAGAATCAGGCACAACTCAGAAAATGGATGTTGGATTTATTTGGAAGTAGCAAGAAATAATACCTCACAAAACACTGAAAGATCATCCTTATTCACCTCTGTATTCAGTGTCAGACTCAAGTTACCACTAAACTGTGGATCCGAATGCTGTTGCAGGATCAACATGGAACCCATCTTTGTTCTTCCCCATTGACAATGCTGAGGATGTCCAAGACTGTGATAATGATGGTAAAGAGGGGGTAAAAAGAATACGGATATAAGAGAAGACAGACAAGAGACATTGTCGGGTTATAGTCACATAACTCATCTCGTCAAATGGAGGTTCTCATGGCTGTTCTTCAGTCTTTCACGAGCGACAGCTCTTTTACACTAAACAGAACACAAAGCTACTCTTACTCTTTGGTCTTACATCAATTTCAATCATATGCATTTGTTTTCTTTTACATGGATTTCATATGAATAGTAAAATCCTATAGAAACTAAAAAAATACCCATCAATCACTTTAGCAACACGTGCACTGTATTAAACCCTCAATATATCTATGGCACAGTGCCTTTATCTTGGTAGAACCAAGGATAATATAGTGAAAATGGGCCTGTTTGATACCATACACAGAACTGTTAAGGTGCCACAACTTGAGGCACCAAAAAGAAGCAAAGGTTGTCTCAGAATTTGAAAATCCCCTAGAAAGGCCTAAGAGACATTTGTTACAGTACAGCTTAGAAGGTAAAGCAAAGTTTCAGTTCATAGGGGCAGAGGGTAGTTCAAAAAGTCCAGCAGTAGTTTCGTAAGCCAAACAAACAAATCTACACTCTCTAGCTAACCTCCAACCTGAGGACTCACAAGACAAGGCTGCAAGAGGTCAATGAGTTACAGAGATGCCAGGAATTTATTTCTAGAGATATTGCAGAAGAAGTTCCAAGTTGCACCACAAGAAGGAAATTTCTGAGAAGATGAATTTGGCTTCTGGCTTAAAGACTGTCTCAGATGAGCTGGAGAGCTAGCAATACAGTTGAAGAGTCAGACTTTAACAGAGGAACACAGGTGAAAAGGAGAGCCCAAACAGAGGCTTGCTCTCGTTCACAGGGCCAAGCACCTAGTCACGCCATGGGCGTGACTTTTATAGACTATGGGATCCTCGAATCATGCACTATATCCTCAGAACCTACTGTGGATTGCTAATCAGATGGGGCATAATATCACAGTTTTTTTGTGGATCGCCTGCTTGGGGGCACGATTGTCTATGCTGATGATGAGTGTGACACTCACAACTTTTCAGCCCCATACGTTACAGTAGGTAAAAATTGTGTTTTATAAATTTGCAGTAGGGGCTGTAATGCACCTCCTCCCCTAGACTGAGGTAGACTAAATACAGTACCAATCGCCTTTGTAAGTTTTGTCCTGCTGTGTGTAATATGCGGTGCCCAGGATCTAGTAGCAGCAAATGGTAGGCCCAAGTATGAAAAAGTGCTAGTGCAGTTCAGACTGATATTGCCTATTAAAATAGTAGACAACAGATGTTTCTTAGAGCCACAGGTTATGATGTGGGATTTAGTAAAATTGGTCTGCAAATCATGTGTGCCCTTAAAGTTCACAAACCCATGAACTAAAAGGCCCAGTGCTCTTGGTTTATGCGCCATCAGGACAGCATCGTCCTCGAACAAGAGTGAGGGTAATGTAGAACCTTTGATTTTTGGGACATCTGATGTGATATTCATTCAAAAAGAAGGATGATAATTATTAATATATAAAATAAATAGAAGTGGTGCTAAAACACATCCTTGTCTCACTCCACGAAAGACACCTATATCTGATGTAACCTCACCATCTGTGGATATTCTGACCCTGCCCTTCATGTCCATGTACAAATACACAAGAAAGTGCATTAGTGCTTCATCCATCCCCTGTGCAAGAAGATTTGACCACAGCTTTGAGCGATTAACGCAATCAAATGCTGAAGTCAAATCCATAAAACCCAAATACAGGGGAGATTGTTTCACAATGGTGTATTTCCCGATAATGAGACTTAGATTTACAAATTGTTCAATTGTTCCAACTCGATTCCTAAAGCTGTATTGGCATAGATACAGAATAGACTTCTCTTCTGCCCACTCTCTAATTCTGTTGTAGCGAACCCTCCCAAGAATCTTTACTGTAGTGTCAATTAAAGAAATGGGTCTGTAACAACTAGGCTGTGAGCGATCACCCTTTTTAAAAATCGGCAGTGTGATTAAGGTTGTCCATGAGCTAGGTAATTGGGAATGGGTCAGGCTGTTAAAAACATTCATTCACCACTAAAGGCGCCCAGAACTCAGGGCTATGCTTGATGAGATCGATTGGAACACCATCCAGGCCAGGAGCCTTGCCACGTATACTCTGGCCAATGGCATCTTCCACCTCATTCAGAGATACTTGAAATTCAAATCACCATTCAAATCATGACCCTAGTGCCTGCAAGCTAACTGCACTTGTGACCGCTTGTTTAGTAGTAAAATGTAACAATAAACGGTGTTCAGTGGGCTTCCTAGAGCTTTTGGCCCCTATTCCACTGCACCTGCTGAACCATTCAAATCATGACCGTAGTGCCTTCAAGATTACTGCACTTGTGACTGCTTGTTTAGTGGTAAAATATAGTAATAATTGGTGTTCAGTGGGTTTCCTAGACCTTTTAGCCCATGTGCCAGTGCACCTGCTGCACCATTCAAATCATGACCTTAGTGCCTGCAAGGTAATTACACTTGACTGCTTGTTTAGTAATAAAACATAGCAGTAATTGGTGATCAGTGGGTTTCCTAGACCTTTTAGCCCCTGTGCCACTGCACCTGCTGCACCATTCAAATCATGACCCTATTGCCTTCAAGATTACTGCACTTGTGACTGCTTGTTTAGTGGTAAAATATAGCAATAATTGGTGTTCAGTGGGTTTCCTAGAGCTTTTGGCACCTGCGTCACTGCACCTGCTGCACCATTCAAGTCATGACCCTAGTGCTTGCAAGGTAATTTACCTTCTGACTGCTTGTTTAGTAGTAAAAATCAGCAATAATCAGTGTTCTGTGGGTTTCCTAGAGCTTTTGGCCCATGTGCCACTGCACCTGCTGCACTATTCAAATTGTTCCTCTAATGCCTGCAAGGTAACTGCACTTGAGAATGCTTGTTTAGTAATAACAAATAGCAACAATTGGTGTTCATTGGGTTTCCTAGAGCTCTCGGCCCCTGTGCCACTGCACCTGCTGCACCCTTGAAATCATGACCCTATTGCCTTCAAGATTGCTGCACTTGTGACTGCTTGTTTAATAATAAAATATAGCAATAATTGGTGTTCAGTGGGTTTTCTAGAGCTTATGGGCCCTGTGTCGCTGCAGCTCCTGCACCATTGAAATCGTGTCCTTAGTGCTTGCAAGGTAACTGCACTTGTGACTGCTTGTTTAGTAGTAAAATATTGCAATAAGCAGTGCTCAAAGGGTTTCCTAGAGTTTTTGGCCCATGTGCCGCTGCACCTGCTGCACCATTTACATCATTATCCTAGTGCCTACAAGTTATCTGCACTCGTGACTGCTTGTTTAGTAGTAAAATATAGCAATAATCTGTGTTCCGTGGAATTACTAGAGCTTTTGACCCTGGTGCCGCTGTTCCTTCTGCACCATTCAAATCATGGCACTAGTGCCTGCAAGGTAACTGCACTTGACTGCTTTTTTCTAGTAAAATATAGCAATAACGTGTTCAGTGGGTTTCCTCGAGCTTTTGACCCCTGTGCCACTGCGCTTGCTGCACCTTTTAAATCATGACCTTAGTGCCTATAAGGAAACTGCACTTGTGACTGCTTGTTTAGTAGTATAATATCACAATAATCAGTGCTCAGTGCGTTTCCTAAACCTTTTGGTCCCTGTGCCACTGCACCTGCTGGACCATTGAAATCATGACCCTAGTGCCTACAAGGACAAATAGGGAAATTGTTTATATCCATTAATATATGTGTTCTGAAAATGGCATAGTTGCAGACAGAATACATAATTATTGTGTAGCTAAACATAAACAAAGATGCTTTCATAAAAAGTGCATTTAAACTTATACAACTCTCAAAAATGAGTTGCCACGGATGTCATAAATAAAGCTTATGCTTTACACATCAAAGTGAAAGCCAAACATTGTTAAATTCTCACAATGTGGCTGGTTCTTTACTGTAAAAAGATCGTATCCTGTGCTTGACAGTAAATGGGCCATAAATAGTGTAAATTTCCCAAGATCACCATATGTTAGACTGACGCTGAGACTGAAATGCGGTTTTGTACTTCGTTCCTTAAAAGGGTGTTTCACAAATTAAATAGACCCACCAAAGAAGAAAACTTTTGCAAACAATGTGCAAATGTTTTGTGCAGCTGAAGAATGAGATACCTTTTGAGATGGCTATGTCTAAAATATTTTTTTTAAAAGAACACAAGCAGGCTCCATGGAGAAAGTACGCTGCATTCTTCTTTCCTATAAAAACTCTCACTTTGAAGTCAGCCGAAAGCAAAAGAAACACCAGGTTTCCATGAAAACACAACTTGACATTTGACCTTGATCTTGATATATGAATGCCCAGCAAATGTGAAGAGATAAGAACAAGATTTGAAGACTTGTTTATTACAGAAAACAAGTTTGTGCAAGAATACTGTAAACATGGCTTTAGCATGGAGAGGCACGAACTGAAGCTGCACAGCCTAAAGCAAATAAAGCTACCAAATGGAAAGGCAGAAAACGTGAGATAGAGACCACAAAGCCAATAGCAATCCACTGGCAGAATGCATCCCCAGGCCAACTTTCAGAACGTCCCCAAGATGTCTTTCGCACAGCTGTGCTGTCTGGTAGGCGGCGACCTAAAAAGGCACACACTTCACTAGATATTCAATTTACAAAGTTGTGATAGCACACTGATCTTTGTACATTAGTTTGTCCTAGTAAAAAATGTTCAATACTTTCTTGAAAAACAGTTTTCTTTGTCCTGTATTTATTGGTGAAGGACACTCTGTCTCACATTTGGATTGAATCTGAAAAGTGTTTATTGCAAAAATTAACAATCTGTGAGTCACAGAGTGTACCAATAAGAGGATCACTCTACGCCAACAGTGTAGAAAGGTTCTCCAAGGGAAGGCAAGATGCTACTTTGTAATCTATTACAGACATTTTCTAGTATTTAACACATGACTAATGCTCACCAAGCAGGCAAGCTGGTGCATAGCTGTGCTCATGAGGGAACTGGTAGCCAGCATTCATAAGTATCAACGCTGTAAACAATTTCAAATGGGAAGCTGACTTGCAAAATTCATGGCAAGAGTAACAAGGCACATCTCAACTCATGGGGAAGATGGGCATATTCAGTAAGCAGAGCTAGCATGACCAGAAAAACACGGTGGTTACAGGTTACTATTTTCTAACGTCAATATTTTTAATGTTGCATTATTAAGACAACTTTAGTCTCAAATCATCAGATGCATAAGAAAGAATATAAAGTCAATAGAATGTTATATTAAAAACTGATAGCATGTATTTTGTTCTTGTGACAAACTTTCTCAAGCCTTACAGTTGAAAGTTAAACTCAAAAACACAAGTAAATATGTCCTGTTTTCTTATTTCAGAGAAAGTGTGCTTTGTGCCATTCTAATTCAAAGCAAGTGCATCCCTCAAATGTTCAAGGTCAACACACAAATAAGAGCAAGCAGTTTTAAGTGCAAGGATCACAAAGTATGTAGATGAACTAAAATAATATCCTAATAATACTGCTGAAAGTAAGTTGTCAGTTTTAAAGTCAATATGTAGAAGAGTTCTCATTTAGAATTTCAGTCAATAAAATATCAAAAAGTGTTGTGACCACATGGTGAGCTTGGTGCATAACAGTTCCCATTAATGCACAGGATGTACCATAGTTTGCTAGAAAGTTTGTATCTTATACTGCTTCAGAGATGCCGTCATTATATCATTTGTTGAAGTCATATTTGATGTCACCAGTGTTGCCACTGATTGCACCATTTGAGCAGTTGTGTAATTGTTGCACAGCTAACCGTAACTGGTATATTTCAGAATTTTGCAGTGGTCATAGCATCCATTCCATTGAAGGTTTTTCAAGTTGTTCTTTATGCTACAAGTGGACACTTACAGAATCAAATAATGAGTGGCTCAAATGGACAATTACTTACAATCAGAAAATAAAAACTGTTCATAGTACAACATTTTCACCCCAAAAGCGCAAAAAGCCAAAGAAAGGTCCGAAGGATGTTGGAACAATGAAGCAAACATATACATAGAACTTGAACATGGCAAAAAAATGGGCCATACCACTTTACTTTTGATGTAACAGAAAAACAAAGAAAGACAAGTTCCAGTTCACCACAATTTTTACAAAAACTCATAGGGGCTTTCTGCTCATACATGCAGCAATGACTCAAAAAGACCCCGAACTAAGTTTACAACTCTGCCCATTAACATGTAAAGCTGAAATGAAGAAACAGAAAACACTTTTTGATTTACCTAAAATACAATCAGGGCTATTCACAAAGCTATCTTACACATGTAGTTAATTCTTACTCTTTAGAGTAACTTTACTACTTTTGGCTATTAAAAACAATCAAATTGTAAAGCTACTCAAAAGTGCAGACCTACACATCTCCACCCCATATAAAAGATTTTATTGCAGCACTTGTAGGTATAAACAATCTGTTTTTACAGAAAAAGTCCTTCCATAATAGTTCTTTCTTGAGGTTCCCCTGAATCCATCTGTTCTGGTTCTGTGAACTTAAGTTTGCTTTTATATGCCCAAAGAAATCTTAAAAGTCTGATACATTCAAGTTATCTATGGCAAGGATATGAAATGATTCAACATTACCGTTTTCTGGTTCCAATTGTCTAGATAAGGAATCAGCACTCCCATGGTGTTTTCCCGGTCTGTACGTAATTTAATTTTGCAGTCTAGAAAACAGCAGAATCCATCTGGCATTTTGTGAATTAGTACACTTCATAAATTTAAAAAACAGAGTTTTTTGTGACTTGTCCATATAGTTACCAGGTACAGAGCTCCCTCACGGTGATGTCACCATGAGAGAAATCCTCTTTAACAGCCAGTAGCTCCTTGTCATTAATTAATGGTAAAGTTTTATTGTTTTATTCAGTTCATGTGCGTGAAACAAAGCCTACTGAGTGTACCGCTTCTAAACAGGATCCTTCTGTGACAATATGGCCCATAGGGCAAATGAAGAAGCATCTGCTTCAATTTTGAAAGGTAGAGTGTGATCAGCATATTTAAGGATGGGTGTAGTCGTAAATGTTGTCTTTAACTCAACAGAGGCTTTCTGTTGTGTCCACATTGGAACATTGTATTCTTCTTCCTCAGTTGGCTATGGGTGTCACTACGGTGGAAAAGGCATCACTAAAATGTCACTAAAAATTAGCAAAGCCCAAAAGTCTCTGTACTTCTTTCATATTATGAGGAAAGGGCAATTCCACCAATGCATAGACCTTCTTAGGATCTATACTGATTCCTTTCTCAGACAAAATGAAACCAAAAAGGCCACAGATTGGTTTTAAAAAATGCACTCATATAATTTGGCAAACAAAAATGAATATGTAGTAAACATGTTAAACATGGCACAGCAAACAGAAGTAATCGGGATGGAGACGAATGAAAGGTAAACAAAAACTCTTTGAAAAAGAAGCACAGCATACTATGCCAGTATGGATATTTAAGAAAGGAGAATCTAATCCACACTAAATGGCGAAAATACTTAAAGTTTCTTAATGTAACAACTCTCTGACTGTGGTCATATTTGTCGGGAAACAACCTCTATAAAAATACAAAATTTTAGTATAATAAGAGACGCTAAAATGAAAGGTCTGCACTTAATTTATGAGACAAGCCTGATTGTTTGCCACTTGTATGTATTGGTACCACCCCATAGTTCAGGATGATATAAGTGTGATACTGACTCCACATCATACTTAAGAGACATTTCAGTCTGGTAAGTAAGTACAAGCCCAAACCACAACAAAATAGAGAGATAAGTAATCTTTTTGACAAATGCATTGTTATTTCTACAAAAGACACCCTACCAATGTACATAAAAACAATTTGTACAGCAAAACGTGACTTCTTGCACTCTATTGCACTACTGTGAAAAATAACATTAGTATAATTAACAAACCCCCCCGCAATATGGAACTAACTGATACGCCTTATGCCCGTCTCATTCATTTTTTAAGCAGGCAAACAGAGATACTCATAAAGGAGAGCCCTATAGTATAATTTTTACAATGTATGTTTCCCAAATAAAGTATTTTAGAACTAAAATGCATACTTATTCACTCGCCACATTAAGGTGAAATGATTGGCCTAAAATTCTTTTTTTCTTTAGAAAATTTTGGAAAGTTTGGAAAAAAATGTTTTCACATACTTAGGGACTTATTTAAGAGAGCCCTGCATCACTTTTGCACCACATAAAGTAAAGATTTACTAAAGAAATACAAATTTATGAAGCCATGCAAACCCACCCTGCGTGGCTTTGAGTGGCCTCATAAATCATGAGTAAGGTGATGCAGCGCAAATGACTGCGTTGCATCACTCTACGCCCGGGTGGCGTTCCATGGGCATTGTGGTGGGTTTTCCCATGCAACACCCATAAAATTTGATGCTGCCCCAGATTTACAAAAACATGTAAACCCTGGGAAGCGTCAAAATCCGTACGCCTCCCTAGCTGAGGCGTAACGAGGAGAAATTTCTCCTAGTATTTTCCTCTTTCCATGTGTGGTGCATTCTGCAGCACACATGGAAAGAGGAAAACACATTTTAGGATTGTTTCTGTGCAGGAAAGTGCCCCTTCCTGCACAAAAACAATCCTGCCTGCAACGTAGGGACCCTTGCACAATGGTGCAAGGGTGCCTACGTTGGTGCTAGGTTGCTGAAATGGCGCCAGCGGAGGCAGAAAGGACAGGAATGCACTGTATTGCTTAAATATGGTGCATTCCTGCCCTTTCACTTTGGCATAGGGCAGCGCAGCAAGGTGCATTGCTGAACTGCCCTATGCCAAAATGCCATAAATGAGGCCCTGCATCTCAGTCCAAGCGCCTGCCGACTGAGCCTAGAACAGCTGCTTCAGTTGCCAAAAGGGCTGAATGTAGGCTCGGTTCAGTTGTCGTAAAATACTGCCGACTATTCGAAGTAACGACAAATATACGAAAATAAAAAAGTCGCAAGACAGTGGACTCACTATTATGAGCTTAGTGCCTTCCATTTGAAATCCATTGCTTGCATTTAGCTATTTGACTGTACATCTGTAGGATTAATTGATTACATAACCCCAGATTTTAAACAGTCTCTGTGCAAACCTCCCAAAAATCTGAAACGAATGGTTTATGATAGTTATCTTAAACATCTGAGACACTCAACACCAAAGCTGGTATGCGTACTTTAACAATAGCTCGCACATACACTGATCTATGATTTGCTCACACATTTCTCTCTAAAAAAAAGCACTAGAGTTTATTTGTTCTGTGAAACAGAAATCTAAGTTTTCCTTTAAGCAGATGTACGAAAAAATGTTGTTTAATCATTCTATCCGCCTTTAAACACCAGTGTTAGGCCTGCGGCCAATTAGGCTACTAAACCAACCAAGGGGTGAATTGATATAAATAAATACTAATTCGTGCATAAATATACCCTGAGTTTGGGATAGCCTATGAGTTTTGCTGTACAATGGGAGACAACAAAATATCGTATGGTAGAGGGTCTCCATTTTGACACTTTTCATTTGCACCACACTTGGAAGCTTTTGCCAATGATATTTCCAAGTTTGCAAAACCTCTTCTTGTGTTTGATTAAAACAGCTGTGAAAACATGCAAGGGTAAGGGTGGTGAAACCTGATGGAAGTACAAGACTCTTTTGACATGCTGAAGGTTTTTTTGTTTTTACATTGTTGGCGACTAGTTATTTCCTACTACAGCTCATTCATGTACACTAGGGGGCGTATCTAGATGGGCTTTGCTGACACAGAGGGCGCTTGTTCTTATACGCCTTTAGTGTGTAAATAGAACTCTTTTAATTCGAATTTTCTACGAGTTAAAACATTATTTTTGACAACAAAGCTCAGCAACTGAAAAACCGAAGGGGGGGCTAATTTACTAACATTTCACACAACCCAGCGCAGCAAGACAAACTGCTGCACAGCGTTGCCTGAAAAGAAGACATCAGAAATGTGCCATATTTTAAAAAAATGGCATAGTTCTGCTGCCTTCTTGTGCTGGTGTACTCTGTGCTGCCTAGTGCTGACACAAGCACCCTTGAACCATGGTGCAAGGGTACCTGCGTTATGAGGAGGATTGTTGTTGTGCAGGAAGGGACAACTTCCTGCATGTAAACAATCCTTAACCCGTTCCATGCGTCGGACGGCCGGGAGTCGTCCGACGTCACGGTGGGCATGTGCGTCGGACGGCTCCCGGCCGTCCTAGCACCCACCCACGGGGGAAGCGCTGGCGCTCCCCTGTGAGCCACCCTTAAAGCTGCACCCACCGGGGACAGCAGGGGAAGCCCTTCCGCTTCCCCCCCGCCGCCCACCACATCATCTAATGACGTCAGCGCGCCTCGCGCGCTGATGTCATTACATGATACCTGAGGCGCTGGAAGCCATTTGCTTCCAATTCGTCCGGCGGATAGGAAGTAAGTTTCTCCTCGGGGAGGGTGGGGGGGGGGGTTAAAAAGGCATCGGAGGAAAGGAAAGGGTTTTCCTTTCCTCCGATGTATTTTTAAGCATTCCTGCTGCACGATCGCGCATGGGGAGCGATCGTGCAGCAGGAATGCCTGGGTTTTTTTTTTTAAAGGGCCTTTGTGTCAGGGAGCGACCCCTTGGGCAACAATTTTTTTGGATGGGTCTGCCCCCCTTGGGAGGGGGGGGCAGATCGTATTAAAAAAAACAAAAAAAAGTCACTGTGAGCCCACTAGGCCAACAGGGATTTTTAAATTTTTTTTAAAGGGCCTTTGTGTCGGGGAGCGGCCCCTTGGGGGAGCAATTTTTTTGGATGGGTCTGTCCCCCTTGGGGAGGGGCAGATCGTATTTATAAAAAAATATAAAAAAGTCACTGTGAGCCCACTAGGCCACCAGGGATTATTATTTTTTTTTAAATATGTTTTTGGGGAGCGGCCCTTTAGGCAAGGGCTGCTCCCCTTTGGGAATCATTTATTTTGGCCGTTTCTGCCCCCCTTGGGGGCAGATCGGCCTTGTTATTCTAGGCCCATCTGCCCCCAAGGGGGACAGAAGCCATTAGACACCAGGGATTGTTTGTGTTGTTGGGGAGCGGCCCCTTGGGCAAGGGTCGTTCCCCTTGGGGGAGCAATATGTTTTTGGGGAGCGGCCCCTTAGGCAAGGGCCGCTCCCCTTTGGGAATCATTTATTTTGGCCGTTTCTGTCCCTCTTGGGGGCAGATCGGCCTTGTTATTCTAGGCCCATCTGCCCCCAAGGGGGGCAGAAGCCATTAGACACCAGGGATGGGTTTTAGTGTTGTTGGGGAGCGGCCCCTTGGGCAAGGGTGGCGCCCCTTTGGGGAGCATTTATTTGGGCCGTTTCTGCCCCCCTGGGGGGGCAGATCGGCCCAAATAAACAATTAATTGTATTGTATGCCCACTAGGCCACTAGATTGTTTTAGTGTTGTTGGGAGCGGCCCCTTGGGCAAGGGTGGCGCCCCTTTGGGGAGCATTTATTTGGGCCGTTTCTGCCCCCCTGGGAGGGCAGATCGGCCCAAATAAACAATTAATTGTATTGTATGCCCACTAGGCCACCAGATTGTTTTAGTGTTGTTGGGAGCGGCCCCTTGGGCAAGGGTCGCTCCTCTTTATGGGGTGATTATTGTGGCCGTTTCTGCCCCCTTTGGAGGCAGATCGGCCATATGTTTTCAGGCCCATCTGTCCCCTAGGGGGGCAGAAGCCACTAGACACCAGGGCTTTTTAAATGTTAGTGTTAGGGAGTGACCCCTTGGGCAAGGGTCGCTCCCCCTTTATGAGGGTGAATTTTTTGGCTGTTTCTGCTCCCCGTGGGGGCAGATCGGCCTTATGCTTTTAGGCCCACCTACCACCTTTGCTTGGCTGGTGGATAGTGTGTGGACTAGTGCATTATTTGCATATGTGATTGTAATGTTTTATTTCTCCTTTTTATTCTAGTGCTTGCAGTTTCGGTAGTGGTTGATCTGCAGTTTTGCATAGTTTCATTTTTTTGGTAAGAAAAACATTTTTGTTGTGTTTACTCCAAATGAGTATTAATGTCATGCATGAATGAATTTTTTGTAAGTGGTGTCATAATAGCAGCATAGTGTTTTGAGCATGAAATTCTTTGCGATGTGTTTTGCGTTGTCTTATGTGTAATTTTTTTTCTTTTTCTTTTTTAGTGAGATACTGTTGGTCCTTACTGTGTCTGTGCAGAGTAGGTGGTGGTGAGTCTAGCTGCTTCTGGCAAGTGAGTGGTATAGTGTTGGAGTATATAGGTCTTTGTGATAAAGCCACATTTTGTTTATTACTTGTTTTACAAAGGGTTTGTTGTTGTTGACTTGTTTGACAAGTTACCTTTATTAGTAAGGATTATGGCTAGCCGTAGAATTACTGCTCAGCAGGTGGTTGGTATGCTTTTTGAATCTTCCTCTGAGCAGGATTATGAGACTGACAGTGCTTCTGAGGGAGAGGAGGGAGTGCAAGATTCTGGCAGTGAGTTTTCTGTCCACGAGGAATCATTTGATGATGAAGCTACTCTCAGTGTGGATGAAGCTACTCTCAGTGTGGATGAAGTGCCTGTTTTAGAGGAGGACACTGATGTGCCGATGGTGCAGCAAGAGACATTGGGATTGCAGCCTGAGGCTGCAAGGCTTACTACTGGAAGTGCTGGACCCTGGGTTGATCCAAACATGGTGCAGCCTGTGTTGCCTGCCTTTAGTGGGGATGAAGGGTGTAGAGTGGATTGTGAATTTTTTTTGCCTATACAGTTTTTTCAGTTGTTTATGGATGATGTATTTTAGGCCGAGATTGTTGAGCAGACTAATTTGTATGCTGAACAGTTTTTGAGGGACAACAGTGCCAGACTTAGGCCCCTCTTTAGAGCTACCCGGTGGACTCCCACAAATCTGGATGAGATGAAGAGGTTTTTGAGTGGTAGGACATTTGTGCCGGCACGGTGATCCCACTGAAAAATGTAAGGAAAAAGTAATTTTTTCAGCTAAATTTGAGGTTTGCAGGGGATTCTGGATAGGGAACCGTTAGGGGATCCACGCAAGCCATACCTCATTGGACTGCCCAGGGTGTCTAGTTTTCAGAAATATGTCGGTTTGGTAGGTTTCCCTAGATTGCGGCGAGCCCGGGGCCAAAAACCAGGTGCCCCCCCAAAACCAGATAGTTTTGTTATAGGTAATTTTGAAGTCTCCACAGTACGATTTGGGCCATTTCCTGTTGCAGCCACTATGCCTACCCACACAAGTGAGGTACCATTTTTATCAGGAGACCTGGGGGAACGCTGGGTGGTAGGAAATTTGTGTCTGCCCAGTGATCCTACAACTTTCCCACACAGAAATGTGTGACAAATCCGATTTTTTCTGCAAAATTTGAGGTGTGCAGGGGATTCTGGGTAGGGAAACGTTGGGGGATCCACGCAAGCCATACCTTCCTAGACTCCCCCGGGTGTCTAGTTTTCAGAAATGTGTGGGTTTGGTAGTTTCCCAAGATGGCCCCCAAGCCTGGGGCCAAAATCCCAGGGGACCCTCCTTGCAAAACCAGGTTGTTTTGTGATAGGTAATTTTGATGTCGCCTCAATAGGTTTTGGGCCCTTGCCTGTCGCGGGTACTTGACCCACCCACGCGAGTGAGGTACCATTTTTATCGGGAGAGGTGGGGGAATGCTGGGTGGTAGGAAATTTGTGGATCCACACAGATTCCAGAACTTTCACACACAGAAATTTGAGAAAAAAGTGATTTTTTCAGCTAAATTTGAGGTTTGCCGGGGATTCTGGGTAGGAAAACGTTGGGGGGTCCACGCAAGCCATACCTCGCTGGACTTCCACGGGTGTCTAGTTTTCAGAAATGTGTGGGTTTGGTAGGTTTCCCAAGATGGCTGCCGAGCCCGGGACCAAAACCCAGGTGACCCCCTTGCAAAACCAGGTTGGTCTGTGATAGGTAATTTTGATGTCGCCTCAATAGGTTTTGGGTACTTGACCCACCCATGCGAGTGAGGTACCATTTTATCGGGAGACCTGGAGGAACACTGGGTGGTAGGAAATTTGTGGATCCACACAGATTCCAGAACTTTCACACACAGAAATTTGAGAAAAAAGTGATTTTTTCAGCTAAATTTGAGGTTTGCAGGGGATTCTGGATAGGGAACCGTTAGGGGATCCACGCAAGCCATACCTCATTGGACTGCCCAGGGTGTCTAGTTTTCAGAAATATGTCGGTTTGGTAGGTTTCCCTAGATTGCGGCGAGCCCGGGGCAAAAAACCAGGTGCCCCCCCAAAACCAGATAGTTTTGTTATAGGTAATTTTGAAGTCTCCACAGTACGATTTGGGCCATTTCCTGTTGCAGCCACTATGCCTACCCACACAAGTGAGGTACCATTTTTATCAGGAGACCTGGGGGAACGCTGGGTGGTTGGAAATTTGTGTCTGCCCAGTGATCCTACAACTTTCCCACACAGAAATGTGTGACAAATCCGATTTCTTCTGCAAAATTTGAGGTGTGCAGGGGATTCTGGGTAGGGAAACGTTGGGGGATCCACGCAAGCCATACCTTCCTGGACTCCCCCGGGTGTCTAGTTTTCAGAAATGTGTGGGTTTGGTAGTTTCCCAAGATGGCCCCCGAGCCTGGGGCCAAAATCCCAGGGGACCCCCCTTGCAACACCAGGTTGTTTTGTGATAGGTAATTTTGATGTCGCCTCAATAGGTTTTGGGCCCTTGCCTGTCGCGGGTACTTGACCCACCCACGCGAGTGAGGTACCATTTTTATCGGGAGAGGTGGGGGAATGCTGGGTGGTAGGAAATTTGTGGATCCACACAGATTCCAGAACTTTCACACACAGAAATTTGAGAAAAAAGTGATTTTTTTCAGCTAAATTTGAGGTTTGCAGGGGATTCTGGGTAGGAAAACGTTGGGGGGTCCACGCAAGCCATACCTCGCTGGACTTCCACGGGTGTCTAGTTTTCAGAAATGTGTGGGTTTGGTAGGTTTCCCAAGATGGCTGCCGAGCCCGGGACCAAAAACCCAGGTGACCCCCTTTGCAAAACCAGGTTGGTCTGTGATAGGTAATTTTGATGTCGCCTCAATAGGTTTTGGGTACTTGACCCACCCATGCGAGTGAGGTACCATTTTATCGGGAGACCTGGAGGAACACTGGGTGGTAGGAAATTTGTGGATCCACACAGATTCCAGAACTTTCACACACAGAAATTTGAGAAAAAAGTGATTTTTTCAGCTAAATTTGAGGTTTGCAGGGGATTCTGGGTAGGAAAACGTTGGAGGGTCCACGCAAGCCATACCTCACTGGACTCCCCCGGGTGTCTAGTTTTCAGAAATGTGTGGGTTTGGTAGGGTTCCCAAGATGGCTGCCGAGCCCGGGACCAAAAACCCAGGTGACCCCCCTTGCAAAACCAGGTTGTTTTGTGATAGGTAATTTTGATGTCACCTCAATAGGTTTTGGGCCCTTGCCTGTCACGGGTACTTGACCCACCCACGCGAGTGAGGTACCATTTTTATCGGGAGAGGTGGGGGAACGCTGGGTGGTAGGAAATTTGTGGATCCACACAGATTCCAGAACTTTCACACACAGAAATTTGAGAAAAAAGTGATTTTTTTCAGCTAAATTTGAGGTTTGCAGGGGATTCTGGGTAGGAAAACGTTGGGGGGTCCACGCAAGCCATACCTCGCTGGACTTCCACGGGTGTCTAGTTTTCAGAAATGTGTGGGTTTGGTAGGTTTCCCAAGATGGCTGCCGAGCCCGGGACCAAAAACCCAGGTGACCCCCCTTGCAAAACCAGGTTGGTCTGTGATAGGTAATTTTGATGTCGCCTCAATAGGTTTTGGGCCCATGCCTGTCACGGGTACTTGACTCACCCATGCGAGTGAGGTACCATTTTATCGGGAGACCTGGAGGAATACTGGGTGGTAGGAAATTTGTGGATCCACGCAGATTCCAGAACTTTCACACACAGAAATTTGAGAAAAAAGTGATTTTTTCAGCTAAATTTGAGGTTTGCAGGGGATTCTGGGTAGGAAAACGTTGGGGGTCCACGCAAGCCATACCTCACTGGACTCCCCCGGGTGTCTAGTTTTCAGAAATATGTGGGATTGGTAGGTTTCCCAAGATGGCCGCCGAGCCCGGGGTCAAAACCGAGGTGACCCCCCTTGCAAAACCAGGTTGTTTTGTGATAGGTCATTTTGATGTCTCTGCAATACGTTTTGGGCCCTTGCCTGTCGCAGGTACTTGACCCATCCACGCGAGTGAGGTACCATTTTTATCGGGAGACCTGGGGGAACGCTGGGTGGTAGGAAATTTGTGGATCCACGCAGATTCCAGAACTTTCCCACACAGAAATTTGAGAATAAAGTGATTTTTTCAGCTAAATTTGAGGTTTGCAGGGGATTCTGGGGTAGGAAAACGTTGGGGGGTCCACGCAAGCCATACCTCGCTGGACTCCCCCGGGTGTCTAGTTTTCAAAAATGTATAGGTTTGCTAGGTTTCCCTAGGTGCCGCCAGAGTTAGGGTTCAAAATCTACAGCTATGCACTTTGCAAAAAAAGAGTCAGTTTTCACTGTGAAAATGTGTTGTGTCCACGTTGCGTTTTGGGCCATTTCCTGTCGCAGCCACTAGGCCTACCCACACAAGTGAGGTACCATTTTTCTTGGAAGACTTTGGGGAATGCAGGGTGGGTGGAATTTTGTGGATCCACGCAGATTCCAGAACTTTCCACCACAGAAATGGGAGGAAAATGAGTTTTTTTGGACAAAGTTTGAGGTTTGCAAGGGATTCTGGGTAACAGAACCTGGTGAGAGCCAGTCAAGTCAGCCCATCCTGGATTCCGCTAGGTGTCTAGTTTTCAAAAATGTAGAGGTTTGCTAGGTTTCCCTAGGTGCCGGCAGAGCTAGGGTTCAAACTCTACAGCTAGGCACTTTGCAAAAAAAGGGTCCGTTTTCACTGTGAAAATGTGGTGTGTCCACGTTGCGTTTTGGGCCGTTTCCTGTCGAAATGTGTTTTTTGACAAGGTTTGAGGTTTGCAAGGGATTCTGGGTAACAGAACCTGTTGAGAGCCAGTCAAGTCACCCCATCCTGGATTCCCCTAGGTGTCTACATTTCAAATATGTATAGGTTTCCTAGGTTTGTGTAGGTGCCGGCAGAGCTAGGGTTCAAAATCTACAGCTAGGCACTTTGCAAAAAAAGGGTCAGTTTTCATAGTGAAAATGTGGTGTGTCCACGTTGCGTTTTGGGCCTTTTTCTGTCGCGGCCACTAGGCCTACCCACACAAGTGAGGTACCATTTTTCTTGGAAGACTTTGGGGAATGCGGGGTGGATAGCATTTTGTGGTTCCACACAGATTCCAGAACTTTCCACCACAGAAATGTGAGGAAAATGTGTTTTGTTTTTACAAAGTTTGAGGTTTGCAAGGGATTCTGGGTAACAGAACCTGGTGAGAGCCAGTCAAGTCACCCCATCCTGTATTCCCCTAGGTGTCTAGTTTTCAAAAATGTATAGGTTTGCTAGGGTTCCCTAGGTGCCGGCAGAGCTAGGGTTCAAAATCTACAGCTGGGCACTTTGCAAAAAAAGGGTCCGTTTTCACTGTGAAAATGTGGCGTGTCCACGTTGCGTTTTGGGCCATTTCCTGTAGCGGCCACTAGGCCTACCCACACAAGTGAGGTACCATGTTTCTCAGAAGACTTTAGGGAATGCAGGGTGGGTGGAAGTTTGTGGATCCACGCAGATTCCAGAACTTTCCACCACAGAAATGTGAGGAAAATGTGTTTTTTTTTTACAAAGTTTGAGGTTTGCAAGGGATTCTGGGTAACAGAACCTGGTGGGAGCGAGTCAAGTCACCCCATCCTGGATTCCCCTAGGTGTCTAGTTTACAAAAATGTATAGGTTTGCTAGGTTTCCCCAGGTGCCGGCAGAGCTAGGGCTCAAAATCTACAGCTAGGCACTTTGCAAAAAAGAGTCAGTTTTCACTGTGAAAATGTGGTGTGTCCACATTGCGTTTTGGGCAGTTTCCTGTCGCGGGTACTAGGCCTACCCACACAAGTGAGGTAGCATTTTTCTCGGAAGACTGGTAAACGCGGGGTGGGTGGAGTTTTGTGGATCCACGCAGATTCCAGAACTTTCCACCACAGAAATGTGAGGGAAATGTGTTTTTTTTCACAAAGTTTGAGGTTTGCAAGGGATTCTGGGTAACAGAACCTGGTGAGAGCCAGTCAAGTCACTCCATCCTGGATTCCCCTAGATGTCTAGGTTTCAAAAATGTATAGGTTTGCTAGGTTTCCCTAGGTGCCGGCAGAGCTAGAGTTAAAAATCTACAGCTAGGCACTTTGCAAGAAAAGGGTCTGGTTTCACTGTGAAAATGTGGTGTGTCCACATTGCGTTTTGGCCCGTTTCCTGTCGCTGGCACTAGGCCTACCCACACAAGTGAGGTACCATTTCTATTGGGAGACCTAGGGTAACACAGAATTGTAGAGCAACTGTTATTACCTATTGACTTTCGATGCATTTCTGCCTTCCAAATAAAAGACAATGTGTAAAAAAGAAGTCACTTTGAAAAATGTCCTATAATTCTCATGCTAGTATGGGTACTCACAATTTCGGAAATGTGCAAATAGCTACTGTTTCTAAACTCTATATTTTGTTTCAATTTCAGAAATACATAGGTGTCTTTCATCCCAATTTTTCATTGCATATATTTTCTCAAATGAATAGCTATATACCCAGTACATAATAAAAAACCATTGCAAGACGCTGCTCAGTAATTGGCTCTGGGTTCATCGGGTTCTTGGTGAACCTACAAGTCCTATATATCCCCACAACCAGAAAGGTCCAGCAGATGTAACGGTTTATTGCTTTCAAACATCTGTCATAATTAGAAGAAGTTACAGGTGAAAACGTTGGCACAAATGGCTGTTTTTTTCAACGCATTTTCAATTTTCCCTATTTTCAACTATTAATTACTATAAAGAAACCTTGAAGGATCTACACAAAGGACACCTTGCTGAATTCAGAATTGTGTCTACTTTTCTAAAATGTATAGCTTTCCAGGATACATTATTGCTTTCATACCCATTTCTACCATTAACTGGAAGAAGGTTGAAAGCACAAAAAATAGCAAAAATAGGCTATGTCCCATTAAAATGCCAAAACTGTGTAAAAAATGTTGGTTTTCTGACAAAAGTCTGTCAGTCCCTGAAAGCTGGGAAATTGTGATTTCAGCTCCACAAACCCTTTGTTGATACCATTTGCAGGGAAAAAGCCAGATGCTTTCATTTGCAGCACTTTTGTCCCATTTTTCCCAAAAAACCCAAAATGTAGCTGTATTTTGGCTAATTTCTGGGTCCCCTCCAGGGGAATCCACAAACCCTGGGTACCTTTAGAATACCCATGATGTTGGAAGATAAGGATGTAAATTTGGCGTGGATACCTTATGTGGTCAAAAAGTTACAGGGGCCTAAGCGCGAACTACCCCAAATAGCCAAAAAAAGGCTTAGCACGGGGGGGGAAAGGCCTAGCAGCGAAGGGGTTAAAGGAATTTTCCTCTTACTATGTGTGATGGGGAATGCATCATACATGTGTATTTCTAAAGTGCATGTTCACCCTTAACGGGGTATCTTGGCGCTGAATAACAGATGTTTTATTGTTACCCAACTCAATGGTACTCATTTTATCGACCTCAGATGGATGAAAGGATGAGTGGAACCCACCGGGATTGGAACCTGTGACCACGAGGCCGAACATAGGACCCTGTAGTGGATGCATTAGTCCACTGAGCCACCAGACCCTGCTTCACACATAGAAAAAAGAAAAAGGGACAAGGAGAAGTAAACATATTTCTCCTCATTATGCCTGGGTCTGGGAGGCGTACCATTTTGACACATTCCCAGGTTTACAACTATTTGTAAATCTATTTGCTAGCCAAGGAACGTATGTTATCAGGAGAGTCCAGTTTTGGTGGGAGGAGGCTCCTCAGGAAGGCTTACCAGAGTTATGAGTTTTATCCTGTCCTACTTTCCTTCACCCATCCCTAGTGGTTTCAGAAAGCAGGAATGATTTATGCAATGACTGTTGCCCTTCAACATTCTCTTAGAAGGACATCACAAATACGGCACAACTTCAAACTGATGAGTTGGGTTGGGCAATTTTTTAAAATTGATAAATCTTTTTATAATTCTTTATTGTTGTGTTTCGCGTCCTTTTGATATTTTTTTCGTCCTGATTTTTCATTTTTTGCATAATTGTTTGCACATGGGAGACGGGATCGATCAGAAGAGGTTTTGCAGAGACTGAAAATGTTGTGCTCTATGGCGGTGGGACATGTTCTACTTGAGCAAGCCTTCAACTGGTGTTTCAGGTGATTTTTTTTTGTATGCAAGGTATGTGCTTGAATACAAATGGTATGTGGACAAACCAGCAAAGTGTTTTTCTCATAAAACATACAATTTTCATGAGAATTATCCAACAAATCAATATACAATGTCACTCACTACTAGTGAAGACACAAACACAGAAGGAGGTCTAAGAAACCTGAAAATAGACAGTGAAGAACAGATTGCTATGTTATTCCGGGATGACTCTCCTCACTCTCACAGTTCTCCCACATTATAATTCGAAACAAGACTTTTGAAAGTGAAGTCCCAGAGTTCACCGAGCCAGGGGGCAGATGTAGAAAGCATTTTTATTGTCACAAACTCTATGATTCAGAGTTTACAATCGCGATTATGCTTTTCCAAATGTATTGATCCCGTTTTAGGAATCAGTAATTTTTACTGACTACTAAATTTGGATTGCAACCCCACGCCAATTTAGTATTTAGAACTGGAGGGTTGTAGGTGTGCCCTATAAACACCAAATCTGTATGTGATGTATGAATGTTTCTGTGACAGAAATCTGGTGATAAAACATTAAAAAAATGAATGACTCCTGATTTGGAATGGTCACCCAGGTGCAAAAGGAAAGAGACCCCCTTGAATCTCCTTCACCTTTCTAAATGTTAAATAAAAGGTTTGTTGGGTGGTAGGCAGTGTTCCAAAGGACCACAGCCAACTTTCAAAGAAGCTTAAAAAGAAAGTATTTTTTTAGTAGCCCGTTGTTTTTAATAAAAATGGCTGCTTTCAAAAAAGTTTACTTTATTGAAAGGCATTGACATGGTGGTCTGCTGTCCCCAAACAGGCCACAATCCCTTTGATGGCCAACAATCGGAGTGAGTCACAATTTGCGATTTACCTCATTAATATTCATAAGGCAGGTTGGATTATGACCCACTCCAAATTGGAATTTTATGAATCAACCTTTTAATACATAGATCGATTCCTAAAATTCTTTACGCAAATTGCAACGAGTTCTTTTGTGACCAGTAAATAGTACATCTGGGCCACGTGCCTTTACTGCTGGATAGAATCCAGGCTGAAACCAAACAGGAATCAAGGCAAAGCTGAATAAGTTAAACGGTCAAAACATATCAACAGACCAATATATCGAGGGGAGGGCACACTCGAAACAGCCCACTCCTCTCATTCCCCCCTTTGATTTTGATGAATTTATTTCAGAGATAACATCTGCTGGGTGTGCCAAAACATGAAACTAATGTGTTAAATCATTCGCCGCCAAGGTAAGCTAAGTTTTATGGTAGAGCTAGACTGGCCATTTTGACACTCTTTCATTTTCCTGGAGGGCTGCACATTAGGAGGCTGAATTCAGAGCAGAGTGATTTGCCATGAGCCAGCCATGCCACAATGGCACAGTTGGCACAATTTTAGTTGCAGTCTCCTGCTGTGCGTGGCTGGTTTAAGCATTTTTGCCCATGCTGATTTTGATTTCCACTCCGGCAGTGCTTAATTTGTAAAAGAAAGTAAGTACCAGGGCACTTATCAGTAGGCCACTACAGCTTGCACCACTCATTGCCCCTGCCAGTACTGCCAGTGTCATTGCCAACACAAATACTAACCATCACACTCTTACAAGTGTGACAATTCAGACTATTCCAAGCCACCTAAAGCTATAGGAATGGCCTGGATGGCAGGTATTATTAATTTTTGATGAATTTTGAATTACTGAACACACTGGTGTTGTGCTCACATCAAAATTAAACAAACAGCTCCACTATGCTTTAGAGTGTTACAAGTGCCAGTGTCGAGAATTAAGTGCTGGTGCTGTGCCCTGGCAAGCACCGGCTCAAATTAAGCACTGCAGTCCGACTCTGTTTCACAGTGAGATATGAGAAGAAAACTAGCCTGGAGCAGGAATCTTTTCATTATTTGGTTCCCAACTTTAACTTTATAGCAATTATTTTCACTTCAGACTAGCTTAGAGTTGTTTCCAATCGATTTAGACATGTATCTTTGGTGCGCCTTTAGGGTGTTGCTCTGGCTTACATGGCCATCGTTTTCTTGACACGTTAAAACAATCTGATATTTTGTGAGCATATAGAAAGTGCATAGTAGGAAAGGCTTTCAACACATTACCAAGAATTTAACTCAGCATTGAAAAGACATGTGAAGGGACCCTGATTAGTAAGGGACAGAGCAGTAAATGATTTCCCAGTGAAGGGCACCTTCAACTTTTTCTAAACTGTTGCCTTTTTAAGTGGGGCGGTCAAGGTTATACTGGAAGCTAACTAGTCCATGGAAGTATTTCATTGTAGCCGCATACCACTAGAAGCAAATGTCAAGTCTTCCCAGTTCCCTCAACATTTGACGAGGATGTGGTTTAATGGCCGGAGATGCCGACTTTGGAGCTAGGGAACAAGGTTCGAGACCCAGTGTCGGCTCAACATCCTGTGACTCTGAGCAAAACACTTAGGGGCATATTTACAAGCCCCTTTCGCCACCAGAGCGTCACTTTTTTTATGCTCCGGTGATGTAGCACCATTTCACATATTTACAAGATGGGGCTAAGCCACTTAACGTGACTTAACGCCACCTTGTACATATGCCCCTTTCCGCCGCCATCCTCTGCGGCAAAGGGGCGTGCAATGGGTGTTGCAGTGAGTGTTCCACCACAACACACATTGCTTTTAGATGCTGCCTCAGATTTACAAAGCTGAGGCCAGGGAATACCTGGTCTTAGTATGGCGATACGAAGAGAAATTATTAATTTCTCCTCGTTTTTTGCTCTTTCCATGTTTGCTGCATTCTGCAGCACACATAGAAAGAGCCATTATTGATTGTTTATGCGCAGGAAGGTGTCCCTTCCTGCACATAAACAATCGCCCCTGCAGCGCAGGCACCCTTTCCACATGGAGGCAGGGTGCCTGCGCTGGCGCTAGGCAGCGTTTTAGCGCCAGCGCTAGGGGAGATGCAGGGGTGCGCCGTATACTTGTGAATACGGGTGTTTTAAAATTGTTGGATCGTGGCATTGACAAATTTGGCGTAACACCGCTCTACGACATTTTTCAATAAATATGCCCCTAGATCTCCCTGTGCCTGACAAAAATAAGAATCTGTCCATGTGTAAAATAACTGATGCTCATGTAAATAGCTCCAATACCTTCCGTTCGAGTGCGCTATAATAAAACTGCACTAAAAAAGTAAACGAGGCCAAATGGCGAATTTTCCAACATAACTCTCCATATATGATGGCAAAAACTTTAGGTTTTGTAGCTACGTCCAAAGAGGAACCAATTAAATGTTCCAGGACATCATGGCATGACAGTGCGCAGAATCGTTATTTCTTCTAATAAGAAAATAAAGTATTTAATTATTAGAAAACTGTGTGTTCGAAAGACCCGTAAGTTCAAAGTAGACTAATATTTGTGCTACTCACATGAAAAGCAAAGCCTATCTTATGCAGTGCCCTGTAAGAAAAAATGGGAACTGTAAACTCTATTCTATTAGAAATAACACTCAGTTTAAATAAGCATAGGAGACAAATACCCACCACTCTTCCTGCGCCACCTAATAGCACATGAAAACATATGACCCAGAAAATAAAATACCATAAGAAGCTGTGTTGTTATATGCAACGGTGTTGTTATCATATGATAGCAATAGAATAACCATGTGAAAAATTGGGTCTCTATTCGGCAGGGGTATGCACCCTGTCCAAGTAGGAATCACAATCCTAGTCAGTGTAAGTCAGTCACAAACTAAAATTAGCCTATGCTCACCCTCTGGTAGCCTGGCACAGAGCTGTCAGGCTCAACTTAAGAGGCAATATGGAAAGTATTTGTACACACTTAGATACCGTACAAAGTGAAAACCCCACAAAAAAGACTCCAAACTGGTATAGAAAAGTAGGATACTCTTTACTGAATAAAACAAAATCAAAACGACAAAAATCCAATGAAAGGATCTCAAGTTATGCACTAATAAAATTAATAAAGGGAAACACAGCGATTAAACCAATCGTGCTTAGCAAAGTAAATGGTACAGGTCCAAGCAGGGGATCGGTAGATATGCTCCCTTAAAGTTCCAGCGTGCAACAGTGCTCAACTGCACTATAACCGAAAACTCAGCAGGTCTCTCGAGACCGATGTAATTATGACAGTTCAGCTGCCCACTATAGCGCTCAGGGCGGCTACAGGGATTTCGCGGGTCCCAGGGCACTCAGTCCCTTTCTCTGGCGAGGCAGCGAGGTAGTCGGCCTCGGGCAGGTGGTGCATGACGAGCTGCCACTGTTGACGCCTCGCATTGATGCGGTCTCCCTTCAGGGTTTTGAAGGCAGAGTACGAGATTGCCCAGGCAACGCTCGGAACAGGAAATGCAGCAATTGTGTGTGACATTCTGCTGTTAGTCAGGACTCAGCTGCAGGTCGGAAGAGAAGCCCGGGCCCTTTGTGCAATGAAGCACGGAGGGCAGAGCTCAGCTGCAGATCAGGGACGAGAGCTGGTCTTTATCCAATGGAGCGCAGAGCTCTGCTTGCAGGTCAGGTAGGATTGCTGCCCTTTGAAGTGTAAAGCATCGATCTTTGCAGGGCTTGGCTGCCGGATTCATGGATGGCAGAGTCGGGTAGCAGCATAGATATGAATGAAGTCTTTGATGGCCCTAACCCTTCGTGAACAGAGGTCAAGACAACAAGCCCTTGGAGTTGCTAAAACTTCTTTAAGAGGTTGTAGAGAGAAGATCCAGTTCTTCTCAATGTCAGGCAAAAGGCAGCAGTCCAACACAGCAGAGGAAGTAGCAAAGTGGCAGTCCCTCCAACAGCACAGCAATCAGCAGGCAGCAGGCCAGCACAGCAAAGCAGTTAGCAAAGTGGCAGTTCTTCCTGCAACGCAACTCCTCTTCCTGGCAAAGTCTCCTCAGGTCCAAAAAGTGAACTGAGTTTATGGTGTCAGAGGTCCAGTATTTATAACCATTTTAGTCTTTGAAGAAAACAAATTTCAAAGTGACCTTTGAACTTCACAAGGTCCCTGCCCTTTCCTTCCCTGGCTTCAGACTCACTACAAGGGGGTATTCAGCTCTTTGTGTGGATACCAGCACAGCCCTATTCAGGCGCAAGTGTCAGCTCCTCCCTGTCACTCTAGCTCAAAAAGACCCATCAGCCTGGTGATGGATCATCAGGATGCAAATGTCACACCCCTTCTCCCTTTGTGTGACTGTCTAGAGGGAATGCACAAAGCCCAGCTATCACCCAACCCATACGTGTATTCAAAGACAGGCAGAGGCACAGAAAGGTTAAATTAAGAAAATGCCAACCTTCTCAAAGTAAAAGACACACAAGTGATTGACGGAATGCAGAACAAATCAAAACATTCACCCTCAGTCAAGAGATCTGGGTTAAATCCATTGTTCTTTTGCTCATCATGCCACCCCAGTTTAGACCCAGCCATATGCAAATCAGCCTTGCCCAAGTACCTCATGGGAACAGCCAAGCCTGACCTGCCAAGCCAGGTCCTCCCTGGACCAGAAACAAGCATCCTAGGACCAGTTTTGGGGTTCCACCCCTCATCAGCCATCCTAGCTTGGATCCAGTGGCACAGTGAGCCCGGGACCCACGTCTGGGCATACCCGGTGCACTTAGGGCGAGAAAGCAAAAGGCACACAAGTGATGGGCGGAATGCAGAACAAATCTAAACATTCACCCCAGTCAAGAGATCTGGGTTAAATTCATCGTTCTTATGCTCACCATGCCACCACAGTTTAGTCCCAGTCATATGCAAATCAGTCTTGCCCAAGTTCCTCATGGGAACAGCCAAGCCTGACCTGCCAAGCCAGGTCCTCCCTGGACCGAAAACACGCATCCTAGGACCGGTTTCGGGGTTTCACCCCTTATCAACCAAGCTAGCTTGAATCCAGTGGCACAGTGAGCCTGGGACCCACGTCCCGGAACATGGTCAAGACTGATTTGCATATAGCTGGGTCTGAACTGGGGTGGCGAAGTGAGCTAAAGAACGATGATGGAGTCAACCCATATCTGTGACTGGGGGTGAGTGTCTGAAATGTTTCAGCGCTCCGTCCATCATCTCCTTGAGTTTGCTTTGTTCGCCCTAAGTTGGCAGGGTATGCCCAGACGTGGGTCCCTTGCTCACTTTGCCACTGGATTCAAGCTAGCCTGGCTGATGAGGGGTGTTACCCCAAAACCGGTTCCAGGATGCTTGTTTCCGGTCCAGGGAAGACCTTGCTTGGCAGTTCGGGCTGGACTGTTCCCAGAAGGAACAGGATCAAGACTGATTTGCATATAGCAAACTGAACTGGGGTGGTGAAGTGAACTAAAGAACGATGACGATTCAACCCAGACCTGTGACTGGAGGTGAGTGTCTGAAAAGTTTCAGCACTCTGTCCATCATCTCCTTGTGTTAACTTTCTAAAAGTGGCATTTTCAGAATTACAATTTAAAATCCAACTTCACCATAAGTTATGATTTTAAATTGTTAGTCCAGAGACACCAAACTCCAAATGTCAATCTTTTCCCAATTGGAAATGACACCTAAAAGATGTTTTATGACAATCGCACTGTTAACTTTTGGGAGAGATAGGTAGTGAAAAACAAAATTAGCAGTTTTTCACCACCAGGACATGTAAAACTCACAAGTACATGTCCCACCTTTTAAATACACTGCACCCTGCCCACAGGGCTGCCTAAGGCCTATCTTTGGGGTGGCTTAATATGTAATAAAAGGGAAGGTTTGGGCCTGGCAAGTAGGTTAACTTGCCAGGTCAAAATTGCAGTTTAAAACTGCACACACAGGCTCTGCATTGGCTGGCCTGAGCCATTCTTAAGGGCTACTGGAGTGGGTGGCACAATCAGTGATGCAGGCCCACTATCAGCATTTAATTTACAGACCCTTGGCACATAAATTAAATTAAATATGCCAGTTGTGGATAATCCAATGTTACCATATTTTGAATACAGGGCACTTGCACATTAGCACTGGTTAGTAGCGGTAAAGGGCCCAGAGTCATAGAGCCAACAAAAATGAATTCAGCAAAAAAGGGGAGGAGGAAGGCAAAACGTTTTGAGATGACCCTGCAGAAATGGCCATTTCCAACACAACTTCCCTCCAGCCTAAAGCCAGAGTAGACTAATCAATACGTTGATGGAATTCCCTGCTTAGGGCCATACAACATGGACAATGGCCCACTACTACAGGGGCACTTTCCAGTTCTGTACCTCTCTGGACCCAGTTGGATCCCTCTGTCTATACTCTCTGTGCCCACTGAACTGACTCATGGGGATCCCTTCTCCTCACCTCTGGACCCCATCTGTGCAGCACCTAACCTTACTTGGCTCACAGATGCATCCCCGTAGGCAGACAGTACCACAATGGCCAACAGTGTTATGTGGCCCATTACAACCCTTGGGTCTGACTTCTATCCCCAACCCAGGAAAGACTCTGGCCACAAGGACAACAGCCAATGGAGGCCACTGACAGCAGTCAGTGTCAAGAGCCAGACCCCAGGCCACCCTGGGCTCTCTTACTTCTGTGATTTCTCAAAGTGGGGGGCAGTAGCCCCAGGTGCAATTCACCTCCCACCAGTTCAGGGTTGGTATCCTGAGACTGGTCACTCAGCTCAGGGCTGGTACCCTGAGATGGAACAGGAGACAGGGGTGGGCTCTCCCGCACCCTGTTCCTCCCTCTGGGGTCTGGTACCCTCCACTTGGGAGTGGTACCCCCAGAACCTGAACTGTTAGTGTGCCTGTTGTGGCCACCCCTCCCATTTCTCCTGACACCGGGGGCAACTCATTTCCCAGAAGACAGTGTATGGGCATCTGGGGACTAACTGTGACCCTCCTCTGGGCCCCCTCCTGATCCCACTCTAAGGATACCAGGGCTATAGAGCAGAGGAAGCCCTGACCATGGCCTGGAGTCACCCTACACACCTGGCCGGTGTACTACTCTGGGGAAACTAGCCTCTCCATCATCATGGTGTGGCTACCCCTTGTGCCCCTCAGAGCAGTGACTGGGACCCCATTCACTTGGGGTGACTCAAAAGTACATGTCCTACTTTTTAAATACACTGTACCCTGCCCATAGGGCTACCTAGATGTTGCAATTAAAAAATACACTCTTGGTAAGCAGGAGTCAGGTAGCCAGTTCATGTAGAATAACAAGTTGTAGGTTTATTGAAGAAGTTATAGGTCAGGTTATAAATTACATAGTAAAGTACTCCACCTGAAGCAACATTCTCTCTGCTCAGCTCACTCTCTCTAACTGTCCACTCCTTCAGTCACTCGCCAACATTCCATGATATCACACACTGGCTGAGCACCAGGGAACAGGGCCTACCTTAGGGGGGGCTTGATATGTATTAAGGTTTGGGTATGGCAACTTGCTAGGTCGAAATGGCAGTTTAAAACTGCACACACAGACTCTGCAGTGGCAGGATTGGGACATTTTCAAGGGCTACTAAGGTGAGTGGCACAATCAGTGCTGCAGGCCCAGTAGTAGCATTTAATTTTCAGGCCCTGGGAACATATAGTGCACTTCACTAGGTTCTTATAAGTAGATTAAATATTGCAATTGTGGATAAGCCAATGTTACCATGTTTTAAGTACAGAGCACAAGCACTTTAGCACTGGTTAGCAGTGGTAAAGTGCCCAGAGTTGCCCAGAGTCCTAGAGTCAACAAAAATGAATTCAGCAAAAAAGGGAAGGAGGAAAGCAAAATGTTTGGGGGTGACCCTGCAGAAAGGGCCATTTCCAACAAACTAGAACCTGTTTTCATGGTTTGTCAGAGAGACGTATTTCCAATGCTAGTTGTCACTGCCTGGAGGGGCTATTTACTATCAGCATCAAGCTACTTTTACAATACAGGTCCTTACTTGCCCTACTAATAGCTTCTATGTATTTTATGTAATATAAAGGGTTGCTTTTGAAACACCTTCTCTAAGCACTCCAGGCTTTTTGTCGAACTCCAAGGCATACATACTCATCTTCCTACAGAGAATGAGTAACAACTTTTTAAAAATTAAGACCTGGAAACCTGAACTGCTGCCTCTAGGGAAAAATCCAGGATGTCAGCGACAAATAGAGAAATGCCCTCAAAATGGATAGGGGAGGGATGGAAAGAAGCTCCAAATGGAGCGGGGGAACCGCTAGGTTGAGGGACAGTGCATACTTTATTTTGGGGATGTGCCCTGAACCCACCAACCTTTGATTGAGGCCCTGGCACTTTTTTCACTCTAAATTTTATAATTTGACTAACCTGATTGGGATCATGTAGTTTGGGTGGTGGGTTTCTAGGTAAAGATTTTTTTTTTAACATTTTACTGAAACTCAAAAGCTGGGGATTCAGCCTAATGTTTTTTTCAGCTTCTACCAAGGGTGCCAGACAGAATGGGAGAGATAGGTGTACGTAACCTTTAACTCTTTGCTGCACTAGATTTCTATTTCTGGAACCTGTATCCTATTGACTCACTGTGCTTGCAACACTCAAGTAAAGCCAACAAGCCCCAAAGATAGCTGAGAGTTCACAAGCTCTTTCCAATGGGAAACATTGAAATAAGTGGACCATGTTGCATAAAAGTCTAGCACCTAGCATTTAAACACTATCCGGCCTCTCCAAATCACTTAGGGACTGATTTAAAGTTTGGCGGATGTGTTACTCCATCATAAATGTGATGGACATCCCGTCTGCCGTATTACAAGTTCCATAGGATACGATGGAGATGTAATATTGTGGACGGGATATCCGGCACGTTTGTGATGGAGTAACCCTGTCCGCCAAACTCTAAATCAGTCCCTAAGATTCTAATTTCTACTCTGAGTCTTCTCATTTGGATTGCGATTTCTTCTTATTTGCACTTCTGACTCACTCTCTTCCACCTTCGAATCCATTTTCAGTGCTTTTCTCACACTCTTCTTTTGGCACCATCCCCATACCTCTGTGTCTGTCTCACTTGCCTCTCTTAATTGGTCTCCTTTAGAGCACTGAACCATTTTCTTTCTACTGTCTTCAGGTGTATCCACTCTCTCACTCCTTCGTGTCTCGCAGTTCATTTTTTTTATGTTTCTTCTCACTCTCTTTGTTCTTCTCAGTTCCTACTTACCACCTCCTGCCCTGCCTGTGCTCAGTCGTAGGTGGATGCGTTCTCGATTGGCCTGTCTACCATGTGCTTAGCCGCCAATTAACATACTTTCTGTTTTCCCTTAAAAAACACCCCAATCTTCGGATTTTTGCTGTTAGTAATGTTTAGCTTTGTTTTTATATTACTTTGTAACTCTTAATTATTCTGTACTGTTCATATCTAATTTTGTGCAAAGTTTGGCAAATATGTTCAATAAATTCAATGAAATGAAATTACATAAAAAATCGGGTGTTGTATCTATTCCCCAATTGGAGCTAATATTATGTGTACTTTTCTGGGTCTACCCTAATGTTAAATGCTCTTTTTACTTGAATTCTAATAAAAGTTATATCCTTTTTTTAAGTAATAACACCAACTTGTCTTTGGGCTATTGAGTGTTTTCTGTATTATGCTGTACCTGAGTTTCTAATTCTTACCACTCACAGAGTAAGCCTTGACTGCCCAACTTCACTACCCAGGAGAATCAAGTGCCCAAAGACAGTAACCATGCTGTCCAATTGGAGTGCACTAACACTGGTGAATAGAATAGGATAGAATACTGCCCAGTAATAACTGACTGCCACACAACCCCAAGAAAAGGGCTCTCAAGCAAATTGAAAGATCCCAGGTAGAAAAAGTAAAAGGTCTCAAAACACAGACAAATGTTAATATGTATTATCAGCGCCAGCTTTAGCGCTGGTGGCGCCAGGTGCGACAATCTTTGTTGGCGCCAACCCCATGACCTGCTTCTCTACGGATTCCCTCACTACCATCCTCCAACAGTGCCCCATTATCTCTGCATAGCCCCTCCCTCACGTGCATTTCATTTGTTTTATATTGATACTCATACCAGTGTAGGGTGTCAGAGCACTTTACATCACACACACATTATACAGAGACAATGACTCAAACCTGTGTAAATCAGTCTATAGGAAATGTTACATAAGACAAAGTGGATTGCAGGGAATAGGAATCACATATCACCCATACTGGTAGGCTGCATATTTTAAGAGTGTTTGGCCTGGGGAAGCACAAACTCAGGTTTTAAAACTTACCACAGTGGCTAGGGTTGTCCTTAATATTAGGAATATATTTCTTCCCAAATGAGCCCTTTTAGCATAATTAGTATAATGAAAAACTGGGGAAAAAACATAACCTTTTTACATGTGCAATGCAGTTTGCATGCAGCTGTTAGATGAGGTGCTATATTTGAATTGTCACTTATGAACTGCAAGTTACAAAAGCATCAGTGAGACAAAAGCAGTAAAACGCTGAGCTATCCACATAAAATACAGTTATGTGAACTGCACAGTACACATTTTTTGCAGCAGGCATAATAACCCTCTGCGCTACTTTATGATGAGCCAAAACTGCCACTAGAGAAAGCTCCGATCTTCAGCAGGAACATTAATCACCATAGTTTTCTTGACATTTTTATTGTTGCCTGAAAACTGCTGGACACACAAGGAACTCTGCATCAAGTGCTTTCAAACCCATGTTATTGCTCTAGGTCGGTGCCAGGTGTGACTGCACCAGTCGCACTGCCCTGTGTGTTATCATCAAGGTCACTGGATTTGTGCATTAGTGGGAGACAAAATTATGCAGCAGGTTTGACTACATTTGGTTAAGAAGGCAAATTATGCAGCAATAAGTTTATGTGGCATAACATTAGTTCAAAAGCATATTATACATTACGTTATGTGAGATTATTGTCTCGCTATGTGGGCATTTTAATACACAAATATAGGAGGACTGCAATCCTATTAAAACCAATAGTTTTCTTAAGAAAGAGAACTATACACATTCAGCAGATTCATTTCAAAACGTTTTTCACCAACAATAAATATTTTTCTCTTGTTGGTAAATATAGCAAGGGCATTTTTAATGCCATAATTTCTACCTCCCAGAGCGAAATAGACTGTGTAAAACACATACAATATTGCACTAAGCAGAAAGTAATCCTAAATGCATGCTATTCTTGTTAAGTAAGGGGTTCCTCTTTGTTTGGTGCATCCCAATGTTCTACATCTTGTCATCAGTTTCGGATTTACCTCTGGAAACATTAATATTTATTATCTATGTGTTACTGAAGGAAGCACTGTAGCATTTCACATATCTATTGTTAAAAAGAGACAGGATGTTTGCTAATATGAGAACAATCAGAAAAGTCTGTGATGTAAACATGGATTTGTATGAATAGTTAAACAAAACAATTTAATGGCAAATTAGGAATAACTCTTTCCTACCTGTCTAAATTAATTTTAAATATTTAAATATTTCCTTTTTGCTGCAGACAAAAACTGTTGTCCCTGTCCATCAATTGAGAATTTTTTCACTACTTGGGAAAAACTGTCACCTTTTGAACCCCTTCGCTGCCAGGCTTTCCCGACCCCCGTGCCACGCCTTTTTTGGCTATGTGAGGTAGTTTGCGCTTAGGCCCCCATAATGTTTTGTCCACATAAGGTATCCATGCCAAATTTGCGGCATTTTTTCCCAACATCCTTAGGATTGTAAAGGTACCCAGGGTTTGTGGATTCCCCTGGAGGGGACCAAGAAATTAGCCAAAATATGGCTACATTTGGGGGGGAGGTGGAATGGGAAAAAGTGCTGCTGAAGAAAGCATCTGGTTTTCCCCCTGCAAATGGGGGTGTCTAGTTGGCAGGTTGTTACCCTGTCCAAGGAGGGACCCTTCTTTCTAGGCAGGATAAGGGGGATACACTGCTAAAATAACCCCTGCTCACCCCCTTGGTAGCTTGGCATGAGCAGTCAGGCTTATCTCAGAGGCAGTGTGTAAAGCATTTGCACATAACATACAGTAATACAGTGAAAACACTACAAAAGGACACCACACCAGTTTTAGAAAAATATCCAATATTTTATCTGTGCAAACAAGACCAAAAAAAATAAAATCCACCATACAGTTCCTAGAATTATCAATAAGCAAAATTAGGCTTAAAATACAGTTACTTGAAGTCGATAGCTCCCTCCCGGGCTATCACAGCGTCGTGAACAACAAATCCGAACAGTTCTGGCTGACCGCTGCATCGCGGGCCAGCTACGATGTCCGGAAGAACCGCAAAACAGTACCTTTAGAAATGCAGGGCTTTGGGGACTTCGCAGTGAGCTCTGAAGAGCCAGCGTCAGCAGGTGTCGGTTCCGGAGGTCGGTGCAGGAGTCCTCTGGCCCTTGAAGTGAAGTCACACGCGTTGCAGATTGAACTCCGTGGGTTTTAAATCGGGAGCGCCGGCATCTGTGGGCATCGGGCCTGCGGTGCAAAGTGCAGCAGTGTGGCATGCAGTGCCTTCAGGTCGCGGTGCAGGCAGCAGCTCGGTGATGGTCATCCAGCGGCATCGGTGAGACCAGGGCTGCAGTGGGAAACGGGGCGTTGCTCGTCGCGGTGCTGGCAGGTCACGGTGCAAGCAGCGGCATCATTGTTGCTGACTTCGGCTGACAAACCAGAGTTAATGGCACTGGCGTTGGTAGGCCAAGGCTGCGGGGTGGGACGGGGCGGTGCGTCGTGTAACTTATGAGCAATGCCCTCAAACCACAGTGCAAACATCAAAGTGGATGTCGGCATGGAGCTGTGACGTCAGGAATACCAGGGCGGCGGCGTGAAGTTGGCGATGTGATGTGTGGTGCCCACAGGTCGCGTTGCAAGCAGCGGCTTGGTGGCGACATCGGGCATCGGTGAGACCAGGTTTGCAGTGCGAAGTGCGGCAGTGCCCTCTGCGGTACCTTCAGGACACAGAAGGCGTCGGCTTGCTTTTTCTTCTGTTGCAGCACAAAACACACAGTTCCCAGTGCTGGTAGCAGATGAACTTGAAGTCTTTGCTGTTCCTGAGACTTCTTGAACAGGGGCAAGCTCTACCTCAAGCCCTTGGAGAAACTCAAACAAAGAAGTTGCAGAAAGTTCTGTCCAGTCCTTTCTCTGCCCAAGACAAAAGCATCCACTGCAGGACAAAACACAGCAAAGCACACAGCAAAGTGGTAGTTCTTCCTCACAGCTTCTCCAGCTCTTCTTCTTGGCAGGTTCATTGATTCAAAAGAGTTCTAAAGTCTTGGGGTCAGGACCCCAATATTTATACCACATTTTCCCTTTGTTTTCTTGTGGCAAAGATCTCTGAGCCCAGTCCAAACCAGTTCTGTCCTCTCTGGTCCAGCTTCTTGGCAGAAGGTAGAGCCAGCATTGTGCACAGGAGACAGGGCCTATTCAGGTGCAAGGAAAACTCCTCCCACTACTCAAAATGCAGCCCAGGTCTATTAAGCTCAGCTCTGAGTCACCCAGGAAAGGCAGGATACACCTCTACCCCCCCAGTGGCTATCTGCAGTGAATGAACATCCCCAGCCCCTGTCACTCCAAAACCCAGACAGTCAATACACAACCCAGCAGAGGCACACAGGATGGCAAAGCAAGACAAAATGCCCACTTTCTAAAAGTGGCATTTTCAAACACACACTTTAAAAACCATCTTTACTAAAAGATGTGTCATTACATTTTGAGTTTAGAGAGCCCAAACTCCATTTCTCTATCTTGTCCCAATGGAAAGTTATATTTGTAAGATGTTACAAAGCAACTCCCATAGCCTTGCAATAGTGAAAAGGAATTACACAGTATTTCCCTATCAGGACAGGTCACACACACCAGGACATGTTCTACCTTTCACATACACTGCACTCTGCCCAGAGGGGTATCTTGGGCCTGGCAAGTGGGTGCATTTGCCAGGTCGACATGGCAGTTTAAAACTGTGCGCAGACACTGCAGTGGCAGGTCTGAGATACCTTTAAAAGTCTGCTGGTGTGAGTGGCACAATCAGTGCTGAAGGGCCACCACCAGCATTTGATTTAAAGGCCCTGGGCACACACAGTGCACTATACTAGGGACTTATGGGTCGATTCCGATCCCGGTCGGAGGCGCACCTAACACCATTCGCCCGGGAAAAGAGCCAGGCGAATGCGTGTTTCCCGACCCATCCGTAGATACGTCCGAATGAGCAAGTACGATGCGCATAACTGCCCAGATCCCGACCCAGTCGTACTCACCCAATCCAGGTCCAGTTCTCCGACCGACGCAGATCCGGAAACGCAGAATCGAGTCGCACGGAAGCCAAAATGCAGCCCCGTCCGGCCGGACTAGTACGATGCGCCTTCCGTACGCGCCGAACCCGTCGCTATGCACGGCACATCAAAGCATCCGGAAGAGGCGCACATAAGCTCCGATTCGCGCCACAAGACGATCCACGGCTACGAGACGAACACGCCAGCCATGAGGACGAGTCGAAGCAACGAGAAAGACGAACGAGACGAACCAACCATGAATCCCATCGCGCCGATCCTACCAATACTCTACATCTATTACCGGAACTGGTACGGACGCGTATGGCGCAGAAGGTAAGTCAGACACCCACCACACAAACAAACCACACGTACCCGACATATAAAACACACACATAGGGATGCAGAAATTACTTACACCAGCAACAGCAGCACCATAGGGGCGGGATGGCTATCACCAATGCCACATACACACATAGGGGCCAGGATGCCAACCACTAACACCACCCCTACCCATGGGGCGCTGGATGCCTACCACCACTACCACCCCTACTCAGGGGGGGCTGGATGCCTACCACTACCAACACCCCTACTCAGGGGGTGCTAGATGCCTACCACTACTACCACCCCTACTCAGGGGGGGCTGGATGCCTAACACTACCAACACCCCTACTCAGGGATTGCTAGATGCCTACCACTACTACCACCCCTACTCAGGGGGCTGGATGCCTACCACTACCACCACCCCTACTCAGGGGTGCTAGATGCCTACCACTACTACCACCCCTACCCATGGGGGGCTGGATGCCTACCACTACTACCACCCCTACTCATGGGGTGCTAGATGCCTACCACTACTACCACCCCTACCCATGGGGGGCTGGATGCCTGTCACTACCACCACCCCTACTCAGGGGGTGCTAGATGCCTACCACTACTACCACCCCTACTAATGGGGGGCTGGATGCTCTACCACTACTACCACCCCCTACCCATGGGGGCTGGATGCCTGTCACTACTACCACCCCTACCCATGGGGGGCTGGATGCCTGTCACTACTACCACCCCTACTCAGGGGGCTGGATGCCTACCACTACCACCACCCCTACCCATGGGGGCTAGATGCCTACCACTACTACCACCCCTACCCATGGGGGGCTGGATGCCTGTCACTACTACCACCCCTACTCAGGGGGGGCTGGATGCCTACCACTACCACCACCCCTACTCATGGGGTGCTTGATGCCTACCACTACTACCACCCCTACCCATGGGGGGCTGGATGCCTGTCACTACTACCACCCCTACTCAGGGGGGGCTGGATGCCTACCACTACTACCACCCCTACTCAGGGGTGCTAGATGCCTACCACTACTACCACCCCTACTCAGGGGTGCTAGATGCCTACCACTACTACCACCCCTACCCATGGGGGAGCTGGATGCCTTCCACTACTACCACCCCTACCCATGGGAGGCTAGATGCCCACCACTACTACCACCCCTACCCATGGGGGATGGATGCCTGTCACTACTACCACCCCTACTCAGGGGGGCTGGATGCCTACCACTACCACCACCCCTACTCATGGGGTGCTTGATGCCTACCACTACTACCACCCCCTACCCATGGGGGCTGGATGCCTGTCACTACTACCACCCCTACTCAGGGGGCTGGATGCCTACCACTACTACCACCCCTACTCAGGGGGTGCTAGATGCCTACCACTACTACCACCCCTACTCAGGGGGTGCTAGATGCCTACCACTACTACCACCCCTACCCATGGGGGGCTGGATGCCTACCACTACTACCACCCCTACTCATGGGGTGCTAGATGCCTACCACTACTACCACCCCTACCCATGGGGGCTGGATGCCTGTCACTACCACCACCCCTACTCAGGGGATGCTAGATGCCTACCACTACTACCACCCCTACTAATGGGGGGCTGGATGCCTACCACTACTACCACCCCTACCCATGGGGGGCTGGATGCCTGTCACTACTACCACCCCAACTCAGGGGGGGCTGGATGCCTACCACTACCACCACCCCTACCCATGGGGGGCTAGATGCCTACCACTACTACCACCCCTACCCATGGGGGGCTGGATGCCTGTCACTACTACCACCCCTACTCAGGGGGGGCTGGATGCCTACCACTACCACCACCCCTACTCATGGGGTGCTAGATGCCTACCACTACTACCACCCCTACCCATGGGGGGCTGGATGCCTGTCACTACTACCACCCCTACTCAGGGGGGGCTGGATGCCTACCACTACTACCACCCCTACTCAGGGGGTGCTAGATGCCTACCACTACTACCACCCCTACTCAGGGGGTGCTAGATGCCTACCACTACTACCACCCCTACCCATGGGGGGCTGGATGCCTTCCACTACTACCACCCCTACCCATGGGAGGCTAGATGCCTACCACTACTACCACCCCTACCCATGGGGGGATGGATGCCTGTCACTACTACCACCCCTACTCAGGGGGGGCTAGATGCCTACCACTACCACCACCCCTACTCATGGGGTGCTTGATGCCTACCACTACTACCACCCCTACCCATGGGGGGCTGGATGCCTGTCACTACTACCACCCCTACTCAGGGGGGGCTGGATGCCTACCACTACTACCACCCCTACTCAGGGGGTGCTAGATGCCTACCACTACTACCACCCCTACTCAGGGGGTGCTAGATGCCTACCACTACTACCACCCCTACCCATGGGGGGCTGGATGCCTACCACTACTACCACCCCTACTCATGGGGTGCTAGATGCCTACCACTACTACCACCCCTACCCATGGGGGCTGGATGCCTGTCACTACCACCACCCCTACTCAGGGGATGCTAGATGCCTACCACTACTACCACCCCTACTAATGGGGGGCTGGATGCCTACCACTACTACCAACCCTACCCATGGGGGGCTGGATGCCTGTCACTACTACCACCCCTACTCAGGGGGGGCTGGATGCCTACCACTACCACCACCCCTACTCAGGGGGTGCTAGATGCCTACCACTACTACCACCCCTACCCATGGGGGGCTGGATGCCTGTCACTACTACCACCCCTACTCAGGGGGGGCTGGATGCCTACCACTACCACCACCCCTACTCAGGGGGTGCTAGATGCCTACCACTACTACCACCCCTACCCACGGGGGGCTGGATGCCTACCACTACCACCACCGCTACCCATGGGGGGCTGGATGCCTGTCACTACCACCACCCCTACTCAGGGGGGGCTGGATGCCTACCACTACCACCACCCCTACCCATGGGGGGCTGGATGCCTACCACCAACACCACCCCCACTCATAGGATGGGTAATGCATGACACAACCAGCACACTCCAACATAAGGAATGCAAGAAAAAGACATCCCCCCAACACCATGACAAGCGTGTGTAGACAGTGTCAAATGCCTACAACACTGAACATGACTTTGAACATACAATGTGACACCCTATCACATGTGTCACACATAAATGTGTGTGGCCTCCACAATGCAAGCAGACCATGACCACTGTGGCAATGGGGTCCAACTCCCATCATCACAGTGACCAAAAGGTAAGTGTGGGGTCCATAGCTGGGGCACATTTTGAACATTGTGGTAATGGGGTCTAAACCCCCATCATCACAGTGACCAAAATGTAAGTGTGGGGTCCATAGCTGTAGCACATCTTGAACATTGTGGCAATGGGGTCTAAACCCCCATCATCACAGTGACCAAAAGGTAAGTGTGGGGTCCATAGCTGGGGCACATTTTGAACATTGTGGCAATGGGGTCTAAACCCCCATCATCACAGTGACCAAAATGTAAGTGTGGGGTCCATAGCTGAAGCACATCTTGAACATTGTGGCAATGGGGTCCAAACACCCATCATCACAGTGACCAAGATGTAAGTGTGGGGTCCATAGCTGAAGCACATCTTGAACATTGTGGCAATGGGGTCTAAACCCCCATCATCACAGTGACCAAAAGGTAAGTGTGGGGTCCATAGCTGGGGCACATTTTGAACATTGTGGCAATGGGGTCTAAACCCCCATCATCACAGTGACCAAAATGTAAGTGTGGGGTCCATAGCTGAAGCACATCTTGAACATTGTGGCAATGGGGTCCAAACACCCATCATCACAGTGACTATAAGGTAAGTGTGGCCATGGAAAAAGCTGCAACTGCCAAACAGCATGGCTGAATCCTGGTCACAGAACAACAAACACATCAGTGGCAAAGTAGTGTTCGTGTCCCATAGCAACATATATTGGGTGAGGCAAACAGTGCAGTGCAAATAAGACATACCTTTGGCCATGTGCAGACAAACATCACCCATGGAGATGACACTGTCAACATTCATCAATAACACAATGACAGAAGTGACCTTCATAATGCAGAACACATATCTGCTCCAATGGGCACACAAATGTAGACATCCTGTGGAGACTGTAGATGTGAGGTGAACAGATACCATACCATGGCAGCAATGGGACACACAAACCATGATCATTGTGCTGACTGATGACCTAGGAGTCCCAGGGACAGCAGGGGAAACCCACCAAACAACATACAGCCAATGGCACACTAAAGATATGCCAATGCAGTGGTGCAGATGCACAAACACAAACAGGCAGCCCCACCCTGCACATCAAACACAACAGGTGAGGGGGGGGGTGCCAGTGTCCCCAGGCAACCACACAACACATGATGAGGCCTGAATACCAATTACACAGATGCGCATACAGTGCCACACAAAAGTAACTCATGGATCCAAATCCCCTATGTGGGCAATCAGGCATTGTTAGATGAGAGGGAGCACAAATCACACATGTCACACAAGCATGTAGGAACAGCAACTGACATAGCAAGACACAGACACACCACAGCACTACCCCCAGGGTCCCCACAATGTGGGGACCCTGGGCTGCATGAGAATCCCACTGTGATGACAAAGCTAGATGTCGTTCACACTGTGAACCACAGTCATGTGTCCTGAGCAACAAACTACCATCACACCTACACAAGCACAAATCAATCAGCACGGCCAGTCAGCCAAGGCCAACATGGAGGCAGGGGTCTAGCCGGGCAACAACTCTCATCTGCACACACTCAACACCACACACCTCGACCTCCAACAATGTGCAGCAGTGAAGCTCACATGCACTGGTGACATTGCACATGCACCCATGACAATCCCAGGGGTGGTGGGAACTAAGGTGCAGAAACCCATCACACATGGCCAGTCAACAAGACTCCTGAATGTCTGACACACTGCACACTACGCTGTACATGGACATGATGGCAATACCACACCAACCCATGGGATCCCGGCCACAGTCACACACCAATGAAGAAGCCAAGGTCACCCACAAAGAACACACATAGACAACTACCAACATTGCAGCCCTGACCCTGAGGAGTGCCAGCAGTCACACACACAACGTGTCACAATCACTGAAAGCTAACACAAACTGGAAATTACATGACAGGTGTAAACAACAAGTGCCAAGGGGAATCCTGACTGTGTCCCATCTGCGTTTGCCCACAAACTCAGCCCTGACAGCAAACACACCTATGGGTGACACCCTGATGACCAGTAATGTGCCATGCACCCACATCACAGAGAACCCAGGGAGAAGACTTTGGGGGAACATAGGTCAACTCAGCAAGCATCACAAACAGGAACATCACTAGGGATCCCAGCACGCCCAGCAAAATGGAAGTGAACACACACAGACATGCTCACACAACACACACCTTGGGCTCAGGCAATGTCACAGGATTACACACTGCCATGAGGGGACTCCACTCCTGTGTGAGGAAAGCTGTGCCATACGTTGCCTCAGTAGGGCTCCATCATGTCAGCAGAACACTTGGTCACACAGTCAACAATTAGCACTAAATGAAGGCTCCCATCAAATCAGCCTGGTCATGGGAGTGTCGACGAAATCATCAGTACAGATCAAACACACATGTATAGCAAGTTGCACTGACAACACAGATGAGTCCTTCCCCATTGATGCCCAAACTTGCATGTCCAGTGGAGATGGCCACACGGTCAGGGAAGTAGACTAATTGAACAATGGCAAGCACAACAGATGTGCAGGGGTGGAAGCCACAGATGTGATATTGCAAATGTAAGTAGGAAATCCCATTGCCAAAGATTGAAAACATGACACCCTCATATGCTGCAAAGGATGACATGTATACACTACAGGATAGGACACATTCCCCGTGGACCACATGGGTTCCTGCACAGTAACACTTCATTTTAATGAGACCAAAAATCACCATCACTGCAGCAAGGGCACGGTTAGCATCATCAACATCAACATCATGTACATCAGAACCAAACCACTAGAGAACAGAAAGTTGCTTTATTCAGCATTTGGGTGAGAGAAGTGAAAGAAAATATATAACAAAGGCCAATGGCCAGTCCATAAAATGAGTCCAAACAGGGTGCCAGTGCCAGATGTCACCCTACACACCAGGGACAATCCCCTCGGAGGGGCATACGGGGGGCAGGCCAGGCAGGCCAGGCACCGCAGGGACAGGATCAGGGCTCACCAGAAGGAAGCAGGGAAGGGGTGGTGGGTGCTGGAGAGCCACTGACAACTGCAGTGGAGGTGTCTGACATGGTGTGTGCCGGCACAACTGGGGGGCATGACTCAGATGGTGTGGGTGCCGGCACGACTGCAGTGGGCCATGCAGATGGAGTGGACAGGTTCCCCACTGCAGTGCCCAAGTCAGACAGGGTGGTAGTGGACTCCACTGCAGTGCCTACCTCCAGGGGAGGAGAATGGGGTTCAGGTAAGGTGGGCAGGACAGAGGGGGAGGACACTGTCTCCACACCAGTGGCACAGACATGTGCAGCGGGGGTGGTGCCGGAAGAGCAAGTGGCAGGGGGAGAAGGCTGGATCATTTTGGGGATGGTGTATCTGTGGGTGGGGGAACCTGGGGCAGGGTGTGGTGGGGGCACCTGTGGAGTGGGGGCCTGAGGGATGGAGGAAGGAGACTTGGTGGTTGAGCTGCAGGGCGGCGGCGGGGTCTTGCTCTTCCGGGTCCGGGGGGACTTGCGGATGGGGGCGTCAGTCGGTCTGCGCCTGGGGGAGGGTGTCTGAGGGCGAGGGGCACTCCCCTCCGTGTGGGTGGGCTTCCTCTTCCCCCTGAATGCTGGATCAGCTGGATTGGAGGGGAAGAGGCCGAGGTCACAGAGGAAGACCCGCTGTGTCTGTGGGGTTGCAGGTGAGGCAAGGGAAGGGGCCTTGGAGGGAGAGGTATCTGAGGACTGCGCAGTGCTCGTGGATGCGTGTGTGTGTGCCTGGGCCCCATCCCCTGTGAGTGTGGTTTCAGTCCCCTGACTGTGCGTGCGTGTGCGTCTGGACTTTGGTGTGTGTGTCTGTGTGCTGCTTGTGTCTGTGCTGGTGGTTGCCTGTGCCGGTGTGTGTGTGCTTGGGACAGGTAAGGTGCTGGGGAGTGTGGATGGGGCAGAGGTAGGAGGGGTGAGGGGTGAGGGACTGTTGGAGGAGGGACACTGCTGCCGTCAGGGAGGAGTCCATGGACCTATTGCCCCTCTGTAGGGCAGACATGCCCGATGAGATGCCCTCCATGAACGACACCAGCTGAGTCAACAGAGTGGTGTGGGCATGGAGGACACTCAGCATTGCTGTCTGCCCTACATGGAGCTGGCGAAGGAGGTACACAGACTCCTCACTCAGGGCAGCAGGGGACACAGGGGCAGGGGTGCGGTGCCTGGCATGAAGGAGACACGCTCCCGAACATGGGAGCCTCCACGGACCTCGGGAATGGGAGCCGATGGGAGGGTGGTGGTGGTGGTGGTGGTGGTGGCGGGGACAGCAACACTAGCTGGGGTGTGGTGGCTGCTGACACCCGCCTCCACAAGGGAGTCATCCTCCGAGCTGCTGTGGTCCTCAGCTGAGGTGGATGCTGCTGAGGACTCCTCGGTGTGGCTCCCCTCGCCCTCCGTGCCACTGGGTCCTCCGACCACTACTCGGCTGCTGACCCAGTCTGGCTCTGCGGCTCCTCCTGGTCCGTGGAGCTGTCCCCTCCTGTGGCCGTGGATGTATCTGCAAACAATAGGGAAACAGGCAAACATCAGTCACCTGCACCGAACGCACACACCACAGTAAGTACAGGACATTTCAGAGCAAGCCCTGGCATCCTTAGTTGAACATTGCCAAAAGTGCCCAAACAGAGTACGAGAAGCCAATTGTCAGTCTGATGGTCAACCATGGCACTCACATCCCACATGGCCTTGCACCCATCTGTCTGGTGTCTGTTGGATGGCAATACCCCAGTGTGAACACATGCACCACCTACACAGTAGTTGGACAGTGCAGAGAACACGGTGAAGCATGTGAACATGCACACATCACAACTCTTGCCACCGAGTCAGTACAGGTGTCCGGATAAAGGGATGGCCAGAGTCAATTTTGAAATGCATGTGATGCATACCAGCACCAGACACCATGATGCACCCATGTCCTGATAGTCATTGCCACAATGGTGTGCATGTAGCACATGTCACTCCCCTGCAGGATCACTCATTGGAAGTTTCATGCCATGGCACAGGCATGCCTGCTAAGTCATACATCACTATCTCCAGTCACATGGGCAGGGCAGCCAGACAACAACAGTCTGCACTGTGTCACAATCGTAGGTCATGGGGAATGCAAGTCCTGGAGCTGAACAAGTGCACATGTACATCCCCCACACACCACATCATCTGAACCCTTATCTGTCCACGTCATACCAATTGGACATATGGGAGACCTGTAACACAACCCTCTGAACCTGAGCACCTCACAATCTGCTGTGAATGGGAAACAGCTGCCTGAACTTCACATTCGCATACCCCAGTCTGCACGGTCAGGTGATCAAACACCTATGTGTCACACAAGTATCGTCTCCTATGGTCACATCTCCGGTGGCATGCTGAGCCCCAACCGAGAAACACCCCAGTAGTCCTGACAACGAAGCCACAGCACACTGACACAGAGGCAGACACCTGAGGGGACATATCACTGAGCACAACGTATCAGCTGATACACAGGAGTGGGAGTACAGAGTGTATTGTATGGCCTGGAGTAGGCATGACTGTCCTGCCCCACGTGAATGAGGGATGAGCCCTGGACAGTAGGCAGGTGGCTAAGTATGTGTGACACACGTGATATACACACTCCTGGGGCCCACACATTGTTCACACCCACATCATGGGTGTGTGCCAGATACCCCAGGCACATGTGGTGGATCAGCTCAGCAATTGGACCACATATCAAAGTAACACGCAGATTACATGTCAGAACACAGGCATTGTGTAAGCAATGGACCCACCCATGATGCCCACCACAGAGTTAGGGAACAAATGCTGTCCCCACCTTGAGCTAAGCAAAATGCAAGGACACAGTACCCAAGTGACACAATTCCCTAACTTTAAGGGCCACACCTGGGTATCAGATGAGGAGTGGGCAGTGCACAATTGAGGGACATGGGTCCTGGACCACATGACTGATGTACTGTGGAAGTTCAACCAGGCCAGAGGAGGGCACATAGCATGGCAGACAAAGTTCACAATGCAGTCATGGACTCACCCCCTCCTTGCTGCTCTCTGGCCTTCAGCTGCCCATCCAGATCAGGGAAGACCACCGCCAGGATCCTGAGCATGTGGGGGGTCAGGGTCCGGTGTCCGCCCCTCCTGCGAGGAGGCGACAGATTCAGCTGGACCCGTGCGATCCTCCGGGTCCAGCCCCAAAGGTCCTGCCACCTCTTCTGGCAGTTGCGGATCCAGCGCTTGTAGACCCCCACGGATCTCACTGCCCGGACGATGGTCAGCCATATCTGCTGCTTCTGGTGGGCATCAACCTGTGAGGATGACAAAGTGAAAAGGCCATTACTGCACATGCAACATATCCGTGCATTACACAGTTGGATATACATGTCTCAATCACAGGGGCACATGATGTACACAGGCAGTGCAACGATGGCTATGAACAGTTTGCCAGCAGTTACTACATGGTATCATTGCCTGGGATGTAAAACCTTGTTTAAATGCACTGTCACTGCACCATACCTGTTCAGTGCATGTAACTACACACTATGGGGGGTGACAACCACTCAGTGAGCCTGCTAGCCAGTGGCTTGCACACTGTAAGTCTTGCTAGTCAGACAACATGCACATTTAGTAAGGCAGTGGACAGCACCCTCACCTGCTCCCCTGCTTTCCCATACAGCTTGCTGTACTGTGGAAGGAGGCTGTCCAGCAGGGCCTGGTTCTCCTCAGTGCTGAAGGCTGGGGCTCTCTCCACAGTACGTGCCATTGCAGGATCCAGAGGGTGCAGATACAGCAGCAGTGGTGGTGGCAGATGTCGTCCTGGAGCATGTAGTGCAGGCAAGTGAGCTCTCAGGGGAACAGCCAGCATTATATGTGTGCTGCTGAGGCAGATACTGTCCCATGTGTCCAAAGTGATAGGTCCAAGTCGTTTGCATCTTCTGAATCTGGCCAATCCATGGAATTGCACCACTTACACACGCCCACAGCATCCTTCAAAAGTTCAACTTCATGAGACCCATGAATTTGCAACATTGTTGTGGGTGACCAACTGAATTCACAGCATCAGACTCGTTAAAGGTTTGAAAACACGTCCGTTGCCAGGCCAGGCCTTAGCCAATGGGTGCGCACCGATCGGTCCATTGCTGTACAACGCGTACATCGGATGACAACGCGTACCCGCTCACATTGAATGCAATGGCCAATGCGTGCGCACCGATCGGTCCATTGCTGTACCACGCGTCCCCGCTCACATTGTATGCAATGGCCAATGTGTGCGCACCGATCGGTCCATTGCTGTACAACGCGTCCCCGCTCACATTGAATGCAATGGCCAATGCATGCGCACCGATCGGTCCATTGCTGTACAACGCGTACATCGGATGACAACGCGTCCCCGCTCACATTGAATGCAATGGCCAATGCGTGCGCACCGATCGGTCCATTGCTGTACAACGCGTACCCGCTCACATTGAATGCAATGGCCAATGCGTGCGGACCGATCGGTCCATTGCTGTACAACGCATCCCCGCTCACATTGTATGCAATGGCCAATGCGTGCGCACCGATCGGTCCATTGCTGTACAACGCGTCCCCGCTCACATTGTATGCAATGGCCAATGCGTGCGCACCGATCGGTCCATTGCCATACAACGTGTCCCTGTACAAGTCACTGGCATATGTCACCATGCCTGTCACAGGTGAACGTATGCCAGCCACATATACTTCCCAGGGAGTGAGGAGCACACCTACAACACCACAGCCTGTCCACACTGTATCCTGAGGCATGTAAGGCTGCATCACCTGTTCCGTGTATGGGGGTCAACATGTGGTTTTGTGGGTGGCACTTGGGGGCAGCCACTCCCAGGCTGTGCACGTGTTCATGGGGACAGAATCCTTGGTGTGTCGTGCACATGACCACTGTGATGTGCAACTGTTCATTTCTGAGCATGTGGCATGGTCACATTTCACGGTTGTGTATGTGTATGTCATGTCACATACCCCCTGAGTCCCATGTGGGACGGTATGTACGTCCCAGGGTGACCCATTGCCACAATAGTGATGGCCCTCCACAGTCTGTGTGCATGTTGTGTTTACAATGTCTCTGATTCCATGGGCACAATGGGAGACAGTCTCCACATCCACGTTGTTTGTGCATGGACTTTGATGTTGTGCGTGTGTGTGTCACAGACGTCCATGTCTGTCCTGCCGAGGCACCAGGGACCACTACCTGTGGGGGTCATGGTTGTTTTGCTGTGGTGTATTCATGATGCACCATGTCATGCCAGTGTCCATGTGGCAATACAGGGTCCCTGGGAATCTACCTGTCGATGAGCTGTGATGCCTGGGGCACATCTGTCCTCACATGTCACTGTGGTGTGTGTTTGGAACGTGACAGCAGTACATGAGAACAGTGACACAGCCTTATGATATCCCATGGCACAACGTGGGACTTGTTGATGCCACTTGTTGAACTGTGATGTTAGATGTTGGCCCTGTAGGTGCCATACATGTCCTTATGGAACTGCACACATCATGTACTTGTGTCTCATAATGATGTATCATGTGATATTGAGTATGGTCAATGCCACATATGTGGGGTGACTGACAATCTTTCTCTCTTCACCTATGCACTGCAGGGCACCAGCTGTCCATAGACCATTCCCTGACCTTGCAACCATGGTCGAACGGGACTGCATCCGACGGTACCGCTTCACCAGGCCGCTGATTGAGGAATTGACGGTGCGGTTGGCCCCACATTTGCAACCTGGTTGGACATACCCTACAACGCTGACCCCCAAGGTGAAGGTGATGGCAGCCCTACACTTCTTTGCCACCGGTACCTTTCAACACACTGTGGCGTCTGCTGGTGGGATGTCACAGACCATGTTCAGCCGTGTGCTCCGCGATGTTTTGGAGGCTATGTTGAGATACCTGAACCAGTACATCTATTTCCCTAAACGTCAACAACTCACTGACGTCAAGAGTGACTTCTATGCCCTGGGGAGGATGCCGCATGTCATTGGCTCCATTGATGGGACACATGTGGCTTTGGTACCACCACAGGCCCAAGAGCAGGCATACAGGAACCGCAAACACTACCATTCGGTCAATGCACTGGTGGTATGTCTTGCAGATATGAGCATCTCACACGTGTGTGCCCATTTCCCGGTTCTGCACACGATGCCTACGTGATGAGGAGTAGTCGCATCCCGAGGATGATGTCACAGATCGCGGAACCAGCGTGCCTGGCTTGTCGGTGTGTACTGACTTTGTACCATTGTGTGTGTTCTGCAATGTAGTATTCCACCCTCTTTTCCAACTCAGCTAATGTGCAATTGTCTGTATGTAGGTGACTCCGGATACCCCAACATGCCGTGGTTGCTGACGCCCCTCAGGAACCCTGTGACACCAGCCCAGATGCGCTACAATGAGGCACATGGTCGGACCAGGAGAGTGATTGAGCGGACATTTGGTCTCCTGAAGAGCCGCTTCCGCTGCCTCGACAAGACAGGAGGGGCCCTCCCATATGCCCCAGCAAAGGTGTGCAAGATTGTCATCGTCTGCTGCATGCTACACAACCTGGCAGTGCGTAAGGAGTTGCCTCTCATCCTGGATGACGATGACCAACATCCGCCACCTGTGGAGGATCCTGGCCTGGACCACAATGCCAGTGATGATGATGATGATGAGGGTGATGTCCGCACGCAGCTCATCACCAACTTCTTCAGCTGAATGTGAGTATCCGGAGATGTTATGTCAATGATGTGAGTTTGCATGATATGTGTTGGTGGTGCTCTTGTGCTGTTTGAGTGTGTCCATGTGCTACATGACTGTATGCGTGCAGCGATGTGTCCTTACAGGTAGTCTGTACTCCACAACAGTGTTGACGTGCTAACTTGGTTCTGGGTGGGTATCTTGTGACATGTATTGGGCATGAGTATTGCAGTTCTGTCCTGTTCTTCTGTGCTTTTGACTGTGTGTCATTTCTGTCCTTCACAGGGTACTTTCAGAGTTGTTTGGTCAACTGTGATCCCCCGACACCGTGAATCAACTTCCAGGGTGGTAGCTGTCGTTTCCCTACAGGTGATGTGCGCCACACCCATGGACTTCCTTTCTCCTACACTTGTTGACTGTGTGCCCACTGCCAGGTGGGATTACCTTGCATCTGTTGTGGTTACAACATGTTGCAAATGTGTAATAAACATGTGCTTCACTTTGTGATGTGCGTTGTCTGTGGTCACACATCTGACTGACATTTTCTTACTGCACCAGTGTGCTAGTTAACACAGACTGTGAATAAGTGTTGGGTCTGTGCATTGCACCGTATTTCCTGGCAACATCAGTGTAGGCGATGAGTCAGATGGCCCTGGTGTGTATGTGTTGTGTAGCCCTGGTGGTGTGTCTCCCTCATAGGTGTCACGTCGCCATGACTCACATGCCGGTGTTGTACTTGCTGTAGCAGTTAGCATGCACAGTGTCATGTTGCAGATCATCAGCTCCATGACAGTAACAACGTTGGAATAACAACAGAGGCAAGTATGGTGTATTAGTGAGTTTATTGACATACATGTGTGAGTATAGTGCACAGGATGGTGGGTGCTGTACATTGTGATTGTAATCCAAAGTTCATAGATGATTTGGAAGTCCTGGTAGCAGAAATGTCCTGAGTAAAGTCCACAGTCATCTGATACATTGGTCCAACTTGAACTCCCCATGTCATGTGGGAGAGTTGTGTTGCATTCGACAGGGTGAACAGTTTGCGCACAAAGGTGTATTTCCAGAACAGGTGTTGGCTTCCTGGGGGTTGTGCATGGCTATCGGCCTCTCAGTTGTCCTTCCTCGGACGACCTCTCTTCTTTGGGGGGTGACCCTCAAGTGCAGGCTGCTGCGGTGCAGGGGACTCTCCGCCAGAGTCATCCTCCCTCCCTGTGGCAGTTGCAGTTGTTGCAGCACCAGATGTTGTGGGCACACAGGGAGGTGTTGACATGTTGGTGCAAATGTGGCGGAGGCATTGTAATATGTCCCTATGCACCGCCGTCAGTTCTTGCAATGTGTCCCAGTTGGACTCTATGCGGGACATGTGGGAGTCCGAGCGGGCATGATGGGCAGCCTGCTGCTGTTGAATGTCCCTGAGGATCCCCACTACCTGGCTGAACTCTCCGGTGCTAGTCTGGTACGCATCAGCTATGCGTGCCAGTTGTGGGTCATCATGCAGTCCAGACCCCTCTGCAAGCAGCAACCTATGTCTACCACCCCTCCCACCACCCCTGGCGACACATGCAGGACCTGCGGTGGCACGCACAGGTGACCCTGGGCCCCCTTGGGGGTTGTTGCTGGTGTTGGTGTCCATTGCTCCACGTTGGTCCGGGGGCCGTATGCTGTTGGTGGTGGTGGTCCTTGGTCTGTCCGTGTCGGCAGGGGTGGTCTGTGTGTTGGCAGTTGTTGGAGGGGTGGGTGCAGGGGGTGCAGCTGGTGGTCCTGCTGGTGCTGCATGATGACTCACTGCGGAGGTGCCAGGTAGGTCTTCGTCATCCGAGGAGGGCAGAGGCTGTTCCACACCAGTGAGCTGAGTGTCCCCGGAGCCTGGGACAGGGACTCCTCAGCGTCTGCTGCTGTGTCCCCATCATCACCTGTTTTTGGGAGACACACACAATGTATGTTATGTTTCTGCAGGCATCAATGGTTCAAACACCTGACAGTTGTGACTGTACCTCTGGATGCGGGCCTGTACATTGCATTGTCCTAAGTTGTCACAGTCAGAGGTTGATATTGGTGTAGCACATTGTCCTGCATACTTTGGGCATTTCAATATGAATGTTGAGGTGTGTACATGGCCAGCATTGGTTGTATTTGGTGGACATCCGGCCGTCCTTCTCCCCCAGCCCAGTTAACCCACCATGATGCATGCCACCCTTGCAGTGGGTTCAGGTTGACTCTCAGGATGTCAGTAAGTGGTGTCCTGTTGTTTGTTGGTGCCCAGTTCCCAGCATGGCCTTGTGATCCCCACAGCAGTACCCATTGTCAGCCATCTTGTCAGTTCTTTTCCACTCCCTGTGAGGTGTGCATGCTTGAGTGTGAGCTTGCTGAGCCATGTGGCTGGGGGATGTTGAGCTGTGACTACCACTCCCATCATGCTATTGCCTCCACCCCCCTTCCCAGCATGCCCATACTTCCTTCCTTTTGAGTGGACTTCACTGTGTGTGAGTGTGACAGCAATGGCAAGATGGCTGACAGTGGTGTCCTGCTGTTTGTTGGTGCCCAGTTCCCAGCATGGCCTTGTGCTCCCCACATCAGAGCACCATTGTCAGACATCTTTGAAGTGGCTTTCCACTCCCTGTGAGGTGTGCATGCTTGAGGGTGAGCTTGCTGGGCCATGTGGCTGGGGGATGTTGAGCTGTGACTACCACTCCCATCATGCTATTGCCTCCACCCCCCTTCCCAGCATGCCCATACTTCCTTCCTTTTGAGTGGACTTCACTGTGTGTGAGTGTGACAGCAATGGCAAGATGGCTGACAGTGGTGTCCTGCTGTTTGTTGGTGCCCAGTTCCCAGCATGGCCTTGTGCTCCCCACATCAGAGCAGCATTGTCAGACATATTTGAAGTGGCTTTCCACTCCCTGTGAGGTGTGCATGCTTGAGCGTGAGCTTGCTGGGCCATGTGGGTGGGGGATGTTGAGCTGTGACTACCACTCCCATCATGCTATTGCCTCCACCCCCCTTCCCAGCATGCCCATGCTTCCTTCCTTTTGACTCTGCTTCCCTGTGCGGTAGTGTGCCTGTGCTGACAAGATGGCTGACAGTGTTATCCTGGGATTAGTTTGGCTACAAGTCCCATGTGTACCCCTGAGCTTCACACAGCATAACCCAGGGTGGTGGTTCTTTGTGGGATAATTGATTAGAGTGTGAGGCAATGCATTCTCCCAGGTGAGTTGTGTGGAGTTTGTGTTAGGGGTGTGTGTGAGAAGAGCTGCTGGTAACTATGGTCAGTGCTGTCAGTCCTCCTTCCCACCCAGCCAGATATCCCACCATGGAACGTGCTTCCATTGCAGGGAGTTCAAGTTTGCTTTCAGGATGTCAGTCAGTGGTGTCCTGCTGTTTGTTGGTGCCCAGTTCCCAGCATGGCCTTGTGCTCCCCACATCAGAGCAGCATTGTCAGACATATTTGAAGTGGCTTTCCACTCCCTGTGAGGTGTGCATGCTTGAGTGTGAGCTTGCTGGGCCATGTGGCTGGGGGATGTTGAGCTGTGACTACCACTCCCATCATGCTATTGCCTCCACCCCCCTTCCCAGCATGCCCATGCTTCCTTCCTTTTGACTCTGCTTCCCTGTAGGGTAGTGTGCCTGTGCTGACAAGATGGCTGACAGTGTTATCCTGGGGTTAGTTTGGCTACAAATCCCAGGTGTATCCCTGTGCTTCACACAGCATAACCCAGGGTGGTGGTTCTTTGTGGGATATTTGATTAGAGTGCGAGGCAATGCATTCTCCCAGGTGAGTTGTGTGTAGTTTGTGTTAGGGGTGTGTGTGAGAAGAGCTGCTGGTAACTATGGTCAGTGCTGTCAGTCCTCCTTCCCACCCAGCCAGATATCCCACCATGGAACGTGCTTCCATTGCAGGGAGTTCAAGTTTGCTTTCAGGATGTCAGTCAGTGGTGTCCTGCTGTTGGTTGGTGCACAGTTGCCAGCAGGGCCTTGTGCTCCCCACAGCAGTAGCCAGTGTCAGCCATCTTGTCAGTTGTTTTCCACTCCCTGTGATGTGAGCATGGTTCATGGTGGTGTTGATGGGCGTATTGTGAGGGTGGGCAATATCTGTGACTACAACTCCCATGATGCTATTGGCTACACTGACTTGACCAGCATACACAGAATTCCTTCCTTTCAGTGGGCTTCCCTGGGAGGTGGTGTTGTAGTGGTGGCTACATATCTGACTGTGTTTGTTGGTTAGATTTGTGCCACTGCCTAGCTGTATTTGTTGTTGTGTTTGTACATGTCATGACACAGTTACATTTCACTATGGGATGGCATGTATTGTGTTTATCTGACTGACATACACATCTTAGGATGTTTATCTCTTGGTTGGTGTGTATTTGCTAAGGGTGCATGAGTTGACTATCCCCTTGACAGTGATGTGTGTGTATTGTCCTACAATATTGTGTACATTTGTTGTGTACTCACCAGGCTCTGGGATGTTTGCTAGTCCATATATGCTGACTGGTGGTAGGATGGCCCGCACCTTCTCCTCCCAGGGCCTGAGGTATACAGGTTTGGCAGGAGGGCCACTGCCGGTGTGTTGGCTCAAGGCGTAGTCCTTCTTCAGTAGGTCCCTGACCCTCCTGCGCACGTCATACCACCTGTTCTGGATGTCTTCCTTTGTGCGCAGACATGGTGATTGTGCGTTCACCCTGTCGACGATCCTTGCCCACATCTTGGTTTTCTGCGACATGGGGGTCTGTTGGACCAGTGTACCAAACAGCTGTGGCTCTACCCTGAGGATCTCATCTACCAGGACTTCCAATTCACTGTCTGTGAACTTTTGATTCTTCTTTGGGGGCATGGTGATGGGTGGTGGTGGTGAGTGATGTGTGTGTTGGTGTGCAAGTGAGGGTGTGTGAGTGTGGGTTTTGCTGGGTGTATGTGAGGGTGCTATTTGTTGAGGTGCTGATGGTGTGTGACTTGTGTGATGGATGAGCTGTGAGTGTGTGTGGTTGCTGTCTGTTGGTGTTGAGTGCTGGCAGGTAATTCGAATTTGCAAAGGATCATGGTAGGGATTTGTGTCCTTTATATGGGTTGAGTTGTGGGTGTGTCTTTGTTCCATGCCCCCCCCAGTATTTATTGGCTTTGTAATTGCTTGTTTGTCCCTTTTTTTGTGTGTTTTTTCCTTTGTGCTTTTTGTGCATGTAGGAGACGTTCTTCTGACCGAGTAGGATGCTGCAGTTGGTCTCGTGCGAGCTTCTCCGGCTCGTTCACGCTGTATTTCTGCTGTGTTTTATGTGCGGCGTACGTGTCGGTCGCGGTGTATTGGGTTGCTTCGGCTCGCTGTTTTGTATGCGTGTCGGTCGTACGGCTTGAGCTCCGTGCGACTCGTTCGGGTTTTCCACGCATTGCATCGTACTGTGCGGGTCGGAGTTCGCGGGTACGTTTCGTTCGGGTTCCTTCCTGGTGCGTGTTGGTCGGTTCGATTCGCCTTTTTTTCCGGCCGGATGGCTGTTTTCCGTGCGGGTCGGTCTTTCTTCTTGGGTTCCGTGCGAGTCGGTCGTAAATTGCATGCATTACATCGTACTAGGCGGGTCGGGCAGCACCGGTACGTGTCGGTCGGAATATATTCCCGAACTGAGTCGGTCGGTACGTTTTCCGGCCCGAATCGGAATCGGCCCCTTAGTAGTTAACCAAATAAGCCAAACATGGAAACACCAATCCATAACCGCAATTTACAGTAGGAGCACTTGCACTTTAACACTGAACAGCAGTGAGAAAGTGCGCAGAGGCACTAAACCAGCAAAACGAAGTCCAACGTTCCATTAAAACCAGGAGGCCAGAAGGGAAAAAGACAGGGGAAACACACCAAAAGATGCCAGGTCTAACAGGTATCAACGAAGGGTTTATGGTGCTGAAATCACAATCTTCCCAGCTGTCAGAAAACCAACATTTTCTACACAGTTTTGGCATTTTACTGCAACTTAGTCTATTTTCCCTATTTTTTATGCTTTCAAACTCCTTCCAGTTAGTGGCAGAAATGTGTGTGAAACCAATAATGGATCCTGCACAGCTATACATTTATGAAAAGTAGACAGAATTCTAAATTCAGCAAGGGATCATTTGCGTAGATCCTTCAAGGTTTTCCTATAGAAAGCAACAGTTGAAATGATAAAATATTGAAACTGAGTTGAAAAAAACCTGCCATTTGTGCCTACATTTTCACCTGTAACTTCTTCTAACTATGGCAGATTTTTTAAAGCAATATACCGTTACGCCTGTGGGACCCTTCTGGTTGCAGCAATATATAGATCTTGTAGGTTCACCAAGAACCCGAGGTACCCAGAGTTAATAACTGAGCTGCACCTTGCAAAGGTTTTTCATTGTGTACCAGGTACACAGCAATTCATTTGGTAAAATATAAAGAGTCAAAAATAGGTATCAAGGAAACGTAAGTATTTCCAAAATGGGAACAAGGTATAGAGCTTATAAGCAGTGGTTATTTGCACATCTCTGAATTTGTGGGTAACCATACTAGCATGTGAATTAGAGGGCATTTTTAAAAATGTCTTCTTTTTTACACACTGTCCTACATTTGGAAGGCAGAAATGCATAGAAAGACAACTGGTAATCACACTTGTTCTATTCTACCATTATGTGCTCCCATAGGTCTCCCGATAAAAACAGTACCTCACTTGTGTGGTTAGGCATAGTTCCCGTGACAGGATACGGGTCACAACGCAACGTGGACGCATCAAATTTTTCCACTGAAAACTGACCCTTTCTTAGCAATGTGCCTAGCTGTGGATTTTGAGTCCTAGCTCAGCCGGCACCTAGAGAAACCTAGCAAACCTGTACATTTATGAAAACTAGACACACAAGGTAATCCAGAATAGAGTGACTCGCACCAGGTTCTGTTACCCAGAATCCCTTGCAAACCTCACACTTTGTAAAAAAAACACATTTTCCTTACATTTCTGTGATGGAAAGTTCTGAAATCTGCGGAGAGCCACAAACATCCACCCACCCAGCATTCCCCCAAGTCTCCAGATAGAAATGGTACCTCACTTGTGTGGGTAGGCCTAGTGCCCGTAACAAGAAATGGGCCAAAACACAACGTGGACCCATCACGTGTTTCCACAGAAAACTGACCTTTTTTTTGCAATGTGCCTAGCTGTGGATTTTGGGCCCTAGCACAGCTGGCACCTAGGGAAACCTAGAAAACCTGTACACTTTTTAAGACTAGACACCCAGGGGAATCCAGGATGGGGTGACTTCTGTGACTTCTGTGACCTCAAACTTTGTAAAACAAAACATATTTTCCTCACATTTCTGTGATGGAAAGTTCTGGAATCTGTGGCGAGTCACAAACTTCCACCCGCTCAGCATTCCCCCAAATGCCCTGATCAAAATGGTACCTCACTTGTGTGGGTAGGCTTAGTGCCCGCTACAGGAAACAGCCCAAAACGCAACTTGACACATGACATTTTTCCAGAGAAAACTGACCCTTTTTTTGCAATGTGCCTAGTTGTGGATTTGGGGCTCTAGCTCAGCCGGCACCTAGATGTGCCTAGATGTGCTAACACTTTCCATAGACAAAGGCCTGGGCAGGAAGGAGGTCACACCTCCTCCCTCCCAGGAAGGCAAGTGTTTACAGCTATCAAAGCAATGAGCCTCAAAGGCTTCACCTCCCTTGATATGCAAGAGTACTTGTCCCCCACTCGAGGACAAAGCCCTTCCCGCCCTGTCAAGCCCAAAAGGTGGGAAACTTAGTTATGCAGGAGGTATACACCACCAAAAGGCTAGCCACACCTTTAGGGTGGGCTAGGAGGTCTGTACAGCCAAGGAATGGTTCTGCCGTGTTGGCAGACCCTGAAATAGAGCACTCTGGGTAGAAAGGTGATGTACACCTACAGGATGTTGTCATCTCAGGGGAGGATTAGCCGCAGGGACAAGTAGCCCATTGGCACTGGCCTTCACGCCCTTAACACCCCCTAAACTAGGATTTAAGGGGCTCCCCTGGCACCAGAACCTTAGTTCTAATTTGGAATCTAAGAAAAGGCACACAGAAGATGCCGTCATTGACAACAGGACCTTGGACTTTGCTGCCGTGCGCACATAGGACACTTAAGTGCCCTGAAGAGACCATATACTGGAACTGTGTGTTTGACGTGTGTCCGTGGCAAAAGCTTGGTACTCCCAGCAAGAGGGACCCCAGTGCCAGAAACCGAAGCAGACTTCCTTGGATTGGTGTGACCAGTGCCCTGCAAGCTGCAGGAAATTCAACGTGCTGCATGACAAGAATTGCGACCTGCTGGGCCTGTCGAGAGTGAGCCTTAAGAGAAGTGGTGTCCTGCAAGTCCGGAGTGGTAGCCAAGCTTTCACCAAATTTCAAACTGCTGCACCCCTCCTGTCGCCCTCCAGCTGCGGAAGTAACCGTGGACTGCATTTGTTGCAGCCAAGGCTTGGTGATCGCTAGTCGGGTGATTGACTCCTTGAATGACATCTCCAGCACAAGAGCAACTCACAGTGACAGTGACCGATGTCATCAACAACCCTGTTGCTGTATTACTGCATCCTGAAGTTGGAGTCGTCGAGTGTGTGGCAAATCATTTTGGCGTGACCTGCCAAGGTGATTGACAGCTGCCAGCTTCCTCTGCATCCAGAGCCACTGAGCAAGACAGAAAAAATCCAGCTGTTGAACTTGGGTCCTAGGACCTCAAAGGCCTCTACTGTCCATGGGTAGAGTGGAACTCCATCTCCAAGGGTGGTTTTGTGAAGTGCTGCAAGTTTGACAGCTCCCGCAGATCCCGTTCAGTACCAAGGACAGCCAAGTCACCTCTGCACCTGGACTCCCTGGGCAAGGTAACGAAGTAACGACTGTTGAGTCTTAGACGAGAGACTCGTATGACTTTATCCACAAGAGGGTTCGTTTGAACTCACCCTGCAAGTGACCAAGGGGTACATGCATCAATGTAGGCTTTTGCGATTCCTTAATTGCGATTATTAAGGAATCGCAATTAAGGAATTGCAAAAGCCTATGCATGTAGGAATCGCTATAAAATTAGCGATTCTCAAACATTCCTTAATTGCGACTTGCAAATTGCAGAGTCACAATTAAGGAATGCTTTCCCATTCATTCCTATGGGCCATAGGAATGAATGGGAATTGCATGCGCAATTTGCGAGTACCAATAGGTACTCGCAAATTCGCATGCAATTTCAAGGTGCAAGGGTGTCAAAAGGACACCCTGTTGCTCCCCTGAAATTGATCTGTGCACACATGTTGCGCACACACATGCCCCAAGGGCATGCGTGTGTGTAACCTACAACTTTGAAAAATGCTCTTTAGTGCATTTTTCAAAGTTTTTGCAAATTACCATCAAATTCAAATTGATGGTAATTTGCGGCCCCTATTACCGAAATCACTATTTGCGATTTCATCATGCATTGCATTTAAGGAATCGCAATTTGCGATTCCTTAAATGCAATTGCAATTTAAGAAATCGCAATAAATTGCCATTCCTTAAATTGCGAGAGCCTTTCAGTTTGATGCATCGCAGAAGCCCTTTTTGCGGGCGCAAACGGCCGATTTTTGCGAATCGCACCATTTGCGCTTGCAAAAAAGGTTGATGCATGTGCCTGCAAGTGTCACCTGTGTTTTCCACCATTGATGTCAAAGGGGCCAGTTTGACTTTAAGTGCATCTATTTTTGAACTCTTTAAAAATTCACAACTCCGATTGTGGGTATGAAACAATGTTCATTTTGGTGTCTATATTTATATAAAAATATACACTCTATTTTTATAAATTGGTTTCAGATTTCTTTCGAGTTGTCTCAATTACTTGTACACCATAATGGTACTGTAAAATGCTTAACACAGGTTCCACCAGTAATGCCTGAATGCTCTTTCCACACTACCAGGATTGAGCTAAGGATTACTGTTGTTGAATCCAAGGATCATCTTTGAGGCATTGTGATAATATTACATGGTAGGGTCTCACAGCCATACCACATAATATTCCACTTTCCTTCAAAAGTTAAAGGAAGCGTTGAAGAGCCTGGAAGAGAAAGGTTTGACAGCAGAATATGCATAAAGCAAATTTTCTAAAAGTAGTGTCACATAATTGGGACACGTGGTCAGCTGTATTGAAATCACACCAAAGAAGGAACTGGTGGAGGCCATTAGGTTGGCTCCTCCTTCACAAAATAAGGATGATGTTCGTGCTTTCCTAGGGTTAACTCAATTTTATTAAAAATGTGTGAATGTGTTTTTCTAGGAAGATGTATCACATCAGACACTTATTGAAAAGTGGTTGTCATTTTGTGTGAGTGCAAAGTGGCGTTAAAGTGGACATCCGTGAAGCCCCACTCTTACAAGGGTTTGACCCAAAATACAAAAGTGTTATAACAACAGATGCTAGTGGAAAGTGCCTGGGAGCTGAAAGGAAAATGCGATCACTTTTGTTTCTCATGCATTGACAGCTGTAGAGAAGAACTATTCTGTGATTGAGAGAGGGAGAAATGTTTGGTTATGTATGGGGTCTAGACTATTTTATGCCTATTCATATGGAGCTACCCTAAGCTTTTATGCTGTGATCATAAACCCCTCACCAAGGTTCTCAACAATCACGGTTTGCACAGTTCATCTCCACGCATTGCTCATATGTTCACGAAGCTTCTGTACTATAATTATGAAGTACAGGATATGCCTTGTGTAGGAAACGAGGTCGTAGATATTTTAAGGTGGTTGCCCCTATCTCTGAAGGATTTTACCAAGTAAAAATGGGATGACTACTATGTTAGAATATTGAATGGTGAGGGTCTATAGGTCGCTGGTGGAGGTAATGAAATGTGTTGACATTGGTTGGCCTTTTAGAATGAATTTGAGCAAGTGTTTGAATGCCTTTTGAGAGGTAAAAAATTAGTTGTCAGTGGAGAATGGGTTGTTAATGAGAGGGGGCATTTGGTTCCTCCACAATCATTGTGAGAGAAGATAGTAAACATTTGCCATGAGGGGCAGTTAGATATTGTTCAAACCAAACACTGGGCTAAAGAGTTGTACTTATGGCTGGAATGGAATTGACATTGAGGTGAAAAGGACAGTCAGAGACTGAGTGACAAGCAATACTTTGGACACATCTCAGCTTATCTACAGATCACCAGTGTACTCATAGATAGCCCAAGTAGGCATGGGAAATGTTGAGAATCAATATTATGGAACCAAATCCAAGAGGGTGAAGTTGCTGTTAAAGTATATTATAGTCATGGTGGATCCCTTCTCAAAGTGGCTGGAGATTAAAGTTGTGTAGAGAGCAGATGCAAGTGCAGTAGTATAATTTGTTGACAGTGTGTTTCAACGTAAGTGTTTGTCAAAGGCCTTTGTAAGTGATAGTGGATGGCAGTTCATGGCTGAAGGTTTCATGTAGTACATAGGCAGGAATGGGGTAAAGCATAAAACTACTTCTCTGTATCACCCTGAAGCCAATGATATGATAGAACATTTTGGGGTGAACCAAGGTGTTAGTGTTTTCGCTAAAAGGAATAAACTGAAGGAGACGATGGTTATTCACACATTGTGGGAGCATAGCATTACACCATGCAATAGTACAGAATATAGTCCTTTTGTTTTAATGAAGAGCAGGGCACCCCTCACCAAAGACATCTGGGGTGGATGCCTAATGCCAGAGTGGTTGAATGGTCACTGAAAGAAATTGAGAAGAAGGTTGCTCAAGCAGAGCAGCATATAAGATGAGGTTTGATGAGGCACATAGTGTGAAGGAGGTGCATCTAAGCATTGGATATTAGGTCCATGTTAAGAAAGGCGGCATTGTAAGGAAAGGTGAGAGTAGATTTTCCTCTCAATTTATTGGTCAAAAATATATTGTGTAATGGTGCTTTGTTGAGTGATGGCAAAGTATGCATGCCAGCCATTTGTCAAGGTGCAGGAGCAAGACAAATGTCAAAATGATCTCCAGTAAAGTGAATTTTGACTGGTTGTATGGGTTAGTTTGTGGAGAGGCTTTGGAGAGCAGATTGGATAGGAAGTGCAACAGAGCCTGTGACAACGCCATAGTTCCAACTGTTGCAAGTTGTTGTTGGAAGAATTGGACAAGAGGAAGGTTTGGATGGTCATGGTAAAACCAAAACAATTGGAAGGTTTTGTGTGCAAGTAAACACTGTGTGCAGCCCAAGCTGAGTGGTAATCTGACTATTCTCAAGTAAAATCTTGCGTGCATCATCTTTAGAAGTTCTGTATCATAGCTGTATGCAACCATTACCAGTTGTTTAATCTTTGGAATTCACTTTATTACTTACCTTTGTTAGATCTCTGTTTATCATAATGATTATGTGAGTTTGGCGTTTGTAGTTGTGGGGGAAAGAAGTGTGGCATTGAGTATGAGGATTGTGCTTTGCGCCTATAATTGTGGCCTTACTTGCATTCCACGTGAGCATTCAAGGGTTGGTTGAGTATCCGCTTTGCTTAAAATGCAGGTGAAGGCAGCTGGAGAGACATCAGGAAAGGGACTGCAGCATTGCACTGTTGAGCCTGGATATTACTGGGTATTACTGAAATAAAGCAGTTACTCTAGCAAAAGGTATCATTGTATTTTTCAACTTAACAGCCTTCATAACTTTTTTCACAACAGGTATCCAGGGCACAGTTGTGCCCTTTTTCCCCACATGAAGTGCTGTGCAAGAAAATGGATAGCTTTTGGTCTGAAAAAAGGCATCAATAAACGTTAGGCGGTGCTAAAATCATGCTCTTCCCAGCTTTCAGGAAGGGAGTGGTAGTTGATATTTCCTATTTTTGTGGTTTCTACCAACTTGCAGTTTGTGGTGGAAACTGATGGGAAACCCAAGGGTTAACCTTAAAAGCTATATATTTTTTAAAAAAAGAGACAACATTTGGAATTCACGATATGGTCATTTGTATAGTTCGATCAGGATTCGTACAAAAGAAACTTGTTAAATTAAAAAATAATGAAAATAAGTAGGACAAATTACTAATAGAGGGCATGGTTTTCATCTGTAAATTTTAGTCTGAATGGCTGATTTACAAAAGTAAATATACTATTAGGTCTATCAGATGCTTGTGATGGCAGGGATGTATAGAGTTTGTTGTTTATCCAAAAACACTACCTAGAGCCAACAACTAAGCTGCAGGTTACAATTATTTTTTATTGTGTACTGATCATTCATCAATTCCTATGGTAATTATTGAAAATTGGGCATGCAGGAAACCTGTGCATTTTTTAATGTTCTTTGCATACTGAGTTTAGGTATAGTGGGTATTTGCAACTCTGAATTTGGGGTTACCGATACTATCTTGTGATTCAAAGGGTATTTTGCAAATAAATTTCTTTCTTCAACACCGGCTTACACTTGGAAGTCACAAATGAAGAGAAATACAATTGATAATAACAAATGATCGACTATTCTGTGTTCCCACACTACTTCCAATAATAATGTTACCACACTTGTGTGGCTGGGCCTATTTCCCACGAAATGAAAGGCCTCATAACTCAGTATGAACACTTCACGTTTTCTCCTTGAAATGGATGCATTTTGGTGATGTGGGTAGGTGCAGTATTTTGGCCCAGGCTTGGCCTCCAACCAGGGAAACCTACCAAAGCCAGATATTTCTGAAAATAAAGATTCATAGTGGAGTCTGGAGTGATGTGGGTGCTGAGACAGAATATCGAGTTGGAAATGTCGGCTTACACAAATATCGAGTTGAAAATATCGTGATTCAGAAATATCGACAGCAAAAATATCGTGGTCAAAAATATCAAATTTGAGGTAAGTGATATCATTTTTATAAATATAGAAGTCATTAATATTGTTTGCAAAAATATAGCTGTTTAAAATATCGATATTTTAATTAGTGTTATGTATTTTAGTTTATATTTTAAATGTATGTAATGTATGTTTTTTTGTATAAGTATTGTTTATGTTTTTTAATATATGTGTTAAATTTTTAGTGGTTATGGATTTTATTTTAATTCAATTTTGCATTTTTTAGTTCTGTAGCGGGTTGTGGGTTTATAGGGGAATAGGGTGGTAAGTAATTTAATTATAATAAATTAATGATTATTTTCTATTTATTTAATTTAGATTTTATAGCGTTAATTGTGGAAAGTAATTTATTTGTAATTAATTTTTAATTGGTTGTTAATTAAGATTAATTATTTAATTGATAATTAATTATGGTAATTGTGTAAAAAAAAAATAGGTGTGGGTTGTGGGGTTTTTAGGGGTAAAGGGTGGGAAGTAATTTATGTTTAATTAATTAATAATTAGTTGTTAATTTATATTAACTAATTAATTGATAATTAATTATGGTAATTGTGTGAATTTGTTTAGGTGTGGGATGTGGGGTTTATGGGGTAAAGGGTGGGAAGTAATTTATGTTTAATTAATTAATAATTAGTTGTTAATATTAATTAATTAATTGAAAATTAAATATGGAATTTGTGTAATTAATTTTAGTTGTGGGTTGTGGGGTTTATAGGGGTAAAGGGTGGGAAGTAATTTTTGTTTAATTAATTAAAAATTAGTTGATCATTAATATTAATTAATTAGTTTATATTTAATTAGTGTATTTGTTTATATTTTTTTGTGTGTGGGTTTTATTGTTATAGGGGTACAGTGTGGGGAGTAAATTAATTTTACTTTATAATTAGTTGCTAAATAATATTAGTTTTTTAATTGAAAATAAATTTTAATTGTGTAATTAATTTTTTACAGTTTAATTTTAGCTGTGGGTTGTGGGGATTATAGGGGTAAAGTGTGGGAAGTTAAATAATTTATTATGAGTTTTAATTTGTTTTTTAATTAATAATATTTCTTTAATTGGTAATTAATTATGTTAGTTGAGGGAGTACATTTTTATTAAAATTTAGATGTGGGTTGTGAATTGTGTGGTGTTATAGGGTAGAAAATAAATAAAGTAAATTTATGTAATAATTAATGTTTTTGTTTCTAAATAATCTTTAATTAAAAATATTTATTTGTTTGGAAATAATTTTTTATTTTATTTAATATAATATTTGTAGGTATTTGTTATATGTATTTAACATAATATGTATTTTTTTTAAATGTAATATTAAATATATTTGTATTTGAATTTTTAACATATTTATATATTTTGTAATTTATTTTGTTTTTTAAATATTTTTATTGTTAACATTTTCTTTGTTTTTAATTTTGAACTGACCGGAGTGAGAATATTAATTGTTACTCCTCTGCAATCCAACACTTTCCCTACTGTTGCACTCACTGGAGTGGGAATAGTAATTTTTACCCCTCCGCTATCCAATACTTTCCCTACTTTTACAATTATTGGAGTGGGAATAGTAAATTGTATCCCACCACTATCCAACACTTTCTCTACTGTTGCACTCAATGGAGTGGGAATAGTAATTTTTACCCCTCCGCTATCCAACACTTTCCCTATTGTTGCACTCCCTGGAGTGGGAATAGTAATTTGTACCCCTCCGCTATCCAACACTTTCCCTACTGTTACACTCACTGGAGTGGGAATAGTAATTTTTACCCCTCCGCTATCCCACACTTTCCGTACTGTTGCACTCACTGGAGTGGGAATAGTAATTTTTACCCCTCCGCTGTCCAACACTTTCCCTACTGTTGCACTCACTGGAGTGGGAATAGTAATTTTTACCCCTCTGCTGTCCAACACTTTCCCTACTGTTGCACTCAGTTCAGTGGGAATAGTAATTTTACCCCTCCGCTATCCAACACTTTCCCTACTGTTACACTCACTGGAGTGGGAATAGTAATTTCTACCCCTCCGCTATCCAACACTTTCCCTACTGTTGCACTCACTGGAGTTTTTAAATAGTTTAATGTTTTATTTTATAATAGAATGTTTTTTTTAATTAGATTTTATGTTATTGTTACATATATATATATATATATATATATATTTGTAAATTTTTATATAATTTTAAAATCATAAAATAAATTAAAATGAATAGTTTATTAATTGTTTTAAAGTAAATATATATGAATTATTATGTATGTGTGTTTAACTTTTTTAATTAAGTATATTTATTATATTTTTGTACATTTATATTAAATATACTTTGTTTTTTTATATTAATTTGATTATTTAACATATTTAATATTTTATTTTATATATATATATATATATATATTATCTACTGGCGGTCGCCAGTAGATAGTTATAGTTACAACCTATTATCCATAGGAAATCCGCGACATTCTATTTGAAATAACTCTCTTGCCGGTTGACGTATCTTCGCGAAATTTTCAAACTTTGTGGCCCGCTCCGGTCCGCTCCTACCCTGAAAGTCTCGGGGATTCGTCAAGCGGGGGCCGAGAAAAAAGGGGGTCCCAAAACGCGTTTTCCCCATGCACTTTTCCATAGGAAACTTTAGACACGGCTACAGCCTCGAACTGCTGAACGGAATTACACCAAATTTGGCAAAGAGGTAGTTCTTGGTTCAGAAAGAACCCTTTTTGTTAAATGGTGTAAATCTGCTCAGTAGTTGCTGAGAAAATGAAAAGTAAAAAGTTAGTGATATCTATGGCCGAGTAGGGTCCGCGTACCCTCAGCGCACTCCTGCGCGCACCGTCCCGATCACGAGCTGCATGTTAATTGGTTGTCAGCTGGCTGTCAACATTCCGATTCAGGAAATGTTGGCAGCTATTTTGTCCCTCGGTAGAACCGAGGGACAGAAACAAGTGCGCAAAGCGCACAAAGGGGGCAGGGTAGAAACACCCTGACCCCCTAGGTTTGCTCAGGGGTCCCACAAGGACCCCTGGGCAAAAAAAAAAATAATTTTTTTAAAATCGGCAGGATGCGCTCAGGGTGCGCGAATCCTGCCGAAAAATCGAAGCGCGGTCTCCCGCGCTCGATAGTTAATTGGCCCCGGGTGGCCCAAGTCCCGGGGCATGGTGGGGGGATAATTTAACGTGTGGGGGCCTCAAGGCGCCTCTAAGCCCCGGGGACCGCCACCCCCGGGCTTTTTTGAAAATGGTGCGGGAGGGCTCTGAGCTCTCCCGCAGCCCCGGGGACCACCACCTCCCCGGGCTTTTTTTAATTAAAAATAAAACCAGTGTGGGGGCTCCAGCCCCCCACACGCCCCGGGACCGCCACCTCCCCGGGGCACTAAACATATTAATATGGGGGTCCGTTACGACCCCAGAGCCCCGGGGACCACCACCTCCCCGGGCTGTGTACTGAATGGGAGGGGGCCGCGCGGCCCCCTCCTGGAGCCCTTGATGGCCCTGGGGACCACCACCCCCAGGGCCGGCTCCTGCAGTGTCCCGGGGTGCCTACCCCCGGGACACTGTAGTTTGCTATGGCAGGACGGAGCCTCGCGGCTCCCGTCCTGCCATAGCAAACTGCTTTGGATATTGGAAGAGAGAGCAGGGAAACCTGCTCTCTCTTCCAATATCCAAAGCGATTGCTTTTCCACATGGGGAGCAGCATGTCAGCTGCTCCCCATGTGGAACAGCAATGCCGGCTCCCAAGGGACGTGGGGAGCCGGCGGGACTGTGGGGGATTGGGGACCCCCACAGTCCCCAACGGAGAGGGCCAGCCCCGGGGGATGGGGTCCCCGGGGCAAGTAGTGGCTCGGGATGGGGCCACGCGCCCCCTCCCCAAAAAAGAGAAAACATTTTTTTTTTATTAAATGGAAAGGCCGGCCCCGGGGATGGGGTCCCCGGGCCTTAAAATGGCCAGAGGAGGGGGCCACGCTGCCCCCTCAAAATAATAAATATAGAGGCCATGCCCCGGGGATGGGGTCCCCGGGGCCAATACAGGCCCTGGGAAGGGCGGCCACACGGCCCCCTTCCCGTTTTTTTTTTTTGAAAAATTAAAAAAGGGGTAAGGCCCTGGGGGATGGGGTCCCCAGGGCCCAAAAAGAGAAAAAAGGAAGGGGGCTACACAGCCCCCTTCAGGGGACCAAAAAACAAAACAAAAACGATCGGGCCCGCAGGCCCCGCCCCTTCCTTCACCACTCTGCAAACGCGCCCTGGCGCGTTTGCAGAGGGGGAACAAATTCCCTTGAATACTGGGGGTCCCTGGGGCCAACTAGCCCACCAGGAACCTCCAGTATGCGCCAGGGGCTGCCTTGCAGAGACGTGTAGAGAGGCCACACCCCTTTACACCTCTCTGCAACGCAGCTCTGTGGCGCTTTTGGAGGTATATGGTGGGCTAGTTGGACTCCGGGGACCCTCAGGATTCAAGGGGACTTAATCCCCAACTTAAAACGCGCCACTGGGCGCGTTTAGCACAGTGGTGAAGGGAGGGGCGGGGCTTCAGGTGACATGTGTGCAAACAGGCCTCGTGGCGCGTTTTAAGATGGGGAATTAAATCCCTTCAATCCTGAGGGTCCCTGGGGCCAACTAGCCCAACAGGTACATCCAGAAAGCGCCACAGAGCTGCGTTGCAGAGAGGTGTAAAAGGGGTGTGGCCTCTCTACACGTCTCTGCAACGCAGCCCCTGGCGCATATTGGAGGTTCCTGGTGGGCTAGTTGGCCCCTAGGGACCCTCAGGATTCAAGGGGACTTAATCCCCCAACTTAAAACGCGCCACGGGCGCGTTTGCACAGATGTCACCTCAGGCCCCGCCCCTCCCTTCACCATTGTGCAAATATTCCTCTAAAATCAGCCGAAATACGAATTCCGATTTACTCACCTGTTATAAGGAGAGACCTCAGTGCTGTATCTTTCAGCCCAGTACTGGTCCTGAAAAGTAATTTTAACCGTACTTACCAGTAACTTGAATTTCCTTCCATAGGCTAACATTGACTGGTTTCAATTGGAAATTCTTCTAAGTGTGGAGTTTTGGAACTTTAAAATATTCCTCTAAAATCAGCCGAAATACGAATTCCGATTTACTCACCTGTTATCAGGAGAGACCTCAGTGCTGCATCTTTCAGCCCAGTACTGATCCTGAAAAGTAATTTTAACCGTACTTACCGGTAACTTGAATTTCCTTCATAGGCTAACATTGACTGGTTTCACTTGGAAATTCTTCTAAGTGTGGAGTTTTGGAACTTTAAAATATTCCTCTAAAATCAGCCGAAATACGAATTCCGATTTACTCACCTGTTATCAGGAGAGACCTCAGTGCTGCATCTTTCAGCCCAGTACTGGTCCTGAAAAGTAATTTTAACCGTACTTACCAGTAACTTGAATTTCCTTCCATAGGCTAACATTGACTGGTTTCACTTGGAAATTCTTCTAAGTGTGGAGTTTTGGAACTTTAAAATATTCCTCTAAAATCAGCCGAAATACGAATTCCGATTTACTCACCTGTTATCAGGAGAGACCTCAGTGCTGCATGTTTCAGCCCAGTACTGATCCTCAAAAGTAATTTTAACCGTACTTACCGGTAACTTGAATTTCCTTCCATAGGATATCATTGCCTGCTTTTTGCTGAAAAAGATTCTAAGTGTTGATTTTTGGAACTTTAAAATATTCCTCTAAAATCAGCCGAAATCCGAATTCTGACTTACTCACCTGTTATCAGGAGAGACCTCAGTGCTGCATCTTTCAGCCCAGTACTGATCCTCAAAATTAATTTTAACCGTACTTACCGGTAACTTGAATTTTCTTCTTAGGCTAACATTGACTGGTTTCACTTGGAAATTCTTCTAAGTGTGGAGTTTTGGAACTTTATAATATTCCTCTAAAATCAACCAAAGTACGAATTCCAATTTACTCACCTGTTATCAGGAGAGAACCCAGTGCTGCATCTTTTAGCCCAGCACTGACCCTGAAAAGTAATTTTAACCGTACTTACCAGTAACTTATATTTTCTTCCATAGGAATCCTTTGTCTGGTTTTCAGCAGAAAAGTTTCAAAGTGTCGATTTTCACAAACTACAAATATTCCTTAAAAATCGCCTGTATGACTTAAACGCATTCTTTCAACTGTTTACAGGAGATGCACCAGTGCTGGATCCAGGATCCAACACTGAGTAACAAAAAGTAACGATAACAGTTTTTACCTCCTAAGTGAATTTCCTTCCATAGGATAACATTGGTCATTCTATGAGAAAAAGTTTCTAAGTGTCAACTTTTAAAGTACAATAATATTCCTTAAAAATCATGACTGTAACCAAAACGCTTTTACTCAACTGTTTACAGGAGATGTCCCAGGACTGAATCTAGGATCCAGTCCTGTGGTTAGAAAAGTAATCCATAAAGTAACTAATTGCATTTAACTAGAAATTCACATTGAGCTGAATGTTGCATTGTGTTTGAAAATGTGTTGCCCATTGCAACAACTGTAACTACTGTACTTAAAAGTCTATTGCCTATGTGCAAAGTATTTAAACTAAACGTAATTCATTCTGAGAAAGTATTTTTTGTAATGTATAATATAATTACAATGTAATTTAAAAAATAAAATATGTAAAAAAAATGTTTTCTAAAAAATTTCGAAATCAGTATGAAAAAAATGTATATAACAATTAATACATTTAAAAATTGTCATTTACAAAACCTTTGAAATTCACTGAAAAACCGTAGGTTTCAGACATGTTATAGTTACAAATTAGCATTTAAAAACCTTTGAAATTCACTGAAAAACCATAGGTTTTAGGGACGTTATAGTTACAAATTAGCATTTAAAAAACCTTTGAAATTCACTGAAAAAACCATAGGTTTTAGGGACAGTTATAGTTAGTTGGACATTGCACTCGTACAAAACCCGTGAAATTCCCCCGTTATAGTTAGTTCAGCTAACTATAACTCGTGCCCCCGCAATGCACTGCTGATGACGTCACATATTACATCACTCATGACATGGTCAGTGACATCACTGATGACATCACTGATGACATCTCAAATGACATCACTGATGACATCATCCACGTGATAATCTGATGCAGCTCTTCACACCCTAATATAACCTTTGATACACCCAATCTAAATTACAGACTGCCATTCGCAAAACCATAGACACTCCAACACCAATAACTACATACCCACTCACTGATTCTTAGGTCTACACACACACATCCACTCACTCACCCGTACAGTCACTCATACTTATGGTCACTCAATACAGGACTATCATATGCACTCTTACTCCTATATAGACACTCAAACACCGCCACTCATCCATAGAGGTACTCACACACCTAGTCAGTCATGCAAATAATTAAACACACTGCCATTTACTCACCTATACAGTTATACACACACCAGCTCACTTAAACATACAAATACTAGCACATTGTTACGCTCTTATACAATCACTGATACAAGCACACACTCATCCATACAGCCACTATCACAATCACTCACTCTCGCTTATAGCTATTTATATACTCCAACACACATATATACTGCCTTTCACATATGTAGTTACTCACACATGTACCACTGGGACATACATTCACTCACTAACACACTCTTACACACACTTACCCACCCATACAGTCTATCACAGATGCACTCTTGAAACCATCCACCCAGTGAATCACCCACTCACACATCTATGCACAGTCGCACACACCCCATCCACACAAACACTCAGGCACCCATACAGATACTCAGACAATAAATCAATAACTCTTATAGACACTCATGTAGCTATTCACAAACCCATGCAGCGCTTACACAGCAACAGACAGATACAGACATTCACCCAGTTTAGTCACTAACCCATGCATTCAGTAAGATACGTTTAATCACTCACTTATAGAATTAGTCACGCACCTACTAAATCATCCATACAGACACTTATACACCCACTCATTCTTCAATACGCCTTTCCCTATATATATAAAAATATTTAAACTTTACAGAAACACACAGTCACTGGATGATGTCATCAGTGATGTCATTTGAGATGTCATCAGTGATGTCATCAGTGATGTCACTGACCATGTCATGAGTGATGTAATATGTGACGTCATCAGCAGTGCATTGCGGGAGCGCGAGTTATAGTTAGCTGAACTAACTATAACGGGGGAATTTCACGGGTTTTGTACGAGTGCAATGTCCAAGTAACTATAACTGTCCCTAAAACCTATGGTTTTTTCAGTGAATTTCAAAGGTTTTTTAAATGCTAATTTGTAACTATAACGTGTCTGAAACCTATGGTTTTTTCAGTGAATATATATATATATATATAAAATTCGATATTTTGTACAAGTATATTTTTTACATCGATATGTTCTTTTTCGATATTTTTGTACTTACCTGTTTAAGTATAGGGAGTCGATATTTTTGCATTCTATATTTTTGCATCGATATTTTTTACTTCTATATTTTTAACATCGATATTTTGTCAGTGAACCAGTGATGCGACCTGCATGCATCTCCTGAGTTTTATTACCCAGAATGCCCTGCAAACAGCATTTTTGCCTGTCATCCATTTTCCTCACATTTCTATGAGGGAAAGTTCCTAAATTTTTGTGGAGCTGCAAAGTTCCCACCATCCAATTGTCACACAATTATCCGAATAAAAACAGTACCCCACTTGTGAGGGTGGGACCACCACCCACCGCAGCAACTAGTTACAATTTAAACCATGTGAAGTCAAAGAGGCATCAATTAGATCTTCACATGGTTACAGTTTTGGTCCTTTCATATAATGTGTGCTTGGTCGCCCCACACATGGGGGTAGCGTTTTAATCAAGATAAGAGTGGGAACACAGGGTGGCAAGATTTTGGCCATTGGCCTAAAGAGCCAGAGTTTGTGTGTCACAGAAATATGGGAAAATGCCTTTGTTTGCAAGGGCATTCTGGGTAACAAAAAATGCTGAGATTTATGCACGAAGACTCTAGGAGCCATATTCATGACATTGTCATGCAGTGCAGTGCAGCAAATCACCTTGCTGCGCTGCCCTGCATGACAGGGAAGTGCAGGAATGCACTGTATTTAAAAGAATATGGTGCATTCTTTCCTTTTCCCCCGCGCTGGGGCCATTTTGGCTGCTTAGCGCCAATGCATGCAGCCTTGCACCATGGTGCAAGATTGACTGCGTTTCATGCAGGATTGTTTTTGTGCAGGAGAGCACCTTCCTGCATAAAAACAATCCTGAGAGGCATATTCCTCTATCTATGTGTGCTGCAGAATGCAGCACACATAGAAAGAGGAAGTAATAAGGAGAAATAAAGATATTTCTCCTTGTTACGCCTCTCCTGGGAAGGCGTATCTTTTTGGCGCAGTCTCAGGTTTACCAGTTCTGGTGAATCTGGGAATGCGTCAAAACCAGGGGAGTTGCATGGGAACACCCACTCAATGCCCGTGGAATGCCTCCCTAGTGCAAAGTAACGCAATGCAGCGATTTGTGCTGCGTTGCTTTACTCGAAATTTATGAAGCCACTCAGGGCCACACAAAGTGGCCTTGCATGACTTCATAAATCTCATTTTTCAGTTGCGTTGCATATGTGAGCACAACTGGGGTAATAATCATGGCCCTGGGTTTCAGAAATACCAGATTTTGTAGGGTGTCCTGGTTGCTGGCTGGCACAGAGCCTGATAGTGCAGCCATTCACCATGGCAAGTGAGATTAAATTGTAATTTACTCCCTATGTGCTGGTACATAGTCCAAAACTATACCAATAAGATTCCAAAGTAACTCTCACTTGCCCTGGGGATGGGATTTCTAGGCCTCAGGAAGCAGAAAGACTGTTGGGGATTTAGAGGTGGTGGTATGAGCTGATGCCAGGATGGACTGAGCCCCCCCATCCTATTTCTATAGGAAACTATCCAGAGGGGTTTCTGCTCTTCAGGGAGCAGATTGGGAGCCATTTCTCCTATCTTCCACCTGTGGGTGGGCAGAAAGACTGTTGGGGCTTTAGGGGTAGGGAGTAGGCCTGATGCTCTGCACCCAAACCCCAGGGGACAGCCATTCCCCCGCTGCACACTGCCTTTAGCCATGGGCAGTGCGGATTGGCTGCAGGGTTTGGCCTCTGACCATGCCCTGCTTCAACTCCTCTGTGAGCAACCAATCCCCTCTGGGTGGCCAATACCAGCGTTTGGCTGTGCGCAGTGGGGATTGTTCGCAGAGCCAACCACTCTGTCGATGGCCAGCCCCTGCTGGACAAATCTTTGGCCGTGTGCAGTGTGGTGTTGGCTGCAGGGCCTAGCCTCTGGCCAGGCCCTGCACACAATCCCCTATGTGAGGCTATCCCTTCACTACATACAGCCTTCGGCCATCATGGGGTTGGACGTAAGACATGGCATCCCACCACGGCTAGCCCCCAATACCTTGGTCGGCAGCCAACTCCCCACTTGCGACTAACCACCAGGCAGACACCCAACCCTCTTTTTCCTGGGCCCCTGCTTTACTGATCGCCCTGATACTTTCCAGGGTGGAACTGAGGTGAATGTACCTTTTTTTGTGTAGATTCGTTAAATGGTGCCAAATTTATTATTGAAACAAAAAATGCTCTTCCTATGGAAAGTCTGACCAAACTCTAACTACAGAGCACACCCAGTCAGTGACCTGCTATCTCCCACAGTAGCTCCACCATTGTGCCTCCGCTGCTCTGGTAGGGTTCGAGCCTGCCCCTGCGACCTTCTGTCTCGTTGTGCCCATTTTGTTTTGTTTCCTCCCTGTGTCACCAGTGTTTTAATTTTGCGTAATTGTCTTAGTTTTGCCCAAATTGTATTGTTGTTCCTGTTTAATTTGTTGGTGCTGTCTTGAAACTGTTATTCTGTTTTCACCGCGGCCCCTCCCCCCTGCTGCCCACGCTCCCACCTCCCAGCTCAGCTTTCCCTCCCTCCTCTCCTATTTAATGGCGGCAGCTGCTGGGACGAGCGAGCAAGACCCCTGACCTCCGGTCAATGACCTGCTCTCTCTCCCAGTAGCGCCACCGTTGTGCCTCCGCTCTGGTAGGGTTCGAGCCTGCCCCTGCGACCTTCTGCCTCGTTGTGCCTGTTTTTTTTGTTTCCTTCCTGTGTCACCAGTGTTTTAATTTTGCGTAATTGTCTTAGTTTTGCCCAAATTGTATTGTTGTTCCTGTTTAATTTGTTGGTGCTGTGTTGATACTGTTATTCTGTTTTCACAGTGGCCCCTCCCCCCGCCGCCCACGCTCGCGCCTCCCAGCTCAGCTTTCCCTCCCTCCTCCCCTATTTAATGGCGGCCGCTGCTGGGACGAGCGAGCAAGACCCCTGACCGACTCCTGCATAGACTTCAGGAGTGCGGCCTGGGAGGCACGGTGCTCAAGTGGTTCACCTCCTTTTTGGAGGACAGACATCAAGAGATCTGGTCCCCTCCTTTTGCTGCTCCCATTCCCCCCATGAAGGTGGGTGTTCTGCAGGGTTCCATTTTGAGCCTGACACTCTTTAATCTATATATGGCCCCCCTTGCTCCCTTGGCTGAGGCATGCAGCGCGACAATAATTTCGTATGCTGACGATACTCAGCTTCTGTTCACATGCGACAAGGGCGAGGACTTTAGAGGGGAGGAGATCAACAAATGCCTGACGGGGGTTTCACTTGGCTCAGGAAGAATCAATTAAAATGTAACCCAGAGAAATCTGAGATATTTTTCTTTGGCTCCTCATCTTGTGACGAATGGCGACAATGGTGGCCATCAGACATGTCACCCCCCCCAACCTCAGTCAATACAGTTAAAAACCTGGAGGTTAAACTGAATGACACCCTGTCCATGAAAGCTCAAATTCAAGCAGTGGCCGGATCCTGCTTTAGCCTCCTAAGAATGCTCAAGAAATTTCTACCCCTACTATCGATCACCCACAGGAAGACCGTAGTCCAAGCCCTCATTGTTTCCAGGTTGGACTATGTAAATGTCCTGTAACTGGGTCTCCCAGAGTACCTACTGAGCAGACTTCAGGTGGTCCAGAATACGGCCGCCAGGGCAATTCTCATGTTGGGACCCAGAGGTCGGATCTCCTCTCACCTGAAGGCTTTGCACTGGCTTCCTGTTCGAAAGAGAATTCACTTTAAAGCCTTGGTTATAGCTTTTAAAGCTTTACATGATACTTGTGCCCACTATATCAGAAAGAGAGTTTTACACTATGTCCCTGGTAGAACCCTGAGGTTCTCCTTTAGGCAGCAGGTGATTGTTCCTAAGTTCTCCCGTGCCCGCATCGGTGGCCGCTCCTTTCAAGTTCAGGCTGCCTGTCTGTAGAACCTTCTGCCGGTGTCACTCAGACAGGTGCCTGACTTACTCACCTTCAGGAAGCGGCTGAAAACCTGGCTATTTCAGCAACAATCTTAAGGATTCCTCCCCTTTTCAGTTCTGCCCTGAGGTTCTTTAGTGCCGGGACACTCTTTCTGAGTAGCTGTGCGCTCTATCAGTACCAATTAACATAACATAACATAACCTCCGGTCAGTGACCTGCTCTCTCCCCCAGTAGCTCCACTGTTGTGCCTCCACTGCTCTGGTAGGGTTTGAGCCTGCCCCTGCGACCTTCTGCCTCGTTGTGCCCGTTTATTTTTGTTTCCTTCCTGTGTCACCAGTGTTTTAATTTTGCGTAATTGTCTTAGTCTTGCCCAAATGGTATTGTTGTTTCTGTTTAATTTGTTGGTGCTGTCTTGATACTGGTATTCTGTTTGTGCTGCAGCCCCTCCCCCCCGCCGCCCACGCACCCGCCTCCCAGCTCAGCTTTCCCTCCCTCCTCCCCTATTTAATGGCGGCCGCTGCTGGGACGAGCGAGCAAGACCCCTGACCTCCGGTCAGTGACCTGCTCTCTCCCCCAGTAGCTCCACCATTGTGCCTCCGCTGCTGCTGCTCTGGTAGGGTTCGAGCCTGCCCCTGCGACCTTCTGCCTCGTTGTGCCTGTTTTTTTTTGCTTCCTTCCTGTGTCACCAGTGTTTTAATTTTGCGTAATTGTCTTAGTCTTGTCCAAATTGTATTGTTGTTTCTGTTTAATTTGGTGGTGCTGTCTTGATACTGGTATTCTGTTTGTGCTGCAGCCCCTCCCCCCCGCCGCCACGCACCCGCCTCCCAGCTCAGCTTTCCCTCCCTCCTCCCCTATTTAATGGCGGCCGCTGCTGGGGCGAGCGAGCAAGACCCCTGATCTCCGGTCAGTGACCTGCTCTCTCCCCCAGTAGCTCCACCATTGTGCCTCCGCTGCTGCTGCTCTGGTAGGGTTCGAGCCTGCCCCTGCGACTTTCTGCCTCATTGTGCCTGTTTTTTTTTGCTTCCTTCCTGTGTCACCAGTGTTTTAATTTTGCGTAATTGTCTTAGTCTTGCCCAAATTGTATTGTTGTTCCTGTTTAATTTGTTGGTGCTGTCTTGATACTGTTATTCTGTTTTCGCTGCGGCCCCTCCCCCCCCGCCGCCCACGCTCCCGCCTCCCAGCTCAGCATTCCCTCCCTCCTCCCCTATTTAATGGCGGCTGCGCCGCTTGCATGCCGAAGGCAAGCTCGTCTGCGCCCGTCCGCGACCCGACTGTGTCCAGCGCCAGGAACCTTGGATCTCCAACCATCCAGCGCTACGACTCAGCTACCCTCCTCGCACTCAACCCCGGGAGGAACAACAACTGCCAGCTATCCACGCCGAGCACCACCCACGGACAGTTCTCCTGCCTCCACTGCAGCCGGACCTTCAGCACCATCAGCACCCCCACGGCCACCACCCCCACACCGAACACCAGCACCTCCGAAACCCTGAGGTGCATCCTCCTCAACGTGCGCTCCCTGCACAGACACGCTGTTGAGATCTGGGACCTCCTTGACACCCTCTCACCAGACGTCGCCTTCTTTACAGAAACCTGGACCAACGCTTCCTCCGCCCCTGACATCGCCACCGCCATCCCCAAGGGATACAAGATCCAGAAGAAAGACCGCCCCAACCACCCAGGAGGGGGACTCGCCATTGCACACAAGAACTCCCTCTGACTCTCCACCTCCACCACGAATGACTCCCTCCCCACCACAAACACCTTCACTTCCAAATCCAGACGAGCCCGAGAACCACACTCCGCGGCACCCTCGCTTACAGACCGCCTGGACCTCGCGCCTCGCTCACCGTGACCATCGCCGACCTCATCGCACCCCATGCCATCGCCTCCATGGACTGCATACTCATCGGAGACCTGAACTTCCACCTCGACAACCCCAGCGACCCCAACTCCGCCACCCTCCTGGACAATCTCGCCAACATCAGACTGAAACAGCTCGTCACCAGCCCTACCCACAAGGGAGGACACACCCTCGACCCCATCTTCGCAGGAGGTAACAACATCCACTTCAGCCACACCACGCAACCCCCCTGGACGGACCACCACTGCGTACACTTCAACGTCGACAAACCAACCGCCCCCAAACCTGCACCACGCCCTCCCAGAAGGAACTGGAGCAAAATCACTGAGGAGCTGCTCAACTCTGCCCTCGACCGCAACGCCCCCACCACCTCGACCAACACCAACCTCGCAGCCAAAGAACTCCACAGAAGGTTCTCCAACTCCACAGATGAGCTTGCACCCTACGCAACTCCGACAGACAGCGCCCCAGAAAGGCCACCTGGTTCACCACCGACCTTCAAGATTCCAGACACACCTGCAGACACCTTGAGAAGAATTGGAGAAACAGTAAAACGCCAGAAGATCACAACACCTACAAGAACGCCATGATTGAATACCACCAGCGCATCAGATCCACCAAAAGGACCTTCATCCAAAACAAGATCCTCGCCAACTCCAGCAACTCCAAGGAACTCTTCAGCGTCATCCAGGAATTCACCAAACACCCCAGCAAAACCATGGACATCACCCCCTCCCAGGACCTCTGCAACAAGCTTGGATCCTATTTCCATCTGAAAATCAAGGGCCTCTATGACAACGTCAACGACCAGACACCTGACTCCGAAACCACCTCCTCCTCCAGCAATGCCAGCCAGCCCACCATCTCCTCCTGGACCCCAGTCACCACCGAAGACACCACCTCGACCATGAAAGGCACCCATTCAGGGGCCCCCACAGACACCTGCCCACCACACATCTACCACAGAGCCGCCACCGCCATCGCTCCAGAACTACGACGCATCATCAACACCACCTTCAAGACCGGCACCTTTGCCAATGACTGGAAATGCGCAGAAGTCAGACCCCTACTCAAGAAACCCTCAGCAGACCCCGCGGACCTCAAGGACTACCGACCCATCTCCCGCCTCCCCTTCGCGGCCAAAGGCACCGAGAAGATCGTCAATGCCCAGCTAACAAAATTCATCGAAGAAAATTCTATCCTCGACCCTTCCCAATCCGGATTCCGCAGCAACCACAGCACCGAGACCACCCTACTCACATCTGTACCCTCCTCGACCAAGGACACACCGCGACCCTGATCCTATTCGACCTCTCGGCAGCTTTCGACACCGTCTCCCACTGCACACTCACCACCAGACTCCATGAGGCCGGCACACAGGGAACCGACCTCGACTGGATCCGCTCCTTCCTCACCGGCAGAACCCAAACGATCAGTCTACCACCCTTCCTCTCCGAACCCACGGAAATCAACTGCGGAGTACCCCAAGGATCGTCTCTCAGCCCCACGCTCTTCAACATCTACATGGCCCCCCTCGCCGCCATCGTCAGACAGCACAGACTCAGCATAGTATCCTACGCCGACGACACCCAACTCATCCTCTCCCTCACCAAGGACCCCGTCACCACCAGACTCAACTTCCAGGAAGGAATGAAGGACGTCGCAATCTGGAACAAATAAAGCCGGAAATTCAATTAATTCGAGGCTCAAATGTGATTTTTCAGCAGCCCATGAAGAAGAGGCCTTCGGCCTTGAAACGCGTCGGCAAGATAATTAATGGTGGAGCAGGAAGGCAGGCTAGATTTCAAAGCCGGATGGCAGAACACTGTTGAGTGCCCTCTCGTTGCTCTAGGGCACTTTTGGTTTGAAAATTACACACGGCGGCCCGGCCGTGGAGAGGAGCACCATCGCCAGCTGGGAGAGGAATGTAATCACCAGCTGGGAGAGGCTGAGGCGTTGAACTGTTCAATACCGATGGCACAGTGTTCTATATGCTAATTGAGCCTGTCTGCACGCTCTGTCACCTACTAAAGGACTTTAAAAAAGCTTTTAATGATGAATGCACATTTGAACTTACCCCAAGTGAACACTTATGCTCGCATTAGGACTCCATGTCCCATCATGCACTAAGAGAGATTGCCCTTAGCACACGCCCACTGGGGGCTTGAATGGAAACAAATAAAGCCGGAAATTCAATTAATGCGAGGCTCAAATGTGATTTTTCAGCAGCCCATGAAGATGAGGCCTTTGGCCTTGAAACGCTTCGGCAAGATAATTAATGGTGGAGCAGGAAGGCAGGCTGCATTTCAAAGCCGGATGGCAGAACACTGTTGAGTGCCCTCTCGTTGCTCTAGGGCACTTTTGGTTTGAAAATTACACACGGCGGCCCGGCCGTGGAGAGGAGCACCATCGCCAGCTGGGAGAGAAATGTAATCACCAGCTGGGAGAGGCTGAGGCGTTGAACTGTTCAATACCGATGGCACAGTGTTCTATATGCTAATTGAGCCTGTCTGCACGCTCTGTCACCTATTACAGGACTTTAAAAAAGCTTTTAATGATGAATGCACATTTGAACTTACCCCAAGTGAACACTTATGCTCGCATTAGGACTCCATGTCCCATCATGCACTAAGAGAGATTGCACTTAGCACACGCCCACTGGGAGCTTGAATGGAAACAAATAAAGCCGGAAATTCAATTAATGCGAGGCTCAAATGTGATTTTTCAGCAGCCCATAAAGATGAGGCCTTTGGCCTTGAAACGCGTCGGCAAGATAATTAATGGTGGAGCAGGAAGGCAGGCTGCATTTCAAAGCCGGATGGCAGAACACTGGCGAGTGCCCTCTCGTTGCTCTAGGGCACTTTTGGTTTGAAAATTACACACGGCGGCTCGGCCGTGGAGAGGAGCACCATCGCCAGCTGGGAGAGGAATGTAATCACCAGCTCGGAGAGGCTGAGGCGTTGAACTGTTCAATACCGATGGCACAGTGTTCTATATGCTAATTGAGCCTGTCTGCACGCTCTGTCACCTACTACAGGACTTTAAAAAAGCTTTTAATGATGAATGCACATTTGAACTTACCCCAAGTGAACACTTATGCTCGCATTAGGGACTCCATGTCCCATCATGCACTAAGAGAGATTGCTCTTAGCACACGCCCACTGTGGGCTTGAATGGAAACAAATAAAGCCGGAAATTCAATTAATGCGAGGCTCAAATGTGATTTTTCAGCAGCCCATGAAGAAGAGGCCTTCAGCCTTGAAACGCGTCGGCAAGATAATTAATGGTGGAGCAGGAAGGTAGGCTGCATTTCAAAGTCAGATGGCAGAACACTGTTGAGTGCCCTCTCGTTGCTCTAGGGCACTTTTGGTTTGAAAATTACACACGGCGGCCCGGCCGTGGAGAGGAGCACCATCGCCAGCTGGGAGAGGAATGTAATCAGCAGCTGGGAGAGGCTGAGGCGTTGAACTGTTCAATACCGATGGCACAGTGTTCTATATGCTAATTGAGCCTGTCTGCACGCTCTGTCACCTACTACAGGACTTTAAAAAAGCTTTTAATGATGAATGCACATTTGAACTTACCCCAAGTGAACACTTATGCTCGCATTAGGGACTCCGTGTCCCATCATGCACTAAGAGAGATTGCACTTAGCACACGCCCACTGGGGGCTTGAATGGAAACAAATAAAGCCGGAAATTCAATTCATGCGAGGCTCAAATGTGATTTTTCAGCAGCCCATGAAGAAGAGGCCTTCGGCCTTGAAACGCGTCGGCAAGATAATTAATGGTGGAGCAGGAAGGCAGGCTGCATTTCAAAGCCGGATGGCAGAACACTGTCGAGTGCCCTCTCGTTGCTCTAGGGCACTTTTGGTTTGAAAAATAAATAAAAAATAAATATATATATATATATATATATATATATATATATATATATATATATATATATATATATATAGATAGATAGATAGATAGATAGATAGAATCAATCCCTGGTGTCTGGTTGGCTCTCTGCCGCCTCTTGTAAACTCCTCTGATGTGCCCCCAGAGTAGAAAGACCTCAATTTTTAGAGAAAAAACTTTTGTTTGTGGACTTTTAGCCACACCCCCCACCTGGGTGGGAAGATTTGGGGTAAGCCCACCATATTGACCACCAGGGAAGAAAGAAAGACTGTTGAGCCTTTTGGGTGTGGGCGTCAGGCCTGATGCCAGACAGGATCGCTCCACCCCATTTTTATTTTATTTCCCTCTGCTAAGTGGGATTTATTCACCCCCCTGGTGGTAAACCTCACAACCTGCCCCGTAGAGAGTGAAGAAAGACTGTTATGGCCCTTTAGGGGTGTGGGTCAGGCCTAATGCCTGTCTGGTGTCTCAGCATAGACTATTTCATTCCATTTGCATACCAGAGTTATTTATTTTGCAAACCTTTCTCCACAACAGCAGCAAGAACACCTAGTTGAGGCTCACTCCAGGAAGTGGTAAAGGGACTGGAGCTCAAATGCAGTATAATAGAGTAAACTCCCTCGATAATTTAAAATCCGGCTAAGTTATATTTTGTAAAAACAACCTGATATAGACTTAGAGACGTTGGTTATGGGATGAACCTCGCTATTCACAGTCACCCTCGCACAGATGTCTTCCGGAGTATCCTACACATGCAAAGTGTCCCCGACTGTACAAAGTTATAGTGGAAAGTTGGGCACCTGATGGTAGGCCACGTGGCCAGCTACCACATTTGACATGGTCACGAGCAATGTGAGAGTTCCCAGCTGAGACATTTCAAATAGAATTGCATAAACATGAAACGATTTTATATATATATATATATATATATATTCACTGAAAAAAACGTAGGTTTCAGGGACGTTATAGTTAGAAATTAGCATTTAAAAAACCTTAGAAATTCACTGAAAAAACCACAGGTTTCAGCGACGTTATAGTTAGTTGGACATTTCACTCGTACAAAACCAGAGAAATTCGGCCGTTATAGTTAGTAGAGCTAACTATAACTCACGCCCCCGCAATGCACTGCTGATGACGTCACATATTACATCACTCATAACATGGTCAGTGACATCACTGATGACATCTCAAATGACATCACTGATATATCTCTGCAACGGTAGTAGGTAGTAGGTAATATATATATATATATGGCAAGAGAAAAGCTGTTGCTCCAAGGGATTGGATTGCCTCATGACTGCCGCAATCAAGGACAGCAAGGTACTGCTGCTAACCGCAGTCCGTGACTACACAGAGAGACATGATCACTGTATCGGTGTCTCCGGTTCTGTTGACACTTGAGATATGTGGCAGGGCGTATGGGGACCAAGAAGAGGTCCATGGCTATAAGGATACCGGGATTTCATCGGTTTCACACAACCACTTTGGCAGTAACATCGGCACTCACTACGAGAACAAGTGGAGCCTTTACAAGATACACACCCTGGTGTGATGCCTGCTGGGATCTGCAGTCAGATATCAGAGACTGCAGTAACGCTCAATTAACGAACTTGGGCCAGCTGGGCCCCCACCAATGGGAGAATGACAATACATTCAAAATGATGGTTGGGGCGGATTTCCGCTAAAAATTGCACATTGATAAAGGCAAACCCGCCGAAACGCGTCATGCCACCAGTTTAATAAATGGACTTCTTTTGGTGTCCCCGCTGTGTCCCTCTGGTTACTTTTGAATGAAGTGACTTTGTTGGATATATATATATATATATTTCATATTGTATATCTGATCTAAACCTACATTGCTTTATAAATTCATACATCCTGCCACATATGTTAGGATTAACACAAATGTTATATTTTCAGCTTTTACATTGTTCAATCTTGTTTGATGAAGATTGCTTGCATGTCTTTCAAGGGCAACTTGGGTTATAGTGATTAAATTACGCAAGAAAATCCGTACATGTTACAAAATCATATATATTTTTAGGGGCTTTAAACGGCTGTTGGAGAAGCATAGCTACACACACTGCCTCGTAAAAATATAACGATAAAGGCAGCGAACTTCTGCCCAAACACTGGGGCGTCCTAAGCTTCAAATGAGACCTTCGCATATTTCTATTTTAGACTGCAGCGACTCGTCAGCAGACAAGACGGGAGGCTCAGCTTGCAGAGGCGACCTCTTCGGTTTGCTCCGTTTCAAATAGGAGTTCTGGGACTTGAGGGTGACGGGTCAGGCAGTAAAAGCGCCAAATACTACCCATTACTATCTGCAGGCCAGATACGGTTTTCCCCTCCCTCGGGATTGTGCGCTCTCGTTAACAGCGCCACAATAACACGACTTTCCCTGGAAACCGCCGCCTGGGGGGATCAGCCTCACAAATGTACACACAAATGTTTGTTGGAATCCATGCTTACACTCCCAAAGTGTTGATCCACAGCACGCTGACACATGAAACATTGGAACAAAGTGGTCACATCTGTCTCTGCAAATGATGCTTTCAGGGCAGCAGGGTCTGGAACGTTAATGTGCACGAAAAGGTGCGGGATGAGGGTTGCTATCGTCCCCTCCGACCTTTCCTCGGTCACTGTTTTTTTTTCTTCCACCCAGTAGATTTATCCCTTTGACCCCGGAGTCTTGAAATACAATCAGCATTAGACGCTGTGAACCCGGGTGGTGAGGGCAGCAGGGCCGATCACCTGGGCTCTCTGGAGCCGCGCGGCCTGCAATCAGCTATTATCTCTGTCACTGATGGTGCTGCGTCGCGCTCACCACGCGCCATCTGCATTCCATTTCAGAAGGAGGCTCGGCGGGAATTTGCCTTCAAGTTTGGTCACAACAGACCAAAATATACATATATGAATAAAATTATAAATAAGGACGAAAGAATGGGGTTTCCTCTTTCACAAGTCAAACTGCAACATAAAAAAACAAGTATTTACAAATGTAATAGGGTTTGCCTTGCCCAGTGCTCTCGCAATTATATATCTGTCCAGTGTTTTGGAGAGCGATTTGGGTAAGCACGTGCCCTAGTGTGTGCATTGCGTAGGTTCACTTTCACTGGTCCTGCGCTTTTCTGAGACTGCTCGAACTTTAATTTGTTCAAAATTATTTACTTTCGTGTCATACTGTGGCTGTCCACAATTAGCCAGGAACTACCACCATTAAGTGAGAACCAGCATTGTGCCAGTGTATTTCATAAATTAGCACCATATTGTGGGGTCCTGCTATATTGCAGGTGTAGATGCCATGGATGCTCACAATATGTCAAGAATTTTCAACATTCTGTAATGGAAGCCAACAATATGTCAAGAATTGCCACCATACAGCGATGGATGCCCACACCGTTCCTGAATTAACACCGTGCCAGAGAGAACATTATGTTAGGGCTGGCCACTTCTGCACAACAGATGCCTAAAATATATTGAAATTGACCTCCATACAGAGAGGTTTGCCATGATGCCATGTGTGGGTAACTGTGCTATAGATTTGTACGCTATTTAATTAATAACCACCGCTCTGTTAGGGGTAGCATTATGACACCACCATACTGTGGAAGCCCAAAACATGCTAAGAATCACCACCATTGTGCAGGGCCAGCATTTTACCAGTAGTTATCATCATGCCATGAATGCCAACAAGTTTAGAAGAGATACAACCATTGTGCCAGGGCCAGCATTTTAACAGGTTTGGGCAATTAGGGCCCTCCCATGGATTCCCACGTGTGACGAGAACTATCACCTTTATGCGAGGGACAGAATTTTACTAGGGTTGGACAATGACCATCATCACAATGGACATACAGAAATGACTGAAAACGGACCCAATTTTGCGACAACTAGCATTTATAATAGATGTCCAAGGGCCTGAACCAGCACACTCACACTCACAGACACATGCATGCATATGCACACTCAAACACACCCAAAAACACACAAACACACTATGGGAAGGTGGAGTATTATGTAGTGATGCTGGTTAGATTTCAATATGCAATAATTTCACAATACCCCGAAGATGGTCTTTAGATTCACAATAATAAATCCTTAGCTCAGTCCTGGTAGAGTGGCAAAGAGCAGTCAGGCTTTATTAGAGGAACATGTGTTAAGCATTTCAGAATACCAACATGGACGATAAATAATTGGTGTCAGATGAAGGTGTCACAGTGTTCCCTCGAGTTGCAGCGTCAAGTAAAGGTGGTGGTTGCTGGACTGGCCACCAACAAGCCTTGGCAGCGGTAAGGTCAGCAAGAAGTTATTTCGAGGTCCGGGGGTAAACGGTAGCTGCCTGAAACTTGCTGGAGGTCAGGACTACGTTTCTCACAATGCACTGGACCGTATACTTTTGGGGGATCCCTCAGAGGGCCCGAAGGCCAGCAATCCTTTGGTTCTGGTACGTTGTTTTTACCTGCGGTGTGCAGGGGACTAGAGTCACTAGTCCAGGGGAGTCTGGAGTTGCCTTTGACTCTCAAAGGGGTCCCTCTGTCTGAGGGAACCAGTCTCTGGTCCGGGTTGAGTCACAGTTGTGTAGTTCCAGGAATGTTATCCCAGGTGAAGGGTATCACGCCTTTGCTGTGTGCAGCTCTTGTTGTCGCAGACTCAGGTCTCTTCCATGTCCTTTGCTGAAAGTCAGATCAGAACTGAGGTTCTGGTGCCAGGGGTGCCCTTAGAGCCTAGATTTAGGGGCATTAGGGCTGTGGGTGCAAGTGGCCAATGGGTTACTAGCCCTAGAGGCTAATCTGTCCTTTTCTACCCAGAACCCTCTATTCAACCACTTTTAAAAATGGCAGAAATCTTCCATAGCTGTACAGACCAGGTAGCCCACCCTAGAGATGTGGCTAGCCTTCTGGGTGTGTTTCCTCTTGACAACATAATTTTCCCACCTGCCTGGGTGCAAATGTGCCTGCGGGCAGAGGGAGGGCTGTTTCCTCCTTTGGGAGGAAGCCTGGTTGCATATCACAGGTGGTGAAGGCTTTGAAGCTCACTGCCTTGATGTGCCACTTCATTAGCCTTCCTGTTAGGGAGGGAGGTGTGACCTCCTTCCCATCCAGGCCATTGTTTCTGACTCCTGGGAGACTTCCCACCACCTGGCAGGTGGTCAGCTTCCTGTCTTGGCAGCAGCAGCTGCAGGTTGACAGCCAGAGTACAGGAAAGGCTGTGGCAACACGGTGGGCAACATCTAAGGTAGCCACCTGGGTGCATGCCACATCATCCTTGACACGAGAATCATGTCAGGGACGATGAGGCACATTGTTTGATACCAAACATGGCATATTTCAGCGGTACCATAATGTAGCTGCCAAACTCGGGTCTGCCGGAGTGCCAGCCCATGTTATCCTATGGATCGTTGATCACTTATAGTAGCCTTTAATGGAAAAGGCTACTATAGGGACATAGAAAATTGCACTTATCTGTCTTCACCCTGAATATAATGCACCCTGCCTCCTGGGCTCAGGAGGCCTTCCTCAGGGGTGACTGGCATATATTAAAAATAGTGCATTGAACTTGCCACACATGGTGAGGATAAAGTCGAGTTCGAACAATTTGCACTGCTCCTGCAGTCTGCAATGGCAGGACTGCTGTCTTCTGTTTACTTGGATCACTTAGGGTGGCACAAATAGTGCTTTAGGCCCTGGTGACCATGCCTTGGGTACCATTGGTACCATTTACCAGGGACATAAAAGGGGGTTAAAGTCCTTGCCAATTGAGGTTGCGAATTCACATGAATCAGTTTTAGGGAGAAAGCACTGGTACTGGGGCCTGGTTTGCTGTCTTCAGTGCACTGTCAGAATAAACAAGCAGTGGCATAGCCAATAGGTCTCGCCTTTGGGGCCTTATAAGTGTTTAGACAGAGCTATTGGCTTTGTTAACGTTTGTAATGTGTTGTAGAGCATTGTGAATGTTGTGCAGCATGTTTAAAAGTTATAAGCTATAATAAAAAAAGTGTTATAACCATTTTTGTCACCTTATATATAACCTAGAAAACATTATATACAACTGAAGTACCCTAATACAAACCAGAATTAACACCAAAAATGTGTTCTAGTTTTTTTGTTTATGCAATGCTGTCAATTTTACCCTGCCTGTTCTAATGCTTTTTTGTTATAGTTTTTATTGTTAGGTGGGGGCAGTTCATCATAGTAACATAACATAACGTGTATTTGTAAAGCGCACTTTCACCCGCAAAGGGGCATCTTTGCGCTGAATAACAGACGTCTATTGGTTACCCAACTCAATAGTACTAATTTTCTCGACCTCAGAAAGGATGAAAGGCTGAGTGAATTTGCCGGGATTTGGACCAGTGACCATGAGGTCAAACACAGTCTCCTGCAGTGAGCACAAATACATGTAAAACCCGGGAAACATGGTGTAAGTTGAGCACAGTGCATGTGTGTATAGCACAGAGTAAGTGTAGAACACAGAATATACACCACACATGGAGCACATGGCAATATGTTGTAAAATATATGCACAGCAGAGTTCACAGTAGGGCCCTGTTGTGGCAATACATACTTAATGCTTAGTGTACGCAAAGCGCGGGTTAGAAAGGGTGCATGTAAAACACAGGTAAGAGGGCGGTAGATGTACAGCACCGAGACCACAGAACAAGGCAGGCCACAAAACACAAGGTAGTAGTATATTGCACAGAAAACATGCCGAGCACAAAGCACGCGCACACGACTGCCACACAGCACAGAGTACACGTACAGCATGCAAGGTCGATATGGAAGTCATTCAGGAGGTGGTAGCGCGTTTAAAAAGGGTGAAAAGACATAGAAACATCTGAGTACACGTAAATCAAGTACCAGTAGAAGAGAGTACACAGAGTTAAGCACACAATACAAGGTAAACGCGGGGCACGTGCTACACGTACAACACCGAGGACACAGAATGGGTGAAGGAATGAGTGGGCGTGGAGTAAGTTAGTATGATGGGGGAGAAAGGGATGAGTGGATCTTAGTGGAAGAGAGCTGGGGATGAACGAGGGCAAGAAGGAGTGATTGATGGCTGGTGGAACAGGGAATGGAGAGTAAAGAGGGTGAAAGTGCGTGAAGGAATGGGCATGGCTATGAAGGATGTGGGGAGGTGGTAAAGGAGGAGATGAGGAATGAGGGAGGCGAAGTAGGGCGGTGAGGATGGGGCGGGTAGTAAAAGGAGGGGGTAAATGCACGAGGGGAGGGGCGTGGAAGTGAGATGGGGACCCAGTGAGGGTTGTGGAGGCAAGATAGGACTCAAGCAAAGAATTGGAGTGTCGGGGACAAATGAGAACGGGAGGGCAGCTAAAGGGAGTGCGGGAGGGAATGTGTGGAAGGGAGTTAGAATACATTTTCAGGGTGAGGGGTAAAAGGGTAGTGCGGAGTGGTTTCGTAGAAGCGACGTGGGAGGGGAAGTTAGGGGTTGTGAAGTGGGCGAGGAAAGCATCTACGGCTGTGGGGGTGAGAGAGAATTTAGGGGGATAGAGGGAAGCCGAGGGGGGGCAAGGCAGAGCCGAGGTAGGAATTTGTGAGCGGAAGTAAAGACTGAGTTAACATGAGTGGGCAGGGGGAATGAGGGTGAGAGGAAGGCGTATGGGGGCATTAATTGAAGATGTAAAGGGAAATCAAACCGAGAAAAGAGGTGGAAGTGTGAGAATACGGATGTGAAACTGCTGGAGAAGGTCGAGAGGCTGCGGGGGCGGAAGGAGAGGAGGGAGGCATGGTCAGAGAGGAGAGGTGGGGAGTGAAAAAAACAAGCGCGGCCGCTGAACTGAAAGCGACCGCGCTGTGTTTCATGATCCACAACGAGGAATGCAGCTGGCACCCTGCACGCCGCTGCTCGCTCCCGACAGCTGGATGCCGTGGGAGTGAGGTGGGGAGTGAAAAAAACAAGCGCGGCCGCTAAACTGAAAGCGACCGCGCTGTGTTTAATTATCCACAACGAGGAATGCAGCTGGCACCCTGCGCGCCACTGCTCGCTCCCGACAGCTGGATGCCGTGGGAGTGAACATTTACAGAAAAGGTGGGACATGCACCCGCCTTTGGCCAATTGCGTGCTTTCATTTTTGAAAGCCACACGCAAAGGCCAATAGAATGTTTGGAAGTTGAAAAACCACACGGACAAGTTTTGAGAAAGTCTGGAGTGATTCCAAGAGGCCTCCCCATAGGGCAGCGCATGCGCGCTGCGCTAGGCTCGCCCTAAAAACCAGCATCTAGTAGTCCAAATGGGAGACCTGTAAAAAGCCTGTTTTCTTACATGCACACACTCACACACACACACACACACACATGTAGCATTAAGACATTTTTCCATACTTACCCTTGTGCAGCCTTAACGAATGAATGCATGATGGAACCACGCATTCCGTTGTAACGCATACCATTACAACGCGGCCGTTACAACGCAAATGCCATTACCTGGCATAATCTTTACCACGCATGCCTTAACAACGCATATGCAGTTTCAACGAATTTCATTGCAAAAGCATGAAAGGTGAAGCCATATGCATGGTAAAGGTTTTACACGCAATCATAAGTATTATGTAGTTAAGTATAAACCCTTTCTATATATATATTTATATATATATATATATATATACATATGCATGTATGTATGTATGTATATATATATATATATATATATAAAGTATATAAAGGGTTTATATTTTCCTGTAAAATACTTACATTTTCATGATATAAGCATGCATGGTAAAGGCATATGCTTGCTAACAAAATGTCCAGGTAGGTACAAACACTTGTTTAGTATACACCCACACACACATATATATATATATAAAAAGACACTATGCTTTAAGACTTTACGCTTGGGAAGGCATTATCGGTTTTGCTGCTGCCTGCCAAATAAAGATGGTGAAATTCACGTTGTGTGTGGCGCCTTTACTGTGTGAGCAGTTTTCGTTTGGATTTGTAAGTGGCCCGCTCCGGTCACGAAGACGCCCCACTGCAAGTGCAGGTCCTGTTGCCTTGATTACAGAGCACCGTAAGGAACGACGTGACTGATTTGGTGAGGCTGAAGTTCAGCAGTAAATCGGTTTTGCATAGAACGAGCGACCCGATGGGTTTTAAGAAATATGTGAAAGGGAAAGTTCAAGTTACAGCAGCAACCACTATGGATTATTACTTACTTTGAAACTACATTAACCAACGTGCATTGGATGCCGATCCGCCCTCATGGGCGGGACTATAAATAAACGAGGTGAACTAATGCAGTTGTTCCTTCCCCCAGAGGCCAGCCAGTGACCAAGGGAAAACATTCCAGAAACGCGTTTGGCTTTATGGCTCAAAGACACTATGCTTTAAGACTTTACGCTTGGGAAAGGCATTATCGGTTTTGCTGCTGCCTGCCAAATAAAGATGATGAAATTCACGTTGTGTGTGGCGCCTTTACCGTGTGAGCAGTTTTCGTTTGGATATATATATATATATATATATATAGCCAGATAGATATACATATATATTTAAATATATGAATATATAAGCATATATATTTTTATATATATGTATATATTTATATATTTACACACGCATAAATGCATATGAATGCACATGTATATGTAGTAAATACACACACACATATATATATATCTCCTTAAAACCCTACAACCCCACAACCCCTCAACCCCATACCCACCCTAAACCCTAATATTACCCTTGCCACCCCAAAACCCATACCCACCCTGAACCCTAAAATTATCCTTTCCACCCAAAAACCTATACCCACCCTAAACTCTAAAATTACCCTTGCCACCCCAAACCCATACAAACCCTAAACCCTAAAATTACCCTTGCTTCCCAAAACCCATACCCACCATAAACCCTAAAATTACCCTTGCCACCCCAAAACCCATATCCACCTTAAACCCTAAAAGTACCCTTACCATCTAAAATATACACACATATATAAACGTTTAATACTTGCCTAAAACTTGGGGGGCGTGGTTTGACGCGCAACCAAGATGGCCGCGTCCTTCTGAGCTCCGTCAGATCGCGGGTGCGACCGCTCGTCGGAACATGCTGTATCGGTGATTTTTCGATCACCTTGCGGCGGATTTGAGTGGCGGAACACCTGGGGAAGGCTGCATATCATTTTCGGGCTGTTTGGAGTCCTTTTGGAGTTCTTTTCGTTTCGGCGATTTTCTCCTCAAGCTCGAGCTTCAAAATGGCGGCGGAAGTGAAAGTCCCTGCTGCTTCATGGATCACTTCAGTAGGTCATTGATCTGCATCACGGCTTTTCTTGACCTTTTTCCCTTCATGTATGAGGTATTGCGTGGATATCCTTTATGCTTCACTATGTCATGCTCTGATTTTCTTTAAAAAGACGCTACGCTGAGGAGGCACTATTTTTTTCACAAAATGGCAGCAATTATTGAGTGTGACCCCTAAGGATAGAGATTCGAAAGGGAATCTGAAGCGGTCTAAACAGATTTCACCCACGCCCGACACTTCAGCGAGAAGCAATATGGATTCTGCTTCAGCATTAGATACTATTCTAACTAAACTTAATGCAGTTCATGACATAGCACAAAGCACCAAAACAAATACAGACTTACTTCAGGTTGAGGTGGCGGCTATCCCAAATGACCTCAAGAATCTCTCATTACGTGTCTCCAATGCAGAAACACGAATAAGTTCTGTGGAAGACTTCACGAATAAGCAAGCTAAACAGGCTCAAAGTTTAGAGCGTTCCTTGGCCTCATTGAGAAGAGACCTGACTGAGCAGGAAGATAGGAACCGTAGAAGTAATCTTCGAATTTTTGGCCTACCGGAGGACTGTGAGAATTCTGCTCCGTCAATGTTGGATTTCTTGCTTACATGGATCCCTACGGTCTTGAACATTTCATTTGTTAAAGACTTTGAAATAGAACGTGCTCATAGGGTTCCCACCTTTAAGCCTAAAACGTTAGCTTATCCAAGACCAGTGATTCTGAAACCTCTGCGCCACCAACATTCTGAGCAAATCCTAGCTCACATGAGGAAGATTAAATCATTACAGTGGGAGGGGCACAGAATATCAATATCACAGGATTTTGCTAGAGATACTGTCATTCGCCGTAAAGGTTTCTTGAATTTACGAAGAAGGCTAATTGATATGAGCATTCCATTTTCCTTTGCAGGTCCTTCGCGTTTTAAAATAACTTTTAGAGGTCGCTCTCAGATTTTTTATGAACCTGCAGAGCTTTCCACTTTTTGGATAACCAGTCTGAATCACAGATGGATCAGTTGGCTTCTGGAACACTTCCTAGCACGTCTCATGGTTAATGTATCTCAATGTTGTTAACCTGGATTCATTTGTCCTGTGCTCTTGCCATGATATACGGCCTTATCGTGCCTATGTGTTCCTTGCGGATATAATAAGATTCAGTAGTGTTGTTGTTAGTTCATTGTGGTTACTCTCTCTTGACTGACTTTTTCTTCACAGGTATTTTATCAGTTTTTTCTTCACAGGTCCTAAAATTGCTCATACCTCTAGGCAGGTTTCTTAAGAGTTATTGCTGTCTTGTGGACAGGGTTTAGGTATTGTCCTATTACATAATGAGGGTTATTATGTCTCTATTTTCTTCTCCTTAGTCTCTTTTTCATCTCTTGTCATTTCTGGTCTACTCCAACTCTGTCTATTTTTCTATTTTCGGTCATCCTCCTCTGCTGTTCTGATGATTTTTTGTTGATTTGTACATCTAAATAGTTGTTTTTTGGGTTCTCTTTCTTTCTATTACCATGTTATTGGGGTTCTGTCTTTTCCACCTTCTTCAATATCTTTTATATGCTTTTTATCCGTTTAGCTTGCACTTTCTCTTTTCTTCTTTTTCTGACTGTGCTGGTATCTAATCTTTTTCGTGTGGTTAGTACTCATTTGTATCTTCCTCTGTTTCCTTTCTTCCTATATTCATCTATTTGGTGTTTGTATAACTTTTATAATGTGAATATATTCTCTTATTATCTACATATTTAGCTCATGAATTATTTTTTATTGATATTTCTAACACCTCACTTTATTAATTATTACATTATTTATGACTGTTTACCATGCCTTAGGCTCTTATCTATAATATCTAGTTCTGTTATTTAGGAGGCCTTAATTTATTCATTATTACATCACTTATGAATACTTACCATGCCTTAGGCTCTTATCTATAATATCTAGTACTGTTATTTAAGATATTTTAATTTGATATTGTCTTAGCCTGACATTCATACTATTTATTAGTTATTTATAATGTCTTATTGCTGTTTATGAGGCCTGAATTGATTATTGAACTGAATATTGCCTTAAATTGTTATTTATAATATCTATTACTGTTATTTATGATGCATTATTTATTGTTGCCTTAGCTTGATATTCATAATATTCATTATGGTTATTTATGATGCCTAAATTTAATATTGCCTTAGTCTAGTGCTCACAATATTTATTATTGTTATCTATGACTGGATTATTTACTTTTGCATTAATGTTCTGTTGCTCAATGATATATCAATTTTATTACTGAGCGGTCCACAATGTCTGCGTGCGCCTCTGTGGTTGCTCCTCTACGTTTTTTCCCCCATGCAAATTGTCTGTTACAGACATCCCCTGGTGGGGTTTTGCTTGTTTTTATGCTCCTTCTCTTCTCTTTGGAGCATTTTTCTCTCTCCTTTCTCCTTTCTAGCCTTTTCCTCTTCTATTTCTATCTTTTTTCCCTGGGGACTCCTGCTTCGGCTCCTGTTTGTTATGTTGTCCTTGTAGTCCATCTATTCATGTGCTTGTCGATATGTTGTATAGTGTTCCCTTTCTCTTTTATCAGATACTATTATTTGTTTGCTGGCGTGCCTCCTCATGTCTGGTCTAAATGTAGTATCTCTTAATGTCCGTGGATTGAATCCTCCTGTTAAGAGGGCCAAGATACTAGACTACTGCAGAAGCCTATCTGGTGATGTTGTTCTTCTCCAAGAGACTAAGATAGCCTTTAAGGAAGCTTTGCTTCTAAGGAAACAGTGGGTTCTTGATGTTGCTTGCTCTGAAGCCTCCGGTAAGAAGAATGGGGTTGTAACCTTGATTTCTAAAAATTCTGGTCTGTCCATTGTCACGACGGAACATGATACGGATGGCAGATGGTTGCTTTCTCGTTTGTCCAATGGCTCAGACGAATTATATGTTATGAATATTTATGCTCCCAACATTGATGATCAACTCTTTTGGCGTTCAATAACCAAAAAGCTCTCTGACATCCCTCAAAGTGCTAGAACCATTGTTGGAGGTGACTTTAATTTGCCTTTAGATCCTATTTTAGATAGACATTCTGCTTTTAAATTTCGCCCTCCTAGGTCACATAAACAAATGCTCAATATGTGCTCCTCTCATCAACTTGCTGATGTTTGGAGGTTACATAACCCGAAGGGTAGTGATTTCACGTTTTTTCCTCTCCACATTCTAGTTTCTCACGTATTGACTATCTTTTAGTTGATGCTGCACTTCTAAAACACACTAGTAATGCTATAATTCACCCAATAGTTGTTTCCGATCATGCAGCCGTCTCTTTTACTCTTCTTAACTTGACGGATAAACAAGGCCCTCGTACTTGGCGTCTCAATACAGAGATTTTGGAAGATAAGGATGAAGTTAAAGAAATATCTGTGGAGATTGACAATTTCTTCAATGATAATGAGTCTTCGGTTAACTCCCCAATTGTGTTATGGGATGCATTTAAATGCACTATTAGGGGTCATATTATCAAAAAAATGTCAAAAAGGAATAGTGATATCAGAAAATCATTACAATCTTTAGGGGATGAGATCAAATGTAAAGAGATTTTATATAGAGGCTCTAATGATAAGTCTCTCTTGCAAGACATCAAGAATTTGAAATATACTTTTAACTCCATTGTTACTAAGAGAGCTTACCTTGGTGTACATGCTCTAAAGTCTAGACGTTTACTCTTACAGAATAGAGCTGGTAAGATGTTGGCTACCACTTTAAAGTACCAAACTGATAATGTCAAAACTACTCAGATCTCTTATATTAATGACACTAAGGGCTCTAGGAAATTCCATACTCAAGAAATCCTACAAGTTTTTCGTGATTTTTACGAAAAACTGTACACTCCTAAGGATCAATGTGACATATCTGGGTGTCAGAAATTCTTGTCCTCGATTCCTACACATACTATTTCACAGTCGGAGAGGAATGCTCTGGGGCAACCGATTGACTCTGAAGAGATAATTCAGGCCATTAGGTCGACTCGATCTGGGAAGGCTCCAGGGCCTGATGGCTACCCTATTGCTTTCTACAAGACTTTTTCATCATCAATAATAAAATATCTTAAGAACGCTCTCGATAACTTTGTAGTGTCGGGTAAAGTCTCTGGTTCAGCTGCTGAGGCTACTATTGTTGTGATTCCAAAAGAAGGGAAAGATCATTCTGACCCTAAAAATTTTCGTCCAATCTCGCTTCTGAATATGGAGGCTAAAATTTTTGCCAAAATCCTGGCTAAGCGATTAGAGCGCCATATCCCTAGCCTTATTCATAACTCCCAGACTGGCTTTGTAAAAGGAAGACTTGCTAGAGATAATATCCGAACCTTTTGCCATATATTGGAGAAAGCAAAACTGTCTGCCTTGCCATCAGCTGCGATTGCTCTTGATGCCGAAAAGGCTTTTGATAAAGTTTCTTGGCCTTTTTACACGCAGTACTCCAGGCTCATAATTTAGGAGATTCTTTTATAAACATGGTAATGTCCCTATATTCCCAACCTAAAGCCAACATCAGAGTTAATGGGGCTACGTCTTCCTTTTTCAACCTTCGTCAGGGAACTAGACAAGGTTGCCCGTTATCACCCCTTCTTTTTCTATTGACCATTGACCCACTCCTTCGGTTACTCAACTCAAATGACAACATCAAAGGTTTCCAATTTGGTACACATACACTTAAAACGGCTGCGTATGCAGACGATGTTCTCATATTCTCTGAAGACATTGCTACTGCCATCCCTGCCATCTCTAATACCATTAAAGAATTTTCAATCGTTTCAGGGTACACTTTGAACAGAGACAAAACGGAGATGTTCCCTCTTAATGCGTTGTGCTTCCCTTCTCATATGGGTGAGGCTGGCTTTAAATGGTAATCGACTCGAATTAAATACTTAGGAATTTGGTTTTGCAATAACCTTGTAGATACTATTTCTTATAATGAATCTCACATTCTAGCTAAGATTAAAGATCTTTTGTCCTCTTGGTCTCCGAAATATATTTCTTGGTGGGGAAGGCTCCAAACTCTCAAGATGATGATAACGCCGATTATTAACTTCTTATCCTCAATGCTACCTGTGAGGCTGTCCTCATCCTTTTCCGTGAGATTGACCTACTTACCTCAAAGTTTCTATGGGGTGACAAACGTGCTAGAATTGCATACAAACATCTTAGGAAGCCATCGGTCTTGGGTGGTTGTAATCTTCCAGATTGGAATTTGTATCAAATTGCTTTCTTATCGTCTCAGGGTGCTCTCTGGTTTTTATCGAATTCACACCATACTCCTCCGTGGATTTATATTGAACAAGTGTTGTGTTCTCCTCTCTCTACCCCCTCTTTTCTCACTGCCTCTAAACTTGTGTTACCTCATTCAAGCCGTATTATTTCTGACACAATTAATGCTCTGAAACATATAGATAAAAAGGTTTCCAACCCCATTCATAAATCGAGATGGTCCTCATTATGGTATAATCCTAAAATTGTTACTGATATCGATCCTGCCACAATGTCTTCCTGGGCTAATAGAGGTCTTACGTTGGTCAAACATCTTTATGATTCCAGTCATGATCCTCTTCCCTTTTCTTCTTTGGCCAGTAAATATAATCTTAACAATATGGATTTCTACTATTTCTTAAAATTAAAGGTTGCCCTCTCTAAAGTGACCCTCTGTACAGATTCGGTTACTATTTCACTTCTGTCTATGTGGTCGCGTTCAGGTCATACTGCCTCGAAAATATACAAATTTTTATCTGCGCCACTTCCTTCACAGGCTACTATTACACAAGATAAATGGTCACATCATTTTGATAGTGATATTTTTAAACATATCACACAAGAGTCATGGCAGTTAATTGGGAAAGTTTCATTACGAAATAAGATTGCTCCTTCCCTTATGCAATCTAATTTTTTTCGATGAATCTTCTGCATTGGACCCCTGTTCGTTTACATAAACTGAAGCTGAGGGATGGGGATCTTTGTTGGAATTGCAATTTGGTCCCAGGCACTTACCAACATATGTTTTTTGAATGCTCGTTACTACAACCCTTTTGGGATTTAGTTCAGAAACACTTATCACTAATTTTTGACATTCCAGTGGAACTTTAATTCCCTATGATATTATTGGGTCCATGGGCCGCATGTTCCCCTCTTCCTCTGGATGATACGGATATGCAGCTATTAGATCTTCTTATTTCAATTGCTGTCAAAATTATTTTAACTGAGTGGAAATCCTTTAATCTACTGTCCTATCATACTTGGTGGGCTTGGGTATCATTTCTCCGTGGGGCCCATACTTCGGTTGAAGAGAGACACTGTACTCCTTCCATTTCCAATACTATCTGGAGGTCACTGGATAAATATATGAAGTTGTCATCTCAGGGGTTGGTAGCCCAATATCCCTTTGTCTCTATTGCTTAATTTATTTTTCATACTGTAGCAGGTGTCCCCATCTACCCATCTATCCATTTATCCATCTGTATTATTTATTTATTTGTCTATCTACCCATTTATCTATCTATCTATCGTCCCCTTTCTCTTTCTTTCTTTCTTTTCTTGTTCCTGCTTTTTATTCTCTCTTTCTATCCTTTCCTTGTTTCTTTCGCTTATCCTGGCACTTTTTTGGTATCTATGCAATACAACAAATTTTTTGCTTTCAATCCAGTATAAGATACTCTCTTTATATGACATATTGAACCGGTACTATGTGTGATTTCATTATTTTCTGACATAAATTTTACCTTTGTGTATGTTTTTTGTTAAACGTCTTACTTATCTATTGACCATGTTGTTCTGTTGTATTGCATTTTATTACAACTATATGAACTCTTACTTTTTAAAAACAATAAAGATATTGAACATAATACTTACCTAAAACTTACATTTAAAACGCATATGACTTTAGTCTTCATGCCTTTACAACAAAATTCATTGTGAAGGCATGCGTGGTAAAGGCATATGCGTTGTAAAAGCCTGCTTGGTAACGGTTCCTGCGTTGTAATGGCAGCGTTGTAATGGTAATGCGTGTTAACGGCCGCATTATAATGGCTGTTTCCTTTAACGAGTTGTCCTGACTTCCACTGGCACCATGGGCTGCCTCTCCTCTCCCTCACATGGCTAGCTACTGCATACAAATCAGTGATCTAGGAAGGAGAAAGGGGTGCATAGAAGTGTGTTGAAAGGATTGCCTTAGGCGGTCAGAGGGAGTAGGAAAATGGAAGTTCCTGAGTTTAGGAGGCAATAGGGAGTGCCTCAGGGAAGGGACAATGCCAAGGAAAGGGGCAGAGTGGCCACTGCATGTGCTTTGGGGAGCTGGGGAGCAAGGCAAGACAGTAGAGAGGGCATCGGGTGTGCTTCGGGCAGCTGAGGGGACAGGGCTGATGGGAGGTTCAGAGAACTCTCTGGAGGGAGTGTCATTTTCTTTCATTGCTTAAAAGGTTTCCAGAAGGAATCTTTTTTAACTTTGATATGCAAGTGGATTAATTGTATCTACTTTCATCGAAACAAGGTACTACTTTTTCCAATAGTGACATGCCAGGAGCAACTTTTCACATCAAGGAACCTCTATGATTTTCCCTTGAGGCAAAACCTAAAAGTTACTTCTCTTTATAAAGAAATACTCTTGCCTTCCACCAAATTGGCAGGGTCTTGTCATGCTTATAATCTGCTTATGAATCAATTACCTCTTGGCCAATGAAGCCTTAAAATACAAGAAGCAAAACCCCTGTTTCCACCATTCCATCAATTTTGCCTTCCAAATTGTTTGCGCATACGCTAATTGTGTTGGATGAAGTTGTCCACGTGTACTGCAGATATGTCCAATTCAGGTGTCGAAATGGAGCAAATTTAGCAGAGGGTTGCGTGAACACTATCTTATGACTTCCACCTTTGGATTAATTGTTTTGACCCCTCCTCCCTCCCCCCAACAGCCCAACTGTAACTCCTATGGAGACGTTGCTTTAGAGGTGAGTGAAATAGAGCTGTTGGGAGACACATGAGTAACTAAGCTAAATGGTGGAACTTGTTTCTTCCACACCTCCTGGTAGCTGGGTTAAGTGTATCCTTCCCGATCCATTGGCTCTAAGACAGAATCTTACTTATCTGTTCACTTCACAATGGTGGGATTGGTTGGAAGATACTACATATACAAGATACTGTTCCACATAGATATGGCAGACAATACTAAAGTCTATAGTCCTATAGGGAAAGATAGACATATCTTTCTAAATCAGTGTTTATGTAGAGTGGGGCCACTGCTAGGATCTTAAATAGCCACATGGGCATCTCTGTTATCAAATTAGTGGGTTTTGTACTTTAGAAGCACACCAAACATCTTTGCAGCATTTTCAATATATCTTCTCTTTCACATATTTTCTCAGTGGTAAGGTCCCTCAACCATCACCCCGACTTAAACCGGGCATTTCTATTCCTCTGTTATTCCTCAGTCACATGCACTAGGTTGCTGGTAAACACTCCATTAACATTAATAATAGCATTTTTTTAATGGAAGATTGCTAATAAAAACAAGTAAAAAAATAAATAAATAATAGAAATCATGATACAGGGGTGTTCTAAATGTAATCATCTCACTGAGGCATTTTCAGTGCTTAATTTGTGGTGGTCGGTACCAGTATTGATTTTTAGGGGCAGGGCTTGTTTTTTGTCAGCAGACTTTGACCCAGAGGAAAAAAGAGAAAGACAGGAATGAGAGAAAGAAGGAGTAAAATAAATATAGGAAAACGGCAGCCGATTGAGAAAGTTGGAATGGAAACCTATAAGAGTGAGAAGAACAGACAGGAATTGTAGAGTGGCGGAAGAAAGAGGCATGAGGTAGAATTAAGACTAAGCACCCATGAGATATGAAAACCTTGGCATTCCCGGGGATGGATTTCTAAGAATATCTTTGGTCCACTGCACTTAATTATTTACATTGTTTTTACAATTTAAGCCCTGTGTAATGCACCTCCATATTGTACCTTAGCTATCACTGCCACCATGCTTGATAGTGAATTCGCTCTGTTTGTTCTGGCTTCTATTTAACATTCTAATACAAGCTGCCCACCTGCTGCTGGGCACATCACCCTAGGGGTGTCATAGAGAAGCTAGGGTTGCTCCCTTTGCCAATTTGGAGGGACAATTCTGTTCGGTATGAGTTTCTGTAGGTAAACTAGTGTGGTTCTATCTTACCCCCCACCCTTTCTTGGGACATCATAAGGAGTCAGGCTACTAATGTTTTGTTCTTTCAGAGTGGCAAGGTGGAGTTACAGGGTAGTCCTAAAGCTTTATGCAACTACAAGGGCGTCCAGGATCTTGGAGGCAAAAAGGAATTTCCTATGATTATAATCATTAAGGGAGGCCTGAGTTTACGTGACAGCATTCCTTAATTCCTCTAGGGACATTTAGGAATCCTGAGCAAATTTGGGGACTGGTCTTGGTTTCACTCTGACTTATCAAGATCTTGACTCTGTAAGAGTGGTAACCCTTTCCTATTAAGGGCCAGATTTGATAACATTTTCCATTGTGGTTGCGCCACTTTTTTAGCGCAGCCATGACGAAATTGCTAGTTGAGGTATACAAAGCCACACAAGGGCTGATTTGTGTCACTATTCATGGCTTTGCAAAAAAATAAGCATTAACGCAACACAGCGCCTTGCGCTAGATTGACCTCCACTGAATCGGGTAGTTGTTACATGGGTGGAGCACTGCGTCCCCATGTATCCACCCACGTATTTTGATGCCAACCTTTATTAACTAAAGACAGTACACCTGGGTTTGCACAAAATGGTGTGCCTACCTGAGAGAAGCATTACAAAGAGAAATATCTTCATGAGTGATAAGGTCTCTCTGTTGGCAGAGCTGGTGGAGTGTTGGCCACTTCTCGTTAAGCATGCAACACAGAGGTCCAGCCAAATTTCACCAACTGCTGTGGGGCAGAGTTTTTCTCACAAGCAGTTCGCCAACAGTCTATTGGCGAGTGAGAATTGGTGCCTGTAGCATGATTTTCGGGTGCTAGGAGGGCACCCGGTGAGCTTTTCTCAACTTGGTCTTTTGCGGGCAGCTGCGCCCATTCACGGTGAGAAAGCTGCAGCTCGAGTAGAAAATCTACTCTAGCAGCAACAAAGAAGCAGCGCCCTCTGGCATGCTGCGTGGTGCCATTTGCACTGATTTTTCAGCACAGAGCAAGCTCCAGCACTAAAAATCAGCATGAGCATCGCAATGTGCCAATTTCAGCCCATTTTCGGAACTCCACGGAATTTTGATGAGTTTTGATGTAACTCTGCGGAATTCCATGGAGTGAAACTCTGGTAGTTCCTCCGACCCCTAATTTCTCCTTGTTACTTCCTCATTCCATGTGTGCTGCATTCTGCAGCACACATAGAAAGAGGATTATGCCTCTAAGGGTTGCTTTTGTGCAGGAAGGTATTCCTCTCTGCACAAAAACAATACTACCTGTAAAGCAGGCACCCTTGCACCATAGTGTAAGGGTGCACGTGTTGCCGGTTGGCTGCCTGAGAGTGCTAGTGCAATGAGAGAGCAGAAGTGCACCATATCTTAGTAGATATGATGCATTTATGCTCTCTCTCTCTCATTCACGCAACGCAGCACAGCAAGTTACCTTGCTGTGTTGCATTGTGCTGTGTGAAAGGTCAGTAAATCCAGGTCTTAATGAGCTGTAATGAATGAAGTTGTATTGGTTTGGTTACCAATAGTACAGCCCTAGCTTTCTCAGGAGGGGTGTCAGCCATTCACTGAACTCATTGCTGATATCTAGAGGTGGGCCAGCCACTAAAAGCTCAGGTCAGACTCGAACATGAAGCCAAGGTCTGGCTCAGCTGAGGTCCTGTTGGAACCTCGAGCCCATAACGAGCTGAGCTTTCATGTGGCTTCTGCCTGCCATCCTTGCTCTACCCAGGATGTGGTACTACCACTAGAGCTGCTGACTTTGGACCTGGGGAACCAGGTTTGAGTGTTGGCCTTGGCTCATCATCCTGTGATTCTAGGCAAATCACTTAATCTCCCCCTCCCTAAAAAAAATATGAATGTGACCATGTGTGATGTATTTGGTATTCATGTAAAGTGCTTCAATACTTTCAGGTCGAGTTCACGCTATATAAACACTGCATGAAAATGCACAAGGAGGTAAAGTGACATAAAGAGGAGAGACACATAGATATCTATTTAGTGGCTGATTTGTGCAAAATGATACTAGAAAACCTGGATAAATTGAGGCTTCCCTACTTAAATTGTGTGATGTTAGACAAATATTTTATTTCACCAAAACTCTTTTTCTTCATATCTGCATATGAAAATACTTCCAAAGACATGTCTTCGGAACACCAGCTGTACAAAAACCTATTGTGTTTATTTTAAGAGCCTATAATGTTGCTCTATAATAATCTTGGCCACACACAGGGGTCACATGGCAACTGTCTTGCCTCTTAGTTCACTAATGGCACTTTCCCCTGTGCAGTGATGGGGACAGGAATGGTTCTAAATTCATGTTTAAAAACTATTTTAATGAGCACTTCTTAGTGCAGTGCTATAATGTGACATATTAATGTCAAGCTTCCACATGTTAAAGAAATATACTTTTTTGAAGTTTGAAGAGACTTTATCATATTTTGCATGATGTTCGTTGTACGATTTACATACCAAACATTTTCAGGGCTCGACTCGTCCACTGGCTCAGCTTTCCCTGTTCATTACTTTGCTCTCCACATCTTCTGACATCTAGATCGCCCGTAGATTGACCCAACCCGACCTTAGTAATCAATAAAATTGCGACATCAAATTTACCAATAAAAAAGGTTGTTGGGTGATTAACTATGCTACAAATAATTATGTTATAATTGAAGTTAGGCATGAATGGAGGAGGTCTTGTCATGGGTTGCCTGGTGTAAATTCTATCTCCCATGGCTCTGTGCGAAATTCAACACCATTATTTGACTTGGTTTCAGTTCTGTAATGCACCTGTTGTGGGACACCCCTGATACAGCAGATGTGTAAATATTAAGCATTTTTCAGAACATGTCGAAAAAAACTTTGGAGAGGATGTGGCCTAACGGCTAGAGCGGTAGACCTCGAAGTTGGGGAACTGGGTTTGAGTCTCGGCAGGGACGCTCAACATCCTGTGATTCTGGGCAAGTCACTTAATCTCCCAGTTCCTAATAAAAATTAATGGGGGATATTCACAAGAACCGGCGATAATTATCGCCAACCTAGGCTAACGCAATTTCACATAACGCCGTCCATCGCGGGAAACTAGCGCCGCGTTAACGGCGTATTCTCAACACGCCGGCAACAGGCGAAAATGTCCCGACAACGCGTCAAATGTCCGCGATAAAATTACCGGGACGCCGATAAAAAAGGAAACCCGAACGTGAAAAAAGTGGCGATGGGCCCAGCAGCGATAAAAACATCAGCGATAAGCAGGGCCAGGCCTGCAATTCCCACGTCAGGCGGGAAAATCACCATAAAAGCTGCAAAAAAAAAAAGAGAAATCAAAACCCAAACCCAAACAACTGAGAAGCACCATGGAGGACGCTGGAGCAACTACAGAGCCCAACCAGAACCCCACGAACCCCCCGGAGGACCAGCCAGGGACCTCGGGGAAGGAGAAGGGCAAGGAGAAGAAGAAGAGGAACCCACGATTCAGTCCGCAGGAAAACAAGATCCTGATTACGGAGGTGACAGAACACCACTAACAATTGTTCATCACCTCCACTGTGTCATAGGCAACCAAAAATGCAATATGGCAGTCCATCTTGGCCAAGGTGAATGCAGTCAGAGTGAAGAGAAGGGAGGTGGACAACTGCAAGAAGCGCTGGAATGATGTGAAGCGCAAAACCAAGCAGAAACTCGCCAACAACCGGAAAGCAGCAATGCAGACTGGAGGTGGGAGTCCAGCGCCACAGCAGGAGCTGGATGAGATGGAGGAAATGGTGCCCACAATCATCAGTGGGGAGACGGTGGCAGGAGTTGGACCGGACACTGCACAACATGACCTGACCCAACAGCAACAGGGTGAGTAACGACCAGGGACTGGGGTGACGGGGGGAGATGGGCACAACGGCACACATGCACAATTAAGTATAGCACAGTGCACACCCACAATGACACTGGATCATGTCCCTGATCTCACCTGGCATACTGCAGCACACATAGAAACAGCAAGTAGGCCCCCGTCGACAATGTGCCCAGAGGGGGCCCTCCCCACACATCACCAATCTCACAACAAACCCATGCATGTGCAAACCCATGCACATGCACAAGGCTGGCCCTCCACGGGGCAACAATGTAAAGTGGGGTATGCATGGCCATGTACTGGTCCAGCTTCAACACTCCACCGAATGTGACCAAAACATTCTAATTCACACAGATGTGTCATTTCTATTAGCAAGCAAGTATGAAATCATGGATGAATGTAGGGGCAGTGATACCAGAAAAAGGTACTCCCTGGGAACTGATATCAATGCGCATGTCTGACCGTGACCCAGACAGGCAGTGAGATGACTGGGAATGTGTGAACTACCTGTGGCCCCAGTGCTCCTAAACAACAATCTCGCAATTTCCCAACTTAGCCCCACGTCAATGTAGGAAATAGGGCTGTGTGTAAAAATGCCTAAGTCCAAGTTATGTGGATGCCACAGCTCGGAGCAATGATTTGTTTGAGTGTGCAGCGGTTGGACTCCTGGGATGGTCTGTGCATAAGTGTGAAGGTCATTCCATGCAAGAGAACTGCGAGCAAGGACCTATGTGTGTGGGGTGTGTATACGTTGTTCCTTGGTTAGAGCTGTGCGTAGTGTGGGAGTCGTCATCAGCTGCTATGGTATCTCTCAGGGGGTGCCGGGCGCATGCAATTCCAAGGTCAGAGGTGCAGATGTGCTACCACCTCCAGTACAGACAAAGGAGCTCTCCTCTCTAATGATAGTTTGTCATCTGCTAGCATTCTGGAAGAGTGATGTGGTTGGGGGGGATGTCACTGCTTCGCCTTCCGGCACGGTATTCCTGCTGCCTATTTAGCTGGTGTGCATCTCCCATGTTGCTGAGGTGTTCACTGTGCCCCCATCCCCCTTACGTCCATGTTGCTCATGTAGTGGGACTCGAGTCACAGGGTGCATCTCTGCATCAGGGTGGGTCATATCTGGCCCCAAATGACACCCGCTTTTTCATATCTGACCCCAAATGACACCTGCTATTTCATATTTGACCCCAAATGACACCCACTATTTCATACCTGACCCCGAATGACACCCTGTTGTCTGATTTGGAACACCAATGACAGCCTACATGTCATGTATGTGTACACATGTGATACCCTGATGAGTGGGAATACGTACTACATCTGACACCCTGAAATGGCATTCCGAATACGTGACACCCTGAACAGCCTCTCTGTACAGAGGCGACATACCCACCATCTATTTGCCATATGTGAGATTGTTAGCACTAAATGTTGCACTTACACTTGTCCGAGTGATGTGCTAATGCTGAGGACTGACATGCACACAGGGAATGTGTGTTGCAATGAATTTATCTGCACATGCTGGTCATGTGGTCATTTCGTACTATGCCATGATTGCTAAGGACTGTCACAATGTGACGTGCTCATGCGAAGAAATTGTCAATGATTGTGTTCCTTCGGGCCATTCCTGCTGCAGCTGCAGTGGGGTGTGGTCCACCTGCCTCATCTTCCTCATCATCGTCCGGTGCATCTGGCACTTGGATCCATGGGGCATTGCTGCGTACACATATGTTGTGCAATACACAACATGCAATGATCATCTTGCACACTATTCCTGGGCTGTACAGGAGTCTACCACCTGTGACATCCAGGCACCTGAAACGTGACTTAGACACGCCAAATGTGCGCTCAACAATGCCCCTGGTGAGTTTGTGGGCCACATTGTACTGCTACTGGGCCGGGGTGTTCGGGGCTCGGAGGGGTGTCATCATCCACGGGCAGAGTGCATATCCCTGACCACCTGTGAGAGGTAAGTGAGACCAGTGTAAACTGGTGGTACTGCATGCTGTGTTGGCAGACTCACAAGTTATGTGGTGTGTGATTTGTGTGACTTTGGGATTCATGTTTGCCATGTTTTGCTTCTGGCAAATGTGCGGGGACAATGTGTGTTATGTAGCCTCACAGCTGCTCCTCCCTCCCCCCGGGCCTATTTACCTGTGAGCGCTGCGCGGTTGCATCACTTGCACTCCTACGGCACACCTTTGTCATGACTGTCTGCGCATGGCCGCAAGCCTGACAACAACACTGCAATGTTGGCCGTTGAAGGTGGGCGGCCACATGTGTGTAGACCTTGGTAAGGATAGGGCGGACACAGATGTGGAGTTCAGGCCTGGCTGAACTCGCGCTGGTGATTGGGGCTAGGCCTTTGGCTTATGCTGCGGCAATGAAGGTACACACACAACAGTTGGCATGTATGAGCCAAGACCCCGAGCGCCCCTTCATTTTCCCATTCGGGTGCATGCTACTGTCATGTCATGTCATGTCATCTGGGCAACACGATCAAGCATGAAACGCTTTGGGTACGAATGGCGGCTCTCATAGAGGGCTTTCCACTTACACATGTAATACATACTCTTGGCCATCAGCGCGTGGGACCCCACGCTGTAGGCAACACTCTGGCTGATGAGGCAGCCAGAAATGCAGTAGCCACTTGTTCAGTTGCAGCAGTCACAAGGTCTGTGACAAAAGTCGATACTGACATACTGGCAGCCGTAGCGGCTACCAGAGACTTGACGTAATACCCACAGGGCTTTCCGTCCAGATATAAATACCAATTGTCCCCGGAACAAGTTCCGACAGTAACAATTCCTTCCATTGGGGATCCGCTGATTCCCAACGAGGACCGCAGACATGCGTTGATCACAGCTGCACATGAGGGCAAGGCTTCGGCGCACGCCGGTGTATCGGCAACGGTGTCCCTCTTGCAGCAACGTCCTGTTTCTGCCCCCGCATGGCATTGCTGATAGCTCTCTGTGGCCTTCTGTTCCCACTATGATAGCATGCTTCAACAAATTAAGGAGGCTCAAAGCACTGTTATTCCAACATGAGGTTGCCTTGACCTCGGCCCGTGAAACATTCGAGCTACAGGTGTCTCGGACATCAAGTGAAATACAACCCCAATTAAATAGCAATCGCCTCCCACATTTTGGGGAGTTGATACTCCAATTATACAATGTATCTGACACAGGAGGCCTCGCACCTTTTTTTAAATTGTTGGGCTCAGGTTTTGTGTCCTCGTTTCCCAGGATATTTGGTGTGATTCTGGCTTTTATTCATTCCATTCTTTTCCAGCGCTTTTGGTGGGTTGCCGTTGATCCTGTTTCTCGCTGGTGCTGTCCCGGTACTTGTTTTACTACTTCGTAATGGCTGACCCTCATGTGGTACTCGATCATCCGGTCCAGCTGGAGCTGTACCGTAGACGATTGCAGGAATTCCTTGGTTGCCTGCCTATGGCTGTTGTGGGTGCTGCCTACAATGTGACTTACAGATACGCATACTTTACATGCGTACATCCAGTTTTTGGTGCCGCGACTGTCCTTTCTCCTGGGCTTTGGATTTGTGCCTCTCAAACGCCATACGGCCTTGCCCTGATTACGACCGGTTGCTGTGGCCCCTATTGCGTCATGATCAATCATGTGCAACTGGTACCCGCATGCTGATGGCGGCTGTGAATGGACTGCTGGCACAATGGGACATCTGTGAGGGGGCGTCGTGCCTGCTGCACCACAGCTACATTGAGTACGATACAGGTTGTCCGACCATGCTTTTTGAAGCTATGGATTATGATGAGCACGTATGCTCCTTCGAGTTGTTGAATTGGGTGTTGCCCCTCCTTGTCTATGAGGAGAGGGACCGTCTTTTGGAACACCTTGCCTTCCAAGGTTCAACGGATCTCATATGATTCCGATGATTAATGTTCAACAAGACATTTTTTTTTTCTTCTTCTCGTATTTTACCGCTGATCAACCTTATTCTGATTTTGATTTTATTGAACTTTGCCCCTGCTATGCTCAGTGCTTTGACTCTGCTTGCGACTTGGACCTTGTTTTTTCTATTCTTCTGCAACCTGGCCAGGGGAAGGGTCACATGTGGCTTTAAGGGACCTCGTTGGCATCTTTAGGTAGAATGGGTCCGGAGGCCATGATGGTGCTTTAGCACACAACACTACAGGCTTCTTCTAATGCAAGAATGTGTTCGCTGCCCACATGCGAGCCGCTGGCTGCGCTGGTTCACTGCTTGTTCCTGGAGTTTAGTCTGTGCATCGTGAGCAAGGTCAGACGACACCGTCCCCTGTGATTTTGATCTGGTCAGGGCCTGGCACGTTGACAAAACATACCCTGCAGTTGCTGTTTGTGGGACACGCACCTTTTTCTTGATGTTAGGAGAATGCATGTTACACGCAGACACACTTGAGGAGTGACTTTTCAAGAATGAGGAGCTGTATGGAGCTGTGATGTAGAGACACAATCTATGTCTTAGGGGTATGGGGTCTGCTATACAGACCCAGGGATCTGCTATGTTGTCATCTTGGTTTTCCTGTCCATGGGGAGGGAGTGTAGGTTTAATAGTCCTGTCTGCAGGATCAATGTACAATGATTTCTCCTATTATTTGGTATGGACTTTCTACAATGCTGACAATGTTTGTATTATGCATTCTAATTTTAGTAGTGGCTCGTATGCTGCATTTCAGGGCATGTTAGTTGATATGAACATTTTGGACTGACTCAGTGGCTCTGTCAATCTCTTGTTGTGGATGAGTACGAGAGTCTGAGTGATGGGGAATGACCTGTTACCACGATCCCTGAGTGATTAGGGGAGTGTTGTGTTCTGGGTTGTCTACACGTCAGTTTCTCAATCTGTGTATAGGAGGGCAGGTGGGACACCATAGCTAGCCGGTCGTGGGCTCGTGGGTACTAAGGCTGTAGGAGGCGTAGCCCCTATATGCCGTAGTCCCGCATTGCTGTGCATTGTTCTGTGTATGTGCAGGATCCCTACAACACTACATTGCAACATTGTCGATTGAGGGTGGGGTGGCGCCGACACCACAACAGAGACACACGCCATAGTTACTTTGGTGGCCATCCCGGAAGTGGACCATGCCCAAGGCCCCGGACTGTTCATTCACACTCCTGCACTGGACTGGCATACGCCGGACCAGCCCACTACGCTTACGCTTACAGGGGTGGCGACATGGCTACATGTCCAAGGTCTTCCCCACTGCCTGAGGTGACATAGTTGCGTCCATTGTCCACATCACTACAGGCACCAGCAGTATATGTCCACATCAGTGGCGGCTGGTGACATTTGAAACTGGTGAAGCGGAAAATGATTTGCATACTGCACCGTAGCGAGCTAGCCCGAACAACCTAAGGGGGGTTCGGGGGAGTTCTCCCCCCACCGAGAAAAGTTTGAAAAAAGAGGGGACAAATGGTGCATTTTCAAGCAAGTTTGAGAAAGCAGGAAGGTTAATAAAGCAATTGTGAAAGTGCAGTTATTACATTAATAAAGAGAAGTCATATAACATAGGTAGCTGCTTATTCAGTATAACCACAGAGCTTCATAACAGACTTCGAGATACAATGCATTTCTGAGTACCTCACAGATGTTTTTTCTTTAACAAACAACTAAACAGGTCGCAAACTAGCATCATTCAACGTTTAAAGCTGCGAGAACGCAATTTAGCATATTTGTATATTTTGCTATAAGTGAAGCAATAGTGAGTTAGTAAGAGAAGAATGGGCAGGAATCATGGCAAAAGTGCAGTTGAATCTAAAGCTTAACGTTAAGCATGTAAATGACATTCGACCCTTTGTCATCAAGAGTTGGCAGTGTCAGGCAGATTTCAAACCTTGCTTGCTGGGCTTCATCCAGGAGAGACAGAGGAACACAAAAGTTATGTTTTGGCTAGAATCAGTTAGGATAAATGACGAGTACAGTCTCCAGAAGCGACAGAGGAGCAGCACTGGTTACAGAGCCAGATAAGTGCACACTTGGTCCACTGAGGAGTGACAAGGAACTATTGGTCTATAAAGAGGTGAAGCACAGATTTGTAGGGTTAGGAAGGTTTTTGCACTTTAATAGACCCTTTCTGGGGGTGGGGATTGTTTATTATAGGTCATGAAGAAGGGGAAAGTACTGAGTCTTGCCATTGGGAAATCAGAAGTTCTTGCTCATGGCTGTTTCAGAGCCTAACTTTGGAGTTGCTACAGAAGGTCGTCTTTTACTTCAAATGCCCCAAACTACAGGACACCTTGAGAAAGGGGAAGGAAAAGGCTACAACATGACCATATGACTCAGATGGGACAAATTAGCCAATCACAACCCAGTGACCATTTAAGGGACCACAATGCTCAGACCAGAAACATTTTGTCACAAAAACACAGAACAAGTAAGAACATGTTTTAGCAGGAAATCTATGTTGAAGCAGCACGTTGTTAAAATGTATACCCAAACAAAAGATTTCAGCTTTCATACAACACAACCACATACACACCAATCACAAGTGGGTTCCTGTTTCTTCTATGTTGTGCATTTCCATAACCTGTGGGCGGATTAATATCCCTGAAGCCGTTCTGTATATATTCTGCCTCACCTCGCAAGTGAGAAATAAGGCTTGGCTGTGGTAGAAAAGAGGGACTGAGAAGATGACACGTAATCGCCTACACATCATTGGGAAATTCAATGCACTCTTGTGGATATTTTAAACATTTGTCCTGTAAATATAGACATCCCTTTTCTCTTGTAGGTTTTAATCCTAGTTGTTTTTTTAAACACAACAATAATTGGCAGGGCAAACCAACGTGTCTATCTCATACACTTGTCCAAATGTTATCACACCAAATTCCCTCATCTTCAGCGCTGTTCATTGCTCAATCTGTACTTTAAACTTCAACACTGGACAATTGAGGGTGTATTTAAGTTGCATTCCGCAATCATATCGGGTGTTGTCCCTTGATTCCATCAATCAGCGTGGGAGGCGACAGGCGAGGAGGATTGCAATTGCTCAAAAGAGGGAAGCCGGCTGTTCCCCGTGGTGGCAGGGTGCAATTAAAGACTGCTGCCTGGCTGTAAGTGAACTCGGGATGCGCATTTCTCCTTAGATGGGCAAGGGGCACATATGGGTAAAGTGGGCATTCACGACCCACAGCTGCGGGTCCTGCCTTGAAGGATGGAGACGTGCACTGTCGGAACAAGCACCGCCCACCTCCACTGTTCACCTCTCCATGGCAGACCCCAGGGGCAGCAGCCCGTGCTCCGTGTCTCACCACAGTAGAAGCTGATCCTCTGAGGCATCATCCAAATGTAACATCAGCTCGTGATCTCACTACTAGTAGGCACCCGAAGCCGAACTTTAGGTCTCACCAAGGCCACCTACGGCCCACGCTCCAGGTCTGTCACCAGAGGCAACTACAGTCCCTGCGCCAGGTCTCACCATATGGCTACATTCCATGCTCCAGAACTCACTCACTCACAGCAGCATCTCCAACTCCCAAGTCCTTATATAACATGAATCTATGACTGTCCTCGCTGACAGACCGAAGTTGCGCCCGGCACCAGCTCACCAGGGACTCACTCCGCCATCCTTGGAAAGGACTGCAGCTACCAACTAAAGCTTCCCAGGGTCCTGCTCTGGCATGTGGTTTGTGCGCACGGCACGGTGCCCTGCGTACTAGGCTTAGTTACTAGCCTAGTACGCAGGGCAACGTGCCACGCGCACAAACCACATGCCAGAGTTTAAGGCCCCTGCTGCTTTCAGGCAAGCAGTCCGAGGTAATCAACGGGTCGCCGGCCGGCTGGCGCGTCACGACGTCAACCAGGCCTGGGCCCTCCCTGGCTGCTATAAGTTATTTATTTCAAGATTCTGATGAACTTAAGAAGAAGACGAGAAGAGACTAAGTTAGTCTCTACTCGTCTTCTTCTTAAGTTCATCAGAATCTTGAAATAAATAACTTATAGCAGCTTGACTAAGTACAGACACAGTCCTGACTCTGAGTACAGACTTACTTTTTAGTATGACAGTCGGTCGGTCGATGACGATCTGAATCGCAAATCGCAGCCACGCCACCAGCCAGTTCGTCGTGATCAGCAGTCAGCACACTGCACGAGGTGCGTCACCGTGCGTGTGTGGCGCCGGCGGTCTGCTGCGACGTCAAGGTCCATCTGTCGTCATCAGAAATCTGTCGAAATCGGGCCAATCACTGTCTGCATAAGCCACAGTGATTGGTCAACTTACAGAGTGTTCCAGAGTGCCAACCATGCGTGGCAGGCCTGCAAGCGCGTGCCTCTCAACCAATCCAGACCCTGCTCTAGCAGAGCCAGGATTGGCTTGAGCAGGGGATACTCCCCGCCCATTAGGAGACCGGGGGCTGCGACATGAAGCAACTCTCACTCTCCTATATTGTGCAGGCCAGTGCGCATGTTCGTGCTGGGCTGAAAAATTACGAGCCCCAAACCGAACATGCTCACTCTGCTGCGCTAGACGAGACCAGTGCCACCCTTGCTAGACAACATGCATTGCAAGCAAGCTTGCTTTGCAATGCATGTTGTCATTGTCAAACTCACTGGTGTTTTCAGTCAAACGAACCCGGCTGCTGTGCTGCCCCACCCCCTTCAGAGGTCGTCCTGACTGCCTCCTCGTAAGTTTTGTTTGCTGCAGCCTGCGCCCGACTCGCCCGATGGCCGATGCCACTGTGATGATGAATGTGGGCAGTGGGGCAACGCCCAAGCGCCCTAATGGACGCACCGCCCCTGGTCCACATGGACATGTCTGTGCTCTGCATACTCAAGACTGTCCGGCACATCACCGCCACACTTGGCATTGTGTGCATTCTCATTCATGGGTCCATTGCCTCCTTCGCACATTCTTGGTTCCCACCTCTCCCCACCTTCTGCAGTCGTGTGGCAGAGGGGCTATACCTTTGTGGATGGTTTGTGTACATGTCTGGCCCCTGTTGCCACAGTTACTTGTGTTGTCGTGTCTGGTAGGTGGGCATGTTTGTTGGCATGTTGTATGTGATTTAGTTACGTGTGCATTCCCACAGTTGTGAGTTGTATGATTGTGGAGTTGAGGTGTGTGGTGTGTTCCGTTGGTGCTTGCCAACGAGCAGTGCATTTCCATAGGTGCCATCCTGGAAGCGCTGGTTGGTGATGGACTGTCGGAGGATGTGGGAGTCATGCACACTGCCTGGGAAGTTGGCGACGGCATTGGTGAACAGTCCCGGGTGGTCCACTTTTGCCTGCACATTGATGGGATGCGTGTGCTTTCTGTAGCGGTAATTGTGTGCAGTGTCGGCAGGGGGCACGAGAAGGACATGTGTGCAGTGAATTGCCCCAACAGGTGCGGGAAGCCAGCTATTGCGTAGATGCCTTGCTTGGTCTCCAGCTGTTCCTGTGCAGTGTGGGGGTAGTGAAGGTGCTGGGGTTACAAGCTGATGATGGCATCCAAGACAGGTGTGAGGAACTTTGATAGGGCTGGCTGTGATGCTCGTCCGCCCGCCACTCTAGCGGTGCTGGGACTGGCCACCAGACGTGCAGCGGTCCCGCACCACTGATTAGGATGTGACCGCCACATTGGCGGTCGCATCCTGCATATTTGACATTGCGGCGGGTGCTGCTGTAAGCAGCACCCGCCGCAATGCCAAAATGGCATGTTGTGCATTGCCATGCACAACGTGGCAGGCACCACGTGGTGCCTGCCACCTTGTGCATGGCAATGCAGGGGGTACCATGGGTACCCCCAAGGGCAGCCACCCAACCCCCACCCCCGGGGGCCCGCAACGGGCCCCCAAAGCGATTCCCGCCAGCCTTTCCATGGCGGCATTGCCAGCATGGAAAGGCTCTGAATACCACACATCCTAATATGGATGGCGGTGCCTGCTAGGCACCGCCACCATATTAGGCCCCCAGTCCGCCCGGCCGGCAATCGTAACGATTGCCGGCCGGCGGAAAAGCTGCGGACGCACTTTGCGTCCGCCGCGATACCCCCCACCATAATAATATGGCGGGGGTAATTCTGGTTACGATGGCGGGCGGATCGCCACCGCCGGGCCGGCGGTGGCGATCCGCCCGCCATCGTAATCTGCCCCTAAGTTTGGTGTCTTGAATTGGTGTTTCACTACTGGTTCCTGCACATCATTTGCCATTTTTAGCTGGAATTCCATCTAGACATGTAATTTTGCACCGTCAAACATGTTAACTTTTGTATCACCAAATCTCTTTTTATAACATTTTATTATCAGAGTGTTTTTCTATTGTAAAGATTTTAATTAGGGCTCCCGGTTTTATGATATTTATTCTTTTAACATTTCCGTCTGCATTTATCCATATTTATTTTTTGCCCATCTTATTAGTATTTATCCATATTTATTTTGTGGGTTGTGAATAAATGCAGTAAAAAATGGTACAATGGTACAACTGATAAACATGCACTCATACTGGGATGCCTGTCGCGTTTTTGCAAATTCAGCAGGCAATATAGCAAAACACTGCAACCACAGGTAAATATTCACAATTTACTACAAATATATCTTAACATATGCATGTATTTAAAGATATCTTAACTCGTTTTTAACTCCCTAGGCTGTCTCACTGCTCATCTATTGTATTGGAATTCACAGCAGACAGCATAGAAAGTCAGTCATTAGAAGCACAATTTTTCAACATTTTTCCGCTTTTAAAAATAAATACAGACAGGAAACATATTGTTTTCTATCTGCAATTATCTGTAAAAATCAGTAAAAACGGAAAACTGGGAGCCTTAATTTTAATTAATCGAACAATAAAGCTTTTTCTGATGTAGACATTTTTCCGACTTTTAGAAGAAGACATGTCTGGGTGTGACACTCCCAACTGGTGGTGTTCCCGCAGGACTCGTAATCTCGATTTATCAGGTAAATCCCATTTAGACAGTGCCCAACAGTTACATCTGACTCTGGGCTAAGGGCAGGTGGCTTCGCAATGGAACTCTTTTCAAACAGGGAGTCTTTCCATACTGTTGCAGAAGAGTTTTGTTAGAACAAAAACGCCCTTATATTATTTTTTCCAATTTTAGATGCATTCTTGCAGAGTTTATTTTCAGGTCTGAGCTTTGACAGTGCAGCTGTCAGACAGACCTATTGGTTACAATATACATAGGGGCATGTTTATTACACTGGGACGCAGTGCAGCGCAGCAAGTCACCCTGCTGCACTGCACTGCGTGACAGGGAAAGGGCAGGAATGTGCCGTATTTGAAAGAATACTTAGCGCATTCCTGCCTTTTCCACTGCGCTGGTGCTGTTTTGGCTGCCTAGTGCCAATGCAGGCACCCTTGCACCTGCGTTGTAAGGTGGATTGTTTTGTTCTGGAAGGGGCACAAAAACAATCACCTGAGGCATTCTCCTCTTTCTATGTAATGCAGCACACATCGAAAGAGGAAAAAGCGAGGAGAAATAAACCAATTTCTCCTCATTACGCCTCACATGTGGAGAAGTAGGATTTTGGCGCCCATGCAACACCCATGGACTGCCTCGCTGGCACAGAGTACAGCAACACCGTGATTTGCACTGCGTTGCTTTACCCGAGATTTATGAAGCCACTTAGGGCCACTCAAGGTGACCTTGTGGGACTTCATAAATCTCATTTTTGAATCGTATCGCTCTTGCATTACATTGCGTGGTGTAAGAGTGACACAATGAGTCTCGTAAATATGCCCAATTGAGTGGGTTGCAGGTCCTCCCTTTTCAAACATTGGCTTTCTTCAAATCTTTCAGCCGTTGACTTGAGACTTTGTCAATCACTTCTTGCCTAAGCCCTGTGGAGTATTCATCTCTCACCTAAACTCTCACCTAACGCAGTTGGCTATTTGGAAGTATTCCTCCACGTCGACTCAAGTGCTTACATTGAACTGCACAAGGGACTTCTTTTTTTTTTACAGCTATAGCCCTCTCTGTCCGCTCCTGCTGGCTTTAATGTGCTGAACACTGCATGCATTAGCACATTAAAACTAGACATGTTGGCTTTGCCAGTTCTTGTTTTCTTAGTTTCAATGGGTAAAGAAATTGCTTTGTATTTATACGAAGTGCTTCAAAATGCACACAAGGTGACGTGTGTTTTCAAAACCCTTAAATAAAAAAAATAATACATTGATATATTGAATGAAGTTGTATTGATTTGGTTACCAATAGGACAGCCCTAGCTTTCTCAGGATGGGTGCGTTATGCAGACGTGTCCGTCAGATGCTTAATTTATTATTGCTGTCCAAGCAAAGCGATGGTTCGCATTTGACGGCTTCTACTAGAGCAGTGATGCAAGTTATTTAAGAACTTACGTTGAACCCATTGTTCTCTTTCGTTGGAAACCACTCACTGCAACTTCATTTCCATTCAGTCTCCAGATCTTGTTTTTCCAAATGAAATTTCTGGGGCATCGGCCGTTTGTCTATAGCAGGGTGCTTTGCTATGTATGTGCTACTAGGCACTAAACAGTCTTGCACTGGGTTAATGATTCAAAGAATGATGAGCTCTCTGAGACTGAGGGAAGTGAACAAAGAATGAACAGTCCTTCCAGTCCTTCTGTATGATGCATTGTGGTAAGTCACCCATCAAGGCAATACAAATACTCATGAGTCTAGGACCCTACACCATGTCAACCAATAAGCAATGCAAGGCTTTGAACCGCAATGCATTACCTGTTCAACAGTTCTTAGACAGTGAATATGGTGCAGACACTAATTTATCATGCCATACGGTTAAAAAGATTGGGGCTTATTTGCAAGCCCCTTGGGCCGCCGGTGCATCACTTTTAAATGGGAAAAAGTACCAGCCTTGTAAATAAGCCCCATAGTTTAGGAAATATATACCACAATCAAGAGGCTAAACCCGGTGATCTGGAGAATGATCCTTAGGCTAGATTGCATACCTAGGCCAAGCACGCAGAACATATCCCCTGAAAACTAGGGTGCTTGGCAATGTCCTGGTGCAAGACGTGAAATCTTTGAGATGCAGTGTGATTTTTACTAACCAGACTAGAGTGAATAATAAAATATTAGGGGGCATATTAGCAAGACCCACGTTAAAATTATCGCCGTTTTAGCGGCAGGAAGCTGCCGCTAAAACGGCGATAATAAACTTGCTAATATGCGTTATGGAATTCCAATAGAAGCCCAGGTTAGATGTCCTGCACATCTAACATGGGCTTCTATTGGAATTCTATAACGCATATTAGCAAGCCCATTATCGCCGTTTTAGCGGCAGTTTCCTGCCGCTAAAACGGCGATAACTTTAACGTGGGTCTTGCTAATATGCCCCTAGGTTCTGTAATGTCAGTATATGTGATTATCCAGGTGACATTGAAGTCATTTTCAAAGGTTCTCTGCAGGACTGGTGTGAACCAGTATTTGAGGTTCAACCTTTTGAATCAGCCTTAAGATGGAAAACAATGACACTGAAAGACCAGTGCCAAGCAGGCATGCCACAGTCTCAGTTATGGTAATGTTTGCTGATAATATATCATAACCCACATTTCCAAACTGTTGAGGCTAAAAGACTCAAGGAGCCTGATTTTGTTCAGAAAGTGTTTCATAAACATTGTTAAACAGCATAAACTTGGTACAAACAGTGATTCTCATATATTAAACTAGTATGCAAACATAAAAAGCTTAAATCCCTGAATGAATACTCTTTTCTGCAGGAGAGGGCCTTAGCTTGGGCACATATTTATCTTTGAACGATTCAACATGACTTTCCTGTATCAGAATGTCTTTCTAACCCACATGGTCAGTTGTTCAACTTGAAGGCAAACCGGTTTAAATCTAAAATACAGGATTGAAAGCTAATCCTCTGAAGGTGTCTTTCTCTTTTATTCCTCACGATAATTTCTCAAGTTCTGGGAACAAGATCTATTCAAAGAGCAAACTACACCCTTCTCGAAAGGTCTTAAAAGCCGATGATGTAACGTATGCATTAAGCCCATACAATGTGTACTTAGACGTGGTGTAGGTATTAACCTCTGCGGGGACTCTAACCTGGAAGTCTAAGTGTGTTCGGAGGCTTCAAGATTGTAGGTGTGAGAAGAAGTGACAGAAAGATCTCCTTTTTTCTCTTCCACAGCCCTAGTGACAGGCAGAGAGGAAGAGCTGTCGAGGGTGAGAACACTCAACTAATCTTGCTTCCGTTAGCCCTCTAATTTGCCTAGAAGAATTACGTTGTTCTCCACCTTAGTACATGGACTAAGCACGAACTAGTAAAATAAGAACTCAGCAAAGGTGATGCAAGACATTTTCCTACTCGGGCAGGCTTATCCTGGAGCTGAAAATGTTTGGAATCATGGTGCACCACCCCAGGCTTGACCTCGAACTCAGGGTAAAAGATGACTTTATGCTGCTTATTCAGCCTGTCCAGTTCTGGGGTGCATCTTACAATGTGATCTTAGCTATGCTTTGGGCTTGGGATGATCAGGGACTGCGGCCTCACCTCCTTTGGTTCACTAATCAAGCCCTGCTCTTGTTCAAATGCACCGAGTGTGACTGATGAGATGCATGTGTGTTGAGAGAAAGAGGAGAGGACAATGAGGAGAACAGAGCTACAAGGAATTGGAAGGCAAGCCAGATCATCATTAGAGGTCAGTCATATGAATTCCCAAAAATGCAGGGTGGCATAAGTCCGGGATCACTGACACAACATCGAAAACAACATTTTGAAACTAAAATATTGGGTCTGATTACGATGGCGTTCAGTCTGTGGAGGTCCGACTGCTGTCAGCCCTTCGTTCTGACCACCGCATTACAATGCTGGTGCTCGGACCCTTGTCTGTCGGGGGACGGACCGCCGCCTCCATCAGGATCAGTGATCCTGATGGGGAGGCGGCCGGAATCGTGATCCCGAATGGAGGCGGTGCTGAGGCAGGCACCATCGTCAGGATTACGATGTCCCTTTCAGACAGACTTTTCATGGCTGTCTGACAGCCATGAAAAGGCTACCAAATATATCCTACCATACATCCTCTCACTAAGAGTTCCTCTCCTCAGCGGTTGCAGTGGCACAGATAATGAGGCATAGAGTCACCAGGTACATGATTTAGGAATTTATTTTCATGTCAAAATAAATCAAGAATGAAATCAAATAAAAACCAAGGCAGACACATTTTGGCGAGATGCCTTCGACTGGTTGTTTCCGTATATGCGTCAGGTCTGCACCATCTTCACTAAACTTAATGAAGAGGCTGGGGACTGAAACTATTTCGAACCCGTTCAGCGCAGCAAGCCTGATATAATGCACTCGCCGAAACGTCATGGATCCTACTATAGGATTTGCAATATGCTTTTAATTATCAAGTGTGAGCGGAACCCACTGTGGGGAATGCAATGATGGCTCATGGGAAAATATAAGTACCAGCATGCATAATGTTTTCTTTCACGAACTGAGTGCAGCCCACTGTGGGCTAATAACCAATGGCTAGCATGCAGAAAATTTGAATAAATTGAGCACATCGCAAGCACCTGAGACAAGCAGCCTATGATTAAGGGGCGTCAAGCCCTGAAACGTGTCAGGCATTTATACTTACCAGGATGTGAAGGCGAGTGAAATCATTGCAAGCCGGAGAGCTGGCTTGCTGCTGAGTGCGTCCTGGAAGCTCCAGGGCAATTTGTGTATGAATTTTTACAGCGCGGCGGTCTGGCCGCGTCAGGACTGCACCATCTTCGCTAAACTTAATGAAGAGGCTGGGGACTGAAACTATTTCGAACCCGTTCAGCGCAGCGAGCCTGATATAATGCACTTGCCGAAACGTCATGGATCCTACTATAGGATTTGCAATATGCTTTTAATTATCAAGTGTGAGCGGAACCCACTGTGGGGAATGCAAAGATGGCTCATGGGAAAATATAAGTACCAGCATGCATAATGTTTTCTTTCACGAACTGAGTGCAGCCCACTGTGGGCTAATAACCAATGGCTAGCATGCAGAAAATTTGAATAAATTGAGCACTTCGCAAGCACCTGAGACAAGCAGCCTATGATTACGGGGTGTCAAGCCCTGAAACGCGTCAGGCATTTATACTTACCAGGATGTGAAGGCGAGTGAAATCATTGCAAGCCGGAGGGCTGGCTTGCTGCTGAGTGCGTCCTGGAAGCTCCAGGGCAATTTGTGTTTGAATATATATATATATATATATATATATATATATATATATATATATATATATATATATATATATAATCTACTGGCGGTCGCCAGTAGATAGTTATAGTTAGGACCTATTTTCCATAGGAAATCCGCAACATTCTATTTGAAATAACTCTTGCGTCGGTTGACGAATCTTCGCGAAATTTTCAAACTTTGTGGCCCGCTCCAGTCCGCTCCTATCCTGAAAGTCTCGGGGTGATTCGTCAAGCAGGGGCCGAGAAAGAGGGGGTCCCAAAGCGTGTTTTCCCCATTCATTTTCCCATAGGAAATTTAGCCACGGCTACAGCCCGAACTGCTGAACGGAATTACATCAAATTTGGCAAAGAGGTAGTTCTTGGTTCAGAAAGAACCCTTTTTGTTAAATGGTGTAAATCCGTTCAGTAGTTCCTGAGAAAATCAAAAGGAAAATCACATATATATCTATGGCCGCGTCTGATTCGCGCACCCTGAGCGCACCCTGCGCGCACCGTCCCTATCACGAGCTGCATGCTAATTGGCTGTCAACACTCCAAATCAGGAAGTGTTGGCAGCCATTTATGCCTCGGTAGAACCGAGCGCAGAAACAAGTGCGCAAAACGCACAAAGGGGGCAGGGTAGAAACACCCTGACCCCTAGGTCTGCTCAGGGGTCCCACAAGGACCCCCTGGGCAGAAAAAGCATTTTTTTTTTAAACGGCGGGATGCGCTTAGGGTGCGCGGATCCCGCCGATTAAAAAAACCCACAGAAACAAGTGTGCAAAACGCACAAAGGGGGCAGGGTAGAAACACCCTGACCCCTAGGTCTGCTCAGGGGTCCCACAAGGACCCCCTGGGCAGAAAAAAGCATTTAAAAAAATATAATAATTTTTTTTAAAAACGATCGTGCAGCAGGCCCCGCCCCCTTCCTTTACTACTCTGCAAACGCACCCCCTGGCGCGTTTGCAGAGGGGAACGAATTCCCCTTGAATACTGGGGGTCCCTGGGGGCCAACTAGCCCACCAAGAACCTCCAGTATGTGCCAGGGGCTGCGTTGCAGAGAGGTGTACAGAGGCCACGCCCCTTTTACACCTCTCTGCAACGCAGCTCTGTGGCGCTTTTGGAGGTACATGGTGGGCTAGTTGGACTCCAGGGACCCTCAGGATTCAAGGGGACTTAATTCCCCAACTTAAAACGCGCCACGGGCGCGTTTGCACAGTGGTGAAGGGAGGGGGCGGGGCTTCAGGTGACATGTGTGCAAACAGGCCCCGTTGCGCGTTTTAAGATGGCGAATTAAATCCCCTTCAATCCTGAGGGTCCCTGGGGGCCAACTAGCCCACCAGGTACGTCCAGAAAGCGCCACAGAGCTGCGTTGCAGAGAGGTGCAAAAGGGGCATGGCCTCTGAACACCTCTCTGCAACGCAGCTCTCTGGCGCATACTGGAGGTATCTGGTGGGCTACTTGGCCCCTAGGGACCCTCGGGATTGAGGAGGATTTAATTCCCCATCTTAAAACGCGCCACGAGGCCTGTTTGCAGACATGTCACCTGAAACCCCGCCCCCTCCCTTCACCACTGTGCAAATATTCCTCTAAAATCAGCCGAACTACGAATTCCGATTTACTCACCTGTTATCAGGAGAGACCACAGTGCTGCATCTTTGAGCCCAGTACTGATCCTGAAAAGTAATTTTAACCATACTTACCAGTAACTTGAATTTCCTTCCATAGGATATCATTGCCTGCTTTTTGCTGAAAAAGTTTGTGTCGATTTTTGAAACATACAAATATTCCTCTAAAATCAGCAGAACTACGAATTCCGATTTACTCACCTGTTATCAGGAGAGACCTCAGTGCTGCATCTTTGAGCCCAGTACTGATCCTGAAAAGTAATTCTAACCGTACTTACCAGTAACTTGAATTTCCTTCCATAGGCTAACATTGACTGGTTTCACTTGGAAATTCTTCTAAGTGTGGAGTTTTGGAACTTTATAATATTCCTCTAAAATCAGCCGAACTACGAATTCCGATTTACTCTTCTGTTATCAGGAGAGACCACAGTGCTGCATCTTTGAGCCCAGTACTGATCCTGAAAAGTAATTTTAACCGTACTTACCAGTAACTTGAATTTCCTTCCATAGGATATCATTGCCTGCTTTTTGCTGAAAAAGTTTCTAAGTGTCGATTTTTGTAACATACAAATATTCCTCTAAAATCAGGCGAACTACGAATTCCGATTTACTCACCTGTTATCAGGAGAGACCTCAGTGCTGCATCTTTGAGCCCAGTACTGATCCTGAAAAGTAATTTTAACCGTGCTTACCAGTAACTTGAATTTCCTTCCATAGGCTAACATTGACTGGTTTCACTTGGAAATTCTTCTAAGTGTGGGGTTTTGGAACTTTATAATATTCCTCTAAAATCAGCCGAACTACGAATTCCGATTTACTCTTCTGTTATCAGGAGAGACCACAGTGCTGCATCTTTGAGCCCAGTACTGATCCTGAAAAGTAATTTTAACCGTACTTACCAGTAACTTGAATTTCCTTCCATAGGATATCATTGCCTGCTTTTTGCTGAAAAAGTTTCTAAGTGTCTATTTTTGTAACATACAAATATTCCTCTAAAATCAGGCGAACTACGAATTCCGATTTACTCACCTGTTATCAGGAGAGACCTCAGTGCTGCATCTTTGAGCCCAGCACTGACCCTGAAAAGTAATTCTAACCGTATTTACCAGTAACTTGTATTTCCTTCCTTAGGAATCCATTGTCTGGTTTTCAGCAGAAAAGTTTCAAAGTGTCGATTTTCACAAACTACAAATATTCCTTAAAAATCGCCTGTATGACTTAAACGCATTATTTCAACTGTTTACAGGAGATGCACCAGTGCTGGATCCAGGATCCACCACTGAGTAAGAAAAAGTAACGATAACACTACTTACCTGCTAAGTGAATTTCCTCCCATAGGATAACATTGGTGATTCTATGTGAAAAAGTTTCTAAGTGTCAACCTTTAAAATACAATAATATTCCTTAAAAATCACTACTGTAACCAAAACGCTTTTACTCAACTGTTTACAGGAGATGTCCCAGGACTGAATCTAGGATCCAGTCCTGTGGTTAGAAAAAGTAATCCATAAAGTAACTAATTGCATTTAACTAGAAATTCACATTGAGCTCAATGTTGCATTGTGTTTGAAATTGTGTTGCCCATTGCAACAACTGTAACTACTGTACTTAAAAGTCTATTGCCTATTTGCAAAGTATTTAAACTAAAGTAATTCATTCTGAGAAAGTATATTTTGTAATGTAATGTATAATGTAATTATAATGTAATTTAAAAAATAAAATATCTAAAAATAAATAGTTTAAAAAAATGTAGTAAATCAGTATCAAAAAAATAAATATAACAATTAATACATTTAAAAATTGTCATTTTCAAAACCTTTGAAATTTACTGAAAAAAACCATAGGTTTCAGACATGTTATAGTTAGGAATTAGCATTTAAAAAACCTTTGAAATTCACTGAAAAAACCATAGGTTTCAGGCACGTTATAGTTAGAAATGAGCATTTAAAAAACCTTACAAATTCACTGAAAAAACCATAGGTTTTAGGGACAGTTATAGTTAGTTGGACATTGCACTCGTATAAAACCCGTGAAATTTCCCCGTTATAGTTAGTTCAGGTAACTATAACTCGCGCCCCCGCAATGCACTGCTGATGACGTCACATATTACATCACTCATGACATTAAAATTAAAATGTACATGATTATTAAACAACATAATAATTAATTGTCAATTTAATTTTTTCATATTTATTTATTACTTAATTTGCTTCCCACACAATACCCCTACAGACCTATCAGCCCACACTTAAAATAAATAAGTAAAACAGAATTTACATAATTGATAATCAATTAACTAATTAATTGCCAATTAATAATTATTTGTTAATGAATTAGGGCCCTATTACGATGTCCGGTGGACTTGAGTCCGCCCAACACTGTTTCGGTGTGGGAACCGAGCGACCATAGGTCGGCGGTACCGCACACCATATTATGATGCGACCGCAGCTGGTGCGGTCGCAAACTCCCATTTCTCTATGGGAGCTTGTGCTGCGGGCGATTAGAGAAATGGGAGTTTGTGTAAATCCCTGTACCATGTGGCAGGCACCACACGGTGCAGAGATTTACAGACGGGCACCATAGGGGCCCCCCGGCCCACAACTGGAGGCCGCGGAGGAAAGGGGGCCCTGCTAGAGGCCTCCAAAGTCGCTTTCCGACAGGCTTTCCATGTCGGAAAGCCCAATATGGAAAGCCTGTTGGAAACTGACATCATAATCCCTACGGCGGAAACGCTGTATGTAAGGGATTATGTGGCGGTTTCCGACTGGCTGACGGACTCCTTGAACCCATCGGAAGCCAGCCGGATTGACTGGCCGGTTTGAATTCTGACTGCCATAATCGTAATATGGCGGTCGGAATTCAAACTAAGGATGTCGGTCGCAAAGCCTCCGACCTGTGGTCAGAGGCTTTCCGACCAACATCCAAGTTAGGGCCTTAGTACTTAATTAACTTCCCACCCTATACCCCTAAAAACCCAGCAGCCCACAGTTACAATATAACTAACAATTACAATTATACAAAAATGTATATAATAAATAATCAATTAACGAATTACTACTAAATTAATAATTAATTGGTAATTAATTATTACTTAACTTCTCAACCTATACCCCCACAAACCCAGCAGCCCACACCTAAAATATGACAAAAAAATTATTATCGCACAATTTATATAATTAATAATTAATAATTTATACAATTAATAATCAATTACATGATTAATATAAAGTATTTGTTATGTAATTATTACTTAATTAATTTCCCACTCTATACCCCTACAAACCTAGCAATCCGCTACAACACTATAAATTATTATTAACAATTTAACTAAAAATTATATATATCACTTATAATTACAAAATATATTTAAAATTATTATTAGCAATTATACAAACAATAATAACATAAAATGAATATATGAACTAAAATATATTAGGATGATTAAGAAACAATATTTTTACAGCTATATTATTTAAAATGATATTAACAACGATATTCTTAACAACGATATTACTTGCCTGAAGAAAATGATATTCTTGACAACAATAATTCTGCACCACGATATTTTTGTATCACAATATTTTTTTCAGATATTTTTGTCTCCCGATTTTTACAACTCAATATTTTATCCAAAAACTGTAACGCAGGGAGAGACATGGGAAAGGAAGGGCAAGGATGCAAGGCCTGGGTCATGTGAGCAGCAATGTACTGTGATCTGTTTCATTGGAATTAGCCTTACGTTTTAATATTAGTGGTGGAATAGAGTGTGTTAAATTTCCCATGTGAGGTATTTTTGCCATACATGTGGGTAATGTAAATATGCACCACAGCCTACATATGACATTTAACTTTCCATGCTATAGGTGCACTTAAAGCACTATTCACAAGGGACTAATGTGGAATTTAAATAGGCTGAAAGGGAGTTCCAATGAATAGCACATTTTAGGAGGGAAGCACATGTACTTTACTACTGTTTAGTAGTGGTAAAGTGCACAGATTTCTAGAGCCAGTCCCTCCAATCATGCAAAAAATGAGCTACCTAGACAAAAATGGATTAATTTCTCATACCAATTGATAAGGTGTATAGGGGACAGAGTGTATCAAGCGACCAAGGATTTATGAGATGGTTGTGTGTCACAATATAAAGTGTCAAAAAATGATCCTGCACCAATATCGACTACAAAATATCGACTCCCTCTATATTATCAAGGAGGGTATAGATCTAGGATTCTTAATCCACATCTGTGTACCTTGAAGACATATCCTCAAGGTATATAGATGTGGAGATTAGATAAGTAAATGTCCTGTTAGAATGATTTTATCTTACATGATACGACAGTTCATGAAGTCAGTTTTGCTTGTTCCTGTTCCACCAACGATGCAACAATGTTTGTGCAGGTTCTTGTTTCTATCTGTCACTAACACTATCACTGAAGAGTGGGTCCTGAAAGCGCAGAAGACCAGGACTATGAGCAGTGGCGGCTCTCAGTGGGAGTGCTGCGGGGCGGTGGGGCAAGGTGGGGGTAGTGGAGTCAGACATACGACGTCCACGAGTAAAGGAGGTAAATAAATAAATAAAACTATTTACCTTGCGCGCGCTGCATCGCCAACTTGGCGATGCAGCGCGCGCAAGGTAAATAGTTTTATTTATTTATTTGCCTACTTTACTCGTGGACGTCGTATGTCCGACTCCACTACCCCCCACCCTGCCCCTCCCCCGCCCCGCCCCACCGCCCCGCAGCACTCCCACTGCGAGCTGCCACTGACTATGAGCACACCAATAATGTCACCACAAGCTAGGCGAAAGGATCCCTGACTCATTTCCTCTTTCTAGGAGGAAGCCACAGGCTGATGTAGGTGCTCTTGTGTTGGCTGCTGGTTTGTTGGATGCACATCTGCAACCAGGATTATTTAGCAGTGATGAGGTGGTAGATGTGAACTAGCTCCTGCAGGTCTCTGGGCAGCTGCAAAGGTATCAAATCTGAAAGTGATCATAACAACAAAGTGTTCCTGGTAGGGTATATCGGGCAGCCGCGGCCCGTGCAGGTAAGAGCGGTGGGGCGGTGGGGCTGGGTGGGGGGATTTCGACAGACGATGACGAGCGAAAATTAAATAAATAATTAAGATTCCCTCGTCATCGTCTGTTGAAATCCCTCCCCCGCCTGGCCCAACCGCTCTTACCTGCACGGGCCGCGGCTGATATCGGGTGAACTCTGACATAATAGTAAACTGATATTAATACAGTACTGACATCATTACCAAAAGGCCATCTGGTTCATGCTGAAAGAAATCTATAATGCAATAACAGTCAATCTGTTCTTATACTTGTACCACCCACCCTCGTCAAAATGGAAAGTTCGTATTGTTTCTATATCTTGTGGTCTGGGTGGGGTCCTACTGAAGCTTCTTACCTAACAGCATCAGGGCAGCCACGCCAAGCAGACTAGGGAGACCTCCTTCTACATAGAGCCGGCAAAATGGCAGAAAAGGCATATTAATATTCCCTTTTAAAACAAGAACCAATGGTTTAACAATAAGTAATGATAAATTCAGACACTTTTAGAAAAAAGTGAAACCGGTAAAGGCTTGTAAAATAACAGCATTAGCTAATACTTTCTAAGTACACAGCAAGCATTGTACTCTCTCTAGCTGCTTGTAACAGATTCTGCCTTCAAATTATATACAGATCTACGCTGCAGGTGCAGTAACCCACTAAGCTATGCTAACAGTTACAAATATTTGTCCCTTGTGCTTCTTGGTTTAAAAAGAGCAGCCAAATGAGCAGCCACATAGAGTTTCTGCAACAGTGAATTAAAACTGGAAACATTGCTGTAGTATGCATGCATACAAGCACATATAATGCATGCATGTAAGCGGGATCTACATGCACGTGGTTTATGAAGCTTGTAGTTCTGATCTTATATAAAACTAGCGGGCATTGGAGTGGTAGGAATATACATACCAAATGAGATGAACACCAGCACAGTGACACCTATGTGGGGAGTCACAAACATTTTTCAAAGCAATTTCCACACTTACCTGCATATGTAGCTTACATATCAGTGATCCAAACAAAAGTGGTGCAGAAAATATAATTGTGCCATTTTTTGTGATGCTCAGATTGTGTTTCTTTACCCAATGCATAGAGTACTCTGTATGGCTGTGCAAAAGTTTAATTATAAAGTTTAAGCTCGCCCAAATCCCGTTTATAAGGTGTGGTTTATCTCTCATTATTCTGGTTTTGTTAGCTTATGCTGTTTTCGTAAATTGTGTTTTGTGTAGACTTTGTTCAAGCAAAAATGTCTTGTAAGAATCTTATGTTCCGCATCCGCAAGTACTTGCTAGCAATGCTCTCTACGTGACTTTAGGAATGGCCTAGATTATACATTCAGCTAATATCTCCCGTTCGTTTGGCATAGCTTGTGCACAATTGAAGCAGATGACCGCCCAAACGAAATTTGTATAATCCCCTAATTTTCATAATAATTTCACAATTTCAGCTACCTGTAGTATTCATGCACAGGGTTGGGAAAATATGTGTTGATCATTAATGAACATGAGTACGATACATATTAATATGGACGATGTGCATATTATAAATGTGTAGGATAGAAATGTAAGCAAATAACTGAAAAGCAGTTGTAAGTTTTCATCATGCAGAGGTAAAAACCACACATTTATGCTTTATACGTGTGTTTACTTAAAAATGAGCGCATTTCTTGGGGGAGAGCAAAAAAGCGGGTCACAACAGTCTCAAACACTTCCAACCACCAAAAGACGGAAGGAACGAGAAAGTTCTCCTGCTTTATCACTTGTGACTCGTGAAATCTACACCAATTGCAACATTTTAGCTTGAGGTTAGGCAAGCACACAAATTATCCGGATTCTGAAGGCAGTCATCTTTTATCTGCACACAATAGTGTTGTAATTTGCTGGGAGTAGTTTGGCCTTGTCCCACATTAGGCTGCAGTTTAGCCTCGCTAAGTGTTTTGACAAAATGCCAAGAAGGAATAATAAAGGATACAGAAGTGCATTGTTTATGCCACAGGCCTGTGAGATGCAAAGGAAGGGAGGATTATATATTTGAGTGTGTTTGCCGCCCTCCTGTGTGTGTGTGTGGTTTACGTTCATCTTTTACTGTGAGTGTTCTCCAGTACATATGTCTGAGTGCATCAGTGGCAGGCATATGAATGTAGTTGTCATGTGTATCAGTCAGTTTTTCTGTGAGAGTTCGTTGCATGCGTGCCTAACTACATCTGTGTGTATCTGTGCATTTGTTGGTTTGATCATGTGTTTGTATCTGTTGATATCTGCATATTATACTGTGTGTATGCCTACTACTAAACATATTGCATGTCTCTCTATATCTACGAATGCAGAGATTTGAAAAAAAGGGCAATTCAGTAGCCCAGGGACCCAGGTCAAGCAATAATTAACAAAGAAGGTGGTCCCCAAGGGGGAAGTGTGGCCCTGGACTCCCACGGTAATAGCGAATTGCAGATAATTAAACAGATCTTATTATAGGTATGCAATAAGTGCATTCATTTATTTCTATGGTTGGCCCAAAAAGGCACAGCCTTCATGTTTTACCTTTTACGTCTTTTTTCATTTTTCAAGGATTACTAATAAACGAAAGAACAAAAAAAGCAAAAAGCAAATAACAGGTGCTCCTGTAGTTTACCGCACAGTGAACATGAATAGAGTGACTAAGTGGTGCGCTTGTGATATATACAAAATATATACATGTGGCTGATTGTGCACAACAGAAAACAGAAGGTCAAGGCAACAAAGACCTGCACCAGTCAGCCTAGTATATATTAGTTAAATCGCAAGAAATGGTGCTAAGAGCCGGGAACGTGACCTACCTACGTCCCCACTAATTGGAAAAACCAAAAGCACAGAGAGCAGACTGGCTCAGCACACATATATTTTCATGTACAATTTAAAAATTTCTAGTGATTCATAGTGATCAACAATTAAACATTAACACGACGTCTTCCAAAGAAGTCCAATAGACTATATTCTTCCTTTATTCTTTTATTCTTTTGTTCAAAATTCTTTTTTTAAAACCACAACACAAAATTCATAGCCAGCCGACGCGGCTTCAAGGCTATAAAAGTGCATATAAAACAAACATTTTTATATACAATTAAAAACACAATATTAACAAAATGTAGTTAAACAAAATGATCCAGACTTATGATCTAATCAATAGAAAAAAACTAATGTAGCCAAAATAGTATTTATATAATTTCTAGAAAAAATCATAGGAAGACATCTCAAGATAATTACCCCCAAAATTTTTTATACAATGTTACAAGATTTTTTAAAGTTTTTAAAACTTTTTTAGGTGTTTAGACAGGGAGAATTATGTCCTTATAATTCATTTAAAGCGGACTTGTGCACTTGTTCAAATAACCATCATAATTGTGTAAAGGCAAAAAATGCCATACTCGTTAATATTATACAATTGTGTCGGTCATCGTGTCATTTCTGTACTCCCTTGCATAATTATTAAACACAGCCAACTATCCTTTCTTTTTATAAACGCAAATAGTTTACGAACATTTTTGGTCACATGCATAATATTGTGATTGGTTCAGCATACCTGTTATCAGTTTAAATGGTCCACATGAACATTATGCAAAGAATTTGGTGGCAAATTGAATGCCTTTCCTGAAAAAACCTGCAAAAGAATTTTTAATATACATTTTTGTTTGCCTTAGTATATATAGATGGAGACTCTAACATGATGTTACAAAATTACTTAAACACAGAATTTAACTTCCTTATTTCAAACAAATCAATAATGTTTAGGGAATAAAAGTCAACATACCTTTAGTATTTAAGAGAAAAAAAACGTAAGAGATACTGAAGTACAAGGGAATATTGAGTGCCCCAAAATCTGTAATGAAGAAACGGATAAACTAGAAATTACTTCTATAGAGGTTTACAGTGGTCATAGTGATGGAACAAACTTTAAGTGTATTATCAGATATATGTATTTATAGAGGCGACATATGCCATCTTGCGCATATATGCACAGTCTATCATGTTCCAAATCTGGCTCCCCTTTTCCATGGCTGAAGGATTACTATAACTGCATCAAGCGCTGACATGTACCTCGATTTGCGTTTTTGTGTAGTGGCTATGCCTGCCGAATTGCAGGTATATCTATATTTATAGTACTTCTGAGCTATATATTCTATTATTCGATAGCTCAAAGGTGCAAAAAAGTTAGAATGCGTATACCACTTGACGCAACACCACGAGTGTGATTGAGATTGGGAACAGTTACGCTCAGTAATACCAAAGTACACCCACACATAGCTCTAAGAAACGCCATTTCGTATGGCGACAATGCCTGCCAAGTAGCAAGCATATCTGCATTTATAATACTATTGAGCTATATGTTCTACTATTTAATAGCTTCAATGAGCAAAAACGTCACAATGCGTGTATCATGTGAAGCAACACCCGATTACGATTTAAATTGGGAATTGTTGCGCGTACTAATACTAAGATGTCTCAAACCACGGCTCCATAAAACGCCGTTATGAATGTTAGTCATGGTAGGTGTTGCGTATCTATATCAAAACAATCGCCATCTTAAAAAACGCCTTATAATGTTAACAGATGCAGTTTCTCGAAGTTATAATTGTCTTTGGTATTACAGCCAGCACTAAAGCAGAAACTACAGACTAAACCACATTCTAAATACAATTAAATTAAAACTATCAACAAATTAAGTTTACGCTAAAATTTACGAGTGGTAACTTACAAGTGAAATGTAGCTCTGCAATGCGGACCGCGGTCCGGAATCTAGAAACGAGTCAGAACCGAACTCCTCGGTGAGCTCGTTTATATACTCAAAATTAAAATCAAGCACCTGTGTACTGGTAGCGTGCTGCCGAAATCAACAATGGTAATTGTCGACCCTTACAGTCAAAAACCCATGGAAAAGGGGTCGGCCATTTTGTAGTGTGTCTTTGTACACATCATTAGTCAGAACTTCCAGAAAAGTTATAATTGTCTTTGGTATTACAGCCAGCACTAAAGCAGAAACTACAGACTAAACCACATTCTAAGTACAATTAAATTAAAACTATCAACAAATTAAGTTTACGCAAAAATTTGCGAGTGGTAACTTACAAGTGAAATGTAGCTCTGCAATGTGGACCACGGTCTGGAATCAAGAGACGAGTCAGAACCGAACTCCTCGGTGAGCTCGTTTATATACTCAAAATTAAAGTCAAGCACCTGTGTACTGGTAGCGTGCTGCCGAAATCAACAATGATAATTGTCGACCCTTACAGTCAAAAACCCATGGAAAAGGGGTCGGCCATTTTGTAGTGTGTCTTTATACACATCATTAGTCAGAACTTCTATAATGTGCCCGGAAATGTCTACCTTAACCTGTAAGTTATAGTGATGTCAGAATTCAGAGTGGTCTCGAGTTAAGAAACGAGTCAAAACAGAAAACCTCAGTGAACTCGTTTATATGCTCAAAATTAAAATCAAGCACGTGTGCTGGCAGCATGCCGCACGAAATAAACAAGGGTGATTGTCGACCCTTACAGTCAAAGGCCGTGAAAAAGGGGGTCCGCCATTTTGTAATGTGTCTTTGTTCATATCAATAGTCAAGATATCTCTATTATGCTAGAAAAAAATCTGCTTTAACCCATAAGTTAAAGTGATGTCGAGATTCTGAAAGCTCGACAAATGCATAATTGCAAATAATAAGTACAATGACCACCACTCTATATGATGATTACTATATATGATTTCAAATTGTAGAAAGTCGCAAATATCTAAATCCAATTGAAAAACAGTGCCTGTAAAATCTCACAATATGAAAGTGTGAAGAGGATCAGCCATTTCCTAACGTCACATGTCAATGGCAATGGTTAGATTCATACCCCGTTTACAGACAATATTATAATAAATTGTGCGAGTCTGATATTATTATGTGGCTGATTGTGACATTATGATGTTATAGATGTCACTCGAAGAATGACTTTCACACAACACAATAATATTTTAATAAAATCAGTCCACATGGAAATTGTTGTCGACGTTTCGACCCCGTAGTGTAACAATTTAAAATGGGGTCATCATCAGGACAGAGTAGTAAAAGGAGGCACTAGTTAGATATGGTCAATGGACCCATGTATGTCACTGTAACACTGGTGTACAGGAACCGATATTCATTTACACTGTATCCAATCAGCTGAAAGAAAGTGAACCACACACAATGCTAAACTATTTTTCAACTCGGTCACAGCTTTTTATCACGTATATAGTACGATTTCTCGAAAAGTGGTATGGAAGTGTTCCTATACTTCTAGGTAATATAAATGACTTCTTCTACTATGCAACTTGAATGGCACAGCTGTGTGCCTAACACTTCATGTCACTTGACCCCGGTGGAGGATCATTTACGTTGAGTCTCATCGGGGCCCCCCGTGAAGGAAACAACTTCAGGACAGGGCCACGTCTGAAACAGTGAGCTCCTGTGCTAGCACCCGACGGTGAATATCGGTTCCTGCATACCAGTGTTACAGTGACATATACGGGTCCATTGACCATATCTAACTGGTGTCTCCTTTAACTACTCTGTTCTGATGATGACCCCATTTTAAATTGTTACACTACGGGGTAGAAACGTCGACAACGATTTCCATGTGGACTGATTTTTTAAAAATGTGTATGTGTCGTGTGACACTCATTCTATGAGTGCCATCTGTAACATCATACTGTCACAATTAGTCACATGTATTTATCTTGTATATATCACAAGCGCACCACTTAGTCACTCTATTCACTTTCACTGTGCCGGTAAACTACAGGAGCACCTGTTATTTGCTTTTTGCTTTGTTTTGTTGTTTCGTATATCAATAATCCTTGAAAAATGGAAAAAGACATAAAAGGTAAAACATGAAGGCCGTGCCTTTTTGGGCCAACCATATAAATAAATGAATGCACTTATCGCATACCTAAAATAAGATCTGTTTAATTCTTTGCAATTTGCTATTACCGTGGGAGTCCAGGGCTACACTTTCCCCTTGGGGACCACCTTCTTTGTTAATTATATCTATGAATGCAGCATGTATTTGCGTTGTGCCCATCAGACACCGCAAGCTGTCCGGTTGCAAGAGACTCCTTCCAGTAGGCTTAGAGCCTGTCCATTGCTTACCATTGGTTGGCTTTATTGTCACTATCATTTGCTTGCATTTTATTTGTATACAATAAATCTATACTGGTAATTAAAAATGCACAATCGCGATCAATTAGGGTTAAGGATGTCAGAAAAGAGAGCCTCGCAGACTTGGTGTTCATAATAATTCTTTTTTATCCAAATTTTTATAATTCAAAAACAATACATACACCGACCGAGAAGAACCACAATAGTGATTATATGTCCCAAGCAAATGAAACCATCTAATACATTGTGAACAGACATGTGATATATACAGAACTTGGTTTCCACAATTATTGAAAAAGACAACGACCACAACATGAATTGATAATAATTATAGCCTCTGTGTACAATAGTCAGAGCTATTTAAAATGGTTCGCTATCAATCGAGCATTGTTACCAGGCTGACGACCAGAGCAGTTCTCATCCTATGTGGCATATTTCAAAAGCCTTATTCTCCTGCCGTGGCACTACCGGTCCCGCGACTTTATCTATCCAGCGGAGGATCCTGCTCAGGTACCACTACATTGAGTGGTGTTGATCCTGCCCACTATTGTGACTGAGCCACAATTGATTAATACCAGTTCACAGCCCTTCGTCTCTCACACGGGGTGCTCGACCGAGTCCCCGTGTGAGTATTAATTCTTCTTTCTCATTTCACGGGTGTCTCACACTTTATGTGCCTCTCACGCGGCTGTAATACTACCATCAGATTGTCCCTTACCCCTTGGTCCTGAGGAGACCCCATATTGCAAGAGGGTCGAAACGTCGTTGACTCGATTGATAGCGAACCATTTTAAATAGCTCTGACTATTGTACACAGAGGCTATAATTATTATCAATTCATGTTGTGGTTGTTGTCTTTTTCAATAATTGTGGAAACCAAGTTCTGTATATATCACATGTCTGTTCACAATGTATTAGATGGTTTCATTTGCTTGGGACATATAATCACTATTGTGGTTCTTCTCGGTCGGTGTATGTATTGTTTTTGAATTATAAAAATTTGGATAAAAAAGAATTATTATGAACACCAAGTCTGCGAGGCTCTCTTTTTCTGACATCCTTAACCCTAATTGATCGCGATTGTGCATTTTTAATTACCAGTATAGATTTATTGTATTCCCGCTAGAACCGTTGTTTTCGGATACATATGACTTACCCTGGTTCCTAGTGAGTAGGGTCCCCCTTGTCCTCTTTTTTGCATTTTATTTGTTGCATTGTTCGACTTGCCTTCCTCTTCTGTGTTTGCCCCTCCCCTAGAGTATAGCCTCTTTACTTGTGTCCTTTTTCTGCTTACTTTTTGGAAACTACAATTTTCTTTTGGATAAGCTCTCAATGGGAGTGCATGTGTTTTGCAGCTGCCTCCCTGGGATCTTTTCTCCCCCCCCCTATTTTGCATCCACGTTGACCTCCCTCATCTGTGTGCCTCTCTACCACTCCCTCTATGTTGCGCTTGCCCTCGTGTGACTCTCTCCTGCATTGCTTTCTCACTCGTTTGCTTCTCTCTCGAGCACTGCTTTCCCCTTCCATCATCCCACTAAACATTGCTACCCCCTCCCAGCCTCCGGCTCCCCTTTGATGCTCACTTCCAACACCCACCGTCTTTTATTTACTTTATTATTATTATCATTTTTGTTGTTGCGAAGAACAAGGTAGTAAATTGCTGCTGGCAAGTCCTCCTTAAATATATAATTGCGCTACTTCTGTCCCTTTTTTTTTTTAACATTTACCAATCCATCCTGCATCAGTAATTAAAATAAAATGGCCCCTGCATTGTATTGTAGGCACGCATGCATAATACAGCAAGTGCATGCCTGCAAAATGAAGCAGCCGCATCATTGCTCCTCTTTTTTTTTTATCTTTTCACAATGCTTCACAGCATCTTACAAATGCTGTACAGCCTGATCAAAAGGCATTGTCAAAGTCAATAGGTCTACGGGTGCCAATATTAGTCTTGATATGAGCCTGTGTGGGAAGCATTTGGTGTCCTGCATAAGTGGCCATAATGATATTATTATCAATGCTAAGTGGCACTTTGCAGCAAGTCTTCATTGTGTTTTTTGTATCTGCAAAACAGGCTTTCACTTTGGAAAGGTAGCTATGTGTTGTTTTCTCCTCCTGCCTTTTAAGGTTTCTTCATTCGTTTCAATGACTCGGTGACATACCTAAGGTTTTTTTTCATGACTGTAATTGCAATGGTTGTGACAACCTTACCGCTGAAGTGGGTAGCGCAGCTGTCAGACATTATCAAGTTTTGCAACTGTCTCTCCTAACCAGCCTGTGCGAGGCCTGTCCGGCAGAGCACCAGTTAACAGAGACGACTGGGCAGTTATGCAAAGCGCTGATTTGCTAACCCACTGCACACATCTCTGGTGATGGCGATCAATAGATTCTCAGACCATCCTGACATAACCTTGTCAGGCCTTCGCAAGGGTACGGTGGCTGAAAGGGGACACGAATAAGAAAATAGGGTATCGTATGCCCCCTCCTTCAGCGAGCAGCTTACAACAGGTGACCGGTAATGGTTCCTTGGCCTCGCGCAGCTTTTAAAATCCATCAGCTGAAAGAGCCCGGCTCCAATTGCCAGCAACGCCGGAGCCCCCTCGAGACCCTGGCGCAGATAATCATCATCCACTCAGTGACAAGAAGCAAAGCACTGCTTCGGTACCAAGGAGACAGAAAGTGGCAGGGCACAGGGGTGCCATCTTAGAGCAATCCCTGCAGCGGCAACAGAAGTAGCATCATCTATGGATATGCCGCCTGCGCGTTTTCAATTTCCTTTTTATTCTTTTTAAAATCTGCACTGTAGGACATTAGTCTGTGGTGTTGTCGCTGGAAACCGGCACTGGCCCATGAAGTTTGAATTAAAACAAATCGCGGTTCAATTAAAAGCTGATTAAAGGTGTTGCATTTTATTTTCATTGGTAAAAAATTACAGCGCTACCTCTGCATAGACAAGCCAGCTGGAGAAATCCCATTTTTATCTCATCGCCACTTGCTCGAGGTCACCAGGTCACTGGTGGCAAAATGCTTCTATATTGGACATGCATTTGAAAGCCCAAAGCATCCTGGGACCAGTAGTGTAAATTCATAATTTTTTGTTTAATTATAATTTAAGAATTGGGCGCAGTGCGGCCTTAGTTCCAAAGAATAGTGGAGGGCTTTATGATGAACATTTTTTATTGCAACAGGAGCAGCTCAGACACGAACTGCTGCAAATATTGATCAGCGTTGTGTGTGCTTGTGTGTGTGGTCGATTTTGATTAGTTTTAGTTCTGAATTCGGCCATCTGGCGTTTGACGGAAAAATAAATGAAAAATATGACCATTATTCATGTGTATACGTGGATAAGAGAAAAAAAGTACAATGTTCAAAAAGAATTTGAGAAATTACAATTTTCTAGAAAAGGGGCGTAAAGATGTGTCTGACATGCAATACTTCATTGTTATTGTCGTTCTAATTTTCCATCTGATTGCCAGAAAAACTAGTAAGATCGAAGGGACATAAGAGATTGAGGGGCATATTTACAAAGGGATAGTGCCACCAGAACGTCACTTTTAGCGACATTCTAGTGGTGCTATGCCCTTCTCTATATTTACAAAGCGGCATTAAGCCACTTTTTGTGGCTTAACGCTGCCTTGTATATATGGCCACTTAGCGTGAAAGGGGCGTGCAATGGGTGTTGCTGTGGGCATTCCACCGCAACACCCATTGCTTTTTGTCACTGCCCCAGATTTACAAGGATGTGTAAATCTGGGGCAGCACCAAAAATGAACGCCATGCAAGAGCAGGCGTTAGAATGGCAAAACGAGGAGAAATACGTTTGGGGTACATTTACAAGAAATGGCGTTTTGCCACAAAAATGTTACCGCTGTGGTACGACACTTCCTAACGCCAAGTTAGCATTGTATTTACAATACGGCACTACATGGCGTTAGGAAGATTTAGCAGCTGAAAAAACTGACGCTGAAGTGAGCGTCAAGTCGATAAAAAAATGCACGTTATGGTATAAAAAGTGACGTTCGGCCAATTAGCAGCTAGAAAATACACTCTTGTCGGCCTAAAGTCACATTTTTGCACCTAGCCGGAAAAAACGCCGCTAAGAGAAAAAAAAGTTACACTTACCTGAAAGCAGCTATGGAGCAGCCAGGAGTGAGAACAGTACAGGACAACAACCCCACTACCAGCCAGGATGACCAGCCAGAGTCCCAGAGGAAGAGGAAGTGCAAGTTCATTCAGGAGGAGAATGAGATCTTGATCGCGGAGGTGACCGAGGTGACGGAGCACCAACATCAGCTCTTCGTCAGCTCCAAAGTGTCATTGGGAAAGAAAAACACCATATGGCAGTCCATAGTGAACAAGGTGAACAGCGTTGCTGAAGTCAAGAGGACAGTGACGGACTGTAAGAAGCACTGGCGCAATGCCAAGCGCAAAGCTAAGGAGAATCTGGCAACCAATCTACAGGCAGCATTGCAGACTTGAGGTGGTAGTCCAGGGCCCCAGGAGGAGCTGGATCCCTTGGAGGAGCAGCTGTCCACTGTCATCTCTGAGGTTGGAGTTGCGTGACAGGACAGTGCTGACTATGACGAACTGCATCAGCAACAGGGTAAGTCCCAAAAAGGGCCAATGTGAGGAACTACGTAATGTTGTTCAGTCGAGGCAGCTATGTCCCACAGGGCCGGATTGGCCGTAGGGGGCACCGGGCGTTTCCCCGGTGGGCCGCCAGGGTGGGGGCCGATTTTGGGCCCTTGGGGGGCCGTTTTTGTTACTGGGGGTCGGCAATATCGGCCCCCTGTAACCAAATCGGCCGAAAACAGCCCTTGCAAACAGCTCGGCTGCACCCCCCTCCCTCCGGGGGGGGCCGGCCGAGCATTTTGCCAGGGCCGGTTTCGGTTCCCAGTCCAGCCCTGATGTCCCAGTGCTCTGCCTCACTGTATGCAGGACAAACGGTAGGCACCTGGCTCATCTATGCTTAGACATGACGTCAATGTAAGGCTCATGGGCATTTTGATAATATGTTGGCTTAGGGCAGCGTTGCAAGCCTTCTAGCTGTGCTCTCCTACCTCAAAATGAAAGGGTAGCAATGTGCTGTTTTTACAAGATACGGCGCATTCCTGTCCTAGCTGCCTGTGCTGGCTCACAAACAGCAGATGTACACCAAAGAAGGCACCCCTGCACTATGGTTCAAGGGTACCAGCGTTAGTGCTAGCCAGCTGAATGTGCACCAGCAGAAGTGAAAGCACAGGGATGCGTTGTGTTGTCGTAAACACAGTGCAAGCCTGTACATTCCTATTCACACAGCTTGGCACAACAAGATGGTTTCTTGTGCAGCGCAGCACCACATGTCTATGAAATATGCCCCTCTGTCTCACCTGGTCCCATGCACATTAACCTAGCCTCCAAATTCCTAGCATACAATTGGTATCTCAGAGGAGAAACAACACACCTGAGGGGTGGGGGATATGTGGGCTATGGGTAGTACCTACGTATAGGGACATTTCAAGAGTCACGGTGGAGAGGTGTGGTGCAGCGGCCAGGGCAGCTGACTTCGGAGCACAGGGTTCACGGTTCGATCCCCGGCTCCGGCGGCAGCTCAGCTCAGCACCATGTGACTCTGGGCAATAGCTCACTTAATTTCCACTACGGCCCCCAGCGCCTTGAGACCCGTAAGGGTGAGTAGCTGCGCTATATAAAAACGGACTTACATTTTTTTTACGCCCATGCTTCCCTAGATTAAACTACATGGTACTCAGCTATCCTGGCATGCAGGCTCCGATCACACAGGTGTCAGCTGCCATGGTAGGGACCACCTAAACTCCTCACATCTACATATATATGACTTGGTGTGGGGGTGAATGCAGGTTATGTACACCAGCGGACCATGGGCCATATTTAAAGTCAAAAGGTGCAGGGCATCGATGCTAACAAATCAGCAGCGCAGAGCTGCATCATTTCACAAATGGGCTATATTTATTTGAATATATGCTACCCTTGTGCACTTCCCTGCACTGCTGTAAAAACAACAGCCGCGGGCCAACGCAGTCACCCCTTGCACCATGGCACAAGGGTGTTTGTGTTGGTGCTTGGCTGTTATTATCTGTGCCCGCGCAAGGGAAAACACATGGGGTGCGCCGTATCCTTGTGAATACGGTGCTTTCCTGTGTTTGTGAAATGACGCAGGGTGGCACAGCTAAAGTGCATGCACCACCGTGTTTTGCCATTTCTATGTGAACATGCCCCTCGGTAGGTATATGTCACCATTCCCAGCACTACTATCACCCGGGGTGCTGCCTGACACATGTCACTCTATAACAGCCTGCCATGTCAGCCCATTGGAGATGGCCATGCATAATGGAGGTGTCGTAGGCACATGAGAGTCAATGTAGGATCAGGGTCCCATCACTGTGTGGCAGTAAGTCAGCTGCCAGGACCAAATTTGGTAAAGCCATAGGGGGTATGTACACATACAAGTGCATGCGTCTGATAAAAACGATGTGTGACATCCTGCAGATAACCAACTCTGGTCATGATAAAAAGGCATGAACGTCAGTGGTTGGAATCTGACTACTATGACAGGGCCCATCAATTCAGAGTAGGCGCACAGTGGTAGGGATGACAATGCTGAGATCCAGTCTTTGGAAAGAGAAATACAGTGCGATTTGCAATCCATAACCTTGCGTAACAGCTGTTGCATCAATGAGGAACTAAAAGTTTAATGTGATGCACTTTGTTTGTCAACTGCTTTAACCATGTCAACATGTAGAAGACATCACCAATAGCATTTCCACATCCCATTACAGAGGATGAACCCTCACCTCCTGTCCAGCACCCTGTCCCGGACATCAGTGATGATGACAACCTACCAACCATCGACCATGACAACCTCCAAGAACTCCTGGACTCCATTGAGACACTATCTCCAGAAACGTGGAGGGTCAGCAGCATTGTGCGGTCTCCACATCCCCTGCCTGACAACCAACAGGCACCACCTGCCACCCCACCCAGACCCCTGGACTCCGAGGACCCACAGATTACCTTCCAATGTGCTGCGGTAGGAGTCCAGTGGGAGTTGGCATATCAGGTACGGGCAGGGATGGAGACTGTGGTGGCCACCCTAGAAAGAGTCCATGGGTGCCTCAGTCCCAATATGGACAACACTGCCGCCATCAGAAGCAACTACTCTCTGCTTCTCCAGTCCCAGGCTAACATCGCTGGTGTCATGAGGCAACTGCCCTGTCAAAGTGGCACCAGTGACGTGGCTAAAGAGCTGGGGGCAATCAGAACCATCTTGGAGTCCATGGAGTGGAAGCAGGAGTTCCACATGGCTGCCATGGCTGCCTACCACCGTGACGTTGCTGCTGTGTTGCAAAACCAGCAGATCCTCCTCGCTGCTGTGCTGCCTCATGTGTTGGCACAGTTGAATGCTGCTGCCGGCACGGGGTCCACATCTTCGGCCACTGATGTGTGTGACCCCCACCCCCCTAAAGTCACGTATTCACACAAGGACAACAGAAACTACACCTAACCATCAACTACCTACACATAGAATCCTAAACAAGCATAATTTGTAATTTTTTTATAATTTTTTTAATTTTGTTTGGTTTTTTATTTTTTATTACATATAAACACACCAACCCCCAAATAACCCAAAATACCCCTACCCACTAACAATCTAACCAGCCCCTAAAAATCCACTAAAATCCCTATCCCCACACTATCACTATCACTATAACTACACTAACCTAAACAAAGCTATAAAAACCTATTGATAAAAAAACTACATGTCAAGCGGGGGAAGGGCAGAAAGGGTCCCTGTGGCTATTTACTTTTGGGTTGTCCAACTGCCTGCTTTATTTCCTGCATCAGGGATAAGGTATGGTCCATTTTATTGTCAAAGACTGCAACACGTAGTTTTAGGTCCGACACTTCCTTTCTCATGTCCATCTCAAAACTTGTGGGCCCTACTGTGGCCTGAGGTGTGGGTCCCGGTGAAATTGAAGGGCTGCTGGTGGGGTACTTGGTTCGACTGGGTGGGAGGCACCTAAATTAGATAGTCCATGCCTGGCAGAGCTTCCCCTTGCGGTGGTTGGTGGCCCCATAGGAAAGCTAGACCACTTCCCCAGTGCCTTTTCCTCTTCATATCTCCTCTTCATGGTCCTGTGCGCCTTGGCGACCCGTTGGATTTGGTGGAAGCACTCCTTTCTCTTGTTGTATTTCCTCAGCTCATCTGGGGTCATGTTGTCTCAATGAGGATGAGGATAAATGTCACTCAAAGCCTGACTAGGAACAAACAGGTATCAACATTATGAAATATCATTATTTACATTACATCTAAGCGAGCAATCCCTACAGCCTAAATTCATCTCGCAGTTTAGAGTGACCATACACATACCTATTATCCATCATATCAGATATCCTCAGCCCTAATTGCAAAGGCAGGCCAATTGTTATACTATGCAACTGCAATACCATTGGCAGATCTAAGTGTGACCATGTCAGTACTGAGTATGATTGGGAACAAAGATCGTTGGTACCCATGGAATTGTACACATTTTCACCTTCACTGTATATTAGTGTGCCTTCTGCATCCTGCAATGGCCTTAATGCCATAGTCATTTGCCCATTAAGATGTGCAATGTCTGCAAAGTAAATGTATTGTCTCACAACGTAGTGTAACTGATATGGCAAGGATCCATATCAGGACACATTGCTAACTATACTGAACACTTGGCAGATATGACATGTAACAAAGGGCACAGGATTAGTACCTCACATCATACAGAGGCATATGAAACGTCTCATATTTGACCTGTAGTAAGTCCATGGTGGACCATGCCACCGCTCAATACAGGCTCCCAATATCATAGTGTGTGCAACTGACATGCATTCTGTATCATTCACAGCCACATCCATTTTCTGATGTGTATCCACTACCACATACATTTGCATTGTCTGCCACTGGGATCATGGCTCCCCTGACAAGCAACTATCATGTGGTTCATCCCAGATTGGCAAAGTGTTCTCCTTGACAGTATTCAGAGAGCGATAGACATGCAACACGTCACCTCAACTTTTCATGACCTATTCATCTCCTTCCAAAAGTTCAATTGTGATAAGGATGCAAAGTGAATCTGGCAATTTCCATATCATCTGACATCACACTCACTCCTTGCACTACGCAATAAGAACTGATGAAGGCACTCACCGGTGAAGTTGGGGTTCTTGTAGTTCGCTACCTCAGGTTTTGTGTATGAAGGGGGTCCAGCTACAAGACATAACATGTAAATCACATAATTAAACTTACTATACATATTTGATATGCAACAAGAGTACATTATATATGCAAGGCTATTGGCTATGTAACCCTTCAGGTTGTAAGTGTTCAGATGACAAAGTTGACATGTGTGGATGATACACATTGGTAAGGCTGGCTGAGGAGAACATACATATGAATGCCTTAATCATGCACATGTTGGCCATTTTGCAGAACCAGGTAATGAACCGCATCACTACCAAATTACACAATGGTAGCTGACTTGGATGATGCTGTGCGCCTACATAATTCACATACCATACTCAGTAAGGTGATGCTATACGGAGGCCCTCTTAAATGCCAGTAAATGAGAACGCTACATACATCTCACTTCATGCGTACTTGTTCCCTAATGAGAGTATTGTACCTGCTAGTGCTGCTGAGCGCATGATATTGTACACTTATGTCCCATGCATCCCTAAGCTGAAAATGATGGGCCTGATTCACAGAACTAACTTACGTCAAAAACGTAAACGTAAACGTAAAGTTAGTACTTTTTAGGTATTCACAGAATACACTTACTCATTTTGGTATTCACAGAATAAACTTACTCATTTCGGTATTCATAGAAGTTAGTATCCTAACTTTAGGACTCACGTAAACGTAAACGTAAACGTAAAATTAGTACTTTTTAGGTATTCACAGAATACACTTACTCATTTTGGTATTCACAGAATGAACTTACTCATTTCGGTATTCACAGAAGTTAGTAGTCCTAACTTTAGGACTCCTAAATGCCTTCTGTGAAAACCGAAAGTCTTAAAGTTAGGATTTTCTCAGTTTAGGAGTAGTACTGCTCTAAGCTGAGAAAATCTAACTTAAGACTTGATATTCACAGAAGTCATTTAGGAGTCTAAAGATAGGACTACTAACTTCTGTGAATGCACAGTAAGTTCATTCTGTGAATACCAAAATGAGTAAGTGTATTCTGTGAATACCTAAAAGTACTAACTTTACGTTTGCGTTTACGTTTACGTTTCTGACGTAAGTTAGTTCTGTGAATCAGGCCCACCATATTTAAACTTTAACCCATATGGCATTAGTAGAGATGTGTCTCATTCAGGCTAGCATACCCTTGGATACTGTACTATGTGAGTAGGCTCCCATCTGAAATACATTTGGGCTCTCATTCTGGAATCAAGTACTATGTGAGTTTCATATGTAATGACAGCTCCAGTGGCTCTGGCCTCAAAAGCACCTCAATGAGGCCATGCAAATGCAGCATGTGGAATTTGCTATGCAGTCAGAGGTATGCAGGCTGTCAAGCCAGTGCAAAGCACAGTGTCGCCATAGTGGGCATCAAGGAACTATACCTATTACACAAGAAATGCTGTTCTAGACCAGTGTTATGAGTATTTCCACATTCAGAGGTGAGCTAAGCATTGTAAGACATGACAGGCCTCATAAATGCTTGACAACTCAGGGGAGGTGTGCCAAGGAGGATTATCGGAACATCATTATGGGACTTCTTTACAAGGCTCTTGCGCAGCTGGTGCATCACTTTTGACATTGTAAGAAGTGACATGCCAGCAGTGCAAGGGCCTTTTAAATAAGCCCCTTTATGTATGGCGTATGTTCTGTGATGGCCCATCACAACTGTACATGACCAATGCCTTTTGTGGAATAAGCAGCGCTAGAGCACATCTGTACTACCTGCTCTATCATCATATGAGTAGTCTGGATGGGCTATGGCAATGTACATCAGCTCTGTGCTTCCCTGAGACTTATCTTTGTCACCTACAGTAACACTAATACTAGTGTGGGCCACACAGTGCCACAGATGGCACTGTTGCACATATTCTGCCAGCAGTATAGGCACTGCATTTGTCCCTTTTGCATGGGGGCATGGCTACTTTGAGCCAAACTTTCTTGTGAGCCATACTTAATGGTTCCACAAATCATCAATGGGTACATGAGAAACATAGGATAGCAGACACATTATGTGTACTTACATGTTGCTCCACCAACTTCAATGCCCACATAGTCTAAGAGGTCTGACTCCCTGCCAACCACATCTGCCCAGCGATTCTTCAACTGCGGGGTTTCCCGTTCCACTCCATAGAGCCACAGCATCTGGTAGCATACGCATTCCCCTCGATGCTTGTGGAACTTCACTGGGTAGACCTTGATGACACAGCATCCACTGGGTAACATGCTGGGCAGGTAATGGCAGACCAGCCACATGAATGTCCCAAACTCATGATCATTCATGGAGTGACAACGACTATGCCCCGGCATGATCCCACCCACAAGAATCAAACCCAAACAACAAAAACCACCACAAAAAAAACCAACTACCCCTATAACAATCATACCCCAAAAAACAAACACCCAACAGCACACACATCAATTTTTCAACAATATTCTACAAATACGCACAAAAATGACTTTAGGGACACAACAGGGACAGCAGACACAATGCACTAGCTCCCAAAACACCAACACCACTCTCCAGCACAAGCACAACACCACCATTCCCATGCTCAGATCAATCAATCAATCAGGGGTTTGTTAAAGCGCGACTACTCACCCGTAAGGGTCTCAAGGCGCTAGGGGTGGGGGGGTGCAGGTTCCATTCCATCAATTAGGGGGTCTGTCGAGGAGACAGGTTTTGAGGTTTCTTGCGAAGATGGGGAGCGATGTTGTCTGTCTGAGGTGGAGCAGAAGGGCGTTCCATGCTTTGGCCGCGAGGAAGGAAAGGAGCGGCCTCCCGATCTGGTCTTTCTGGTGCGGGGGACCACGGCGTAGGAGAGCTGGGCTGATCGTAGGGTCCTTTGGGGTGCGTGGAATTTGAGTCGGCTGTTCAGGTATGCTGGTCCGGTGCCGTGGAGGGCCTTGTGTGCGTGAGTGAGCATCTTGAAGGTGATTCTCGCCTCGACGGGGAGCCAGTGGAGTGTGCGCAGGTGCTGGGAGATGTGGCAGTGTTTTGGCAGGTTGAGGACCAGTCTTGCGGCGGCGTTCTGGATGTTCTGTAGCTTGCGGGTGAGGTTTTTGTTTATTCCGGCGTAGAGTGCGTTGCCGTAGTCGAGTCTGCTGGTGACCAGGGCGTGAGTGACGGTCTTTCGGTGTTCGAGGGGGATCCATTTGAAGGTCTTACGAAGGAGGCGGAGGGTGTGGAAGCAGGAAGACGAGACAGAGTTGATCTGGCGGTCCATTTTGAGCTCGGAGTCCAGGATGATTCCCAGGTTGCGAGCGTGGTCTGTGGGGGTTGGCGGGTTTCTGAGGGCAGGGGGCCACCAGGTGTCGCTCCAGGTGTCGGGGTTTGGGCCCATGATGAGTACTTCTGTTTTGTTGGTGTTTAGTTGCAGGCAGCTGTTTTTCATCCATTTGGTGACGGCTTCCATGCCTTCTCGAAAGTTGCGTCTGGCGGTGTTGGGCTCGTTGGATAGGGAGAGGATGAGCTGGGTGTCGTCTGCGTATGACACAATGTTGAGTCCGTAGGTTCTGACGATGGGGCAAGTGGAGTCATGTAGACGTTGAAGAGCGTCGGGCTGAGAGAGGAGCCCTGGGGGACTCCGCAGGTGGTAGGTGTGGGGTCCAAGAGGAAAGGGGGGAGTCTGACCCGCTGCGTCCTGCCGGAGAGGAAGGAGTGGATCCAGTCGAGGGCCTTGTCCTGGATTCCTGCGTCGTTGAGTCTGCGTATTAGGGTGCGGTGGGAAACTGTGTCGAACGCCGCTGATAGGTCGAGGAGGATGAGGGCTACTGTTTCTCCTTTGTCCAGTAGGGTGCGGATGTCGTCTGTTGCGGCGAGGAGGGCGGTTTCCGTACTGTAGTTTTTCTGAAGCCGGATTGGGAGGAGTCGAGGATGTTGTGTTCTTCAATGAATGTGGCGAGTTGGCTGTTGATGGCTTTCTCGATGACTTTCGCTGGGAACGGGAGCAGGGAGATGGGTCTGTAGTTTTTGAGGTCGGTGGGGTCCGCTGAGGGTTTCTTTAGGAGGGGTTGACCTCGGCGTGTTTCCAGTCGTCGGGGAGCGAGGCGGTCGCCAGGGAGCGGTTGATGGTGTGGTGGAGCATGGGTGCGATGGTGTCGGCGGCTCTGTTGAAGATGTGGTGGGGCAGGGGTCCGTGGGGGCCCCTGAGTGGATTGACTTCATTGTCTTCAGTGTGTCTTCGGTGGTGAGGGCTGTCCAGTCGTCAATCGCTGGTTTCCGGGTGTCGGGGGTGGTTGGTGAGGGTTCAGTGTGTTGGTTGTCTTCATCGAAGTTATCGTAGATCCTCTTGATTTTGTGGTGGAAAAAGGTGCTGAGATTGTCGCAGAGGTCTTGTGAGGGAGGGATGTCGGTAGACTCGCTGGTGGGTTGGGCGAACTCCTTGATGATGCTGAAGAGTTCCTTGCTGTTGTGCGCGTGGGTGGAGATTCTGTCTTCAATCGCTTTTTTCCTCGTTTCTCTGATGAGTTGATGGTGGGCGTTGGTGGCGGCTCTGAAGTTGTTGTGGGCTTCTGTGGATTTGGTGTTCCTCCAGGCCTTTTCGAGGCGGCGGCATGTGCGTCTGGACTCTCGAAGTTCGGTGGTAAACCATCTGGCTTTCTTGGCGCGGGTATAAAACTGTGACGTATTGTGAAAGTAACTTCACACTTCCTGGCTTGCAGCATGCAGGATCCATTACATCACTTCCCTTTATCCATTATTTCACTTCCTGGGGGAAAGCGGCACTTTTCCAGCCGATGTGTCATTTTTTTTTACGCTACTGCTCAATGCGTCAATTTTATAGAAGGCCTGACAATAGAAAATACTGTTTATATCGTTCGTCGGCAGTGAAGCGTCATTTTTCACTGACGCAGCGGCTGAAAAATTTCACGCTGAATGGTGTTGTGTTGGGTTTTTTTACGCAAGAGGTCTAAATTATTTTTTGAGTTTTTTGCGATGTGCAATTCATGTAAAAATAAATCCACAAAGGTGGTTCAGCACTCAGCTTACAAATCAATTATGTATATAGCAGAATTTTTTAGTCCATAGTATACAGATTGGAATAATGAGACAGTATCTTTTTAATGAACGAATGTAGGAGTCGTTCCTTCTTCCAAAATTTCTTTATTCTTTATTCATCAGTTTTTCTTAAAATCACAACATACGATTAGTAGCCAACGCGTTTCGTCCACCCGGGACTTCTTCAGGGCTACAAAATGTATACAAGACACAAACCTATTTACAATATATACAAAGATTAAAAACCAGATCTAGTCACACTGTGCATAAAACCAGACGTTCCATAGTATGTCAATTTAATTTCTAAAGTCCATTTATTCTCTTACTTAATCATTTGTTCTCTTGAAATTCTATATGGAAGTATCTAACAGTAACCAACATATGCTGTACACATATTTACACAGGGAGAGAAACAATGACATGCATGATAAGTCACATTATTCAATACCAACACTCTATGTCATATAAGGAAAGCGAAGTACTTGTGGATATGCAAAGGCAGATATATTTAAAGGAGAGGCTCTCCAAGTACTCTTTATTATTTATAGTTATACGCAAACAGGTTTGCTGATATTCCATTGCTCAATAAGAAAAATCCATTTACAAGTAGAGCAAATCAATTTAATGAGAGACTCCTTATACCCAGCATTGATCTTAATTCTGCAATAACTAATAGGTGTACTTATAAACTCAAGGTGCACTAGCATACCTCAGCATGCGAATGGTCTTCTCGCATGTTCTTCATATTGTGCTTTTTAACAAAGAAATATGGTGTACAGGATGTATCTGAAAAGATATCAAGATAATAGTCTCACCATAGTATTACCAAGCATCAAAATTCCTTAATAGTCAATTCTGAACATTGTATATATTTAAATGTATAAAATTTACAAGCAATGGCCGCGAATGGTTATCATTATAAGAGCTGGTAACCCAACCACTTATACTGGATAACAAAAACCTACAGTGTCAAGAATATCAAGGGCGATCCTTATATATAACTGGGCCGGCAGGTGCGTGGCCAGAACCTCAAAAAGTTGACTGTATAAGGCAAGGGCACCATGTTGAAGACACTATAATTACCACAATTTGTAATGGAATCTGATTTGGGGGTGTTGCAAACAGTCTGTATGAATGTCAAACAAATAATGGACATTGAAGTCCCTCATTCGCAAGAACACTTTTTGTTTCCACAATTGTCAAGGCTCAATAATGTTATTGTTCTTGCAGATACGTACTAGGGTATTGACCACAAACGTTATATTCAAATGGCTCAAGTGGTCAAAAACAATAGAATAATAGAAGGTGCCTAGTTTATGTATATTTAAACGGGTGCTTCACAATCTTAGAGCGCAAAGTGGTCGTTTATGTTACATCTTTCAAAACAATAGGACTCATCAAACACATGAACAATTATTATCTAAGACAACACCTAGAGCCAATAGTATTGTCGCTCCTAAGAGTACACACTGTTACAATAGAAACAACCATAAGCAAATTGCTGTGCCTTAAGATCCTGATGTGCCCGTTTACATCCACAACACTTGGGTGCTTCCCATTGCTCCGAGTCCTCAAGCCACTCAAATATGGCGCTTTCATTTGTTCCGAATCCTCGAGCCACTTAAACATGGCATTTCCCGTTAATGTACCGAAAGCATTGGTAGTGCTTACACATATGACATGCTAATTATTCTGACTACTTGAACCACTTGAATATGGCGTTTATCATTATTGCACCATGGCATTGTAGTTTTTATGCATGCGTCATGTAAAAATCTTTTGTAATTTTCAATATGTGTACGCATTGTCTATATATTCATTATTACGATGCGCTTTGTTGATACCATTCCAATATGGCGCCCCGTTCCTGTCAGTCTCAACAATTTGCTTATGGTGTTCGTTTCTATTGTAACAGTGTGTACTCTTAGGAACGACAATACTATTGGCTCTAGATGTTGTCTTAGATAATGATTGTTCATGTGTTTGATGAGTCCTATTGTTTTGAAAGATGTAACATAAACGACCACTTTGCGCTCTAAGATTGTGAAGCACCCGTTTAAATATACATAAACTGGGCACCTTCTATTATTCTATTGTTTTTGACCACTTGAGCCATTTGAATATAACGTTTGTGGTCAATACCCTACTATGTGTCTGAAAGAACAATAACATTGTTGAGCCTAGACAATTGTGGAAACAAAAAGTGTTCTTGCGAATGAGGGACTTCAATGTCCATTATTTGCTTGACATTCATACAGACTGTTTGCATCAGCCCCAAATCAGATTCTATTACAACTTGTGGTAATTATAGTGTCTTCAACATGGCGCACGTGCCTTATACAGCCAACTTTTTGAGGTTCTGGCCACGCACCTGCCGGCCCAGTTACATATAAGGATCGCCCTTGATATTCTTGACACTGTAGGTTTTTGTTATCCAGTATAAGTGGTTGCATTACCAGCTCTTATAATGATAACCATTCGCGGCCATTGCTTGTAAATTTTATACATTTAAATATATACAATGTTCAGAATCGACTATTAAGGAATTTTGATGTTTGGTAATACTATGGTGAGACTATTATCTCGATATCTTTGCAGATACATCCTATACACCATATTTCTTTGTTAAAAAGCACAACATGAAGAACATGCGAGAAGACCATTCGCATGCTGAGGTATGATAGTGCACCTTGAGTTTATAAGTACACCTATTTTTTTTTATTTTTTTATATTTAATCTTTATTCGATTATACATGATAATCAGAAAAGATAAAAACACACGTTAAAAAGAAGCAAATAGAACATTAAAAAACCATTTTTAAACACTAACCAGATCGATTTGACCAGTTAAAAAGATCGTGAACATTTAAAATCCATTTAAGATCCAGTCCCCAGCCTATCTTGCTCATCGTTGTTACTAAGCGATACCAAAGGGGATGATGGACGGAGCGTTAGAGCAAATCAAACACTCACCCCCAGTCAACTGATCTGGGTTTAATCCATCATCATTCTTTAGCTCACTCCACCACCCCAGTTCAGACATGGCCATATGCAAATCAGTCTGACCCTGTGCCTCATGGGAACAGTCCAGCCCGAACTGCCAAGCCATGTCTTTCCTGGACCGGAAACAAGCATCCTGGGACCGGTTTCGGGTTCAAAACCCTCATCAGCCAGGCTATCTTGAATCCAGTGGCAAAGTGAGCAAGGGACCCACGTCTGGGCATACCCTGCCAACTTAGGGCGAACAAGCGATACCAAAGGGGATGATGGACGGAGCGTTAGAGCAAATCAAACACTCACCCCCAGTCAACTGATCTGGGTTTAATCCATCATCATTCTTTAGCTCACTCCACCACGCCAGTTCAGACATGGCCATATGCAAATCAGTCTGACCCTGTGCCTCATGGGAACAGTCCAGCCCGAACTGCCAAGCCATGTCTTTCCTGGACCGGAAACAAGCATCCTGGGACCGGTTTCGGGTTTGGTATCGCATCGTTGTTACTAGGCACACATTATTTTGTTCCAATGTAAAGCACCTTTTAAGTAACCAATGACTGCCGTCATCACACCCTGATCCTGCAATAACTGTAAGAATAAAAAGGCGGGACGGAATTGAGTAAAACCCCTCTCTTTAAAAAGGGGTAAAAGGTATCTTCTACGAAGGAATTCATAATATTTACAAAATAGGACCAGGTGAATTAAAGTCTGGGGGGAACAGTCATCACAAGGACAGGTTAAAAGGGCGTGGGGATCAAACTGGCCCGGAGGGAAGCAAATCATCGAACGAATAGTACCCAATCGAAATTTAGAGAGTAAGGATCTGTCTCTAGGGTGCTTAACTGCAGTAAGATAATTTTTGGGGCCACTAACCGTTTTCAGCAACAGGAAAGATCCAGAAGAATTTTTCGTAAGCGCCCGTGCTTCCCTTTCCTCTTTGGCCATATTTAAAAAAGTTTCCATTAGGAGCCTGCGGTCGCCCTTTTTGATGGAGTTCGGCCTATCAAAGATATCCATACGGTTGAGGGAACGAGCAACCGATTTTATGTAGTGTATCCAAGGAATCTTCTGGCCATACGTGCATTCCATGCAATCTTCAATCACACTCCTATTAAACCACAGGCTCTCATTCGCCCAGACAGAGATCCATAATAACAATGGAGCCAATTTGACCTGGTCCTCCACGAAGTTTAACCCCAATTCCTCATGGGTAACAAATGAGGGGCTGTTTGGACCCACCCCCAGAAGTTTCCTACAGAAACAGTCCTCTTCCATCTAGATTCCCTTGGGCTTTCGATACCCCCAAATCGCTGCTCCATACGTCAAAACTGGGAGACACTTCATTTTATACATTTGTAACAGGGGCAGAACTGGCTTGTTACCTACTGACAGTGAGAATCTAAATAGGGCACCACAGGCTTTGGTAAATTTGGAACAATGGCTAGAAATACAGGGGAGCCAGTTGCTCTGGTGGTCAAATAAGATCTCCAGATAGGGAAAAGTGGAAACCCTAGTGATGTGTTGCCCTTTAATGTCGATGGGCCTCGTCTTAGCTGACCTCCTTCCACAGACCATGTAGTGAGTCTTGGAGATGTTAGTGTCCAAGTCCAAGTCGTCCATGAACATCACGAACCGGTCGACCAGGAGTTTAAGGCCGTTAGCTGTTCGAGTCATCAACACGGCATCGTCGGCGAAAAGCAAAGACGAGACCCTACTAGTCTTAATCCTCGGCATATCTGCTCCGATTTCGCTCAAGCAAGTGTTCAGGCTGTTAATATATAATAAAAACAACAATGGGGCCAGCACGCATCTCTGTCTGACCCCGCGCGGTAGGCTAAAGATTCGGAAGTTTCCCCCTCAGTGCCATATCTAACACGTGCGACTACGTCCATATGCAGAACTCTAAGGAAGTTAATCAAGTCGGCGGACAGACCCATCTCTCCAAAAATGTCCCAGAGCTTGGACCTGTTCACCCTGTCGAAAGCGCTGCTGAGATCCATAAATGCAAGAAAGATGGATCCCTGCTTCGCCACGACGTACTTCCCAGTAATGAGATTTAGGTTCAGGCACTGTTCAACAGTGCCCATCCCTTCCCTGAAACCATATTGGACGGGGCAGATGATGTCTTTTTCCCGAGCACAAACTTCGACGCGCTGGAGGACGATACGCCCTACCACTTTTACTACTGAACATAGCAGGGAGATTGGTCTGTAAGAGGCCGGGTCCTGTCGGTTCCCCTTCTTGAAAACGGGCACTATGGTAGCAGATTTCCAAATCGGCGGGAGACCTAGTTGGGATACAGCATTAAGAACGTTAACCAGGACTGTAGCCCAAAGATGGGGTTCGTCCTTATAGAAGTCCATAGGTATACCATCAGGTCCCGGGGCTTTGTTGGAAGGGCTGCCCATGACTGCCTTATATACCTCGTCAAACTCAAACCTAATCTCCAAGGGGTACAAGTTATCCCCATCACCCTGGATAGGAGCGGGGTATTTATCCAGCGCATACACCTTTTGGTAATGTGTGATCCATGCAGCTGGAGGGATGGAGGAGCCTATGTCATCTTGAGCGGCCACATTAGGTTGCCTTCCATTGACCACAGCCCAGAAACCCCTGGAGTCTCTGGAGGAGCATGCAGAGACCAGCTGGCCCCAGGAAGCTTCTTTGAGCTCCGCCTTCCTCTTCCCCAGGGCAAGTTTGTATGCCATCCTGGCCTCCCTGATAGTCTCTTTGTTACGGGGCATAGTATTTAGGACCTCCCGCAAATAATTTCCCGCTGACCTACATGTTTTATTGAACCAGCCCAGCTTGGCGCCCCTGGGTTTACTCGCCAAATCTCTTATGTTAGTAATAGTGGATTTGTTTTACTGGTCGAAGGCTGCCACCACTAGGGAGGGTGATGTATCCAAGGCTAACAGGGGCTCCAGGATGATAGCAATGTTCAGTGACACCACATGTTTGTTCACTTTGGCCATTAGGAGATTACGCCACTTTACCCTCAAACCCTTGTCCTTGGTGGTTAGGCCAGTCAGGCCAGGGTCGGGGGTTACACCCGGGCCAACATTAACTTTTAGGGCTATTTCTATGGGGTTATGATCACTAAGGGTGGTTTCTTGAACCACTCCGGGGCCAACCAAGCTATCAAGAGAACGTGAAATAAAAATATAATCTATAATGGTCCCCTTTCCCCAGCCCAAAAAAGTGGGCAGTTCCCTGGACATAGTAGAGCCCCCAGGCATCACATTTCTTAACCCAGCTCGACCGAGAGCCTCCGACAGCTTCTGACCCCTTCGATCGGAGTTAGAGTCACTGATCTCAAGGTCTTCTAGCACGAATGGGTTCCCTTTGTGGCTTGTGTGGCCCAGCTTAGCGTTAAAGTCCCCGCCTATAATTATGCTAAAGGATTTGAGATGAGCATATGATCTAAACTCAAGGCCCGATACTACTTCGAAAAGCACCTCGATCTGGCACTCAGGGTCCCCAATTGAGTTATAAAAATTCACAAGGAAAAAGTTAAAAGCTTTGGAAATACACACCCTGAGGCTCTGAATGCCACTATGTTTGATGGGGATTGGGTAAACTCTGAGATTAGCAGCAAATTTTATTAAGGTGAATAAGCCCCCGCGTAGCCGTCGACCAAGGGAATGGGCTGCTACCACACAGAAACTTTCATAGCCATCTCGGCCAACCGGGTCAAGAGCCCAAGTCTCCTGTAACATAATGATATCAAACTCAGAAGTTAAATTAAGCCAATTAGGATCCGCTAGCTTATCCCTAATACCTGCTATATTCCAACTTAGAATTTTTAATGGGCGCCCTGAAGTACTTCAGGTGGCGAATTAGGAAGCCCCATCTCTAAGCTTGGATGGTTGATCCCGGGGGAAGATAGAACCTGGAGTCAATTGTTTTCATCCATTGCGCTTAGAGGGTCGAATCTATTACTCACGGGGATCACCATTTGTGTAGGGGAGAGGGCTGGAAGCCCAAGGGAGCTGTGGATCAAACTATCCGTGGGGGGCGGGGGGGGGGGGTGGGCCTGCAAACATCGATAGAAGAAACCCAGCGGGAGGATGTTAATTCTGGCTTCCCTAATGGTTGGTGATACAGAGCTGTGGAGTAAGCGCTTAGCCAAGCCAGGTGACCGGCAGTTGATTACAACACATTCCCCCTGTAAGGACTTATGCATTGGTCCCACCCACCCAACCCTCCTGACAAACAATATATCATCATAATCAGTATAGCTAAAATCAACATTATTAGCCAGCCAATAACATACTATATTTTTCAGTTGGCTAAAATTTTCTGAGTCAGTATCATATAGGCTCGGGACCCCAGCCAAGATGGCAGTGTAAGGACTACAGTCCGGTGGCAGGTTTAAACCTGGGAGTTGTGCACCTGACTTAACAGGCCTGCCCACCGGCTCCCCAGGAACTGATTGGCCCACACGAGTCCCTTGATGTCTGTCCACCGCAGCAGGTTTACCTGCAGCTGGTATGACTGGGCGAGCCAGAGACTGAGGGGGCTGCGGACGGAGGTTGAGAGTGGAAATGGCCGCTCCATCTGTGGCTTGACCTCTAGGTAAAGAGTCTCGTATAGTGTTCTAACCAGGTAAGGGTCGCGAATCAGCCCCTGCGCCCCTCCCAACCGAGGAGCAAACTGAGTTCATGGCATCCTTAAGTGGATCAAGCCCAGCAGCTAGCTTTGTTAGAGCTGACTCTAGTGCGGATATTCTTTTGAGTAGAGGGGCAATAGTTAGCTGGATCGCATCTTTAAGTTTGCCAAACAAATCTGTCCAGTCTAAGGCAGTGAGACTCAGGGGGATTGAACTGTTAGCACCGGGCTGAGAAGCAGGATGGCTGGTAGACACGTTCGAAGGTCCCTAGGGCCCCCTCGGCTTCGGTGGTTGCTTGGTTTGGCTCTTCCTTTTAGGCTGGGGGGAGCTTAGGCTAGTATTTGGAATTTCCGAGACGGTGTCATCGTGGGGTAGAGCCGCCAAGAGTGAGCGAAAAGGACTCTTGTCAGGCTGAAGTATTGCACAATCCTGTGGGGCAGGCTGCGAGGCCTGCATTACCGGTCCCCCAAAAGAAGGACTAGGCCCCCCGCCTCCAGTGATAGCCTGCGCTCGGCCAAGTCAATTTCCGTAGTAATGACCCCTACCGCTCTTGCCAGAAAAGAGTCCAAAGTAGTGCTGTTAGATAGTTTACTACTAGGGTCATGAGGACCCGGCGCTTTACGCTTTCCCTTTACGGTCCTGTGGTTGTCTATTTAATAAGAGGCGATTACCATAAAGTATAGCTACGTTCAAAATTCGAGTTCAGGTCTAACTTGCCCAAAGAGCCAGAGCAGGGTTTAAACAAGTAAGGACAATGAGTGGGGAGCTCACCCTGAGGGCCCAAGCTTCCGTTTTCCTCTTGCAGCTCCATGAGGGGGGGGCCCAGCCCAGCCTCCTCCGGGCGATGACAGGCAAGGACGGGCAAGGATGGGCGCGCCCGCGCACGTCCCACGCTGCGGGAGTCTTGCCGGCCTTTTGTGCGCCTCCGGGTGCAGGAGCGTGTCATTGTCGGCTGTCAGCCGCTAGGGATGCCAGGATTAGTAGTCTTCCGGGCCCGCACACCAGAGTTCCGCTTAAAGTACACCTATTAGTTATTTGAGAATTAAGATCAATGCAGGGTATAAGCAGTCTATCATTAAATTGATTTGCTCTACTTGTAAGGGGACTTTTCGTATTGAGCAATGGAATATCAGCAAGCCTGTTTGCTTAGAACTAAAAATAATAAAGCGTACTTAGAGAGCCTCTCCTTTAAATATATCTGCCTTTGCATATCCACAAGTACTTCGCTTTCCTTATATGACATAGAGTGTCGGTATTGAATAATGTGACTTATCATGCATGTCATTGTTTCTCTCCCTGTGTAAATATGTGTACAGCATATGTTGGTTATTGTTAGATACTTCCATATAGAATTTCAAGAGAACAAATGTTTAAGTAAGAGAATAAATGGACTTTAGAAATTAAATTGACATACTATGGAACGTCTGGTTTTATGCACAGTGTGAATAGATCTGTTTTTTTTGTAGGTGTGTGGAGGAGCTAGAAAATGACTCTTTGTTGACTGGGAGCCAGTGGAGTTCTCGCAGGTGTTCGGTGATGTGGCTGCGGCGGGGGATGTTGAGGACCAGTCTGGCTGCTGGTTCTGAACGTTCTGTAGTTTCCGGAGGAGTTTCTGGGTGACGTCGGCATAGAGTGTGCTGCCGTAGTCGAGTCTTCTGCTCATAAGTGCGTTGGTGACCGTCTTTCAATCTAAAGGTCTTTTGAGTTCAGGTTGTTGAGGCTCCTCATGTCCTCCTCCTCATCATCCGGATCCCCATTTTCATCTGCCCATGGCACATTTGTCCTGACACAGATATTGTGCAAAATGCAGCACACCAAAATACTTTTACACACCGTGGGTGGCGAGGTGAGCAATCTGCCCCCAGATATGTCCAGGCTCCGGAGGCGGGATTTTAATACTCCGAATGCCCACTCAAAGATTGACCTGGTGCGGCATAGGGCTTGGTTGAATGTCCGGTGGGCTTCTGTTTGTGGGTTCTTGACTGGAGTCATGACCCATGGCATCAGAGCATCACCTTGGTCTGCTGAACAGAAATGCGGTGTCATTTTAGTTAGGAGTCATTACAAGGGATAGCCCAACATTCATTTCCAATCTGTTCTGTGCCCTTTTTGACTCATACACCTTGCTTACCGTAATAGATGTGCTATGATATAGTGTGATATGCATGCAAGTAGGGATTGGAAATAGCTGATACTGAGCTACACATACAGCTGTGCTGCCCTCTATGAATCACTATTTGTCATTCTGGTGAGTACCAATGCCATGCAGGTGATGAATTCTCACCAGTAAGGAGAGTCTATTTGCCATTGAGTAGACACATCTCTCACATTCATCTATTGTGTCTATTAATGGCTACTAATGCCATTCCTGAACTGATACCTGCCTGATTTGACAACATGTAACAGGAGCAGGTGATGTGTGTTACTTCAGTCACACATATTTTGCATTGAAAATTGGAGTCAATATTCTTCAATGAGCTCCGCCATGGGAAGGATAGTGAGTAGATATAAATGTGGGACTTGGTAGTATGCACATGGCAGTGCACAGTGTCCACTATGGTGACAGTAAGCAAGGGGTTATAGATATGAGTCAATCTTTCCCTGTACAGTGCAACTGGTGGACTAACTACACTACAGGGCTTCATGTCTTATGGACAGTTTAGGCTATATCTTCCACATGATTCAGTGTCCAGGGTTCTGTGGCTGCACAGGCAGAACCAGTGCAACATTGCTCCAAGACAGTCACATTATTTCCCTGAGAACTGTATTATTGGCTGTCACAGGAGATGAGGTTTGGGCATGAAGCTGCACCTTGCTGCACAGTCATGTGCCTTGGATGAATGCTGAAGTTGTTTCTGCACAAATAAAAATATTGTACACATAGTATGTGATGTGTGCATATGATGAGTGATATGATGTCGCATGCTAGAGCTTATCCTGTGAGGTTCATATATAACCATATATCTCAGTTTCACAGGTCTGGGATACATCTTCATGCCTCCTGGCCATGGGATTTACATGTGAAACACAGACTAGACACAGGGATTAGCTTGCTTCAACAGGGAATTTGGAAGTATCAGTTTACTAGTTGTTGGATTTTTTGAGGGTGTTTGACACTATTGAATAAACACACAGGGCCTCATGTAGCATTTGTTGCCACTGGACAGCAATAGATGTGAACTGGCTGAGCTGACCAGCATCCAAAGTGAATTTTTAGATTGTGCCTTTCAGTTGACAGACAGCACATCTATGGTTTGCCCACATTCGCAACATCACATGATAGTGACTAGTGTTACCACCAGCCCCCCCTTGCACCAGAGTGCACGTGTGTCAGCTTAGTGTCCTCACATGACGTCATGCTTTAAGGGACACATTTAAGGACAAATAATACACCATCTATACAATTACCTAATTCTATGTGTCATACGGGATGCTGGACACATAGTTATTGGACATGACAAAGAGACATGTGAATCTGTATCCTCATTTCACCTCCCCTTGGGAGGCACACTATTTGCACACTGTCCCAGGGTCCATGAACCTAGGTTATGTGTAAATGTGTGAGTTAATCATTGGTGTTGGATGTGACAGGCCACCACAAGGCCCATGGTAGACATCCTTAACGTAGGGTGAATGAATGCTGCACTTTGGTGTTTCTTTCTTTACTGCATAGCAATGAGGCCACACAATGTCATGTAGACAGACTTTGCATTGCCACATTGATGTGATTTGAGAAGCTGCTCCACCAGAGCATCATGAATAGTAATAGTCCATCGGCACAGTTCTCTAATACTTGTGGCCCACAGAGGCGTAGGCGGTGTCGGCATGTGTGACTTGTAGGATTTTTTTGCAAATAGGCTATGTAGTATGGTGCAAGTATGTAGGCCCACACCAACTGCATATGCACTGTCTCATTCAACCCAAGGCTGATATGTCAATGTATTCCTACATAATTGACTGCCATGTGGTCTGTCATGTGCTTGAGGTGTACTTACCAACCAGTAGGCCGTTCCCATAGGTCCCATTCTGGAAACGCTCATTGATGGTGGAATGCTGGAAGATGAAAGAGTCATGTGCACTGCTCGGGTACTTGGCAAGGACCTTGATGAAAAGCCCAGATGGTCCACGTGTGCCTGCACGTTCATGGAATATGTGGGCTTCCTGGTGCGGTAGATATGGGATGCTGCCACGGGAGGCACAAGTTGCACATCTTTGCAGTTCATTGCTCCCAACACATGTGGGAATCCTGCAATGGTATAAAAGGCTTGCTTGTTCTCCTGTTGTTGCTGCGCTGTATTGGGGAAGTAGAGGTACTGGGACGTGAGGCTTATGATGGCATCCAGGACGGTGGGGAGGAACCTGGAGGTGGCTGCCTGGGATACTCCTGCCACTCTGGCTGTGGTGGCTTGAAAAGTTCTACACACCAGCATGTGGAGTACAGCCAGTAGCTTTGCCTGCGGAGGGATGTTGGAGCAGCCCTGCAATATTGGCTGCAGCCTTGGCTCAATCTGGTGCAGGAGGCAGACAATGGACTCCCTCCCAAGCCTGTAATGGGCAATTACCTCCTCCTCCGTGAGGTCAATGAGGGTTATCCTCTGGCAGTGTATCCACTCCCTTCTCCTGTGCTGCCTCTGTGGTGGTGGTAGGCTCCTTGGTACTCCTAGCTGCAATAGCAGTAGCTCCATGGCGTAGTTGAGCTTGCCAAATTGCTTTGGGTCTGTTCTGCTTTTATACCAGTGTGCTAACGTAATTTTTAAGACCAGCTTTTCCTTAGCTGTGAAAAACTGCTGCTAATGGGACTTAGCAGCAGTTTTTAAAAAGTAGTAGCATTTCCGAAAATCCTTGTACATATGGCAGCGGGAGTTTTGCGAGGGATTTTCCGAGGGTACGCCTACTTTGAATATAATGTTTGGAAAATTCCGCTAGTAGAACTGGCATTGAACAAAATAGGCGCTAGCAGTGGAAAAGTGATGCTTATGGGCTCTAGCGTCACATTATAAATATGGCGCTAAAAAGAACTCTGCATCGTTAAAAAAGTTATGCTGCTGCAGCGTTAACTTCTTGTAAATATGCCCCTTTATTTCTTCTCGTTTTTGCTTTTTCTATGTGTGCTGCATTCTGCAGCACACAAAGAAAGAGCAAAATGCCATTAATGATTGTTTATGTGCAGGAAGGTACATAAACAATCATTAAATAATGATGATTTGCTACTTCTATGTGTGCTGCAGAATACAGCACACATAGAAGTAACAAATCACCATTATGGATTGTTTATGTGCAGAAAGGGACACCTTCCTGCACATAAACAATTATTCCCTGCAACGTAGGCACCCTTGCACAATGGTGCAAATGTGCCTGCGTTGGTGCTAGGCAGCTAATTTTAGTGCCAGCGCTAGGGAAAAGACAGGGGCGCACCGTATTGTTGTAAAGAGGGCGCATCCCTGCATTTTGAAAATGTCGGAGCGCAGTACTGCCAAATTTGGTGTAGCTCCGCGCTCCGACATTTCATTGTAAATATGCCCCTTAGTTCTTGCGAGACAGTAGATTATGAAAGAAGCGGAGCATAAAACACACAGATTAGGGGAAAAGGAGAATTGTTCAATCAAATCAGGGAGTATTTCAGAAGTGGTTGTGCAGATAGCCTTTGACTAGCAGTGACTAGTAGGAAACAACTTCACAGTGTAACAGAAAGCTGTGGCAATGTATAATCAGTGCTGTAATTGGAAAAACTTTAGCCTGGGAACCCAAAACTTGGGGGTTCAGAGCTGGCAACAAATAGGAGGTTGAGTCATGATAGGCGGCGTCATGAAAAGCAATCTGACAGTCACTTATGCACTTAATTTTTATAAACTCTGCCACAAAGAAATCGGCAATAAGGAGAAACCTGACAGTAAATCTGTTCTGGCTTAATTGGTTACAAAGGCTGCATTTTAAAATATCATATGTGGTTAAGGCACCTGTTACAGAGAACTTTATGTGCCCACTAAATAAAGTGAATTTGAATTTATTACATTTGCATAGTTACTGAAAACCATTGCAATACAAAAAGCATCGATTAAAACCATAAGATCGTGATAAAATATTAAGTACACGTTTGTAAATTCCATAAACAATTAAAACTTTAAATAAATTGGATCACTGACAGGTTAAAGGCACTTTGGTGCTAGTGCAACTTGCTGCCAGTGTAAGCAATGCAGTCAGTGTAGAGTTCGTTTCCGAGTCAGATAGTACAACCTGTCCAGAGAGATGCTTTACGGCGGGTCCAATTTGTACCCTCGATGAGGGCTTCCCGGCTCTACCTAGTTTGGAACGGCCTCTGATCTTGAGTTGAATGAAATTTCACTATGATCGCTGGTGTTTAGACTGCCGGCAATTTTTTATGACTAGGCCTACGTAGAGTGGTGTCCAGTAGGACTGCTCCAAAACCCAGCTGAAGCTTGATTTTATGGAGGCATTTTTTGCTCGACTAATGCAAGAAATCTTATTAATCTGCAGTTTAGTTGTGGTGTTACTGGGTCAAAGCATGCCAAAACTGCTTGCCTCCTTGAGCGAATTCCCCTTTGATTGAAGGGGATTTTTAGCAGCTGTCTCCTTTCCTGCAGCAACTCCTTGCAGGAGTATAGTAGATGGATGATGTCTCCCTGGCCGTTTTTGCACAGGCTGCAAGAGGTTGGGGATGACGCCCGCATCCACGGTGGAAGGTTCTTTGTGCACGGGATCATGCCAAGGCGGAGCTTTAAGAATTTTAGTTTCTGAAGTTTTGGGTATCCCAAATTAAAATATTTTTGAGGGGCTAAGATCTTGTAGTTATTCAAAGTCATCCAAGCGTGAGATCTGGCCGGAAAGGCAGCTTTATCCTCCACCAACGACAATGTGCAGAAAGGGACACCTTCCTGCACATAAACAATTATTCCCTGCAACGTAGGCACCCTTTCACAATGGTGCAAAAGTGCCTGCGTTGGTGCTAGGCAGCTAATTTTAGTGCCAGCTCTAGGGAAAAGACAGGGGTGCGCTGTATTGTTGTAAAGAGGGCGCATCCCTGCATTTTGAAAATGTCAGAGCGCAGTACTGCCAAATTTGGTGTAGCTCCGCGCTCCGACATTTCATTGTAAATATGCACCTTAGTTCTTGCGAGACAGTAGATTATGAAACAAGGGGAGCATAAAACACACAGATTAGGGGAAAAGGAGAATTGTTCACTCAAATCAGGGAGTATTTCAGAAGTGGTTGTGGAGATAGCCTTTGACTAAGAGTGACTAGTAGGGAACAACTTCACAGTGTAATAGAAAGCTGTGGCAATGTATAATCAGTGCTGTAATTGGAAAAACTTTAGTCTGGGAACCCAAAAATTGGGGGTTCAGAGCTGGCAACAAATAGGAGGTTGAGTCATGATAGGCGGCGTCATGAAAAGCAATCTGACAGTCACTTATGCACTTAATTTTTATAAACTCTGCCACAAAGAAATCGGCAATAAGGAGAAACCTGACAGTAAATCTGTTCTGGCTTAATTGGTTACAAAGGCTGCATTTTAAAATATCATATGTGGTTAAGGCACCTGTTACAGATAACTTTATGTGCCCACTAAATAGAGTGAAGTTCACAGCACTGATCCTTGACTGTGAACTGGACCTTGTTACTGCAAATCCTTCCACATAAATGTAGGAGAGTAGGATCTGCTTCTTATAGTTACCCCCACTTTTTGCTGATGTTTCACTGTTTCCGACTTAGTCTGACTGGGATCCTGCTATTCAGGACCCCAGTCTATCTGCTTTCTCCTCTAAATTGATTGCATATACTTTAGGTACACTCCAGATTGGATTCTGGGGTACCCTTATAAGTCCCTAGTATATGGTATGTACCCAGGGCATAGGTACCCCAGAGGCCTCCCAGGGGCTGCAGCATGTATTATGCCACCCCTGAGAGGCCAGTCAAAATGAAACAACAGGTCTGCTACTGCAGCCTGTGTAAGGTGGTGCATGCACCCCTTCCTTAGATATATGTTCACTATATCTATCCTAATCACTGCACATATAAGCCTATCAGTCACCCCTATGGCAGGCCTTATCAATACTGAAGGCAGGGTGCTGGGTTTTATGTGAGAGGGTGCCCATGCATGAGCAGAGCCCCTCTGCAGCCTTCGGAGCCCCTATTCTGGGGTTGTCTGTGATGCAGCCAACCATATACTCTTAAGTGCATTATAACCTCGCGGTAAATGCTAACTTTAAAATGGCTGCAAGGAATTATGTCGTGTTTGGTGTCAAACACCTTGGAATCATACCTCCACACCAGTAAGTATGATTCCTCCCTCCTAGAGGAAGAAATATGACAGCACCGGTACACCCAGTACCAGCTTCACAGAGCCCTGGCATCACAAAATGGATGCTGCCAGCCACAGACATGAGTCTGCCCTCCTGCTGCTGGACGAAACTCCGGCAGGGGAAGGCTTGACAATAGGTTTCCTGTCACAGGGAGGTGTGACCACCTCCCAGACAGGCTTTAGTGTATTGGGGCTGGGTGGGTGCACTCTCAGAGTCAATCAATCAATCAATCAGGGGTTTGTTAAAGCGCGACTACTCACCCGTAAGGGTCTCAAGGCGCTAGGGGTGGGGGGGGCGCAGGTTCCATCCATCAAGGAGGGGGTCTGTCGAAGAGCCAGGTTTTGAGGTTTCTTGCGAAGATGGGGAGCGATGTTGTCTGTCTGAGGTGGAGCGGAAGGGCGTTCCTTGCTTTGGCCGCGAGGAAGGAGAAGGAGCGGCCTCCCGATCTGGTCTTTCTGGTGCGGGGGACGACGGCGTAGGAGAGCTGGGCTGATCGTAGGGTCCTTTGGGGTGCGTGGAATTTGAGTCGGCTGTTCAGGTATGCTGGTCCGGTGCCGTGGAGGGCCTTGTGTGCGTGGGTGAGCATCTTGAAGGTGATTCTCGCCTCGACAGGGAGCCAGTGGAGTGTGCGCAGGTGCTGGGAGATGTGGCAGTGTTTTGGCAGGTTGAGGACCAGTCTTGCGGCGGCGTTCTGGATGTTCTGTAGCTTGGGGGTGAGGTTTTTGTTTATTCCGGCGTAGAGTGCGTTGCCGTAGTCGAGTCTGCTGGTGACCAGGGCGTGAGTGACGGTCTTTCGGTATTCGAGGAGGATCCATTTGAAGGTCTTATGAAGGAGGCGGAGGGTGTGGAAGCAGGAAGACGAGACAGAGTTGATCTGGCGGTCCATTTTGAGCTCGGAGTCCAGGATGATTCCCAGGTTGCGTGCGTGGTCCGTGGGGGTTGGCGGGTTTCCGAGGGCGGGGGGCTACCAAGTGTCGCTCCAGGCATCGGGGTTTGGGCCCATGATGAGTACTTCTGTTTTGTTGGTGTTTAGTTGTAGGCAGCTGTTTTTCATCCATTTGGCGACGGCTTCCATGCCTTCTCGAAAGTTGCGTCTGGCGGTGTTGGGCTCGTTGGATAGGGAGAGGATGAGCTGGGTGTCGTGTGCGTATGACACGATGTTGAGTCCGTAGGTTCTGACGATGGGGGCGAGTGGAGCCATGTAGACGTTGAAGAGCGTTGGGCTGAGGGAGGAGCCCTGGGGGACTCCGCAGGTGGTAAGTGTGGGGTCCGAGAGGAAAGGGGGGAGTCTGACCCGCTGCGTCCTGCCGGAGAGGAAGGAGCGGATCCAGTCGAAGGCCTTGTCCTGGATTCCTGCGTCGTGGAGTCTGCGTATTAGGGTGCGGTGGGAGACTGTGTCGAACGCCGCTGATAGGTCGAGGAGGATGAGGGCTACTGTTTCTCCTTTGTCCAGTAGGGTGCGGATGTCGTCTGTTGCGGCGAGGAGGGCGGTTTCCGTACTGTGGTTTTTTCTGAAGCGGATTGGGAGGAGTCGAGGATGTTGTGTTCTTCAATGAATGTGGCGAGTTGGCTGTTGATGGCTTTCTCGATGACTTTCGCTGGGAACGGAAGCAGGGAGATGGGTCTGTAGTTTTTGAGGTCGGTGGGGTCCGCTGAGGGTTTCTTTAGGAGGGGTTGACCTCGGCGTGTTTCCAGTCGTCGGGGAACGAGGCGGTCGCCAGGGAGCGGTTGATGGTGTGGCGGAGCATGGGTGCGATGGTGTCGGCGGCTCTGTTGAAGATGTGGTGGGGGCAGGGGTCCGTGGGGGCCCCTGAGTGGATTGACTTCATTGTCTTCAGTGTGTCTTCGGTGGTGAGGGCTGTCCAGTCGTCAATCACTGGTTTCCGGGTGTCAGGGGTGGTTGGTGAGGGTTCAGTGTGTTGGTTGTCTTCGTCGAAGTTGTCGTAGATGCTCTTGATTTTGTGGTGGAAAATGGTGCTGAGTTTGTCACAGAGGTCTTGTGAGGGAGGGATGTCGGTAGACTCGCTAGTGGGTTGGGCGAACTCCTTGATGATGCTGAAGAGTTCCTTGCTGTTGTGCGCATGGGTGGAGATTCTGTCTTCAATCGCTTTTTTCCTCGTTTCTCTGATGAGTTGATGGTGGGCGTTGGTGGCGGCTCTGAAGTTGTCATGGGCTTCTGTGGATTTGGTGTTCCTCCAGGCCTTTTGAGGCGGCGGCATGTTCTTCTGGACTCTCGAAGTTCGGTGGTAAACCATCTGGCTTTCTTGGCGCGGGTATTGTTGTTTTTCTTGAGGGGGCTATGGTGTTGGTGCTGTCCGAGATCCATCTATGCAGGGTTTGGGCTGCGGTGTTGGGGTCGTCATTTTCCGCGATGGTTGGGGTGGAGTTGTTGAGTGAGGAGGTGAGCTGGTCGTCGGTGATTTTGGTCCAGTTTCTTCGTGGAAGCAGGTGCTGGTGTCTGTCGATGGTGGGTGTTCTGAAGGTGAAGTGGACGCAACGATGGTCGGTCCATGGGAGTTCGGTGGTGTGGCTGAAGGTGATGGAGTTTCCTGTAGTGAAGAGGGGGTCGAGGGTGTGTCCTGCTGAGTGCGTGGGCTCGGTCACGATCTGGCGCAGTCCAATGTTGTGGAGGTTGTCCAGGAGGGATGTGGTGTTGGGGTCCAGTTGGTTGTCGAGGTGGAAGTTGAGGTCTCCCAGCAGGGTGTAGTTGGTGGATGCGATGGCCTGCGGGGAGATAATGTCCGTGATGGAGTTGGCGAAGGGTCCGCGGGGTCCAGGGGGTCGGTAGATGAGGGTTCCTCGGAGGGTGGCGGTGGGGCTGGCCAGTATCTTGAAGTGAAGGTGTTCCATCAGTTCTGTGGGCTCGTCAGGGAGTGTGCTCAGGCAGAGGCTGGATTTGTGGACGATGGCGATTCCTCCTCCTGGGCGGGTGGGGCGGTCCTTCCTGGAGATCTTGTATCCTTGGGGGATGGCGATGGCGATGTCCGGTCCCAAGGTGGTGTTGGTCCAGGTTTCGGTGAAGAACGCTACGTCCGGGGTGGTGCTGTCGAGGAGGTCCCAGATTTCTGTGGCGTGTTTGTGGAGGGATCGGACGTTGAGGAGGATGCATTGCAGGGTCTTCGGTTCGGTTGTGGTCTTGTGGGCGGGTTGTGCTGGATCCGTGTTCTTGGCGGTGCTGCAGGTGTGCCGGCAGTGGTGACAGCTGAAGGGTCCGTGGGAGTCGGCTGGTGATGCTAGCTTGCAGTTGTTGTTGCGGCCTGGGTTGAGTGCGTGGAGTGCTGCTGGGTCGTAGCGTTGGCGGGGCGGAGGTCCAGGGTTCCTGGCGCTGGGCGCGGTCGGGTCGCGGACGGGCGCAGACGGACTTGCCTTTGACGCGCCTTCGGCGCGCCAGCGGAGCACCCGCGGCCACCACTAAGTAGGGGTCGGGGAGGGCTGGACAGCTGGGAGGCGGGAGCGGGGAGGGGAGCTGGATTGGGCCGGTCGCGCTGGGGGGGAGGGGCCGCGGGGGCAGCAGTGGCGGGGAAAGGTAAAGGGAGGAAATAAGGGATAAAGAAAAAAGGGAAAATAGGCAGAAATAAGGCACAAAAGAGCAGAGATGCAGAAAAGTGCAGAAAGGTGAAAGATAAAAGAGGGTAGAAAAATGAGTGAAAACGAGTGAAAGGGCAGAGCGAGAGGAAGGGAAAATGAGCAGAAATAAGGCACAAAGAGCAGAGATGCAGAAAAGTGCAGAAAGGTGAAAGATAAAAGAGGGTAGAAAAACGAGTGAAAACGAGTGAAAGGGCAGAGCGAGAGGAAGGGAAAATGAGCAGAAATAAGGCACAAAAGAGCAGAGATGCAGAAAAGTGCAGAAAGGTGAAAGATAGAAAAGGGTAGAAAAAGCGAGTGAAAGAGCAGAGTGCGAGGAAGGAGACAGAGGTCCACTGGACCACCAGGGATGAGGCGCAGGGAAACCTGCGGGTGGAGGAGGGCCTCGATCACCAACACTCGAGAGTGCAGGGGCAGGGGCAGGCCTCACTTAATGGTGGAGCTGCGAGGGTGGGAGAGCAATTTCACTGACAATGAGTCAGTGGTCTTGCTCGCCTGTCCCCGCAGTGGCCGCCATTAAGTAGGGGTCAGGGAGGGCTGGACAGCTGGGAGGCGGGAGCGGGGAGGGGAGCTGGATTGGGCCGGTCGCGCTGGGGGAGGGGCCGCGGGGGCAGCAGCGGCGGGGAAAGGTAAAGGGAGGAAATAAGGGATAAAGAAAAAGGGAAAATAGGCAGAAATAAGGCACAAAAGAGCAGAGATGCAGAAAAGTGCAGAAAGGTGAAAGATAAAAGAGGGTAGAAAAACGAGTGAAAACGAGTGAAAGGGCAGAGCGAGAGGAAGGGAAAATGAGCAGAAATAAGGCACAAAAGAGCAGAGATGCAGAAAAGTGCAGAAAGGTGAAAGATAGAAAAGGGTAGAAAAACGAGTGAAAGAGCAGAGTGAGAGGCAGGAGACAGAGGTCTACTGGACCACCAGGGATGAGGCGCAGGGAAACCTGCGGGTGGAGGAGGGCCTCGATCACCAACACTCGAGAGTGCAGGGGCAGGGGCAGGCCTCACTTAATGGTGGAGCTGCGAGGGTGGGAGAGCAATTTCACTGACAATGAGTCAGTGGTCTTGCTCGCCTGTCCCCGCAGTGGCCGCCATTAAGTAGGGAGTCGAGGAGGGCTGGACAGCTGGGAGGCGGGAGCGGGGAGGGGAGCTGGATTGGGCCGGTCGCGCTGGGGGGAGGGGCCGCGGGGGCAGCAGCGGGGGGAAAGGTAAAGGGAGGAAATAAGGGATAAAGAAAAAAAGGGAAAATAGGCAGCAATAAGGCACAAAAGAGCAGAGATGCAGAAAAGTGCAGAAAGGTGAAAGATAAAAGAGGGTAGAAAAATGAGTGAAAACGAGTGAAAGGGCAGAGCGAGAGGAAGGGAAAATGAGCAGAAATAAGGCACAAAGAGCAAAGATGCAGAAAAGTGCAGAAAGGTGAAAGATAGAAAAGGGTAGAAAAACGAGTGAAAGAGCAGAGTGAGAGGAAGGAGACAGAGGTCCACTGGACCACCAGGGATGAGGCGCAGGGAAACCTGCGGGTGGAGGAGGGCCTCGATCACCAACACTCGAGAGTGCAGGGGCAGGGGCAGGCCTCACTTAATGGTGGAGCTGCGAGGGTGGGAGAGCAATTTCACTGACAATGAGTCAGTGGTCTTGCTCGCCTGTGCCCGCAGTGGCCGCCATTAAGTAGGGGTCGGGGAGGGCTGGACAGCTGGGAGGCGGGAGTGTCTGCACTGGGGGCACATTTAGTGTCCCTGTGCATAGTCCAGCTCAAACCGGTTGCAGGGGCTACCAGCCCCTGCTCTGGCGTGAAACTGGACAAAGGACATGGGTGTAGCCACCCCTCTGTCCTGACCCTCCCATAGGTGGGTCCCCAGAGTTTGTCCCACCACTTCCTTGGGTATAAAGTAGGAACCCTGACTACAGGACTTTAGATATTACCTGGACTAAACTCTGCTACAGAAACCAAGTAACCTTCGATGATCTACGCTTTGCTGGACGACTGAAGAATCTCCCTTGGAGTAAAGGAGTTACTCCCCTGCAACGCAGGCACCTCAACGCAACTGACCAGTTTGCATCTATGCAGCTCCTGACGGACTTCGAAGATTTTGCAACACAGGAGGTGGGTGCCCAAGCTTCCCCGAGGCCGACTAGTGCTCTCAGCAAACCTGAGACCCGCAGCCCTTGTGGGGACCGTGCAACCCGAACCCCTGGACACCATGCACATTTGCAGCAGCATATGCTTTTAGGCAATCCCTGAGGCTGTGCTTTGGGCTACTTGTAGTCCAAGCCCCGAGCAGTGTTTTCACTGAAGATTATTGGCCTACACTCCATGAGTGTTCCGTGGGCTGGTATTGTGTGATTCCTCTTGAGGTCCCTTCGCGATCCCTGGTCCGTTGACCTCTGGGTCCCTGAGAAGGCAACTTTAACTTTCAGTGGGCTTCCCTGGTTGCTCCAGACATGCCCTGACTCTCCATCGCTTGGGGAGTCCACAGATCCTTGCTGGTCCTCACAGAAGCATCTTTTCTCTGACTGCATGGGTTGCAGTTGCCAAGCCTTGTTGGTCTCCAATCCGGAAACTGACCCCCCAGCACTCGACATCCTTTGTGGGACAGCTCGCCTGCGGAATCTGGTCATCGTCGATGTCTCCTAGTCCCCAGGGCTGCAGAGTCAAGCTTCACCTCTTTGCACCTGAAGCACCCAACATCGGTGGGCATTCCATTGCTCCGCTCCTGGTCACATGAAGTGACCCAGACTTTGTCCCCTCTGCTTTCAGGTTCTTCACATCTCCGATCCAGGCTTGGATCACACCTGACACTTTTCTTCTCCATGGCAGCAGTACTTTCTTGCATCACGCCATTGAAAACGACGAGCGTTTCCGACACCAATTGACCCCTATGCACCCGGCTCCTCTGGGATAGGTAACACGGGTACCTCAGTACTCTCAAGGGTGCTGGCCTTAGAACCTTCTATGTTTAGCTGGGTTTGCTTGAAGTCCTCTCCTAAGTGTCCTTAAACTTTAAAATTCCAACCGCGACTTTCCCATATAGTTGTACGGAGCTCGCGTCTGTGTTCCCACACTGCACCCGTCCTCCGTGGGTCCCCTGTGTCACTACCTTGGGTGGTTCCTTAGGGTCCCAGCGATTCTACGTGCTCTAGGCACTGTGTCTAGTCAAGTCGTGGTTGTTATACCACTTTCTTAATATATGGTTTGGTCTCCCCCTGGAGCCCACTGTGTATTGTGCTATTTACTGTCATTCTAGTACTGTAATATTGTGTGCCTTGTTCTCTAATCTCATAAAGAGGTTAGTAGAGAGTGTTTAGTAATAAATACATATATTTTATATATACCTTGTGTGGTTCTCCTTTCATTTGGTCATTCAAGAGGTTATATACTGGTAAAACAAGCTGCTTTACATTCCTTCAAGACTTAGCCTGAAGGCTGCTCTCCACAGCTACCACTAGGATAGCTTTCTATAAAGGTTGTCTTTAACCTAATCATCAATAAGGGTCGTTTGGACTGGTGCAAGGTGCCCACTTTAATTAGTGGACAGCATATACCAGGCCAACTTCTCACAATAAAAATATAGCCTATGCCTGCATTTCCTGCTAACAATGTTTGGCTTAATCTACAATATTCCATATACTTATCTACCAACAATCACTGATACTCATTTTCCATTTAGCTGTATGGAACTAGAATAAGCCTTGAAAACGTCATCTCTGACGAAACATGTGTCGGCTGGTTTAGAGATTTCACACAAAGATTGTTATTGTACATCACAGAAAGATTGTTATCACTTTTGAAGATCTAATCTGAATCATTTTAACTGTTTGTAAAAACAGTGTTCTTCACTGCACTGTGGCATTCCATATGCCTTCATTGTAGTAAGTCTCATAAATAAATATACTTTAATGATACAGAGCGTCTTGACTTGTTTGACTGTACTTTGGGTGTGCTCCAGACCATTTATTGCAGTTTGTTGGGCATGACCTAGTGTAACACCCTATATAGTACTTTTTTGGTAGCAAACGTGTGACCTGTGTCAGCAACCTATGTGTTGGTAGTGATTAGAGCCACAAATTTCTTTGGAGGTGTGGTTTATTTTACTCTACCGCTACCTATTTGTAAGGTTGATGTGTCCAGTAAATCTCAGGGAATAATAATAATGGTGAGATAGCTTTGGTGGTTAATGCACTTGCTGGCGAGATCTGTGATTTGTTTAGTCACAGTTTTGACTCATAAAGTAGCATTAGAGGGTTAATGTGTCTCATGCAAAGCACATCATGTAACATGAAGATGACAGATTTTTATTGTATGTAAATCGGTTAGTGGGTTACTGCTTTTGACACCGAGATCCCTTTGTAACTTCCAGTTCATAAATTGCAGTTCTTCTAATATAGCACAGTGAGCTTTGAACTGGAATCAGGAACCTGAATGCAAACTGCAAGGCATAATTTTTGATCCTTATTGCTTTTTCCTCAATATGTTGTTGTTATAAGTCTGGTAAAAAGGGTTTCTTTGTGTAGTAATAATGTGTGCATGTAATGTAAACCGCTCAGGTATCCTACATTGAGATGAGTAGCGCTATAAAAGAATTACATTAAATAAATTAGTAAGTGCCGTTGAAATTGTTATTTTTGTAATTACTCTCACACACATGTATATGTGCTATTCTTACAGTGCAAGCACATCTCTTACATAAGGGGCTGAACAAAGTCTAAAACCTACTTCCAAAGCGTAGTTCCTCTTAAGTACCTGTGAAGTAATGACAAGCTGTGAGTCTTTGTTTCCCTCCATTGCATTATCGTCTCGATGTTAGGCTTCAGTTTGCTCCCCAGCCAGGATTATACTCAAACAAAAGGAGGCCTAATGGCCCCTTAAATTCAGCCTTTGTTTTGGACTCAGCTGGAATCTAAAATAAGAAACTCCCTCGCCGCCTGCACATTGCTGCTGCAAACAGAAAGCAGGCAATGTGCGGGCGCTGAGGAATTATGTCCCGGTGTTGGCAAATTACACCAGGACAAATTCAGCATATTTCTCTGGGCCCAGACAGAGCCCCGATCTGGCTTAATAATAGCTGCCAGATCTCGGATCCAGCTGGTCCCCCTTCATTCCAGCACAGTGTATCGTACTTGATGGGTAGATTTTTTACAATGTCCTGGCATGGTCCCGTCGAGTCTCATTGAAGTCTCAGCGCTGATTACTGAACCAACAGTTTACTAGATATTCACCAACAATGATCTTCCGGGTTTATTTCTGCATTTCAGGGACTTTTAGTAACCCAGAAACTCTGGCAGATTGCATTAACCACAGTGCAAAATGAGGAAATCTATATTGCTGTCAGTGCTTTACCACAAGACGTTGCATCCTGTATGTTGCAACAGTATTATTTTTGGTCTATTTCTCCTTGCTCTTATCTTAAAATGTAGTAATGATTAGTTTTTTTTCTAAGAGCATCTTTTATTTTCCATATTCTTGAGGATGGTGATCATTTGTTTCACCTGCAGTAATTTCTTTTGGATAGGGTTTCCAATAGCTAGCATGTGCATTTATGCTTACCATAGTGATTTTGTGGGTCACATGGTGCATGTTATCACAAGTTGTCTGTACCATCTCATCATGGCTTTCACCCTTTCCTTGTTCCTCCCTACCTTCTTCTGTTTTGTGATGTTGTGGTGAATCTGGTTCTCAGGTGCCACTTTATCCTTGGTGCTGCAGATTTTTCTTCACAAAAAAGATGTTTTTGCATTTCCTTTTTGACCTTAGGCAGATGTAAAGATTTCTACGTCTATTTTTCTGCCTTTATGAATTTTGTAACCTAATATCTTCCCATATTCCAGAATAAAAACATGCTGGTAGTCTCACAAAGCCTTAAGTTTGCCAATATCTTGTCCTAGTCCTCCTTTGACAATGGAACTTCCGTTTGCTAAGGGCTAATTTTTCTTTTGTTAGGTCCAAGGCTTCTGGGGTATTAGTCTGAGTTTGAATTTGAATAATCATGGGTTCTTGGTTATTTTCCTGGGTGGTCTGTATGGTAATCAGGCAGGAAGAACTTGCATTAATGTTGGGGCCTTCAGAACCATCACTTCCATCTGTATTTCACTCCCAGCTTCCCTTTTTATGTAGATTCTCCTGCTCCTTCTCACGCTTCTATCTACACTGGAATGGCATCTCATGTAATCAGAATGCAAGAAAGATTGAACTACTGAGTAAAGACCCCCAGAATATTTTGGTACAAGAATATCAGGAACAGAATATCGAGGAGCAAAATATCGAAAGTTAAGAGCTTATGGGTAAGTATAAATTTACTGTTCATAACTCCATATACACCACCTAGGTACATATATTTGGAGTTAGGTATAAAATATCTAGGCTTACTTACCTGTCGATATTTGTTTTTGATATTTTGTCCTCGATATTGTACCCCATCAATATTCTGGGGTCGATATTCTGGGTGCACTCTGTAAGAAAGTATAAGAATGCATACCAAACCATAAATAGATATTATTGGTAAAAGTCTTTCCACTTAACTTTTCTAAATACAATCTTGTTTCTTTGTCTATCCATCACATTGTCACAATCCCCCTTGCACAACCGCAACCCAAGCTAGTGAGCCTGAATGCAGCAGTGCTAAGCTTCTGAACCTCCAGAACAAGTCCATAGCTTTCCAGAACTTAACCAGCCTCTGCCCTTTCATTAAGCGCCAGTGGGTTTAAGAGGGCTTTTCACTTTACTCAACTTCTTATTTACTGTCTTCACAGCAGCTGAAGGCTGTTGAGCTGTTTGGTTTCAAGCTAGTGTGGCTATCATAATACTTTCATTTGTCTTTTTCCAACTTATTTGCTCTCTTTGTAGCCATTCCTGAAACTAGTGAACTGGGGAGACAGTGGCGTTGATGCTTAAAAAGTGAAAAAGAAACACGCTTACACATTTTGTCAAACATCTCAAACAATTGCTCTTTAGCTTTTAGTGATGCTCACCTTCTGCCCACCTTCACAAAAGACACACTTGTCTTGCTCCTGAAGGGCAGCCTGTAATCAATACAGGGAGTGTTAACTCAACCCTTCGATTCTCTAGACTCCCCCCAAGACCTCTTGACTTTCTTGTGCACTGAGCTCACATTGTTGTGTCCCGCCCCTCCCTTATTTCCTGTCAGTTCAGTTCTTAAAATGTGTTTAATCCTAGACTCTCTTCTCACCCCACTATGGTCCTTACCAGTAACAATTTCCTTGATCTACAAACTGTTTAACAAAATCTGCAGCTTCAATACATTTCTGTACATTTTTATTGTTAAGCAAAGATGTTACATTGTAGAATATAGATTTTCCTAGTAATTTATGAAGGTTAATCTTTAATTTTATTAAAGACATGGAGGCGAGTATTATGCTTTCTAATTTTGCTTTATTTCTAACAAGAGCAGTCAAGATATCCAGAAATAACTACAAATCCCATAAGGCTTGGGAAACGCAGCCAATGGGATAAAGAATGTAGTGCATGTAAACAGCCAATAGCAATCTAGCAACACCTATAATACCTAGCTTGACTGTGAATAGCCCTCTTTTCTTGATGGCTAATAAGTAATGAATAATGGAACAAGAGAAAACACAATAGCAAATGCCATAGTCATAGAAAAAGGTTCTTGGCAAAAGATCAAAAATCCAGGTCCCAGGAAAACAGATGTGTTGTAGGAGATGCAGCATCACCACAGAAATCCAGAGTTGAAGAAGACTGCAGGGAAGAAACTGGATGAGATGAAATAGCCTTAAGAGGAAGAAGATGGATGTGCTGGAGCCACTGTCAAGGAGGGAAAGAAACATGATGTTAAGCAATGTTGAGACAGGATAATTCTCGCCTCTGTGTCTTTAATAAAATTAAGACTTTCTTTCATAAATTACTAGGAAAATCTACATTTTATTGCAACACTGGAGGCTCCCATTATGCTTGTTTAAAGCATGTTAACAACAACTGAAGAAGCTGTATGTACAGGTTTCCAATACAACGTTCTGAACACAGTATCATTAGACCAGTCAGCTGATCTCAGAATGGCTTCGAGACGAGAGCTGGCCCAAACAGCTTTGGAAGACATGGCTCCTCTGGAAGAATGGGCACCAAAAATCGAAGTATTGATACTGATGGAGCAGTAAAAATAAAAATTTTTAACCCCTAACAAATTATATAATTAATTAATTAAAAATGTTCGTTTAAATGTACTAATCAACATTGTATATGTGGGAATGGTAATATGCCAATGTATGTGCTAAATAATCTATTAATGAATGTCCGTGTGTCTAATCATAACGTAAGAATAAAAAGCGTACTAAATAAAATAAATGCATGTTTGTGCTTCATAGAAATAAAATGTGTCGTTGCAAAAACAATAGTGATGGTAAGTAAGGAGCAGCTTAAATGTCGCTTTTGCTAGGTAACAACTAATTGGGGTACGTAGACGGGAGGGAAACGAAAGGGATATTTTTCTCTATTTTAATTATGTTTTATTTGCCTCAAATTAGTGCTTCTAAAGTAGAACCGAGTGGCGAGATAAAATGGCCGCCAGTGGGAAGATGTGCGCAGGCGCAAGGGGACACGTGGTACGGGATGAGATTGAAGAAATCTGGAGCCTCGTGATGTCTCTGAGAGGCTAGGATGCAAGGAATGGTCAAGGCTGGTGTGACCTAATTGAACTGATAGTGTGCCGTGATGATCAGGAGAGAGTCCGTGGGAAAGGAGCCCAAGAGAAAGGACAATGACTGCGGAGTTCTTGAATGTGTCAAAAGAAGATACAAATGGACTGATCGAATCGGATGGAAATGTTTAAGCGTATGGGAAAGGAAATGATCCAAGGACCCTTGAATCCAAGAGAACTTGATTAAAGAATGAATAAGCTGACATGCATGGACCAATGAAAGAAAAGCGTGATATTAATGTTGCAACAGTTAGTTAGCAAAGTTAGAATTAGGGTATAAGAGGGCCTACTCTTAGTGGGAGGGGTCAGTCGCGGTTGCAGTCACAGTCAGTTGCAGTTCGAGAGTCGTGGTTGCAGTAGAGGAGACGGGTTGCAGGTAGCTGATGCTGACGAGCTGAAGTTGCTGTTGCTGTCTTAACTTTACAGTTGAGTATGAGAATCAGGCTATTTCTAATCCCAAAGTTAGGTTAGAAATCATTAGGCTAAATTAGGAAGCTAGGCAGGTAACTAAGGTTTTTGGCTTCATGACAAAATTTCCTTTCTGCAATAAATTGATTATGCTTAATAAAATTGTGAATTTAAAATGAAAAATTGAATAAAGTATTAAATCTTTTCATGCTTTTAAAATTATATAAAATTTAAGATTCTTTAAAAACCAAAATGACTTAGTGGTTATTTTCCTAAATGATTGTGACATGAGTAATTGGTTGATTGTGATTCAGCTGGTCTTAATCACTATGAACTAATTTCTTAAATGAATGATTCATCGACAAAACAATGAGCAGGAATATCTTAAGAAATAACTAAAAGAAAGTGACAAATTAAGGTAAATAGATATCCTTGCTCTTCCAGCGGTACACAAAATGGTGTTCTCCATTTAGTTCTCATGCTTCTCCTAGGAGTACAGAAATTCATAAAGGTGTAAAAGGAAATCCAGGAGTGTGTGTGTGTGTGTGTTTAGGCGATGTTTATGGGCCCCATCGTCATGTGGATATGAGAAATATAGTTTGCCCCTGGATGACCTATAAGTAACCTGGGAGGAGGATAGTTTTTATTGTACGCGCTGCATCAGATCCCTTTCGTTTCCCTCCCGTCTACGTACCCCAATTAGTTGTTACCTAGCAAAAAGCGACATTTAAGCTGCTCCTTACTTACCATCACTATTGTTTTTGCAACGACACATTTTATTTCTATGAAGCACAAACATGCATTTATTTTATTTAGTACGCTTTTTATTCTTACGTTATGATTAGACACACGGACATTCATTAATAGATTATTTAGCACATACATTGGCATATTACCATTCCCACATATACAATGTTGATTAGTACATTTAAACGAACATTTTTAATTAATTAATTATATAATTTGTTAGGGGTTAAAAAATTTATTTTTACTGCTCCATCAATCCCCCTTTGGTGATTTTTTATCACCACATAAAACCCAAGTCATACTTCTTTTCAGGCAGCATGTCTTTCATCCTTTACTTTCTGTTATTCATATCTCTGTCTCCTCTTCATCTTGCCTTTTAGTCTCTTTATACATGCTTTCTTTCATTTTCTCCAACTCAATTTCACCCATTTCTCTCTCTCTTTCTCTCATTATTCTGTTATTTCTTCTTATCTTATTCTGTCTTACTTTTCTCTTTATACATGTTATTACTATTTTCAATGTCATTGCTAACAATATCACTATAGTTGCTACTATTATAACTTTCCCTATTACTAGTTTACTCATCCTAGTTAACCAATTTGCTACTGAGGAAAACCCTCTACCAAGTTTTCCCAAAACACTTTCAACCTCCAGTGGGACTAATTCTTTGTGCAGACTTGTAATATTTGTAATATACTTCTGTATATTTTCACTGTTATCCGGAATGTAAGTACAACAATGTTGGACTTTCAACATTCCACAGACTCCACCCTCTTTTGCCAAAAGAATATCAAGGGCAAGCCGATTTTGCATCACCATAGCTCTCATGGCAACCATTTCGGTATTTACCATTAAGAACCCTCCCGCAGTATCTGTAGATAAACGATCTACTACTGTGGATAACTTCCAATTTTAAATGCATTCAAAGATATTCCCACTGCTGGTATCAATGCTCCAAAAATATCTCCTACAACTTCTGAAAAACTTTCCCTCTTTCTACGTTTAAATCCATTAATCATCTTGTATGTTCCCTTTTCTTCTCTGTCCATGTGAAAGATTTTTGGAAAGACCAGGCCTACATAGCAAGTTCCATACCAATGGTCCGGTAACCTGTAATAAGCTCTATTCCCACAAATATAATAGATACCTGGAAATATTGGATCTTTTCCACCTTTGAATCCCCAACCTCCCAGAATTTGATAATTGTCATGGCAGACACTGGAACCTACAAAGTAATTGTCATAGACTGTCTTATTTCTCCTAATGCACAACTTTCCTGTTTGCGGCCAGTCTAATGTCATTGCTGCATTTATCTTTTTCCCTTCATGATTTCCTTCCTCAAACGTCCATAAACGTTTTCCTTCCTCTTTTATTGCTTCTTTTGAAATGTCATTCTTCTTTCCTCAACCATGTCTAGAAATACTTTTTCTTCTTTCTTTAACTCACAGGTAAGGTTGTCACTAACTATTTCTTCTAACGTTAATTTTCTATGTTCTAAAAAGAATTCTCCTAAAACCTTTGCTGGTTTTACTTTGTTAAGTTCTGGCACTACAGGAATGTTTGCAAATATCTTATCTATATCAGTATAATAAGATTCTAATCTACCTGTTTTATAAAATAAACTTGCTATTACACTACATGTTATTCCATAAGTCAAAGGTAAGTGATGATAAGTCACACCTTCAGATACTGATGCAGGCAATTGCATACAAACATAACAATCTCTTACTTCCATTGTTTTTACGTACTCATACAACAACTTTGTAAAAACATTCTTTGAGAAATCTGTTACTGACCTATCCTTATGCAACTCTGCACTACTTTTTAAAATAACTTGTTCTTTAATATTAGTTTCTTTTTCTTGTTTAGTATCATTCTTTGCTTCTATCACAGCTACACTAATAGGAATTGTGATTGCTAATACTATCCATATGGTCATTAATAACCCTGTACAAAAGCAGCACATTTTGCACCATCTCTTTACAAATTCACATTTATTTCTTCTATTCTCATTATTCTCCATTTTTCTTTTTCTATTTGTTAAATTTTCAGAAAATTGTGTCACTACACCTCAAAATGACTTAGACGCCACTCTGCTTTCAAAAGTCTTTGCTTGGTACTTTCTTTAATTCTCTCCAGAATTCTTTCGTTGTCACATCCGGTGATTTGTCACATCCAGTAAAATTGTCACGTCCGGCAGAAGCACTTTAAGTCTTCACTTCAGTCCTTTTGTTGCATCTCACCTTTTCCCATCCGACTTCTCAGTCTCTGGTTTCCGTGAGTGTTTTCTTCTTCTCCTTTGTAATCTGTTAGTGCAATATACAGCCACTCAGGTGACTTAAATTTTGAATTTATTTTCCTTGTCCTTTTGGACTTTTGTAATCTTTTTCCACTGGGTTTTTCTTGTCCCTTTTGACTTGTTACTTCATTTACTTGTTCAGCATCTTCATCTTCTGCTCTTATTATTCTATATCTCAATTTTCTTACATAGCTGTTGGGCCAATTATCTCCTTTTCTTGGCCTTTTTACCTCACCCTCTCTTTCTTCTCTTTCCGTCCTCCAATTTCTTTTTCTTGATTCAGTCTTTGCTTTTTCCTCTCCTCCACTTTCTTCTGTTTCTGTTTCAACTGTCTCACTATTGTTTCTTATTTTGAAACTTATAATCTCGTCATCTCCTACTGGTGGATCTGTCTTCTCCTTTTCGTTTTCCCTTATCACTGTCCCTCCTCGGGGTTCTTCCGATTTGGTGTTTTCCTCCTTACCTGCTTCTGAATTTCCCTGTTCTCCTGTTTTTCTATCTATCCCTATTGCTCCTCGGGGTTCTTCTCGATTTTCTAACTTTTTGTGTACTTCTTTCCCTACTTCATCTATTAATATTGTTTCTGAAGGATTTCCACCATAACTTGTACTTGGTTGTTCATCTAACTCAATTTCTTGCTCAGTTTCTTCTCTAATTTGTTTATAACCCCAAGTTCTCTTTCGGAATTCTTCCCAATTTGCAGCTGAATCATCAGATCCTGAAGTTGTGTCAGATATTTCCAGATGTCGACTTACAGGTCGATCTTCAAGTTCTGGAACTTCTGAATTTCTTTCTTCTTCTTCTTCTTGTTCCTCTTCTTCTATAGAGGTGTTTTCCGTTGGGGTCTCCAGATGTCGACTTTCAGGTCGATCTTCAAGTTCTGGCACCCTTTCTTTTATCTTGGTTGTTCCCGCCGTTAAACTTTTATCCCACACTTCCAGACGCCGACTCACATGTCGATCTGTAGGTTCTGGAATTCTGATTGTGTGGCTGGCATGAACCCAGTTCTTTACTCCTGCACACTTCACAGCAGTCGTTGTTACTAGGATTACCTGTCTTGGCTCATCCCAACGTGGAACTAGACAGTTTCTTCTCCTGTGGACTTTAATACGGACCCAGTCTCCTGGATTCAAGTCGTGGGCTGGTTTTCTTTCAAGAGTGGTCGCATCCGGTCCAACCTGATGAAACACAGAACGCACCACATCAGCCAGTCCTTTGCAATAATCCAGTATTAGATCATCAGTTATTGTCAATAACTTGTTGACTGGTACGTGGGCTTGTCTCATTGCTCGTCCCATGATCATTTCATGAGGACTGAGTCCCGTTTTCTTTTCAGGGATGCTTCTGATGGTCATCAGAACAAGAGGCAGTGCATCTGGCCATTTGAGTCCTGTAGCTTGACACATTTTCCCCAATCTGTTTTTAATTGTTCCATTTATCTGCTCTACTACCCCAGAAGCTTCGGGTCTGTAAGCACAATGTAATTTTTGTTTAATACTCAATGCTTCACAAATCAATTGAATCAACTCATTTTGAAAATGTGTTCCTCTATCTGTCTCAACTGTGACTGGAAAACCATACCTCGGAATGAACTCTCGTAGCATAAGTTTTGCCACTGTTGTTCCATCATTCCTTCTTGTGGGGTATGCCTCCACCCAACGAGAGAACAAACAGACGACCACCAGAACATATCTTAATCTGTTACTAGGGGGCATCTCAATAAAATCCATCTGTATCCTTGTGAATGGACCTCCTTCTCGTCCTATTGTTCCTAGACTCACTACTGTTTTTCTTCCTGGGTTAAATTGTTGACAAATAAGACATCTTTGACAAAGACTTTCAGCAATGGCTCTGAATTTTGGATTATACCAAGTTTGTCTAAAAAGTCTGATCATTGCATCTCTCCCAATATGAGCTTGTCCATGGTACATCCGTGCCATGTCTGCAATCATGCTATCAGGCATAACTGGTCTTTCATCTCTGTATACCCACACTCCATTATCTTCCTGTCTTCTACATCCTGCTTTAATCCAGTAATCCTTTTCCTCATCTCTTGCTGTTTCTTGTAACTGCCTTACTTCATCCCATGTTTCGACTGCATTAGTGAAAAGCAAAGGACAAGAGACATGCTCCCTTTCTCTATTTCTGTTCAGGGACGCCATGTTTTCCGCACAATATCTAGCGATCTCGTCAGCATAATTATTGCCGACCGCTATGTAATCTTCGTTTTTCTTATGCGCCTTGCACTTCACTACAGCTATTTGTTTAGGCAGCTGTATCGCCTCAAGCAGTTTTTTAACATAATCTCCATTTCTGATAGGTGTTCCTGCAGATGTCAAAAATCCTCTTTGTGACCAAATCTGGCCAAAATCATGTACGATGCCGAAACCATATTGGCTATCGGTCACAATCGTGATTCGTACATTTTTCCCCAATTTACATGCTTGAATCAAAGCAATTAGTTCCGCAACTTGGGCAGACCTAACTCCTTTCAGACAAGACGCTTCCATTACAGTTGCCACTGTGCATACTGCATAAGCTGCGCTTAACACTCCTTCCTTTGTGCGTAAACATGAACCATCTACAAACATGACATAATCGGATTCCTTTAACGGTTCATCTTTTATGTCAGCTCTTGGTTTTGTGCAATATTCCAGCACATTCAGACAATCATGATCTACTTCATTTTGTTCAATTATACTCTCTTCATCTGGCAATGATGTCGAAGGATTTACATTTATGCATCTATCTATGGTCACATTTTCTGCACTCAAGATGACTTTTTCGTACTTAGTCAGCCGACTATGTGTCATGTACTGTGTTTTTGTTCTTGTCAAAAGAATTTCTACTGAATGGGGAACATATACTCTCAGTGGATACCCCATCACTATACCTTCACTTTGTTCCAGACTTACACAAGTAGCAGCAACTGCTTTCAAACATCCAGGCAATGCCTTTGCTATAGGATCTAAAACAGCTGAAAAGTAAGCTATAGGCCTCTTCATGGTGCCATGTTTTTGTACTAGTACTGAAAATGCACATCCATCTCTTTCACTGCAGTATAACTCAAAATCTTTCTCATAATCTGGCATGCCTAATGCAGGGGCCTCACACAGTTTCCTTTTCAATTCTTTGAAAGATTTCATTTCTTCTTTGTTTAACTCAAAAGGGTCTTTTACATCTTTCTTTGTCAATTTTTGTAATGGTTTTGCAATCAAAGAAAATCCACTTATCCATTGTCGACAATATCCAACCATTCCCAAAAACATTCTTACCTCTCTTTGAGTCATTGGTGCTCTCATTCCTTGAATCATTCTTACTCTTTCTGTCGCTATTTTCCGCACTCCTTTCTCAATTTTATGTCCTAAATACTGGACTTCTTTCTGACAAAACTGTAATTTTGAAGGGGACACCTTATGTCCTCTTTTCTCCAAATGGTTCAGTAAAGCAATTGTGTCACTTACACATGCCTCTTTGGTTTTCGATGCCACCAATAGGTCATCGATATACTGCACCATCACTGATTTTTCTGGCATTTTTAAATCTTCCAGAGATTTCTTTAGAATCTGATTAAAAATTGAGGGGCTCTCTGTATACCCCTGAGGAATTCGGCACCATGCCAAAATACGCTCTCCAAAACGGAATGCAAATAATGGCTGGCTATCTGGATGCAAAGGAATAGAGAAAAATGCATGACACAAATCTATCACAGTGTACCACTCAGCTTCATGCGGAATTTGATATAGAATCACTGCAGGGTTTGGCACTATTGGACAGCATGGTACAACTATTTTGTTGATCTTTCTCAAATCCTGTACTATTCTGTATGTTCCATTTGGCTTTTTCAGTCCCATAATAGGTGAATTACATGGACTGCTCATGATTTCTTTCAGAATTCCCTGTTCAATCATCTTATTTATCACAGGAGTTATTCCTTCAATTATTTCTGGAGTTAATTTGTACTGTGGCGTGTTTGGATAACTTATCCCTTCTTTCACTGTCACTTTTACAGGATCAACTTCTCTCATTAATCCAATGTCTTCTCCTGTAAAATCCCACACACTTTCTTTCACTGCACTTCTTAACTCTTCTGGAAGTTTTCCTGCATCAAATGCAGGAAACAACCCATTCATTTCAGGTTCCTGATTCATCAAAGTTACTTTATACAAAGCATCTTCATCTGAAGTCTGAAAACCAATTCCATCTGGTGTACAATAAATTGTGCAATTCATTTTACACAAGAGGTCACGACCTAGAAGATTTACAGGACTACAATCGCACACTACAAATTTATGCATTTTCCTAAAAGAACCAATTTTTACTTCTACCAATTCAGTAAGTGGGGTTTTAATCTGCTGATTGGCAACTCCTACCACTTGGATGCATTCACCTGAGAGAGGAAGGTTCGGAATTTCCACTGACCTAACAGTAGAACGGGTAGCTCCAGTATCGACAAGGAATGTTACGTTTGCTCCATTCACTTCTCCATCCACAAAGGGACCAGACTGATCTACCTCTAGAGTTGCGCCAAGCACGCATTCTTTCCCCTCTCTTGCGCACCGTCAGAAACTTTCATCCGGGTCATCCTCACTCTGATGCAACCAATACTGGGAAATGTTAGCTGCTCTCGGCAACTGTGTTACCTGCTCTCCTCTGTAGAATCCTGTTTCTGTACTGTATCTTTGCTGGTTAACAGTGTTGGGAAGTGGTGGTTGTGGCACCTGACTTTGTTGAACAACTACCTCATTCTGCACCTGTGGAGTTAATGATTGATGTTCCGGATTAGGTTTAGGTGGGAACTTACACTCATTTCTCCAATGCCCTAATTTTCCGCAATTATGACATGGCCATTTCTTCTTTGCCTCTTCTAGACTCACTTGTCCTTTTCCTTTACCTATATTTGGTCGCATCTTATTTTGTCCTGATTCGTTTCCATTATTATTATCCAATTGAGCTTCTTGTTTTTCTGCCACTTTCACTTGTGCCCACATTGCTTTTTCTTTCAACTTACGCTGTTTACTCTCTATTTCATCACTACAATACTTAGCATACCTCAGCACCTCATCTACACTTGCATTCTGCCAGTTTATCATATGTTGCTTAATCATATCACTTATTTCTTGTTTCAAGCCAAATACAAATCGGTATACAAAATGACTCATATCCTTCTCACTTAACTCCTCATAACCACTATACTGTTTGAAAACCAACAACAATCGCTCATAATATGCATGTACACTCTCTTTGCTTTCCTGTGTAGTTCTATCAATCTTAACCCAATCTGTCTCTTTTGGAGGAATCTTATTTTTCAAAAAGGTAATCACCTTATCATATTTCTTCATTACATCTGGTCCTGGAGCTCCTGTCTTAGGATCTCTTGGATATTCTGTAGTTGGCCAGTCAACTGTAATCTTACATTCTGACCACAGATCCGTTGGTACTACTATGTCAAACAATCCATCCAAATCTATCCACAACACTTTCGAGACCTTTACAAACCTTTCTACCTGTCGGTACCACTCAACTGGCTTTTCTCTTAACTTTGGAAAGTCATTTGTAAATGACAGGATGTCCTGCCTAGTCCAGGGAACATGCACATAACTACCACCTGGAGTTTCTCTCATAGGGTACTCTTTAACAACATGTTCCTTTTCTGTTATCATAAAAGCCAATGAACCTTTGTCTACACTTTTCTCATTCTTCTTTGTCCATCTAACCTTCCATCTGTCCACATCACCCCATTTTCTCAACAAAACAATCAACTCTTTTATCTGTGTCAGCCTTCCTGCTGTATTCAAATTTCCAATATCTTTTTCACAAAAATCTACTCTGTATGGTTTCTGCAACGTTTTTACTTTTGCAAAATCTATTCCAATCTCACCGGCCACTTCTTCTAGTTTGTCATGTAAATTCTTTGCTCTCCATGTTATACTTTTGCACAGAAACATTATTTCATCATCCTGATAATTCTTTATCTTTTCTGTACCAATCGTTCCTAGAATTAATTCTTCCATGTCAATCTTCAATCTGATCACATCTAATGGTTTTTCTTCCGTTTCTTTTATTTTAAAAGCTTTTATCCACTCATTTAACTCATCAGGAGTCGGACCTATAGGAGTACTATTTATTTCTGTCCAATTTCCACTCTTTTCAGGTGTCACCGTTGCAGATTCAGTTACCATAGGCATTTTCCTACCGCTACACTCATTCACTGTCAAATTTTCAGGTGGACTTGGTCTGTAAACACTAGTCAAATTGCTCGTACCTGGACTTGTTTCTATTCTTTCCTTTTCTCTTTGGAATTGCGAACTCAAGGGAATCACCAAAGATCGTTCATCAATTTTCTGATTCTCGAAAACTGGTATTACTGGACCTATTGTTACGGGTACGGTAACTGCTTCCATATTCTTTGTTAATTCTCTAATTTTCTCAGTTAGTTCTTTTGTTGTCCTTGCCAATTCTCTTGCACTATCATTTTCTATTCCCTCAATTTGGGAAGTTCTTATTTGTTCTTGTGACCTATTTATTTGTTGTCTTTTTCTGGACTTTCATTTCGCATAGCTTCTATTGGTGGCGCATTTGGTGTCACCACTGTAGAATTCTGCTGATACGGAGGTGGATTTTTATTTAATATATCTTCCAGCAACTCGTCATCCGTTTCGCTCTCATGCATATACTTTTCTCTCTCTAAATGTTTCTTTTTCTCAGTCCGTTTTTTCTTAGTCCCTTCCTCAACTGTAAAAGCTGGAAACAAACCTCCTGTCATGTTAGCACATCTCCATCGTTTTATTCTGTCCTCATGATTCATTCCCCACATTCTTCCGGGCACGAACTCATAACCTTTCATACCTCTGAATCTTTCTTTCTCGTACATCTCATCTTCCCATTCTGTTAAAGCCTCAAACTGTGTCGGTCTAGGTCTAGGTTCCAATTTAAGCATCTTTTCTTTTAAATTCCGTAAAATCGCTACATTAAAAGAACCATTTTCAGGAAAAGCCAATGCTCCATCATTCTTTGTATATTTTACCCAATTATCCAACCATATACACGTATGATATCCATATTTCAGCATCATATGTGAAGCTGCTGATTTTGGCGGAGGAATTACTTGTCCCTCTCTAGTCACAACCTTTTTGTCTTTCTTAAAGAAATTCTTTAATTTCGTTGTCCATGACGTTCTCTCCCTTTCATACTCGTAATATGGCATGTTTTCTATTTGTTTTCTCTTTACTCTAACGCTGTTTCTGTGTACGGAACTTCGTCCAATTACAGCGCGATTCACACTAACGTACCAATCAGAACAATTTCCACCGTCCGCGAACCAACCAATCCTAGCGCGGCACTTTTCTACGTCACTCCTGCTCTGTATTCACGTGACTAGTGCACTGACCAATCCTAGCGCGGCACTTTTTCACGTCACTTCTACTCTTTACCCCTCCTTTACAAAATTTATCGGCAATTTTTCTTTTTACAGTTTTCTTCGTTAGTTACAACAAATAAACAATTCCATAGTCTGATTCGCTAAACAAAGTGACAGCTTTGTCCTTTTACACAAGAATCCTGTTTTTCCAGTAGGCAGCGCTTACCTCTACCCTACCACAGAATTATTTGCTTTTGCCGATAAAGTAGCACTTCCCTCTACCTTACCCTTCTTTCAAACAAACAATTTACTCGTTTCTCTGGGGATAAGACACATGTGGAGACTAGGCTCCTGAGAATTAAGGCCAAAGTTTCACAAGTAAACGTGATTTGCTATTTCATTTACACACTTTTCACACCGAAATCCCTAACATAACACAACCTGCGTTATAACCAAAAATGAATTCAGACCATGTACCAAATTCCATGTGACTTCTCTTGCCACACGTGTTCCACTTCCTACATCCCAGAAGCGTGAAAACTTACATATAACATAACGTGACTCAACATATAGTGGTAGTCATCAAAATAATCAATAATCAATAAACAATAATCACTAAACTAATCTATAGAAAACCATAACTCTGCTACCAAGAAATCTGATGCAGCGCGTACAATAAAAACTATCCTCCTCCCAGGTTACTTATAGGTCATCCAGGGGCAAACTATATTTCTCATATCCACATGACGACGGGGCCCATAAACATCGCCTAAACACACACACACACACACTCCTGGATTTCCTTTTACACCTTTATGAATTTCTGTACTCCTAGGAGAAGCATGAGAACTAAATGGAGAACACCATTTTGTGTACCGCTGGAAGAGCAAGGATATCTATTTACCTTAATTTGTCACTTTCTTTTAGTTATTTCTTAAGATATTCCTGCTCATTGTTTTGTCGATGAATCATTCATTTAAGAAATTAGTTCATAGTGATTAAGACCAGCTGAATCACAATCAACCAATTACTCATGTCACAATCATTTAGGAAAATAACCACTAAGTCATTTTGGTTTTAAAGAACCTTAAATTTTATATAATTTTAAAAGCATGAAAAAGATTTAATACTTTATTCAATTATTCATTTTAAATTCACAATTTTATTAAGCATAATCAATTTATTGCAGAAAGGAAATTTTGTCATGAAGCCAAAAACCTTAGTTACCTGCCTAGCTTCCTAATTTAGCCTAATGATTTCTAACCTAACTTTGGGATTAGAAATAGCCTGATTCTCATACTCAACTGTAAAGTTAAGACAGCAACAGCAACTTCAGCTCGTCAGCATCAGCTACCTGCAACCCGTCTCCTCTACTGCAACCACGACTCTCGAACTGCAACTGACTGTGACTGCAACCGCGACTGACCCCCTCCCACTAAGAGTAGGCCCTCTTATACCCTAATTCTAACTTTGCTAACTAACTGTTGCAACATTAATATCACGCTTTTCTTTCATTGGTCCATGCATGTCAGCTTATTCATTCTTTAATCAAGTTCTCTTGGATTCAAGGGTCCTTGGATCATTTCCTTTCCCATACGCTTAAACATTTCCATCCGATTCGATCAGTCCATTTGTATCTTCTTTTGACACATTCAAGAACTCCGCAGTCATTGTCCTTTCTCTTGGGCTCCTTTCCCACGGACTCTCTCCTGATCATCACGGCACACTATCAGTTCAATTAGGTCACACCAGCCTTGACCATTCCTTGCATCCTAGCCTCTCAGAGACATCACGAGGCTCCAGATTTCTTCAATCTCATCCCGTACCACGTGTCCCCTTGCGCCTGCGCACATCTTCCCACTGGCGGCCATTTTATCTCGCCACTCGGTTCTACTTTAGAAGCACTAATTTGAGGCAAATAAAACATAATTAAAATAGAGAAAAATATCCCTTTCGTTTCCCTCCCGTCTACGTACCCCAATTAGTTGTTACCTAGCAAAAAGCGACATTTAAGCTGCTCCTTACTTACCATCACTATTGTTTTTGCAACGACACATTTTATTTCTATGAAGCACAAACATGCATTTATTTTATTTAGTACGCTTTTTATTCTTACGTTATGATTAGACACACGGACATTCATTAATAGATTATTTAGCACATACATTGGCATATTACCATTCCCACATATACAATGTTGATTAGTACATTTAAACGAACATTTTTAATTAATTAATTATATAATTTGTTAGGGGTTAAATTTTTTTATTTTTACTGCTCCATCAATACCCACCAAGGACAATACCCACTTAACCCAGCGAGCAAGGATAGGGGGAGAGACAGATTTGTGTTTTTTCTGGAAGAGAAAAGGAGTTGGGTGTCTGAGGGCATTCGACTAGGTCTGCTCATATATTTTGAGGCATTGTCCAACACATAGTTTGGGTTGATTCGGAAAGTAGGGATAAAACACAGATGTCAAATATGTCTTAGTGCACCTACGGACTGTAAACAGGGCACCTTTGGGCGTAAATTGGCGAGAGGAAATATCTAATGCTCTAACATAAGACAAATGTTTGATGAAAATCCGACATATTAACATAGTAAGTTTAGCTGATAAAATTTTTAGTCAAAGGCTGGTATTATCAGGACATGAGAGAAACAATTTCAAGTCCACATTTACATCCAACAAAGTACTGTACTTAGGAAGATTGCAAAATTTTACTCCCTTCAACAGTCGACAGACGAGCCGATGTTCTCCCACCAGTTTTCCATTGATGTAGGGATGATTAGTAGAGATGGCAGATCTGTACAAGCAGAAAAGGGATCTAAATCCCCAATGCCATCTTTATCATGGTCTGAATCCAAATTGCCCATATCATCATCTGTATTATTAATCTGTGATATTATAATAGTTGACGATTGTACATCAATATGTTTTAACTTAGATTTACGCTTGCCGTTAATATTATTATTGTTCTTATTGTTAACTCTATTCTCCTCCTAAATAGGAGGCCTGGAAGGAACCAAGTCCTCTGTCAAAAGTGAGGAATCCTCAACAGTCCGAAGCACAGTGGTATTTTTTGAATTGGCTTTTAAATTAGACTAAAGGGAAAACCATTGCTTTGCGCTTTCTGCTTTCCCCCATGGAATGGGGCAAAATCATCCTGGAAATTAAGTTTATCACAGAGTTTTCAATATTCCTAGTTACTTTGTCCATAGAGGCTGCCACAGACTGTTCCACAGAAGCCTGTATAAAATCATTTAAACTGTCCTCAGGAGACTCCTCACCTTCCTCATTGTCATTTAGAAAGGGAGAGCTATCTCCATGTTCAAATATGGGCTAAAAATAGAGAAATGCACAACTGTTTCACTAAGGGTAAAAAAGAATAAATGATAACCGGGAGAGAAGAGATAAATCCCTCCTTATGGGCACGGACGAGGCTGCAAAACCCGAGGAAGTAAGGCAAAGGAACGGGAACAAAAAGCCACGCCTCTGGGCGGAGAAGAGACTCGCGTTGGAGCAAAACACCGACCGGAGCCTGAGAGGATGTTGCAATGGTGAGGGAAAGGAAATTCGACCCAAATAATGGCAAGTGAGTCTGAGTTGGAGACAGAAGTGCTCTTCTCAGACTGCGAGCCAAATGGCAACCATGGTCAGAGGTGCGCAGTGCAGGAGAGACAGAGCATGAGGACGAGAGCGCTTGAGGCAGTGCGGCAACGTGCTGACGGGGAACAGTAAAACACCACAAATGTAAGCAATAGCATTCAAAATAGAGAAAATAAATATTCATATAAACCAAATGTAGTATAATGTAAGTAATGAAAAGAGAAATACTTATCTTTACTGTGAGCAGCAAGAAAAGAGGGTTGTTCGCAGTCAAGCTAGGTAATATAGGTGTTGCTAGATAGCTATTGGCTGTTATATGTACTAGGTTCTTTATTCCATTGGCTGCGTTTCCCAAGCCTTATTGGATTTGTAGTTATTTCTCGATATTTTGACTGCTGCTATTAAAAATAAAGCAAGATTAGAAAGCATAATAGGAGCCTCCGGTCTTGCAATAAAATGGAGATTTACTTGATGATGTTCGCAGAAGAGGCAATGACTACATTCCCCTTTACTCCCTGATGCTGAGCTCTCTTACCATAACAGCACCAGGGCTAAAGGAGAAGCCAGCGTGGTTACCACACTCTTCAATCTTCGTGGGTTTCTGATCAGAACTCGGATTTTTTGCAGGCTTACATCCTCCAGAGGAACAACAGAGTGTGCGCTTGAGTGAGGAACAGCTTGTTGGGGTCACTAAGAACCCCCATTTCTAACTTACTGATATAAATTCCACTCTGTAATGCAGCGAGTGCTATAGAGCGGTGCAATTTTGGAATAGCTCTGCTGGAGGGCTGGCAGTACTCCTAGGTAAAAACCTTACACACTGCCTCTACCGGAGAGGAATTCATTTTTGTAACTCTTCTCTGCTGGGTGTACTACCCAAGAAGCAAATGATACCACTTTGTCTGTTGTGTAAGGTGTTCCACAGGCTTTTGTCTGTGACTTGTGGTAAGATATCAGAATTCATAAAGTGAGAGGTGGAAGTGAAATGAAATGGCACATATTCAAATGAGAAAGAGTAGCTACCGGTCTGATGCATATTGCACTTGAGCTGTTTCCACACCTTTGTGCTGGAATGTTGACTTTCGTATAGTCTGCTTTTTGATAGAGTTGTGAGTCAATATATACAGTGTCCATATTTCTTTTCAATATTGCTACACAGCAGGATGATTTTGTATCTGGTTGCAGTGTAAGTTCTGCAAGTGTTCTGGTCCCCTCATGGTTAAACAAGTAACACACTGCAGCTTCGACATGTGCACATTGTTATTTCTACTGCTCCAGGTCTGTGTGACATCTGACCTATGGCCCCCAACCTCTGACTTATAACTCTGCTTTACATCATGCCATATGTGTTATTGTAATCTTACTGTTATGTTATTATTAGCAAGTTGAAATAGTTCACTCAAATTTTATATATATATGCTGCATATATATGTTAGTGATGCCCACCATTACCAATAGGTCCTATAAATGAGACTGGCTGATGAGGGTTTTGAACCCGAAACCGGTCCCAGGATGCTTGTTTCCACACCTAAAGTGTGTGCCATGTCTTGTTTCCACACCTAAAGTGTGTGCCATGTCTGTGACCCCCCTTTTACTGCATGTCAGTCACCCCTAAGGTAGGCCCTAGCTAGCCCTATGGGCAGGGTGCATTGTAGGTAAAAGGTAGGACATGTACCTTAAGTGTGTGACATGTCCTGGTAGTGACAAACAGCCATTTTGGTTTCTCACTGCTGTGAGGCTGCCCTCCCATAGGAATGCATTGGGGATTCCCTGATAAGTGTTTCAGTGGTAATTCCTGATATGAGAGACATGGCTTGGCAGTTCGGGCTGGACTGTTCCCATGAGGCACAGGGTCAGACTGATTTGCATATGGCCATGTCTGAACTGGGGTGGTGGAGTGAGCTAAAGAATGATGATGGATTAAACCCAGATCAGTTGACTGGGGGTGAGTGTTTGATTTGCTCTAACGCTCCATCCATCATCCCCTTTAGTATCGCTACAATAATAACATAACACATGTATTTGTAAAGCACACGTTCACCCATAGGTATCTTGGTGCTGAATAACAGATGTTTATTGTTACCCAACTCAATGGTACTCATTTTATCGACTTCAGATGGATGAAAGGCTGAGTGGACCCGCTGGGATTTGAACCTGTGACCATGAAACGCATTAGTCCACTGAGCCACCAGACCCAGCAATGATAACACATTTATACTGGTGTATTTCACACTACTGTTCTCACAACACGTCATCAGAGACGTTTTAATGCATGGGCAGAGTGGGCTCTGGCCCAGTGACACAGGCTTTCATGGGGCCCCTGATAGAGTTAGCTCTGTTCTGCAGAGCCCTGCCCTAATGACCTTGAATATTTCTTAAACAGGTTTTTTAAATACTGTTTTCCTTTAATTTACTTTTGATGTGGGTGATGTGTGAGAGTCCAGTAAAGACATTTTGCAGATACATGTTGTGCTTATGTTTCATGCAACATCCATGAAAAGTTTTTTTTTAGATCAAAACAGGGCCTCACATATGAGAAATGGAAGGATGTCACAGAGATTATTTGCAGTAAGGCTGGTGAGCTGCTGCTGTGTTACAATATTGAAAACACACATCACTAGCCCTGAAAATGACATGCAAACACATTTAGAATTGGGAAGAGTGTTTCTCTGCACTGTCAGGGACCTAGCAAAGAAGGAATGAAAGAGTTGAAATTCGATCATAAATTCAAAGCTGTTCTGAACAGTGGCCCCCAAAATACGTTTGGCCCAGGGCTCCCAAAATCCATAAGATGTCCCTGCACGTCATGATTATAAGAGCCCCTTTTCATACATCCCACTGTGGAAGGAAACATTGTTAGGGCACTATGTTCGGTCTTTCAGCAAAGAGGGTTGATAAGAGCAGGGGGAAACATGCACAATTGCAGTTGGCATTTGTTGCGAACATAGATGTGTGAGAACTGTGGGCTGTCTCAGTGCAGGATAGATTCAGCCTTGATCTCTGATATGCAGGTAATGTATCCCATCACTCCTACTGGCAGATTACGAGCTTTTACCCATCAGGGCTGGGATATCTAGGAAGCGCTATGCACACTGGTATGATACTGAGTCTATACATTCTGTATTCGTTCTTTATATTCACAGTTGTCAGTAAATTAGTGATTTTCCTAACCATTTTGCTACATATGTTTTGTGCTAACGTGACCTATAAGAAAAGCATTTAGCATAGCAATACAAATCTGTATGTTTCCTTTTGTGTGCTTGTTGGACTTGGCCCTTTTTGCAGGGTCCTTCCTGAACTTTTTGCTTTCCTCCTAGCCTTTTTTCTGACATGGTGTTGGTGGTTTTAGGACTATGGGCACTTTAGCACTGCTGTCCAGTGTAAAGTGCGTGCGCTCTCTGTGGTTATCATGGTAAGATTGGTCTACACCTTTTTGGCATATTTAATTTACATATCAGTCCCTTGTAAAGTGGTATCTCAGATACCCAGGGCCAGTAAATTAAATGCTACTGGTGGGCTTGCAGCGCTGATTGCGCCACCCACCAAAGTAGCCTTTCAAACCTGTCTCAGGCCTCTGCCATTGCAGGGCCTGTGCGCGCAGTGTTACTGCCGCTGTGGCGTGGCACCTAAAGTGTGTGCCATGTCTGTGACCCCCCTTTTACTGCATGTCAGTCACCCCTAAGGTAGGCCCTAGCTAGCCCTATGGGCAGGGTGCATTGTAGGTAAAAGGTAGGACATGTACCTTAAGTGTGTGACATGTCCTGGTAGTGACAAACAGCCATTTTGGTTTCTCACTGCTGTGAGGCTGCCCTCCCATAGGAATGCATTGGGGATTCCCTGATAAGTGTTTCAGTGGTAATTCCTGATATGAGAGGAGCAGCGTGGTCAGGTTTGGTATGGTTGGAATAGTAATAATAAATGCTGCGCAATGGTGTGCGCAGATTTATTATCACTATTTTAGAAGTACCACTTTTAGAAGTTGGCATTTCTGTGTGCTATGTGTCTGCCTGCCTGATGTGGATTGCATGTCTGGCTTTGGAGTGACAGGGGCTGGTGAGGTGTGTGTGGCTCCAGGGAGGGCAGGGTGAGTCAGTGCTAGGCTGAATGGGAGACCTGCATTTGGAGTAGTGGGAGGAGCAGTCCCCTGCTCCTGAATAGGTCTGTGCCTGCCTAGGTGAATGCTGGCTCCGCCCCCCTGTGGTGTGTCTGATGACCGAGCCCCCACCTGACAATAGGGAAGAGGAGCCCTGTAAACAGAGTGCTCCAAAACCCCCCAGAACCAGTTCAGGCTGGTTCCCCCAAGCCCTGTGCCAAGGGCAAGAGAAAGGAAAGTGGTGCTTTGTGTGCTTCCTTGGGACCTGTTGCTGCTAGGCCCCAGGAGGAACCGCCACGAGGGACCGCCTCCCTGCCGGAGGGCCCTGTGTGCTGGCCTGCCTGGGCCCAGCCTTTGCCCTGGGACTGTTGGTGGCACAGCGCCTCGTGAACGCTGCACCTTGACTGTCGGTGGCTTCAGGACAGGAGGAGTGCCTGTGCCGCTGCAGCGCTGAGCTGCAATCGATTATGAGGGAATCCCGTCGTGGGGATTCCCCCGCACTGCTGGATGGGAGGCGGGAGCCCACCCCTCATTTTGTGTTTTACAGCGGGAACCCACCCCGCATTTGGTGTTCCACAGTGGGAGCCTACCCCGCATTAGTGTTTTATTTTACAGCGGGAGCCCACCCCGCATTTGTGTGCCGGTGTGGTTCACCACCACGACCCGGGGCAGAGCTGTTCCCTGAAGGAGTACGGGAGCCTACCCCACCTCCGTGACCGCAGCGGAGAAGAGAAGCTGCCCGACAGGAGGAAGTCAGGCAAGCTCGTGCCTGTTTGAAGGCGGGACTTCCATGACAGGAGGAAGCCCCGCGGCTGAGGTACAGAGGCGGCGGGGACGACACCGGCGGAGACCTCGCTCCGCGTCCCGCCCCCACCGTGTCTGTCGAGAGGGCCTGACACCACCAACAGAGGAGCCCCAGTGAGTGGGGCTGCCCGCAAGCCTGTCTTTGTTTTCTCGTGGTGCTGAGAGCGGCACCCAAAGAGCCCCGGAGTGGGGCTGCCAAGACACTGTGGTGCCTAATGATCCACAGCTGCACCGCAGTTGCGGGCAGCTGCAACGTTGGGGGCAATTTGGTGTTCGGAGTCCCGGAGTGGGGCTCCCCAGGCACAGTGGTGCCAGAGCTAATTTCCTACAGCTGCCCCACCGGATAGAGGGCAGCTGCAACAAAGGGGGCATTTTTGATTTCTGCAAATGAGAAAGGAGTGAGATACACTCCTCTGCCCCAGCGCGTTGCGCACTTGGCTTTTGCTGCATTGGCAGCCAGAGGGCCAGTGAAAGGCCCTACCTTATGCCCTGACATTCTGGACAAAGGGCATTGGGCCCCCCTAGAGAAGGCCTGTTGGTCTGGGGGTCATTTCAGGGTGTATGCTAAGGTGCTGTGTGCACTTTATCTGTGGTACTGGGGTGCAGTACTCATGTTCTAGGCATAACGTGCTTATTCCTAATGTGGTTTATTCCTAATGTGTCTATCCCTACTGTGATGCCTATGACATAATGTGTTTATGCTTAGGATATCTATGCATAATGTGTTTATGCCTAATGTGATGCGGACATAATGCGTTTATGTTGCTAGTGATAATGCTGAGTTCATTATTGTGCCAGTAGTTACCGGTTGGGTTTTACAATTGCTACTAGTGCTTTCTAAAGGTTCTGACAGTGGCCCGATTGGCCCTGTCCTGTATATAATCCCCTGTGAATATTGCCCAGTGCCAGTTGGCACAGTGTATATTGTGTGAATATGATTCTAATGTGTTTTGGATAATACAAAGGCTATTTTTATATAACCTTGTGTGTGGAGTTTCTTTTGTGGTGTGCCTAGCGTGTTGCTGCTGTGTGTGTGTGTTGCGCAAACGCTTTACACATTGCCTCTGGGATAAGCCTGACTGCTCGTGCCAAGCTACCAAGGGGGTGAGCAGGGGTTATCTTCAGCATGTAACTCCCTTGCCCTGAATACAGTGGTGGTTTCTGCCTGGCTTAGGCACTTGCCCTAGCCAACCAGAAATCCCATTTCTATCATTGGTTGTCAGCGGTGAGGATAGGACTTGCGTTTGCGCAATACCACAGCGACAACTGGTTGCACTACAAGCTCTGCATTTAGAGAATCACATGTTTGGGGATTATTTTTCCTGATTATTTTTTTCCTCCTTAAAAGTGTCATTTTTAAATTGTGTTTTCTGCTCTCTTTAAAGTTTGGTGGCAGAAGGGAGAAAATGACAGGGCAGGGGACGCCAGTAGGTAGGGAGGATCCCATAGATAGGGAGTCCCTGGCTGGGTCCAGTGCCGGGGGCAGTGCCCCATCCCTTTCCCTGTTCCCAGAGGAGTGGGTGAATAGGAGGGAAGAAAGGGAGCATCAGCTTGCGTTGGAAAGGCTCAGGTTGGAGCTAGCGCAGCTGGGTGTGGAGGAGAAAAAGCTAGAGACTGAGAGGGTCTTAGCTCAGGAGAGGATGGCGGAGGCAGAGAGGGCCTTTGCCAGAGAAAAACTAGCTCTGGAGGGTAGGTTATCCCCTGAGTGCAGTTTTAGTTGTCTGGATTCACCGGTGAGGGTGGAGTCCAGTGGTGGCAGCAATATGGAGTCCAGTGCAGGAAGTCCCACTCCCAGATCCCAGAGCGTGGTACTTAGTTCCCAGGAAGAGGGTGTCACAACTGAAGGGTATAGGTTGAGGTTCAGGGGCAGTAGGAAACTGTCTCACCAGTCTTGGGGGGAGTTTGTGGATGAATGTTGTGATGCACTGAAAGGTTGGGTGATGAGTAGCACAGCAAATGATTTTGAAGGGCTGTTCAATCTGGTTGTCAGAGAGCACATGTTCAGTAATTGTTTTCTGGGGTTACGCCAACACTTGTTGGAGTGTGAGTTCTCTGATCCCAGGGAGCTTGCACGGGAGGCAGACCTCTGGCTGTGTGATGGAGGGTCTGAAGAGGCATTGGGTAGTGATCCTAAAAGGAGTGTCTCAGGTATCTTCTGGTCCTGTGTGGTGGGAGAGGTTCAGAGTAGCCCAGCTAGGTCCCGGTGTAGTGGGAGGGGTGTAGGGGCTCACGTCCTGTCTCATTGGAGAAGGAGTGAGTGTGGGCTGTGTCCCAAGGTGCCCGACACCCAGTCTCAGGGCCTGGAGGGTTCCCTAAGGGAACGCCAGGTTGGGGGCCTAGGCTGTACTAGTAGGCCATTTGAGGGGGATCTCCTAGTGTCAGGAGGACCTGAAGCGTCTTTAAACGGAGCTCCAGTGGTTCTGGTGTTTGGCGGAGCCGCTCCTAAGTGGAGGGTGCAGAAGTCCAGATTGAGGGGTGAGAGGGGGATGTGTTCCCCAGTGGGAGAACCAGTGGGTCAGGGGCCAGCCAGAAGGGCTGAGCCTCATAGGAGTGACCATAGTGACACCACTTCTGTCCTGGGGGATCTTCGCGCACTGTCAGATGGACAGGGGTCGGGAGATCTGTGCCAGGCAGACTGTCACACAACACGTGAGTCATGTGTTACCCTCGGGGGGATACTGTGTGCATCCTCAGAAGTGCTGGCGTGCCAGGCAAGTGCTCAGCCGTGGGGTTTAGCCCCTAGGTTGGGAGGCCAGGTTCAGGTTCTGCCTGACCTAGAGGGAAGGACATCTGTAAGCAGTGTCCTGACCGGTTTGTCTTCCAGGGGTACCACTCCAGGCGGGAGGGTGCAGAACTCTGGAAGGGGGTGCAGAGGGAAGATCCCTCGCCTCTGACCCCGGTGCAACCTGAGGGTTTAGACCCTAGGTTGGGAGACCAGTTGCTAGAGAGAGGTCCTGAACTGGTGGGAGAGTTGTGTTCTGAGGAAGCCTCTCCAAGGAGGAGAGTGCGGGACCCTAGAAGGAGAGGTAGGGGGAGGAGAGCCTCGCCCGTGACCTCTGGTCAGCCTCAGGGTACGGACCCTAGGTTGGAGGGTCAGTGGCAGTTTAGAACTGCACTGATGAGAGGAACAGTGGAGAATGGTTACTATGTGCCAGGGGCTACTGCCCCCCACTCTGTGAGATGGCAAGGACCGGAGATATCTGGATGGCCTAGGGCCTGGACCTGGCCGCGGACAACTAGGGAGTACCAGTGGGGTAGCTTAGTTGGTCCTGGGAGCTTTGACAGAGGGAACCACATGGGTTCAGAATGGCGTAGAACTGGAGTGTGCCCCTGCGGTTGTGGGCCTGCGTCCATGTTCTATCGCCCAAAGCAGGGAAGCCCATCAAGGTGGTGATTGGTCTACCCTGCGTTTTGGCTGGAAGGGGGTTGTGTTGGACTTGGCCCTTTTTGCAAGGTCCTTCCTGAACTTTTTGCTTTCCTCCTAGCCTTTTTTCTGACATGGTGTTGGTGGTTTTAGGACTCTGGGCACTTTAGCACTGCTGTCCAGTGTAAAGTGTGTGTGCTCTCTGTGGTAAACATGGGGAGATTGGTCTACACCTTTTTGGCATATTTAATTTACCTATCAGTCCCTTGTAAAGTGGTATCTCAGATACCCAGGGCCAGTAAATTAAATGCTACTGGTGGGCTTGCAGCGCTGATTGCGCCACCCACCAAAGTAGCCTTTCAAACCTGTCTCAGGCCTCTGCCATTGCAGGGCCTGTGCGCGCAGTGTTACTGCCACTGTGGCGTGGCACCTAAAGTGTGTGCCATGTCTGTGACCCCCCTTTTACTGCATGTCAGTCACCCCTAAGGTAGGCCCTAGCTAGCCCTATGGGCAGGGTGCATTGTAGGTAAAAGGTAGGACATGTACCTTAAGTGTGTGACATGTCCTGGTAGTGACAAACAGTCATTTTGGTTTCTCACTGCTGTGAGGCTGCCCTCCCATAGGAATGCACTGGGGATTCCCTGATAAGTATTTCAGTGGTAATTCCTGATATGAGAGAAGAAGCGTGGTCAAGTTTGGTATGGTTGGAATAGTATTAATAAATGCTGCGCAATGGTGTGCGCAGATTTATTATCACTATTTTAGAAGTGCCACTTTTAGAAGTTGGCATTTCTGTGTGCTATGTGTCTGCCTGCCTGATGTGGATTGCATGTCTGGCTTTGGAGTGACAGGGGCTGGTGAGGTGTGTGTGGCTCCAGGGAGGGCAGGGTGAGTCAGCGCTAGGCTGAATGGGAGACTGCATTTGGAGTAGTGGGAGGAGTAGTCCCCTGCCCCTGAATAGGTCTGTGCCTGCCTAGGTGAATGCTGGCTCCACCCCCCTGTGGTGTGTCTGATGACCGAGCCCCCACCTGACAATAAGGAAGAGGAGCCTGTAAACAGAGTGCTCCAAAAAACCCCAGAACCAGTTCAGGCTGGTTCCCTCAAGCCCTGTGCCAAGGGCAAGACAAAGGAAAGTGGTGCTTCGTGTGTTTCCTTGGGACCAGTTGCTGCTGGGCCCCAGGAGGAACCGCCACGAGGGACTGCCTCCCTGCTGGAGGGCCCTGTGTGCTGGGCTGCCTGGGCCCAGCATTTGCCCTAGGACTGTTGGGGCACAGCGCCTCGTGAACGCACCTTGACTGTCGGTGGCTTCAGGACAGGAGGAGTGCCTGTGCCTCTGCAGCGCTGAGCTGCGATCGATTCCGAGGGAATCCCGATGTGGGGATTCCCCCGCACTGCTAGCTGGGAGGCGGGAGCCCACCCCGCATTTCGTGTTTTACAGCGGGAGCCCACACCGCATTTGGTGTTCCACAGCAGGAGCCTACCCCGCATTAGTGTTTTATTTTACAGCGGGTGCCTACCCCACATTTGTGTGCCCACGTGGTTCACCACCGCGACCCGGGCCAGAAGTCAGGCAGAGGTTGCCTGGTCTGGGGCGGAGCTGTTCCCTGAAGGAGGACGGGAGCCTACCCCGCCTTCGTGACCTCAGCGGAGAAGAGAAGCTGCCCGACAGGAGGAAGTCAGGCGAGGTCATGCCTGTTCAAAGGCGGGACTTCCGTGACAGGAGGAAGCCCCGCGGCTGAGGCACAGAGGCGGCGGGGACGACACCGGCGGAGACCTTGCTCTGCGTCCCGCCCCCACCGTGTCCGTCGAGAGGGCCTGACGCCGCCAACAGAGGAGCCCCGGTGAGTGGGGCTGCCCGTGAGCCTGTCTTTGTTTTCTCGTGGTGCCGAGAGCGGCACCCAAAAAGTCCCGGAGTGGGGCTGCCAAGGCACTGTGGTGCCTAATGATCCACAGCTGCACCGCAGTTGCGGGCAGCTGAAACGTTGGGGGCAATTTGGTGTTCGGAGTCCTGGAGTGGGGCTCCCCAGGTACAGTGGTGCCAGAGCCAATTTCCTACAGCTGCCCCACCGGATAGAGGGCAGCTGCAACAAAGGGGGCATTTTTAATTTCTGCAAATGAGAAAGGAGTGAGATACACTCCTCTGCCCCAGCGCGTTGTGCACTTGGCTTTTGCTGCATTGGCAGCCAGAGGGCCAGTGAAAGGCCCTACCTTATGCCCTGACATTCTGGACAAAGGGCATTGGGCCCCCCTAGTGAAGTCCAGTTCGCCTGGGGGTCATTTCAGGGTGTATGCTAAGGTGCTGTGTGCACTTTATCTGTGGTACTGGGGTGCAGTACTCATGTTCTAGGCATAACGTGCTTATTCCTAATGTGGTTTATTCCTAATGTGTCTATGCCTACTGTGATGCCTATGACATAATGTGTTTATGCTTAGGATATTTATGCATAATGTGTTTATGCCTAATGTGATGCGGACATAATGCGTTTATGTTGCTAGTGATAATGCTGAGTTCATTATTGTGCCAGTAGTTACTGGTTGTGTTTTACAATTGCTACTAGTGCTTTCTAAAGGTTCTGACAGTGGCCCGATTGGCCCTGTCCTGTATATAATCCCCTGTGAATATTGCCCAGTGCCAGTTGGCACAGTGTATATTGTGTGAATATGATTCTAATGTGTTTTGGATAATACAAAGGCTATTTTTATATAACCTTGTGTGTGGAGTTTCTTTTGTGGTGTGCCTAGTGTGTTGCTGCAGTGTGTGTGTGTTGCGCAAACACTTTACACATTGCCTCTGGGATAAGCCTGACTGCTCGTGCCAAGCTACCAAGGGGTGAGCAGGGGTTATCTTCAGTGTGTAACTCCCTTGCCCTGACTAGAGTGGTGGTTTCTGCCTGGCTTAGGCGCTTGCCCTAGCCAACCAGAAATCCCATTTCTAACAGTGCTGATCTGGAGGGCAGACTGGGGCGAACTCACCACCATCCTCCACTCTCTGGAAGGGCAAATTGGCCGTCCCAGGTAAGATGTGAGGAAAATGACATGGTTCACCTGTCCATTTTCTCCACTCCACACAACAACTAGGTACACCACGTTCTGTGAAAAAGAGAAATCTTATGGGTGAGATTTAAGTCTTGCGCACACAACAGCTTTATTGGTACGTTTGAGAATTGTATTACACCTGAGGTGTACAGAGACATGCCCCTGCAAATTTGTTTAGTGACTTGCCCTCTTTCACTACACCTGCATGAACTCTGCTGAAAATCTTTTGAATTCCCCCCGGTTTAACTGAGCACTAGAAGGGCATCAATTGTTCCTCCCTTTCTAAACAGCGTAAAACCTTTTCTGGAGGCTCTTTCCAGGCAAAATTCCTTAGGTGCGATTTACAAATAGAAAATGTACTCAAATACACATATGCCTGCATTTTGAATGCATGTCTGACTTTCTTGGGAATCAAAAAGAGTTGCAGTGTTGCTCTTGGGAAGTTGTGACGGTCACAGTTTCCCTAGGGAATTGACATGTGCAAAGATGGACACATTTGGGAAAACATCAAGTATACATTTCCTAATCCATACCATAACACATCAGTGCAATTGAATTAAATATTTATTTTGTTTCTCTACAGGAAAAATATGTTTCCTCATGGAGAAACCTCTTGCTATAGACCGCAAACAATTTCAGGGCTCTGCCCTCCTCATCTTGAAAATAAAATTACACCTCCACTTATATTCACAAAAAGCTCTGTGACTCAGGGAAGCTTATGGAGCGTAATCAGAAGTTTAGTCATTTGGCTTCTTACCATATTTGCAACATTTAAGGTTAACAAGGAATTTACAAAATATTTCAGGACTCTTCCTGGGGATATGGGTCAATTGCAGATTTCCAGGTATAGGTGTGGAATTTTTTGTGAATTTCATGTTACTCTAATGCAAAACCATGTTTGGCCACATTAATGTAGCGAGTGAACACCTGCACATGCAAAAAGATGCTTCTCAAGTGCCTTCGTACTTATGATTTTGTTTGTGTTTCTACATGTGAAAAATGTATTCCCCCCCTCCTTATAAATCCCCATTGCACACATCCCCAACAATTTTGGGGTCCTCCCTCCTCCTTCCACAATCAAAACCTAGGGTGATTTCTATTATATTAGACTGCAGGAAATGTGTGACTGTTTCATTGGTGGGCAAAGACTTGCCAAAGATTTGTGAACAACCTCAAAATTGTACCCATTCACTATGCGTTGATGGTGCCCCTGCCTGTCACAATATCTAAACAATTCTAGTGCAATAGTAAGTGTGAGTTGATTCACTGAAAATACGAATTCTCGTTTTGTGAACCACAGACCTGAATTTGCATTCGTGACTTATATCTGCATACCTAAATTAGACTTGGGTGCATCAATAGGTTTGTGATTCAGACCTTTTGTGATTAACTCTGCTTATTGGCAATACGGTTCAGAACTTAGTGATGATTCAGTATAAGGCGCTTTAGCAATATAAGCGGAACCTATCATCAGGACCACTCCATAGATTTTTGGTACAAGGTTCCTCTTCTTTGGCCTTCCATCTTGTACTTGCTTCTCAGCTTCTGAGTTCTAACCATCATTGTGTCATTGTGTTAGGTTCTCTGATCTGTGCTGCGTACAGACCTTTGCTGTTATTTCACCATGTTATACACTCCCTACCTAGGCTGTTAAGTGATGTTGGTGACAAATTAGTGGATTACAAATAAATAAATAAATAAATAAATATATCTGGAGTGTTACAATGTGCACAGTATACGGTGGCTGGGTCGAAATGGTGTTGTGCTTTAATCAGTCGTTCTTAAACAGTGCTACAAGTCCAACTTTCACAACCATCTTTGGGACGAGCTTGTTCCTAGACAAAAGGAAATAAAACTCAACAGTTACAACAAAAAAACTGAAAGTGTTAAATATCAAACACGATAAAATGATGTGCAGGCTGTTGTTCTTAAAGTGGGCCCTGGGAACAACACAATGGGGCAGATCTACAAAATTGTCACTCAGCTCAGCGCAAAAATGCTATGCTGCGTTGCGTGACAAGAAGGGAGCAGGAGAGCGCATATCTGCAGAGATATGGCTCTCTCCTCCCCTCTCCCTAGCGTTGGCGCAGAATTTTGCTGCTGTGATCACGCACACACCTTTGCACCATAGTGTAAGGGTGTGTGTGAGAGTCTAGAATAGGTTGTGTACTAGAAAGGTTACCTTCCAGTACAAAATACTATGCTTAGGCCAGTTTTCATACTTTTCCTACTTTTTATGTGCGCTGCACAGTGCGGCACACATGCAAAGTTGGAAAAGGAGAATTGAAAACATTTCTCCTTTTAATGACCGCTTAAAATGGCGTTCATTTTTAGTTCAGAACCCTGTCTCACATTTTCGGTAGATAGGGGTTTGTATCAAAAAGCCTGGGTGGTTGGTTGCAAGGGAACACCCATGTAACGCACGCCTGACGCCAAGTAACGCAAAGCAGCACTGCGTGCTGCTTTGCGTTACTTTTAGGCAATTTCAGAAAGTAAATAATATTTTTTTTAAATTGTGCTGATTTGTGTCAACACACTGCAAAATGTTGGTAAATCTGCCCCAATGTTTCTTTCTACGTCTGCATCTCTGCGCAAAAACCTGCAAGAATCACTTCGATGCCTCCTCATGGGCAGTAAGCGCTATATAAATGCAATTAACAACACAATACAATACTTTGAGTGCGCCAAGTTGCCAGATCCGAATTACCGCCTGGTGTAGGTTTAGGGCAATTTTTTTCTTTTCTCCCAGAATGCCGTGCCATGTAGCCCAGCTTGTGGGAACACCTTGCTGTATAACAGCTCTTACATTTGTGTACATTCTTTTCAGATCAAGGCTATTGAGTTTCGGAAATGCAGGCCTGTCTAAAATAAGGGCCACTTTATTCAACAAAGGCCGTCAAAAGTTGAGCTGAACTTTAGAAGAAAAAAAAGTGAGCGGCAGCTTGCGGAAATACCGGCGCCCTGTCAGTCAGCGAAACACCCCGCCCCTCGCTGGAAACGCTCAAACTTCAAAGGCCTGTATTTCTTCTGTCCGGTGTAGGTCACCCCAGACGGCATCAACAGTCACTTCTAATTGAGAAAAATCACTCTACCCACATGTGGGCGACGAGGGCAATCCGAAAAGGAAAAGCCAAGGAGCTTCTACAGCAGCCGCTACGCTGTGAACATGTTTTCACGTTGTTGGCAGGATTTGCTTTAGATGAGAATTGAAAAAGCAATATTGTTTTTTCTCAAGTGCACGTTGGTCCTAATAACCCTCTTTTTTACGAGAGCCCCAGTGACAGTAGGGCATTGAGAAGGGGAACGGCTAGGCAACACAGCAGCCCACATTTACTACATTTTACCACAGGTGGCACAACGCAAAGTGGAATTACTTGAGTCAAAGGGATGCAAATTGTCACACCAATTAACTTTCCCATGCTAAATTTTTAAGAACAGAGATCGACGTTTGTGGGATCTATTGGGAACGACGTTCCCAAACTTTTTAAATTTTTCTGATACGGTTCTCATACTTTTTGTTAAAAACAATCGTTCCTGAACGGCTAATGACAAGCTTCAATTGCCTCTGTCTGAAAGGGAAGGAGGGGTCCGCAGTACTGTGAAGTCAGAGAAGGGTCAACAGTCAGAGAAGAAAAAAAGCCTTCCCTCCAGGGTACCTGCTACCTGAAAGAAATATAAATGTGTGCAGTTAGTTATTCAGCAATCCAAAAGGCTGCTTGGGAGACAGTATATGCTTTAATTTATAGAATCATTTGAAGCTTCATGGTTATTCTCTTTGAAATGTATAATAAGAGTGTTCTGGAATACCTCCTTTTAATGGAAACCTACGCAAAAAGGTTTGCACTATGTACAGCCTAATTGCGTATTACTAAAAATATAACTTGTGAAAGTACTTAACCGCTTCGCCGCGATCGGAATTCCGCCCAGGTGCTGGACATTCCGATCGCGGGTGTGGTCGTGACGAGCTCAGCTCATCATGCGCACAGCGCGACCGCGCAGCATGACGAGCTGAGCTCGTCATGAGCATCGAAGGACCAACACTGAATTCTTCTGCACATTTTGCGGCAGCCTATTTTATACTGTGTGGAGCAGACCTCATACTGTAATACATTTCTTAAATTGTGGCAGCTTATCTTATCATTTTTTTTAATTAACTGGCAAATTTGCTTATCAGGTGGTAACTTCCCCAAAGTGGAAACCGTCCTTGAGGTACAGCTTCACTTTCTGAGTGACAGCTGTGAGCATCATACAGAAACACACAGTGGTCCCAGGGAACACTGCATGCACCCTCTGGTGTGCCTTCTGTGATCTGCTGTTTTTTTGTCTTTGCAGTCCAGGCGATAGGAATCACAAAGATGGCACTTTGCTTGAGTGAGTAAAAGAGATATTTGTAGCTGATCAAAAGGACTGGCAAATGTATTGATGGGGCAGGAATTCTGCAAGTCCTAGCAAACAGCTCTTTTGCCATACTGGATTGATACATCTGTTCCAGCATAAAGTCATAGCTGGGATGCAATACAGATGCTGCTCATACACAGTGCTGCAACCTGCTTAATATGCCGGCCTCCTGATATACCTCTGTAAAAAACTTGTTGTCCAGAAATTTTCATTTTTGATTTGCGTTTTTGGATCATTAGAGAAGTAATTTAGCTTGGGTAGACATTACTGATCTGGGCCGAATTTTTCTGGACGACATTTTTAAAACTGGCGGATGTGTTGCTGTGATGATGTAATATTTCAGGAACCATGAGACCTGTATAATTCATTTTGGTGTCAAAACATAGGTTTTGGGGGTCAAGTAGTCTTAACGTGACAGAAAATAACTCCTCAGAGCAACCCTTCCAAAATGGCGGCTATAATAGAGGAAGAAGAGACATACATAGAAATGAAACAAATAATAAAGGTTTAGAATCCTTTTATTAATACACCAAGCAATGTTTATGATCTGAATATAAAAAAAGAATGTTTATCATTCCTGTTTTAAACACATCTTCATAGTTCGCTTTATTTTTTTGTTTCAGCAATCGCTTGTGGTACATTCGCAGAATGTTGTACATTTTAGAAGAGCATATCGACAGGGACATCTTTTTGTAGCACAGGTTTTACAAGTAGATGTACTTGTAAGTTCTGTGGGTAGAGGCTTTAGAAATTTCGTAGGTTTTAGCACCCCATCAATATCTTCCCAAATAAATTCACACTGATCTTTCTCTACATATGCTTGATCCAAAACATTTACACATCTTCTGATCAAGTAGAACACTCTTTTAATGTGTCCAAGCCAAGAATATGACATCGGTTGAAGGTCACTTAGCGAGACTGATCACTTGAAATCTCTGTACCGAAGATTGTAAAGTTGTGTGACAGACAGAACTCATTTTCCACACATGCACAAGGTATTTTTCTACGTCTTTAAAGACACATTCTTCTTCTGTCTCAGCATATCCTTTTAGAAACTTCACAGGTTCAGCAGTTAAATTTCCAAGCTTTGTTCCAATTTTGCTCATAGTGTCATCACCCATAAAAATATGTGCCTTGATACGAACACTAGAACACAGTTGCATGCACAGGTATTGCTTGAACATCTGAAGAGCAACACTATTCCAGCAGGGCTGCAAGTAGAAAATGTTCCAGTCATTTTTGTCACAGATAAGACTTATATATTAGACTTCAGTGGGGTAGGCACAAAGTGTTCCAGGGATTGGATTGTGTTGTCAATTCAGACAGCACTAAGAATCAGTGAAGAAGAATTGAAAGAGATAAAAGCATTGGAAGAAGAGATTGGTAGTGATTCAGCTATCACGAATGCAAAGTCATTGTTAGAGTCAATTGAGAAAACTATATCTGATTTTAAGACACATATCGTCAATCAGAAAACATCTAAAGTCACATTGGACATCAAAAATTGTAAAATTGACCTAGTATATCCTTTTTTAAAAGAGGATTTCTATCAGAATAATAATCCGAGTACCCTGAATTTGCAATACCGTGGGCGGTCACGAAGGAAGTTTATTACCTTTTCGGATACCTCCTCCGATTCTAACCAAGGGTCCTCTAACTACTATCAACTGTATTTCCAATACCCAAGGGCCCAACCTTTTTTAGGCAGAGGGGGAAACAGGGGGAGAGGTTTCTTAGGAGAATGGAGAGGACCGAATCCGAACCAAGAACAAGGGTACTTCAGGACGAGACGGAGGGTGTACAGATGGTAGCTCATGTCTCTAATCAAGCCATGATTGTTACCAGCAAATCTATCCCGGTCTACAATTTATCTAAACATACCTTGACCAGTTCTGAATTAAATATACTACAAAAAAGACTATCATTTGTCCCGGTGGCCATGCAGAATCCGGTTGATACCAAGACGGAAGTATTGCGGTTTCTCCGCTAAATTAGACTAAAAGTGTTCTTCTCGGGAGCCAGTGAGACTCCCGAGACTAACGTGATTGGCCTTAAAAATAAATCATCTTTCTGGCCTGAGAGTGCGGCAATGCCTAGTGAAGTTCTAATGTTTGAAGACCAAATACTAAGGGAAATTTATTTCCTTAATGACAACCTTTTTTTTACAATTCCAATTGCTCCAGGGATGAAGTAATCACAATAAAAAGCCTAGCAGAGAACCCCAATACAGTGATTAAACCTGCCGATAAAGGCGGGGGGTCGTACTATGGGATAGTGAGGCGTACAACAATGAAATAATGAGGCAGCTTAACAATTTAGTGCATTACCCCCCCATCCAAGATAACCCTACACCGCGCTTGCGAGCACTAATTCTACATTTGACCACTGAAGCGTTACAAAGGGGGTATATTTGTAAAAAGGAATTTGAGTTTTTGAATACCACTACTCAGAAAGTACCAAATATATACGTTTTACCAAAGATCCACAAAAACAGTGAGCAACCACCTGGGAGACCTATTATATCTGCGTGCAGTTCCCTTTTGGAACCTGTAGCTAAATATATAGATTTTTTCCTAAAACCTTTTGTCGCTAAAACCAGAGCATATATCAGAGACACAATGGATCTGTTAGCTAAAATGGAAAATCTGCCGTTTGATAGAGACAAACAGTTGTTGGCCTCCTTTGACATCGAAAGTCTTTACACAAATATACCCCAGGAGGAAGCACTAGCAGTGTTGGTAATGGTCTTAGACCAGAGAGAACAGCCACATCAGGTGCCAGCAGAATTTATTGCCTCACTGGCTGCCCTATGCTTAAAGAATAACTTTTTTGCTTTAAAGATAACTTGTATTTACAAGTTAAGGGGGTGGCTATGAGGCGTTGTTTTGCCTCTGAGATAGCCAATCTTGTAATGGATTGTTTTGAAAACCAGTATATCTTCAATGAATCAAATCCCTTCAAATCACATACCACGCAGTGGCTGCGTTTCATTGACGATATTGTGATGGTGTGGGAGGGTGACCATGAGACCTTGGAGAGATTCCATAGCTGGTTAAATTCCAGAACACAGGATTTAAATTTCACCATGACACATAGCAAGGACAAGATCAACTTCTTGGGTGTCTGGATTACTAGTAGCGATGGAAAACTAGAGGTCAGTTTGTACACGAAACCCACCGACCGCAATACGCTATTACATTTTACATGCGGACATCCAAGAAGCTTAAAAGAGAACTTCCCCTACGGAAATTTCTCAGAATTAGACGTAATTGCACTAAAAAGGTAGACTACTTCAGGAATGCAGAAATATTGACAAATAAATTAACGGAGAGAGGCTACCCAAGAAAATTGGTGAGATCAGCACTCAAACGGGCGTGGTTTACTCCGAGAGAGGAGTTATTGACCCCAAAATCCAAAACTAGAGTTAACTCCGCTGACATGTGTTTTAACTTATAACCCCAAGGCAAATAAGATTAAGAGAATAATTTTGCGCAACTGGAGGTTGGTGAGGCACCTAGACATTCCAAGACCCTTATTTGCTTTCCGTGAAGGAAAGATCCCCCAACAGCATTTGGTTAAATCTACACGACAATCACAAACCAAAAAGGATTTAAGAGGCATGATGGGAATTACACCGTTGGTGGGACATTTCAGGTGTAATAACTGCGCAGCGTTGCCCCTTGACCAATGATTCCTTTCGTTATGCTGAATGATAAAAAGCATGTTCAATATAGTTTTTCCAACTGTAATACGAAAAACGTGATTTATTGTTTATCATGCCCGTGTGGAAAAATGTATATAGGGCAAACAACCCAACCCGTTAAAATGCGCATTTTGCAGCATAAATCGAGAATACGGTGTAAGACACAGGGTGCTCCGTTAGTCCAACACTATCAACAGTGCAACCATGATGAAAATGACATTCAATGGTCAGTACTGATGGTGGTCAAATATAGCAATAAGGCCACCTTACAAACATCACTTAATACGCTTGAGGCACGCATGATTGAAAAATACTGAAAGGCGGTGGAGGGCCTTAACAATCATGATGAAATTTGGGCTCTAATCTGAATAGATACACTGAGGGGATTTCACAGTTTGTGGGAATCTGTTACGGTGCTAACAATGTACATCATTAAAAATGTCAGGAGAACTGTTTGTAAACTGTCTATAAAGTTGTTCTTGTTTGAAGATCAAAGTGCAACTAGACACAATTGCTGATAAAGTTCGGATTATTGAAATATTCGATTGGTTTTTACCAAAGATCTGTGGCACATTATCTGTTTTTTAGTTTTATATTCTGTGTTCGGGATGTGCTGATAAAATTAGTGGTGGTTTTAATGGGGGATTTGAGTTGACAATACTTGGTATTGTGTTGAACTTCAAGTTGCTATTTTACAAGGATCGCATGGCCTTAAATATAATTATGCCTACACAGGGATTGGCGATTCCTGCAGTCGGAATGCAACCCGAGTGTAGGAGTATCTCTTCTATCTCCATGACACTAGGAGGAGCACGTGACCGCATTGGTAGGGAGTGTTTGTTTTAAATATGTGTGCCACGCGGGAGCCGCGAAAGCTAATCCCGGAAGAGAAGGTGGCGGGGAACGGCTCTCAACTAGTTCTGAGCGTAGGTACACGAAAGAGGAGGCAATAAGGGACGTGGTGGGACCCGTAGGACCGCGGTGGTTTAACACTGACTGGTGCACTTTTGTAACTTTATTAGCACAACGATTTGGAAGGACAGCACAGGAATTGGACTCGTTGTCCGAAGAGTGATACTGAGTGACGCGGAGTGCGTGGAGGAGGACCTGGTGTTTCACCTGTGGTACAGGTACGCAGAGCGCGTGGTTTGCGCTGTTACAATGGAAATTAGATTGTCTCTGTAAAGACGTGAACCTACACATGACAGCCTTATTTTATGTTCCTAGTGTGCCAGCGATCTCCTTTAATAAGCATGATACTCCAATGAAGAGTGCCTGTAGTATGTGGACCTCGCCCTAGATGCATATCATTGCCCGTGGGAGGCATTATAAGTGAGTTTAGTGTCTGCTCTGGTGAGTCATGGGCTTTTAATGTTGCACTAATATTTGGGTGCATGTTGGAGTTGAAGGTTGATCAAACTATAATATGAAGTATAGGTGGCGATTTAAATTTTTATTTTTTATTTTTTTTCAATATATGTTTTGGCGCATGGCATATAATAATAGGGGTTCACTCTAATCGTTGGTAAGTCCGACTTGAATTTATTTGGCACAAGTTTGTTTTTATGGGCACATACTTACACTTGGGTGATCAGCACAATCTTGGAACACACGTAGGCGACTGATTTTGATTTTCATTTAGATTATCAAACTTTAGGTTGTTCCTTATACCCTTGTCCCGATGAGGCCCGGATGAAAAAGGGCTGAAACCCGTCGACTGTTGGTGCATGGAGGAATCCATGAAATAAAGAAAGAGTTGTGTTAAAATTGGATATACACAATGTAAAATGGTCTCAGAGGTGTAGCTTGTGCCTCATGTGTATATAGGATTTCCTCGCAGTGGATTGCTGTTAGTTAGTTTGAGTGCCAACACGGACACTGAAAACTGGGGGGTAGGAAACAATATCTGACAAAGTGATTATATGTAAGTGTTTGTGTGAAAATGTTTTTGTTGATGTTTCGCTTTGATTTTTGCATTAATTAGAGAACAATTAAACAAAGATAATAATTGTTCCATTCAGGAATAAATGTTGGTATGTGATTTTCGATCAATATAAGTAATTGGGATGGGACGATGTACCATTGAATAGGGTAATTTGATGTATCCTATTATTACTTTGAATGTATCTATTCCTCCACATCATTATTTTGTATAGTTTGATACGAACACTGGGCATCTCAGGGTCAATTTTATTGTACAGAATATAAAGCTGGATTAAGTGTCTTTTCTCACATGCTACGTAACATATCCCTAACTCTTGACTTATGAACATTGCAACAAATCTTTGTTGCACAATAATAACATCTGTGCCATTTGACAGTTCAATGACTTGATTGGAACCATTTCGAACAGCCCTCTCTTCATGTGGCACAAGACGAAGGTCAGCTTCCTCCAATTTGCTGTTAAGTTCATGAACAATATGGCCCGTACCTTTTGAATATATCTCTGCAGGCACCAACTCCTCATTGACAATCATTCCACTTGCAATAATTGGAAACTCTGTGTTCACTGAAGCAACAGCAATGTTTTGGTGAGTTAACGTCTCCAAGTTCATCTTGTTCGATGTTGACCAGAATTTATCAAGTTGCACAGGTATAGGTGTCGAATTTTTGATGCAGGCAAGGTCAATTGTTCCACTTGTAGACATTTGTCTGATTTTCCCACATTATTTGACAGATAGTTCAAGATAACTTTCAAAGACAATGTGCAGTTCTTGCAAGGTGCACATTGACTCTGATATCTGTAGAACACTCTGAATGACCTCTCCGAAGTTTTGCATGGATAAAATCTTGACAGTTCGCAATTGTGACATATAGTACACTGCAACAACAGTTTTCAATGAGGTTACCTTTTCAAATTGAAATTCTTCAGTTAAACGTTTTTTTCAAGCTCTTGTACAAGTTTGTGCTTTACTGGTTTGTTTGCAGCATCTCCATCAAATAATGCGTTTGTTGGAAGAAGATCATGCGACAGAATATCCTTGATAAATTCACCCCTTTCTTTTGCTACATCTATCTCTCTTTGTGCTTGCAAAAGTTGATTTTTGTAACATGTTTTGCAGTGGCTGGTTGGACGAAACGCTTACTGTGGCAATTAAAGCATGAAAGTTTAGCTTTAGTGATTATGTCAAACAGCTTTTTCTCTTTCAATACAAATTTCTCCTGTTTCAATTCTGCATATAGTTTTCATCCATGTACCAGGACATCTAGAAGACATGTCTTTATATCGATATCCACTTATGTTTTGGTCCCAAAGTTTGTGTAGTCACACAGGCTCAGTTATTTCAAAGGGGTTTCCTTGCTGCTGCATGAAATGAAGAAGGCTGTCACCATGTTTATTAAAACGTTCTACTCTCTTTCCCACAAGTTCGTGGTCTATAAATTTGAATTTGTTATCTCTCTGAAAACATTGCAAATAGAAAGGACTTCATGGTAAACTACCTTCCACTAAGCAACATATTCACTTTTACATGTCTGATCAACAATTCCCTTCGATCTTTTCTGTGATCTCTGGATCGTCTGTTCCAGTTTCATATCTGGAGCCACAGCATTGAATCTTCCCTCTCTGTCTTTCACCACAAACTGTCTTTGGGTACATTTTCTGTAGATGTATGGCTTTTCCACCTTAGCTTCTTCACTCTTTCCAAATACCAGGACCCATATCTCAGGTAGTTTATGCAATCAAATTCGAGAAATACAGCAGTAAGTGACTCCACAGTCTTCCCATGCGGTTCCAAATCACCATCCCTATCAGCATGTACCACGTTTTTCACTAGAGCTATCATGTGTATAACATTTCTCCATTACCTGCAAAGTTCTGATTTTTCTTCACATTCTTTGACACACTCTACGAAATTGGTTTTCAGGTTTCCTGATTTTGAACTGAATGTATTGAACGTTGCCTAGCTTTGCATTATGTCTTTTTAATGAAGTACACCCTGTGCCTTGTTCACTTGTGAGATAAGATATGCAAAACCTAATTTGTCATTCTTTTTCCAGAAAGCATTCCAACGCAATGCTTCTATAGCCTTAACTATGGTGAGCATATCTTGTAACTAACGAACATAATGAGTTCGGCTCAATACTGACTGGACAGTTTTGCTTCCAAAGAGTTCAGCCTCACTAAGTGCATTATCTATGCCACATCCATTGAGATAACTTCCTGCACACCGCAACACAACTTTTGTCATGTGGAAAACGTTCATCATTGGATAAAAATCATCAAACTCCACTGGACTGCTCATAAAAATGTCAGCTCCACTACGGAAAACACCTTAATCGCAGAAAATTGGCAGGATAGTGTGGTCTTCAAGCTGAGCACGCACATTTTGGATATTTTGTAGAGCTGTATATGGTGTTGCGTAGGTTGTGACTGGAGATGATATTACTGGTAAAAACCCAACCTTCTTCAGTGGGACGGTATTCTGGGAGATCAGAGCATGAATTCCAGCCCACAGAGGAACTGGCCTTTCTACATCCTTCAGTTTGCACCAAATAAGCAATATGATAAATTCAGTTAAATCAGCTTTGCGGACCGCAGCATCAGATAGAAGAAGATCCATGTCCTCCGCCACTTTGAAACTTTCTGGTAGACTGGGACATGTTGATGGCTTGTGGTGATTTTGCACTTTTTGGCAAGGCAGTTGGGTTATAAGTTTGCAGCTTTGTTTGTTTATGCCTACAGCAGACACAGCTTGGTTTCCAGCAGCTACTTCATTGGTACAATCTTGAAAAAGCACCATGGCAGTATCATGTGTGCTGGATGTTTCGGACAAAGAAGAGCTGTCATCAAAATAAAAATTATCAAGAACAGCAATTGCGAATGATTTCTTGGTTAAGTGACTTGGAAGCGCTGTGCTATCGGATTCACAAGATTTTATAGCATGAGCTGCTAACAAGTTTCTGCTCAGTACTATGTCATTATAACTTGTTGATGCACCAATCCATTCATTGCAGTGATTCGTTTTTTACTTTTGCATTTGTCAAAGATTGTGTAGGCAGTCATCATGTGTAGCAGAGTATTCATTTTACTGTGATGTAATTCATAAAACATGATTTGGAAAATACACTACATTTGCACAGCATAAGCCTGACAGTTCATGGGATTGTCTTCCACTTCTTTGCTTATATCTTCAAAGCCATCATCAATGTTGTCAGTTTCTTTTCTGAACTCAATAACTTTAGTTTGTAACAGTTTCGCTTTGCTGATATTAAACGATGTAAAAAATGTTAAGACAACATCAGGCATTCTTGGTGACTCCCATGATTTGGGGAGCTCTGGGGCCTCACAAAATTCGTCATTAAGTCCAAAATCGAAATCTTTCAGGACATTTCTTAAATTGTTTTTTTTAGAGTTTTGTATAGCGCGAACTAGACCAGAGACATTGGGTATCAGAGCGCTTTACATGAGCACCAGTTTCATTACAGATGGAGACATTCATTTTTGTTAGGCACGTGGAGATTAAGTGATTTGCCCAGAATCACAGGATGTTGAGCGTCGTTGCCAAGACTCGAAACCGGTTCCCCAGCTTCGAGGTCGACCGCTCTAGCCATAAGGCTACATCCTCTCCTCTGGTTCCTGCTGATTTTACTGCATCCTGTGATCTTTTTTTGGCAGCAAGAACTTCAGGAGTCAAATCAGCTGAGAACACCATAAGTGGCTCATTCTTTTTGATAGACTGACAAAAACGATTTCTATCATTGTACATTTTCACCAGAAAAATCTTAATTTCATTATGATGGATCAATACAGTTTCATCAATGTTGACCATTATTTCTTTGATCTCACTGAGTGTGAACCCGTAGCCAGCACTCAAGAGTGGCTTTAAAACTTAATTTGCTTTTTCAAAGATTACAACCTTAACTGAAGGCTGGCGGTTACGTTGCTGCTGGGAGCTCATTGTACATTCATATTTTCGAATGCATGCATGCATGCAGTTCGGGTGGGCATACAAATCCGCTGCCAATACATTCACCTCGCTGCTTAGATCAGCTACTCGACTGAAAACTTCATCTTGGAAGAAACTAGCTGCAGATAAAAACATGTTTACCCTTTGAGACTCACATACTCTGTACTTTGTTCTTTCGTCAATCCCTTTGGACCTGGCTCTGGCTAAACCACAGACAACACATTTAAGAACCTCTAATTTCTGATCAGTTGTTGGAGGTGGACAAGGGATAGCCATTGATCTTCTAAGTGGATGGGCATTGGGTTTGGTTGTCGTCGCTTTCTCAGAAGACTTGGGTTCTTGTTGTGATTCACTGGTTACTGCTATTTTTTGACTAATTTTTTCCAGGCTTTTTCCATTCTATACGACTTGTAGCACTTGTTGTTACAATGATAATATATTTGATCCTCTTCACCCACCAGTTTCAATCTTTGGTGAACTTCTTCTTGCTGTATTTCTGCAGCATCTCGAACTCTCTTCTGTCAAGCCTCAGTTGATGTTTGCTTTTCTTTTTGATTAGTTTGGCATATGACACATTTTTCTTTGTTAAAAGGGTCCTCTGATTTTGTAGTTAGCAACACTCTGCCAGGAGGTAAAGATTCTCTGATACCACCTGCTTTGCTCATGTTTCTGAATTTTAATCAATGAAAAACCTGAAACAAAAACAATATTAAAATAAATTACCAATATGATAGCTAAAACACATCATTATAGAGCCGCCGTTTTGGAAAATGGCGGAAGGGTTGCTCTGAGGAGTTATTTTCTATCCCTATAAGACTACTTGACCCCCAAAACTGATGTTTGACACCAAAATGAAGTATATAGGTCTCATGGTTCCTGAAATATTACATCATTACTGCAACACATCCGCCCTTTTTAAATATGTTGTCAAGATAAATTCGGCCCAGATCAGCAATGTCTACCCAAGGTAAATTACTTCTCTAATAATACAAAATCACAAATCAAAAATGAAAATCTCTGGACAGCAATTTTTTTATGGAGGTATATCAAAGGGCCAGGACTAATAGTTATGCCTCGTTCCCCTGCATCAATTTCACGGGTGCTTATTTGCATCAAAATTAAAAATGTAATTTTGAGTTTGGTGCAACAACACAGAACTCACTCAGTGTTTTGAAACGCCCCTAAAACACACATGTCACAGTAGCAAAGGCCACTCATGGAAGGTTACTGATTTCATTCACAACATCCCCACTCTCTGCTCTTACCAGAACAATTTAAAAGTGGATAAATGTTTTTTTTAAACATAAGGGTCATTTCACAAATGAAAACGTTGCGTAGTGCGAAATGAACATGTGCATGTTTCTATGTCTTTAAATTAGTCAATGATCGGATATCAAAACAGTTACGAAATAAGAAGAAATTGGTACATGGTGCTTAAACACTGTCGACAAAACAGATCTGTTCTATCCCTGCCACTCCAGATCTACCTCCAAGCATGCCCGAATGCACTATGCATATAGAAGAATGTGTTTCACATTCCCAGGGTACTCGGCCTTCGGCAGTTTCATTTCACATTAGAACAAAGGCCTTCAAACATTTTAATGCCACGCCCCTTCGACTAAGAAAAAAATAATAATTGGCCACCCAGAATGCCAAACATATTTTCTCACAATTATCCTCTAAAATTGGCAGCTCTGAACATATTTAACAAGTCAAACATTACAGTTATGTTCAGTGATCCATTCTAAAAATGCAGTTAAATATATGGTTGTAGATATTCTATTTTCAACCAGGTCTCTCCTAAAATAGAAAAGTATCCACAGTATAATCATTTATCATTAATGGCCAGGGAGGGTTCTTCGAAGGTTATTTGAAATTCTCCTTGCCCCTACTTTGCACCTACTCCCAGCCAGGACATGAGTGACAAAAGTCATTACTGATGACTCATCACAGAGTGGCTCACGGCCACTGTTTTCTTTCATTGAAAACACAGCACTGTTTTCAGCATGGTGATTGCCTTTGATACCAAGAGGCAAAATAAATTCTCCCTTGGCAAAATCCTGGCATCCTCCCTGAGGTGACAACCCCTCAGTTTGAAGACCTCTGCATTAGAGGCAGTTTGGGAGATCACTAGTGACCTTTACAGTGTCAATGCACAGTACAACATGGAGGTGGGATTCCAGAAATAGCAGTTCTCAACAAAGGATAGATAGTTATTCTTGACAATACCCTTTCTCCTTAACATACATATAAAGATTCTACTGTGAAACATGGATGGTGGTATGCAGAATTAAGTTGTTGGTAGTTCTGTGACTGACATAGTTTGTGGGTCGGTGGTTAGGTAGGGGAGTCTTTTCAGTGCAGATGAATCTTTTCAGGGCAGCAACCTGCTGAAGAGCAATACTGCAGTCCTCCTTAAAAAAAGTGAGAGAGGCACTCTCTCACATAATAGATCTTGTGATGGCCCAGGGATGTGGGCACCAATTATCGCTAAAGATTTGGTACATCTAAGTTCCACAACCGTTTTTTTGTAAATTAGCAATATGTTGCAGCTCGCTTGTCATATCCATACACTATGGACTCAGTGCTCCCTAAGTAGATTGAGGACAGCAAGTGTAGTTTATGGCCAATTGTCAGATTGTTGTTCTTAGTTTCACCAAGTGGGGGGGTCCTGGAATAAGGTGGGAAAGCCATTTATCAGATTTGCTTCATGCACTGGGGAATACTTATCTTGGTGTTTGCGTACTTGTTGTTTGGATCTTCAGGTGCTAAGAGGACTAAATGTTGTGCCTGGATGCTGTGGAGTTCAGGAGGGCAGAGGGAGCTAGAATGACTCACCAACTAAATGTCTTGATGTTGACAGCTTGAAGGTAAGGTCGATGGAACCAACCTGTTGGTAAGAGCTGGAGTGTTGTGGACCCGGTTATAAGGCAACCAATTGGAAGATAAATTCAAAGCATTGTCCCCTTATACTACTGACCCTGATTTGTGGATTTTAAACCAAACTAAAGCTAAAGGGGGAAAGCTTTAGAGCTGATCTGAAGGATAATGGGCCTGATTTATACTTTGGTGGACAGGATACTCCGTCACAAAACACGACGACCAGCCCATCCGCCGTGCTACAATTACATTATATTTTATGGCATTTGTAATACTGCGGATGGGATATCTGTTACATTTGTGATAGAGTATCCCTAGGGCCGCACTGGGAACCCAAAGCAGCCTTGGCAAATTTTGCCAGACCAGCCCCCATATGGTGTGTAGCAAGTGAGCACATCAAGTGAGCCTGATCACTACAAAGGGGGCTTTGGGGGTGGGGAGTTCTCTCTCCATTAAAAGAATGGAAAAGAATTACAAAAGTGGTGCATTCAACAACACATTTTCATTATATATTCAATTGTATTAGCTTTAAGAGCACAGTAAATGATGACCTTACAGTGCACTAGGATATGACAATCTTGTTGGGGCCCTTCAACAATTCCCTCACTATCACCCTCCAACAGTGCCCCTCATCTCTCCCTAGCCACTCTCACATGCATTTCATTTGTTTTAAAGTGCCTCTCAAACCGTTATAGGGAGTCGGAGCACTTTACATCATAAACACTTACAGAGACAATGATCCATACGTGTGTAAATCAGTGTTTAGAAAATGTTACATAAGACTAAAGGGAATACAAGGTGTAGGATTTACATGTCATCCATACTGGTAGGCATTTTTTAAGAGTGCTTGGTCTGGAGAAGCACAAACTCAGTATTCAAAACGTAACACTGTGGTTGGATTTATTAATAAGAATGTATTTTTTTTTTGACCTGACTGTACACTCACACATCAGCATCTCATCACACGCATGCACAACTAGATTACGTTTTCATGCCGGCCCTGGACTGTCGAGCAATTTGGGATATCGCCACCCTCCCCAGGGGTTTATTGGATCACTCTCCGGTGGCGGTGCGGTTGGGCAGCCTCCCTGAATCATCGCGCCCGATCTGGTGGTTAAACGCCTGGTTTCTCCAGGATAAGGAATTCAGTGACCAAGTGGGCGATGAGCTTCACCAGTACTTTGCCACAAATCAGGGCTTGGTTCCCTCTCCTGGCACCTTATGGGAGGCTGGTAATGCCACCATCCGGGGCTTCGCGAAGGGCCAGCTCAAACTCAAGCGTGCACAGCAGGACTCCCAAATCACGCTCCTGGAAGCCCAGGCTGTCCTAATTGAGGCTCACCATCCGGAGGAGAGAACTGAGGCCCAAGAGAGGAGACTAGCGTTCCTGAGGGACGAAATTAAGCAGGCCTCCCTGGAAGCCGCCAAGCTGCTGTGGCGGTCCTCCGTGGCACGAGTATACGGGTGGGGAGATAAAAATGGGAAACTCCTCCACCGTCTGGCCACGTACCCCATGGCTAATCGTATTATTCCTGAGGTGATTGACTCAGATGGGGTGATCCAACGAGCCCCAGTGGCGGTGGCCCAATGCTTCACCACATACTACGTCACTCTTTACTCTGCACAACCTCCCAGTCTCTCACTCCCGGAACTCCTTCAGCGCGAGCGATTCTCTCTTCCGCGGCTCAGCGAATCTGAGGCGGAGGCGCTTGACCTCCCGGTCGCCCCAGAAGAGATCAATGATGCCATATCACGCATGGCCGCTGGTAAGACGCCAGGGCCAGACAGCCTCCCGCAGGAGTTTTACGCATCCTACCGGGACACGCTGGTCCCCCACCTTCTAGAAGTGTATCAGGAGGCGGCTGATCGTGGCTCATTCCGTTCCGAGATGGATACGGCCACCATCGTGGTGATTCCTAAGTCTCAGCCTCCCTTGAAGCACTGCCCCGAAACCGCCCCATCTCCCTCATTAATTCGGAGCTCAAAATATTTGCCTCTGTCTTAGCCAACCGCATAAGATTGTACCTGGCCAAACTGGTTCATCCCGACCAGTGCGGATTTATGCCCTCCCGGGGAACCAGACACTGCCTCAGACGTCTCCACCTTGCTCTAGCACACCGACAACAGCTGACCCCCTATTTATCCCTTCTTCTCGTGGATTTAGAGAAAGCATTTGATTCAGTGGACTGGCGATACCTAGAGGCGGTGTTGATGGAAATGGGGTTTGGAGCCCCCTTCCGCAACCTGGTCAAGACGTTATACTGTAAGCCGCGGGCCCAGGTACTGGTCAATGGAGCTCTGTTGCGTCCCTTTCCTATTGGGAGGGGCACAAGGCAGGGATGCCCCCTCTTGCCCCTCCTCTTCGCGTTGGCGATGGAGCCCTTTGCCTGTCTTGTCCGATCTGATAAGCTCATTATGGGATGGAGATGGCCAGGCTTGGAGGAGGATAAGATCGCCCTCTACGCTGATGACGTCCTACTATTTTTAGCAGACCCGGCTCAGTCAGGGCCCCGATGTCTCTGGGCCCTGAGTCTTTTCGAACAAACCTCCGGTCTGCGATTGAACGCAGATAAATCCGTCCTGGTCCCCCTTCACCTTTCGAGGGAGTGCTTTGGTTGGCAGTCGTCGATACCTCTTCGGCGACAGTCCTTTAAATACCTGGGGATCTGGGTTGCCCTCCTTCCCGACCTCGCTTGGTCACTCAACGTAACCCTGCTGGTGAAAAAGGTTTGTGCTGACCTCCTCAAATGGCAGGCGCTGCCGTTGAACCCCATGGGCAGAATAGCTCTATTCAAGATGATGATTCTGCCCAGGTTCCTTTACATGCTTCAGAATACGCCCCTCTCTTTCTCGCGATCGTGGTTCCGAGAGATGGACAGCTTGGCCACCAAGTTCCTGTGGGGAGGTCGTAGGCCCCGGCTGGCCCTTCCCCAGTGCCGGATCCCACCCTTCGATGGCAGACTGGGGATGACGAATCTATATCTTTACTATTTAGCCACCCGGCTCCTCACTTTGCATGACTGGTTTAATGGGGGCTGGTCAGACCCGGCTTACCGCTTGGATCTGCACACCCTGGGTCTGTGCAACATTCAGGGGATGCTGTATGGGAACACCATTTCCCACACTCTGCCTGAGGTCACGCGTGGGGTGTTTGTGGCCTGGAGGGCTTCTCTGCGCCATACCCGCTGGGCGGATAAATTGACCCAATATACCCCATTGTGGCGGGGCACATGGCTCCGGGAGGTTGCCAACCTTTCTGGTTTAAGGGCGTGGGATCTCATTGGGATTTCACAATTGGGAGATGTCTGGGGCAGGAACCACATACGCACCTTTCAAGATTTGCTGACCCGGTACTCCCTTTACAGTTCCCAGTTTTATCGCTACCTGAAGTTACGCCATGCCCTCCACTCTCATATTTCAGAAGGCACCTCCTTGCCCGAATATAGCCCGCCCGAAGCCCAGATCATAACCGGTGACTTGGGGAGGGGGGTATCTCCCGTATTTACCGCTCCCTTACCAACAACACCCCCAACACACTTTCCCAACTCAGGGACAGATGGGAGGGGTGGCTTGGGTCCTTGGACGCCGCCGATTGGAGGGACGCACTGATGGCTCCCAAAACAGTCACAGCCTCGGCAAGGCTCCGCCTAGTTCAGGTGTATTACCTTAATGCTGCCTATCTCACACCGCTGCGCCTCCACCGCGCTGGGCTCCGGCCTGATGCTTCCTGTCCCCGCTGCAACCACCCACAAGCCAATTTTTATCACATGGTATGGCTTTGCTCCGCAATCATGCGCTACTGGGAATCAGTGACAGGGGAGCTTACTGAGGTTCTGGGCTGGGAGGTTCCCCTTAACCCAATGAATGTGCTTCTGGGTATCACCGAGGGGATGGATGGCTCCAGAGCTGAAAAACTCTTTCTCAACACGGCATTGATGGTGGCTAAAAGGGACATTGCGGCCAACTGGCTGGACTCGGCGGCTCCCACTATGGCACCTTGGCACAGGGGGGTGGATTGGTGCGCTGTGCAGGAACGGCCCCTGTATGAGGCCAGAGGATGCCCGAAGAAGTTTCGTAGAATGTGGGGCAAATGGGTCGGGTGATAGAGGACTGATACTCTCGCTGAACAATCGAGGACTGGGGTGGGTGCAACGATGTCTTCTCCTTGCTTGTCAACTCCTGTATGCTGGTGCGGCTACTATCTCATTTTGCTTTGCACTGCTAACTGTACTCGCTGCTGGTGTTGTTCTCTCTTGTTGGTCTCTTACAAAATCAATAAAATTGGTTATCAAAAAAAAGAATGTATTTTTTACCAAGCAAGCTCATTTAAGCAACATTAGGATAATGAAAGACTGGGGAAAAAACATATACCTTTCGAGCCTGTACCATGCAGTTTGCATGCAGTTCTGTAATGGCAGTTCATTGCTCACTGTGCTAGATTTGTTATGATTGTAAGTTATAAATTGCAAGTAACTAAAGGATCTCTGTGACAAAAGCAGCAACCCACTGAGCTATGCACATTAAATACAGTTCTGTGATTGGTATGGTACATGTTCTTTGCTGCAGGCATATTAACCTTCTGCACTACATTAGACTAGTCAAAACTACCAATACACAAAACTACGATCTCTCACCAGCAGGAAGATAAACCACCAGAGATATCAATCTTGACACTTTTGTTGTTGCCTGAAAGCTGCTGAGTATACAAGAAACTCTGTAGTGAGAGTAAGAAGTAAGTCATGCTGGACAGCCCTGCTGATTTTGCTACTAGGGGTCGATATTGTAGTACTGCTGCAAAACTGACCGCCAGTAACAGAACCAGCCTCCCTGGGAAAAGCTTAATGTCCGGTATGGCATGTCCGACCTTGAGTATCCCATCTGCCAAGGTATAAATCAGGCCCAATGTTCCTTTATTCAGTTCCGCCGGCACCTTGTCTGAGCAGGTTTCTCAACTGTGAAAAATGTATTCACTAAGGGCTGCCACCTGATCCCAGCCCTCTTAATTCTATTTGGTCATAGCCAATGGCTGAAGAGCCTGCCATTGGTTCTCCAAAGGGGGGTGAATTACTTCTCTAATATTAGAACATTGGAATGTTGGGAGCTCCAATGAAAACAATGGAGTGCTCCGGGCTTCTAATGGCCGAAGCTCCAACAATCCAATGTTTGTCTTCTAAGCTGCTGCTGTGAACAAAGGCCTCAAGGAGCCCGGGGGGGATTTCAGTTTGTTAGAACATTCTGCCCTCTAGTGGCAGAATGTTCTAATAGTCTTATAGCCCTCCGTAGCTGGGCAATACCGCCATTAAAGTCCTGCTCCCTTGTTAGGCTTGCCTTTGGCTCGGGCCTTTAACAGTGGAGAGGGCCTTTTAATGGCCGGTATAGCCTGCTATGGTGGGCTATAAGGGTATAACACTGCATCCGACTGCAGGCACTGGAAGTGTTAAACTCTCATGCAGAACATATTCGAATGAATGGAGACTCTTCTCTGTAACCCTGGCCTTAGTCTATCTCACATCATGAACACTCTGGTTGGTGAGGATTAAATCATCAAGCTCAATCAAACTAATTTTTTATGCTGGTGATTCTAAAATTACCCATATATTAGAACTTGTTTCACTTTATCACATTTTTCCATAGATTTGCATTGGTTCAAAATGTCTTGTGAATGAATGACTTGCTTTATTTGACATTAACTGAAAATAATTATGCCCATTTCTAACAGATGTTTCCTGTTTTTACTTTCTGAACATTTTACTGGTATTTAGTTAAGTCTCTTTTAACAGTTTAGCAAACTTGATTTTGTTCTCTCATCTACATTGCCTTTTGACTTGTTGATCATTGATTGAATGTGGAACACCTCCCTGAGGGTGTCTCTTGAGTTTGGTGCATGCTACTGAGTGGTGAGTCAGGGATTCTTTTAAGAGACTTCCAACCCTTTTCCCTTTATCTCTCTCTAATGTAATATTCCCTTCTCTCCCTTTAACAATCTCTAGGTTTCATTACCTCCATATTTCATTGCCACCACTTCCTTTAGCTCTCTATTTGCCATTTGATCTCAATGCGCTCGCTCTCTTGTCATGATATGTTATATGCATTTGTAGAGCAAACTTACTCTTAGCTCCTTGATGTTGTAGAAGGGAACATACCTAAGTAAAACTGATAAAATATATTTATTGCTTAAAAAGACAGGTTTTGATGGTGTTTGTGAATTTGAGTAAAATGAGGTCAGAGAGACATGTGACAGGAAGAGAATGTCACAGTTTGACACCCGCAATGGAGAAAGATCAGTCTTTGTATGTAAATGTTCTGGATCAAGGAATAGCTAGTAAAATCTGATTGGCACAGTACAACTGACTCTGTCCAACTGTCTTCTTTCTCCACCCTCCCTCACCCAACTGACAGGCCAGACAAACAGACATTTTCAGGACTATTGCATAATTAGCTTATTAGGCGTAGGAAGACATTGTGCCATATCTGTCCAGGGAATGCTGTATCCCAGGGTCGAGCCATATCAACTACGTGAATTTAGAATAAACCCTCATGAATCAAAAATCAACAACAGAGTAGCACTGCAGTCCTGCATTTTGGTTCCAACGAAGCCATCATCAACAATATAATGTAATTAACAAGCTGGCAACTTGGACATTAACTGGGCAAGCCATCAAATCTATAATTGTGTGTGAACATTGGTGGCAATGGTGAAGATACTTCTTTGCCACTCATTCAGGAGAGCACCCCAACTGAATGAAGAAACATTCTCACATCTTGCACTAACACTTGAATCATATTACTATGTAATGGCGCAAGAATGGAAACCCTAAATATAATTTTAACATTTTTACAAGACCCATCAACAAGAGACAAACACCCACAAAGCAATTCATTGGAGTTGAGATGAACTATTAGCATTGGACCAAACTGACCATTTTTGAGGGGCACTCAGATTGCTAATTGCCAGCTCCACTTGGTCCAACTGGAAGCTACATATATTGTCTGTAAATATGATATTTAATAAAGTTACCACCTCAAGGGAAATTCTGGCTGAAAATGGAATCCAAAGAACATTGCCCCAACTGTTTTAGAGAAACGTGCATGAACCTTTCCTGTCGGCACTGACGTTGGTTACATTATTTTGACTCGACCCACCCTTACAACTGAGATGTCCTCAATCTGGCTTGCACAACAGACCTGATCGTGCAGGTTCTGAAACGCTTGATGGGGATTAGCTACTTTTCAGCAAAATGAAAAATATATTTACAAGCACATTTGCTAGTGGGTTTCTAATGAAGGCCTGTTTTAAACTAGTACTTACCTGGCAAAGAAAAAATAGGTGCTGGGGTCCAATGACTTTCTTGGGGCCCACCCTTGGTGGTGCTGAATACTGGAGTTGCCAAATACCAAGACTGCCTAGTCTTAGTTCCACCTCATGCCTCAGCTCTCAAAACCATGCCCTACACTTTTTGTTTAATTCACTTTCACAGGTTCATTCCTACTTTCTCCTTCTATCACTAATGTCCCATTTTTTCCCCCTCTTTTGTCTGCTTTTCTCTGTCTTCCTCTGGATCAAAGTGTGATGATGAAAAATAAAACCCTGTAATTATAAATGAATGTCAGTGGCCACCACAGGCTCACATTAAGGACTGGTTTTAACGTTAAAAATACAAAGACCAGTGATAAATTTGTACAGTCACACATTCTGTTGCATGCACTCCTTCAGAGAGTCAAAACAGCCTGTCTTACATCCTTCTGCTAATGATCTTTTACATTTCTTTATCTTGCCCACAATTTATGTGCAATGTGCATGTCTCCGTCCTTCCTTTTTCTGTTGTTTTATGGCCAGCTCTAGAAAGTGGTTAAACTGATATCCTTCCTCTGTTCCTTTCCTGTTACTAACTGCCCAGTGCTCTTGCATAACAGTGCCCAGCAAGACTGGTCAAATTAAATTTACAGCTTGAGGTCGGCATTTCGTCAGAGTGCCTTATGTGTTTCCCAAATTAAAACATACCTGTTGCTTCAGTAAAGTGATACAAACGACAATCTTTAGGCCTGTGACCCCTTCACGAGGCTATTTAAGTATGAGGTAAAGTTGCTGGTGAATGCCCTTCCTCAGTTATTGCTGCTTGGAAAGAACATTGTGGAGGCTGCATTGGTCAGTCTTCCTTGCGGAGGTATGGCTATCCTGCTTCATATAGAATCAGGGCTGGACTGGGAACCGAAACCGGCTCTGGCAAAGAGCTCAGCCGGCCCGGGGGTGGGGAAGGTGCTAGTGGAAAGCTTTGTGCCTCTTTTGTTGCAGGGGGCCGATATTGCAGCTATGCTGCAAAACCGGCCCCCGGTAAAAAAAATGGCCCCAGGGACAGGAGGGGCAAATATCTGCATCTAGCGTGAGTCAATTATGACGTTTTAAATTATTGTATAGGGTTGTCTTTCAAAAAGAGGCAAGTTGGGTTTCCATTGCCCTTACTTAGGTTCAAAATTTAAGCCTCATTTACAGTATTTTGCTGCAGGGCAGCGCCGTAAGCCTTACTGACGGCTGCCCTATGGCAAAATAAACAGGCAGGAATGCACCTAATTTATCAGATACGGCGCATTCCTGTCCTCTTTCCCTGCGCTGGCACTCAATTGGCTGCCTAGTGCCACCGCAGGCGGCACCCTTGCACCATGGTGCAAGGGTGCCTGCTTTTGTGCAGGAATTCCTGCACAAAAACAATCAATGGAGGCAATTTCTTCTTTTTATGTGTGCTGCTGAGTGCAGCACACAAAGAAAGAGGAAACAACGAGGAGAAATAAAGTTATTGCTCCTCATTTTGCCTCCCTTGAGGAGGCGTAGACTTTTGACGCATTCCCAGGTTTACAGCCTGCTGTAAATCTGGGAATTAGTCAAATGCCATGGATGTTACGTGGGAACACCCACCATAACGCCCATGGCATGCCTCCCCATCGTAGTACAAGGCAACACAGAAACTTGTGCTGCATTGCCTTACTCCATAAAGACAAAGCCATGAAAAGCCATGCAGGATTGTAGATATGGCTAAGCTCTTTGCATCACCGGAATATCACAACAAGTGATGTTCCAGCAGTACACAGGGCTTGTAAATGAGTCCTTAGTTTTTAGGGGTGGGTCCAGAGTATTCTGTTAAGTATTAACGTCATTTAACTGTCTTCAACAGTCGTCATACTGCCAAGGTGCCTTTTACCTGCTCAACCAGAGGATTTAGATTTGTGTTATGGAAGATGTTCTCTAAACGTTTCTTATCATTACCAGCCAGCAGATGACAGTGACCCCTTCACCAAAACCCTACCCGGGCCCCTAAAGTGTCACCAGATTCATTCTTTTGTTTTTTTGAAGTACTAGTGCTCCTTATGCCTAATGCTTAGCTTCCACTAAGCTCATTATTTCACACGGCTGGGAACAGTGCTTACTTAAAAAGTAAGTGCTCAAGAGTCTACCACTGGTGTTGCAGAATGTTGGGCTTGCAGAATACCAAAGTTCTAGCCTTGATTCCACCTTTTGCCTCTTTCGTCCTTCAACCCATTCTCTACAGGTTCTTTTTCACATCAGCTTTCTCAATTTGTCACTGGTTTGCTATTTTTCTCTTCCTCCGTTCTTTCTTTTCTGCCTTTCTCTCTTTTGCTCTGGGGTAAAGTCTGATGATGAAAAAAAAATCCTAGTCCCCGAAGTAAGTACTATTATCCTCCACCTGCATCAGTCATGAGTGATGTCATTTGAGATGTCATCAGTGATGTCACTGCCCATGTCATGAGTGATATAATATGTGAGGTCACAAGCGGCACAATGCAGGGGCCTGAGTTATAATTAACTCAGATAACTATAACGGCTGAATTTCTCTGGTTTAGTACGAGTAAAATCTGCCCCTAACTATAACATCCCTGTAACCTTTTTTTTTTTAGTGAATTTCTCTGTCGTAGTCATGTTAGCAGAGTGGTGGAGAAAGGGGGTGGGGCCTCCAACCAGCTCTCAGGAATCCCACTGTGTAGGACTTACAGGAGGTACCAGGAGGGCTGTTGGCCCCCAAGGTCCCTCAGGAGTAAAGTGGACTTCATCCCCCAACCAGTAGTGCGCCAGGAGGCGAGTTTGCAGAGTGGTGGAGAAAGGGGGTGGGGGCCTCCTGCAAGTTGCAGCTTTTTTTTTTTAGGAAGGGGTCGCATTGACCCCCTTTTCAGGACCATTTTGGGCCCCGGGGACCTTATCCCCTGATCCTTTGTTTAAAAAAAATCTGAAAAAAGGGTAGGGGACCAACGCGGCCCACCCTCCCGGGCCAGGCCATCATTATTTTTTTTCAATGGGAAGGGGGGCCCACGTTGCCCCCCTCCCTGGGCCAATATTGCCCCGAGGACCCCATCCCATGGGGCATGCCAATTTTTAAAATATAATTGGGAAGGGGGCCACGCGGCCCCACTCCCGAGGCCAATTTCAGCCCCGGGGTCCCCATTCCCCGGGGCCAGGCCATCATTACTTTTTTTAAATGGGAAGGGGGGCCTGCGCTGCCCCCCTCCCTGAGCCGATATTACCCCGGGGACCCCATACCCCAGGGCATGCCAATTTTTTAAATATAATTGGGAAGGGGGCCCGCTCCCGATGTCGATTTTGGCCCCAGGGACCCCACCCCCCAGGGCCAGGCCTTTGTCATTTTTTTTACGGCCTCCCTCCCCAGGCCTATTTCGGCCCTGGGGAAACCATCCCCTAGTGCCAGGCCTTCATCATTTTTTAAAAATGGCCCATGGGGTCCTGCGCGGCCCCTCTTCCCGGGCCGATATTGCCCCAGGGACCCATCCTCCGGGGCATGGCCAGGTAATTGAGGACTGCGGGGGGAGCCTCAAGGCCCCTGTGGTCCCTGCCGGCTCCCCGCCTCCTGCGGGAGCCAGTATTGCTTTTGGACAGAGGGAGCTGCAAACATGCAGCTCCCTCTGTCCAAAAGTAATTCTGCTTGGCTTCATGGAAGCGAGAGCATTTTTACTGCTCTCGCTTCCCTGAACCAAAGCAGAGTTTGCTATGGCTTGGCGGGAGCATCGCTCCCGCCAAGCCATAGCAAACTGCAATGTACTGAGGTGGCACCCCGGGATATTGCTGGAGCCGGCCCTGGGGGGTGGCGGTCCCCAGGGCCATCTAGGGCTCCTGAAGGGGCCATGCGGCCCCCCTCCTTTAATCACATTTGCCCTGGAGAGGTGGTTGTCCTCGGGCACTGGGGGTCTTCAATGGACCCCCTTAGTAATTTGATTTCTGCCCCGGGGAGGTGGCAGTCCCTGGAGCAGCGGGGGGCACGTGGCCACCCCGCATGTGAATCTATTTGCCCCGGGGAGATGGTGGTCCCCGGGGCTGCAAGGGGGGCTGGAGCCCTGCCACTCACTATAACGTAATATTGCCCTGGGGAGGTGGTACTCCCTGGGGCTGCAGGGGGGGCTGAGTGGCCACCCCGCATTTCAATCAATTAGCTCCAGGTAGGTGGCAGTCCCCAGGACTGTGGGGGCCCACGCAGGCCCTGGAATTATTATTTGTAATTGCCCCCAGTACCTGGCCCACCCGGGGGCCTAATTCAACATAGTACGCTTAAAAATTTTCAGCGGGATTCATGGATCCAACGTTAATCTCGCCGAACTGATTTTTAAAAAAAATGCTTTTTTCGCCCTGGGGGGTCCCTATGGTACACCTCCAAGAGGCCTAGGGGGTCAGGGTGTTTCTACCCTGCCCCCTTTTCTTTTTTTTTACGTGTTTTCTTGTGACTCGGTTCAATTGAGTCACAAGATGGCTGCCAACACTTCCTGGTTTGAAGTGTTAGCAGCCAATCAGATCTCAGGCACGAGATCGGGAGGGTTCGCGGATCCACCGCGTCCACAGTTGTATATCTGAGAAATCTTTAAATTTCTCAGAAATTACTGAACGGATTTACATCATTTAACAAAAAGAGTGCTTTCCGGACCAAGAGCTACCTTTCTGCCAAATTTGTTGTAATTCCTTACAGCAGTTCGGGCTGCAGCCATGTCTAAAGCTTCCTATCGAAATTAACATGGAGAAAAGCATTTTGGGACCCCACCTTTTTCTCAGCCTGCTTGATGGATCACCCCGAAATTTTTAAAACAGCAGCTGAAGTGAGCATCAAATTAGTTTTGAAAATGTCATAAAGATTCGTCAAACGACGCCAAAGATATAGGCAACTGAAAAACCGTTTTTTTATAGAAATCAAGTCCTAACTATAACTACATACTGGCAACCACCAGTAGGTAATAAATACCAACTGGCAGTCGCCAGTAGTGAGTTATAGGAAAAGCATTTTTTTTGCTTGCCTATATCTTTGGCACATGTTGACGAATCATAACTAAAGTTTTCAAAAAAAGTTTGCCAGTGATTCTTGCTGTGCATGGAAGGTTTTGGGGTGATCCGTCAAGCAGGGGCTGAAAAAAAGGGGAGAGGGGGGTAAAAAAAAAGAGCATTTCCCATGTTAATTCCCATAGAGATTTTAGACATGACTACAGCCCGAACCGCTGGACCGAATTACAGCAAATTTGGCAGAAAGGTAGCCCTTGGTCCAGAAAGCACACTTTTTGGTATTTGGTGTAAATCCATTCAGTAGTTTTCGAGATATTAAAGGAAATCCAAATTTGTATATCTGGGCGGAGCCTAAGCCCCGATCTCATGGTGAAATCTGATTGGCTGTCAGCCCTTTAACCGGGAAGGTCTGGCATCCATCTTGGACCAATATACATAATTTCTCCCCATTGAAATGCATTGTAGTGAATGGCAGGTTTTGAGGGTCACAAAAAGGAGAACATATAAAGGGCAATAACAGATTTTAGTTACAATATGAATAATTTGTTCATGGTATCATACTTATTTTAGGAATTGTGATGTGTTCTAAGGTGATTTTACCCTGTGAAAAAGCCTTCTGCTGGGATGTCATTAATCATGTTTGAGAGAAAACTGTTTTCTCATGATTTTCTTATAGAAGTTATGGAAGGTGCTCCTGAAGCTAAAATGAGAGCATATTTTCTGTAAATTCACACTATCTTTCTCAGCCATATGAGAGTGAAGTCTGACATTCTGAGTAAAACATGAACTTCCAACAGGAGCAGCCTGTCAGTTGATTCCCTTGTATTCTATTGCAGCCTCCCAGCGTGTTCTAAATAACAACTAGAGCGCTAACATTCTTACTTATGACAAAAATATGGCACACCTGAGGCAATCTTAATTTAATCAAACTTGTAAAACTTAAAACATTTAATTTAGAAAGGAACAAAATGAGGGGGTTAATTTTGTCATGGCAAATATGGTTAGTGCTGTAGACAGAAAAATTAGGACACGTTTTAAGTGAGTTCTTAAATATCTCCCTCTTCTCTTTCCATAAAATATTCTGACATACAGGCTGAAACATGCTCTTTCAACACCAGCAGTAGACGATCAGCAGATTTACTACAGCGTTCTAATGAGCAACCAGAGTGCTAACATTCTGAATTTATGCCAAAAGTGTGGCACATCTGAACACCATCTTGATGGAATCGAAGTGGAAAACTGAAAACATTTTCTACTGAGGATACTGCAGTAAATTAAGAAATTAGGGAGCTTCATAACAAATAAGTCTCCCAAGATGGCCAACAGAGAAAAAAGAGATGAAATATAGCACAAATATCACCCAAATGTAGCACAAGCATACTCAATGACAGAAGTGTGCAAAACACTTAATTTTGTTTATTTTTTTGCAGTTTTATATAGCGCAGGCTTGACTGGAAGGTTTTGGAGTGCTTTACATGAGCATCAGTTACATTACACAAGGACACATCCATTTTGGTTTTAGGGATGGGGAGATTAAGTGATTTGCCCAGAATCACAGGATGTCAAGCTGAAGCTGAAGCTGAAACTTGAACTTGGTTCCCCAGTTGCAATTCTGGCTGTAATGCCATCCTCTGTGTTACATATAATTAAGTGAGCAACTGGATAAAAAACATAAAGATTGCAGATAATTTAAAAGTGCTTTGTCGGTATTTGAGAAAATATGTCCTCATTTGAGTTTTTTAGTGCACTAACCATAATTTCTACTGGAATAAGACCCTCTCGGGGCATATTCTCAAGGACTTATTGCAGAGTTATCGGCACTTTAGCGCCGCAAAAGTGGCGATAGATTTATCGCCCAATTCTCAAGCTGGTGCAAACTGCCGATATCGCCAGTTTACCAGTGATAGCTGCCGCAAAATACATCGCCACGGATGAGTGCGACAACTAACGCTAATGATATGCAGAGTAGGCGTTCCCGTGCAAAAACACACGAAAACACCACTTCGCGATATTCTCAACGACCAGCCAGATCTGTGATGCAAACCAAGAACAGGCGTTAAGGCGCATTAGCAGCAGGGATTTAACACCTGCCTTTTACTGGTGTTAAGCAGGACGACTACCTGCAGTATGAAAGGGAGCCCAGCCCAGAGCCACATCTGAAGACCAACAGATGCCATGGAGCCAATGATCATGCAGCTCGGAGAACCAAGAGGGCCACAACACCTACCGCCACCACTCCCAGGCCCCCCCGGATTACCACCTAGGCAGTGCAGGCCAGCGGACGACCCTAAAATGCACCAGCCCCAGAGACTCAACGCCAGAGGAAGCCATTGGCCAACACAGGCTCAAAAGGACAACCATCTACTGCATCCTGACCCACATTGCCCACAGGCTTGTGGTACCAACACAGCGGACAACCTACATCCCCCCGCAGACAAAGCTACTGGCTGTGCTGCACCTGTTGGCCCCTGGTACCTTCCAACCAACAACTGCCGGAGTCGGAGGAGTCTCACAGCCAGCCCCATCAAACTCCCTCACATATGTCATGGATGCATGTCCACAAAAGCAACGGCGGGCCCCTGTATCCGCACCACACGATAGTTCCAATTCGTAGTGTACCTGCGCAACCAACCCCAACGCCAGCCGTGCTAGACACCTCCGTGCCCCAGATCCAAGATCATAGGGGCATATTATCAAGGCGGCGCTATGAAATTATCGCCGCTTTTGCGTCCGTTTTCGGGCGAAAAGCGGCGATAATTTCATTGCCTTATCAGCAAAGACACGCTATCGCGTGTTTTGCTGACTTAGCGCCCGTTTCCAGCATGCCTAACTTTGCATCGCTAATGAGATGCAAAGTAGGCGTGGCTGTGAAACGAACCAGGGAAATTATCGCGAAGGCAGCTTCGCGATATTAACAAGGAAGGGTAGCGATTTTTTAAATCACGTTAAGTATGAATTAACGCAGGAATGTAACATCTGTTAAATTCCTGACTAAGGCATACTTAACATGGGGGTGGATTCTGTGGCTAAGACCACAGGCCCTATCATCTAGGATATCGCCGTTTTCCACCATGGAAAACGGCGATATCCACACTATCTCTGGAATTTTTATTGCCTCGGCGATCCGCGTTGTTGATAACGCGCTAACCGGGCGATAAATTCCAGAGATAGCTGGCGATAAATATGCAAGTGCTAAGCGCGCTTTGCGATATTTATCTCCGGCCCTTGTTAATATGCCCCGTAGTAACTGAAATGTGTGTGCGCCAGGTCATGAAGTCCAGTAGTCAACAGTAGTGTAAAAACAGAACTTTATTACAAATACACAAACAAACAAAACGAAAAGCTCAGCCAACGCATTCCATTCCCAACGGGGAACTTCAACAGGGCAACGTGTCTTCAGAAACCTGTGGGAGAAATGGTGACAATGGTCAAACTTCCGTATAGTCACATGCCTAATCTGGTACAGTGTACTGCACTTGGACAAACCGGAATGCTCACAGGCATGATAAACCATGCATGAGAAGATCGTAACAGAAGTTCGTGTGGCCGTAACCGTCGTAGGAATGAAGAGGAAGGTAACGACCACACGAACTGGTGTTACAGTCACAACATGCAGGACTCATCATACCTGAAAGCATCACGGTGTGTGTCAGCTCGATACCCCTGCCCCTCACTGCGCAGGAACATCTTGAGACCATGCAAGGGAACTACGCCATAGCTGGCGTCACGCACGTGTTGGGGGCAATTCAAGGCACACGTGTATGACTTATGCCCCCTGCCGACACTGCACACAATCACCCCAACAGCAACCACATGCATGCCATCACTGTGCATACAAAAGTGGACCACCGTGGCCTGTCCACCAATGTCGTCGCAAACTCCCCAGGCAGTGTGCATGATTCCCACATGTCCGCAAGTCCGCCACCAACCAGCGCTTTGAAGATGGCCCCCATGGAAATGCACTGCCCATCGGCAAGTACCAACTGAACACCCAACACACCTCAACTCCACAATCCCCCAACTCACAACTGTGGGAATGCACACGTCACAAATCTACCACCAAAGTGACTACTGCGTGTGTCTCAGTCTCCGCCACAACCTGTCCATAGGCCTACACACATGTGGCCGACCACCTTCAACGGGCACATTCACACTGGAGACGAGGTGGCTATGTCCCAAACCAACCCGCGCACATCACGATCATCGCATGCAGGGTCGTGTCAGCAAGGGCGGCGCCCCCCACCCAGCCACGAGTCCGCCGCCATGACCGGTGGTGCCTGCGCGATCCTGTGCGCCTGCTGCACCCCAGCCCTGGTCCCCAGACCGGTCCTCCGCCCAGCGATGACTGGCCGCCCCTGTGCACCCAGGCCTCAATGCTCACCTGCCACCACCGGCGTGTCTCCAAGAGGGCCCACCACGTGCCGGTGCATCCTCCTCAGCCGATCGCTGGATTCCACGCCACAGGCCCCCAGCGCACCCTGCGGCACCGCACCGCGGAGTCATGTGTGTGCTGACTGCTGCCTTCGGCGTGCACTATGGTCCAGCAGGACTCACAATTCAAATCGAACCACGATTAGCAGGACGGCTCATCGAGGCCTACGCATCATCACAGGCTGCACACCCGCTCAGCTCTTCAGGTGCCACTAACCCTGTGCAACGCAAGTCATCACCACGTGGCGGTAGGCCCCTGCCAGCCGCAGTGCAGCGGGTGCCACTAACCCTGTGCAATGCAAGTCATCGTCACGTGGCAGTAGGCCCCTGCCAGCCGCAGTGCAGCGGGTGCCACTAACCCTGTGCACCGCAAGTCATCGTCCCGTGGCGGTAGGCCCGTGCCGGCCGCAGTGCATCGGGTGCCACTAACCCAGTGCGCCACAAGTCATGGACCCTTTATGATTGGGTCTCGTGGTGCGGACGCCATCATGTCATCTCCGGCAGTGGGGAATGTGATGTGCTAGGCCCTTTTTATTGCCAGGGTCACATGTCCTGTGACGCCTGTGCTGGATGGGTGTGGTGTGGGTGTTAACCAGCCCTCAGGGAGTGGCTGTGGCATGCTGACAACTAGACCAGTGATCAGCAGATCACTATAGGGAAGACCTGGGACATATAGCTTTGTCGTCCCCCCTCTGAGCGTAAGCGGAGTGGACTGACCTGGTGTATGGCAGGCCATCGTAGGGGTGGGAACAATGAGCCCGGGGCTCTGGGCGTGCTTCAGTTCTGGGCTGGACAAGGAAGTAACTGATGCTTGTGTTTCTGTTGTAGTGTCTACGCCACCCGGACCGCAATCGGCAATGTTGCACCCTGTGACTCAAGTCCCACGACATGAGCAACATGGACGTAAGGGGGAATCACTGACCCTACATTCATCCATACTCTCATACTTGAATGATCAAAGACATGAAACATCTGTGCGATTCTGAATGTTTAATTCACATCCAGTGGAGTGTTGCAGGTGGAGCAGTACAGGGCCATGCAAACCCCACTTCACATTATTGGCCCGTGGAGGGCCAGCCAGAGTCCTTCAGGGAATGACAAGTACATCGGAAGAGGAAGAGTTCAGTCCGCAGTCTTATCGCTGTGTCATTGGTAACCAAACAGAAAATGGCAGTCCATGTCGAGGTCCAAGGTGAGTGTCATAGAGTGTATCGGGGGACAATGGAAGGTGATGATGCAAAGGGCAGAACCAAACAGAAACAGGCCATATGGCGGAGATGAATGCTACTGCCTCCTCCTTACCAGTAAGGTTGATTCACCCGCATCTTTGTCCTCTGATGTCACATGTGCCTCACACGTGGGTGGTGGTGGATTGCCTGCCGCACTGTGTGCCACTGACACATCGGGGGCCGGAGGTGGATTGCCTGCCGCACTGTGAGGCACTGACACATCAGGGGGCGGAGATGTGGATATAGAAGCAGCAGCAGCATTCATCTGCGCAAGGCCTTGAGGCAGCAATGCCATGACGATGTGCTGCAGGGCATGGAAGGTCCCAGCCACATCTCGCTGGTGTGCAGCTGTGGCAGCCATTCTTTCCGCCGTCATCCGCTCCATGTTCTCCATGAGCCCCCGCATGTGTCCCAACTCCCGGCTGACATCGCTGGAGCCACTCTGACTGGACAGTTGTTCTTGTCTCAGTATCATGACTCCAGAGATGCCAGCCATGGATCGTTGGAGAGCATGGAGCGGACTGTGGGTGTCCGTTAGGGACTGTAAGTGGTCCCTGATGGGAATCAGACACCCATGTATGGCATCAGGTTTGGCTGCCATGAGGTCGAACTCCACCCGCACCTGATCAGCCATCTTCTCCTGGACCTCTAACACACGGCGTTGGAAGGCCATGTGTTGTTCGTGGGGGTCCTGGGAGACAGCCGGGGTGGTAGGTGCTTCCTGCTGTGTGGTCTGTGCAGGGGGTGGGGTCTCCTCGATGCAGCTGGGCTGCCCTGCTCCTGGAGGTGGGGTGCCGAAGCTGTCAATGAGGATTTGGAGGGCTTCGGTGTCAATGTTGGGGATGTCCTCATCGTCATCAGTGAAGAGTTGCTGGGGCTGCTCTGCAGGAGGTGTTGATGCTCCCTCTGCAATGTGAAGGGGAGATGCAGTGTTACATTGTGTTCACATGTATGTTCACGCATTGTACAAGTTCACATGCAGACTGCATGACAATGTACATTGTGACTGTTTAGGAGGAGCTGCCTATTTGATGCGGGACAGTGGACATTTCGTCAACATCACGGATATGTGTTTGTACTTGTACATTGACATCTCACATTTCCCTGCTATGCCAAATGTGCTTGGCCAGTTTCTACACACAAGCGGCACCTGTTGTGTCCTCTGTCCTGTTGTAAACGTGTTACAGTTTGTACCACAATGTTGTCAATGCTGATGTGCTCTGAATGTCGTGTGTGTGCTGCATTTTGGGAGAGTCGCCCCTGCAGCTCTGATTTTTCTGCCCCTTGTCCCTTTCAGGCAGTGTGCCTTTGACTTCTGTGCCCATACAGTACTGAGATGTTGCAGACTTGGGTGAATTTGGGTCTTGGTGGGAGTTGGGACTCTGTGGCATGGTTTGTCCGCAGATGTGTTGTTGATGTCAGGGGTTGTTTGTGCAGGTGGATGTGTCAGAGTGTGACCTGCTCCTTTACGGATGTGGTCCACACTCAGCCACCTCAGTGTGGTGGCGTGCACCATGTCATGATGATCGGACTGCAGCCATGCTAATCGTCATGCTGTGTCACTTGCATTGTCAGTGTGGCTCACAGACACGCTGCTTCGCTGGGTTTGGCACATGTGCATGGGTTGGTTGTGAGATTGGTGATATGTGGGAAGGGCCCCCTGTGGGCACGTAGTCGACGGGGACCTACTTGCTGTTTCTAGGTGTGCTGCAGTGTGCCAAGGGGATCAGGGACATGATCCAAAGTCATTGTGGGTGTGCACTGTGCTGTACTTAATTGTGCATGTGTGCCATTGTGCCCATCTCCCCCCGTCCCCCCGTCCCTGGTCATTACTCACCCTGTTGCTGTTGTGTCAGGTCTTGTTGAGCAGTGTACGGTCCCCCAACTCCTGCCACCGTCTCCCCACTGATGACTGTGGACACCATTTCCTCCATCTCATCCAGCTCCTCCTGTGGCGCTGAACTCCCACCTCCAGTCTGCATTGCTGCCTTCTAGTTGTTGGCGAGTTTCTGCTTGGTCTTGCACTTCACATCATTCCAGCGCCTCTTGAGCTCTTCCATTGTCCTCCTCAGCACTCCGACTGCCTTCACCTTGTCCAGGATGGACTGCCATGTTGCATTTTTTGTTGCCAATGACACAGTGGAGGTGACGAACAGTTGTTGATGGTGTTCTATCACCTCCGTGATCAGGATCCTGTTTTCCTGCGGACTTAACCGCGTCTTCCTCTTCTTCTTGCCCTTGCCCTTCACTGTCCCCGAGGTCCCAGGCTGCTCCCCCGGGGGGCTTGTGGGCTTCTGGCCGTCCTCTGTACCTGCTCCGGCTGCCTCCATTGTGCTTCGCTGTAGTTTGGTTTTTGTTTGTGTTTTTTTTTCCCCTGCTTTTGTAGTGATTTTTCCCACCTGACGTGTGTGAATTGCAGGCCTGGCGCTGCTTTTCGCTGATTGTCTTATCGCGGTTGGGCCCATCGCAACTTTTTTCGCGTTCGGATTTTCATCGCCGTCCCGGTAATGTTATCGCGGACATTTGACGCGTTATCGGGAGACTATCGCATGTTACCGCCGTGTTGAAAATACGACGTTAACACAGAGTTATTTTCCCGCGATAGACGGCGATATGAAAACTTGCGTTAACCTATTTTGGCGATGTTTATCGCACGTTCTTGAGAATATCCCCCTCTCATTTTTATAATTTCTAAAGGAAATGCTTTAGGTATTACAGTTTTGATTACATCAAGATGACATCAGGCTTGCCACACTTTTGTAATAAATATAGAATGCTAGCAATCTAGTTGTTCATTAGAATACTTTGGGAGGGTAAATGTCAGGAGCATGGACTCAGAAAATTGAGGGCAGGGAGGAGTGTGCAGAGGCAACAAGTTGATCATGCTGGGCAGGCAGGGGGGCAGTGGCAGCACAACGGACAACGGACCATGGAGGGCAGAGGAAAAGGGTCAGGGGCAACAAACCAACCATGCAGGACAGGCAAGAGAGGCTCTGGCAATATAACAGACCATTGAGGGCAGAAGGGAGAGGCAGTGGCAGTACAACCATACATGCCTACGGACCCGATTCAGGCAGGAGACTCCTGATGTTTTTTAAGCCCAAAAGGGCTTTATTTTATCTGTCTCCTGCCTAAAATCTCCTCTTTTCCAATGTGAGTCAATAGGGAAAATCAATTCCGCCTGGTTTCTTTTTCAAAATCTCCCACTTACCAAGATCAAAATGTTAGCACGTATGGTACATTTAATCACAGAGGGCAGGAGGAATGGGGTGGGTCATGGACTCGGATAACACAGGGCAGGACGGTGATGGGCAGGGTCACCAAACTGACCTTACAGGGCAGGCATCACACTGGGCAAGCGGGACAGCAGTGCAGCACAACGGACAATGGAAAGCAATAGGGAAGGGACAGGGCCATGCACATGGACAACAGAGTGCAGAGGGGAAAGAGGCAAGGGCAGGAAGCTGACCGTACTGGACAGAAAGGAGGAACAGTTGCAGCATAACAGACCATGAAGGGCAGGAGGGAGGGGACAGGGGAACGACAATGGAACAGACAAGGCAGGAAGGAGCGGATAGAGGCCTGCACATGGAAAACGGAGGGGAGGGGGCAAGGTGGCAGGGCAGGAGCAGTAAACTGATCATCGAGGGCAGGCAGGATGGGCACTGAAAGCACAACACACCATGGAGGGCAACAGTGAGACTATAATGGCATACACACAGACAAAAGAGGGAAGGTGGGAGGGGGTCAGGGGCAGCAAGCTGACCTTACAGGGTATGTCGGAGGGGCTGTGGCAGCGCAGAAGACCATGCATGGCAAACAGGAGGGTCAGTGGCAGTACAAGGGCCATGGTGGGCAAGAGGTAGGGTTCAGCGGCATCCACAAAGGACCATGGAGGACAGAAGAAAGATGTAGAGGCTATACACAGACAAGAGAAGGCAGGGGAAGGGGAAGGGGCTTCACAACAGACCACGCAGGGCAGGCAGGAGGAGCTGTTGCAGCACAACAGAGCATTGAGGGCAGAACGGAGTGGCAGCAAAATTGACCATGGAGGACAGGAGGGAGGGGATAGGGGCATAGAACTCTGACAGGCAGGGTGGAGGTGGCAGGGTCAGGTGGCAGCCATCTGATCATGCTAGGCAGGTGGGAGGCGCAGTGGGAGCTCAACAGATATATATATATATATATATCTGTTGAGCTGCCACTGCGCCTCCCACCTGCCTAGCATGATCAGATGGCTGCCACCTGACCCTGCCACCTCCACCCTGCCTGTCAGAGTTCTATGCCCCTATCCCCTCCCTCCTGTCCTCCATGGTCAATTTTGCTGCCACTCCGTTCTGCCCTCAATATATATATATATATATTACCTTCTGGCGGTTGCCAGTAGGTTGTTATAGTTAGGACCTAGTTTCCATAGGAAAAGTGTTTTTTGATTTGCCAATATCTTTGGCGCCGTTTGACGAATCTTCACGAAAATTTCAAAACTAATGGCCTGCTCAGGTCAGCTCCTGTCTTGAAAGTTTTGGGGTGATTCGTTAAGTGGGGGACGAGAAAAAAGGGGAGTCCCAAAATGCGTTTTCCCCAATCACCGTATAAGGATCTATGCACTCCTCAAATCAGTTTGCCAGTACCCATGCAGTTATAAAATCACCCAGGCACTACCTTTACACTCCTCCAATCACTGAGGCACTACCACAATACTACTTTTATCACCTAGGCAGTAGCGATGTACTTATAAAATCACTGAGGCACTTTCTATGTACTCCTGTAGTCCCCCAGATATTACCCCTGAACTCATGCAATGATCCAGGAATTACCTATGTACTCCTCTAATCCCCCAGACATTACCTTTGCACTCATGCAATCACCAATGCATTAGCTATACACTGGTTCAATCACTGAGGCACTATCCTTGCACTCCTCCAATCCCCCTGTCAGGATCTATGCACTCCTCCAATCACTTAGGCAGTACCCATGCACTTATAAAATCACTCAGGTACTACCTATGCACTTATGCAATCACCCAGGCACTACTCTAGTACTCCTCCAATCACCCAGGCAGTACCTTTGGTCTCATGCAATCACCCAGGCACTACAGACTGCACTTTAGATTTGATTTGGGTAGCAGAAGAGAAATCCTTTAGTTGTGCTCTGTGATTCTGTTGTATAAGTTGTGATGTCTTCTAATTGTAGGAATTGTGCAGTGTCTGACATAGCTTTGCAATGCAATTAAAAATATTTCTTTATTTATACATGAGAATATTTGTATATAATTATTTTAATTATATTAAATTATTTAACGAAAATATTTAAACTTTTCTTTGTTTTCAGATATTCACCATCATTAGTAATAAAGATTGAGTATGGAAAGAAAATATCAAAAGAAAAGAAAAGATAAAAAACAGAACTATTTAAAGGAAAGAGAAAAGGAAAAATTAGATGAAGTACAACATGTGACATTGAAGAAAAAGACTTCTGGTAAGAGAACTAAATAATTTGTTAAAAGCCTTTTAAAGAATGTAATGAATTTTCTAAATGGGGAAAAGAAAAAGAAAAGTAGTACAACCATTCAGAAGGAAACAAAAAAAGGACATATTAATGAAAAATCAGGTTATGGGAAAACAATCTATGTTGAAAGAAGGATGAAAGAATATAAAGACATTAGAAAGAGAATGTATAAAAGTAGAGTACTACAAAATTTATTGAAAGATTGCAAAAAATATAAAAGAAAATCAGCATTTTACAAGAAAAAACAACAGATTGAAAGTATAGTCGAAAAGGCTTTTGAATTGAAAAGAAGATTGTTTATAATAGTATTGAAGAGAATGAAAACATTGAATAAAACAATGCACTTTATGAAGGAGAGAAGTAAAAGAAAAAGACTGGTGAATAGAACTAACTTTTGCAAAATTTTTCGGGTGAATGGAAGCACACTTCTAGTACTGAACCTTTTTTTAATGAAGAAAGCTATTTTCAACAAAATACAATAGTTCATGCAGTTGATACCAGTGGTCGTTGTTATGAGGTTAAAAACGGTTGTCCAATTGAAAAAGCAAAGATGGTTCCTAGAAATGTGGAAGAAGTAATAGCTGAAGAAGTTCAAGGGAGACGCACACAAGCTCCAGTGTATAAGTGGGATTGTAGTAGTATTTGTAGTATACAACAGGAATCTATTGATATTTTACAACATTTCTTACAAGATTATGGTAATAAAAGTGTTAAACAGAAGATTAAGATATTGCAAGGACTAGATCCTTGTAAAGTGAGAAAATATACTAACTTGCAGGGTCATTCTCTGGCTTGTCTTTCTAGAAAAGTGTGTTGAAGTACTTTTCATCATTTCAGAATGTTAGCAGTACATCATTCAGAAATGCAGAAGGTAGTAAGAAGATTGTACTATGTAAAAAGTCCTGCATTATCTTTAAGTGAAATAAACACAGCTCTTTTGCATGGTTCAGTATTGGATGTAAAAAAAAATTCTGATGATATACAGTTTCGTTTCTTTGGTCCTCAAGAGGAGTGTAGAGAAAGTGAGAGTTTTATAAGTGTAGGTGTTGAAGAAGAGGTGGAAGATAGTACTACTGAGAAGTTTGCAGAAGAAATTACAAAGTTTAAGGTAGTTTCTTGTGAAAAACCAAACTATGTTTCTATTTGTTGTTGACGTACTCCCTATAGACTTCAAACTAGGAATGTTGATGTGTATTTAAAAAGTGAAAAGGAAAACAATGATAAGTGGGAGCAATTTGGTGCTTATTTGTTGGTGGAAGGTCCTTTTGAGTTGGGTAGTGATCAACGTATTTGTAAATATTGTTACAACAAATTAGAAGAGAACAAAATGCCAGCTAGAGCTGCACATAATAACCTAGAGTTGGTAGCTGTTCCTCCGGAACTGGTAGATTTAAATACGTATGAGTCCATTCTTATTCAATCTGTGCACCCGTTTCAGGCTATAGTTCGTATGGAGCCTAAAACAGGTAAGCTGCCTCCAACAGATTTACAAAGAGGTTTAAAAGGAAGAGTTGTGTATTTACCTTTAGATTTTAAGAAAAATATTGAAACTGTTGGTGTAGAGAGAGAGAAAAGTGAGCCTGTAGTTATTCTAGTTAATGGTGTACCAACAAAGAGTCGGAAAATATGGCAAGAGTTAGTAGATGTCACCAAACTTCAAAAGGCTACATTAAATCCTATACAAAACAATATTTATTATAAAAATGTATATGTGGAAGAACAAGAAATATCTTTAGAAGATGATAGAGAAATTTCAACTGGCCAAATCGAAAAAGTGGACAACTCCAGGAGTGAAGAAATTTACGAACATTACAGTATGCATCCTCTACATTCAAAGGAAGTGATTGGAAACACTATTCAATTATTCCAAATGAAGAAATCGAAGGGAACTCCCATGAGTGTTTGGGAAAAAAGTTTATAAGCTCGTTGTTTTCCACAGCTCTTCCCCACTGGAAAAGGTGGACGATATGATGAACGACCAGTACAAATTCCAGCTTCAGAATATCGTACAACAAGATTGTACTCAGAAGATCCAAGATTTCGACAGTGTGTTCCATATTTATTTCATCTTCTGTTTGAAAGTGACTTGTCTGGACTTTCATATGCAGTGAACCACATATTAAAAACAGGAGTTCATCTTACACATGTTTCTGCAAAGGAATTTTTGGACAAAGTTCAACAAAGAGATGATCATTTAGAACCTCAGTTAATTAATTTGATGGCGTGTCAACGTGGTACTAATGAGTATTGGTATCGTCGTCACGGAGAACTTAAATGTATGTTAAGAAACTTAGGAACCCCTACATGGTTTGTTACGCTTAGCTGTGCTGAATATGCATGGGACGATTTACTTAGATTTCTACAAGAAGCAAATTCAAATGTAAAAAACATTGGCGAACTGTGTTCCTTGGATCCTGTAAATGTGTGCAGATATTTTAATCATAGGTTTCAAGCTATGATGTCTTTTATCTGCAATAAAAATAATCCACCTCTTGGAGAAGTTATTGATTTCTTTTGGAGAAAGGAGTACCAAGCCAGAGGTGCACCTCATATACACATGCCGTTATGGATCAAGAATGCACCAAAATTTGGAACTGATACTGATGAAAGTGTTTTGTCTTTCATTGAAGAGTATGCTACCTGTGCCATTCCAAAAGAAGGAGGAGAAAACAACTTGAGACAACAAGTTTTACGGTTTCAAAGTCATCGATGTGTAAAATATTGTCGGCGGAAATACAAGTCAAAGGGAAAATTTTATACAAAATGTCGTTTTGGATTCCCACGTCCAGTAATTTCAAAAGGAAGAGTCAACAGTTTCATGTCAGCAGGAAGGCATACTATAACTCGAAAATCTCCGAAGAATACTTACAACATAAAAAGAACTGAAGAATCAAAGCATATTAATGACTACAATCCAGTGATTTTGACAATGTGGAATGCAAATATGGATATCCAGTATGTTGCAGATAATTCGATTGCTGTTGCTCGCTATGTTGCGTCATATATAACCAAATCTAAAAAGACGGAGTTGAAAGAAATGTGGGAAGAAATTTCAACAGAGAAGACTCTTAGTAACAAATTGTACAGCTTAAGTTTGAAGATGCTTTCCCATCAAGAGATTGGATCCTATGAATGTTCGGATCGGTTGACCTCTGCAAGTTTATATTCAAAGTCAAGAGGAATCATTTGGGTGAGTCTAGGTCTTGCTGCAACACGAAATTGAGTATTGAAATCAGTACAAGAAATTGAATACTTAGCATTGAATAAACCAGAAAGTACAGATATTGTTAAAACTAATATGTTGGATACGTACTATCCTAAAAGATGTCCACATCTGGAAAACATATGTCTCTATGAAGTACTGCAACATTACAGTTTTAAGAGAAATGTTACAGAAAATATAAATGAAGAAAAATATGCAGTAATTGGATGTGAAGGATGTTTGGTAAAACATGCCAAAGGAAATCTTATTAACCACAGGAAACTCAGTTGCGAAACTCCAGATAAAAGGGAATTTTTCTATTTAGCACTTCTGCAACTTTTCAAGCCTTGGCGTAGTGAACTGGAATTACTTGGAGATTTTGACTGCTATGAAGATTCTTTTAATGCATGTAAAGATAGCATTCAATGCACAATTTTTCCAAATTATCTACAAATGTTAAATGAAGAGATTGAACAAGAAACTACTATTGCAGCTGAAATAGCTAGAGACAGTTCTCAAGATAGTCAAAGTTCTGCTCCACTAAGTCAAGATCCATTAGGACAACCAGTTCTTGAAAATGAAGCAGCAAAAGCCATGAATGAAGTAGAAACGGCAATGCAACAAGCACAACAGGATATTATTGAGTTGGGAAACTTGGAAGAACAGCTAAATTTTTAACAAAAAGAAATATATCAGCAAATAACACAACAGATACAGCATGGTTTACTGCATGAAAAAAAAGAATGCAACTGCACATCATTTAAACCTATTCGAATGCATATCAGTGGTCAAGCTGGAACAGGAAAAAGATTCTTAATCAAAGTTTTGACCAGTTATCTACAGAAAACCACTGATTCACATTTATCTTGTGTTGTAACCGCTCCAACTGGGTTAGCAGCACACAACATTAAAGGGATTACATTACATCGATTACTCATGCTACCAGTTGAACATGAAAATAAGTTGGAATATCACAAGCTATCTGGAGAAGCTTGTTATGAAGTCTCAAGAGTACTAAAGAAAATGAAACTTCTGATCATTGATGAGGTGAGCATGGTCTCAAACTTAATGCTTGCCTTTGTACATTTAAGAATGCAACAGATTTTAAAAACAAATTATGATGTTTTATTTGGAGGAAAACATGTAATTGTATTCTGCGATCTACTACAACTTACTCCTGTGAAAGGACAACCAGTTTTTAAAACACTTGTCCATGAAGACACTAGAAAATCTTTGGGAAGTATTGGAAATGTTAACATCTGGTCTCATTTTGAATATAAAGAACTTATTAAGAATATGCGACAAGCAAGTGATGAACATTATGGAAACATTCTTCAAGATATAAGAATTGGTGTTTTGACAAAACATGGTAAAGAAGCTTTACAAAGTCGGCTACTAACGAATTTGTTTTCAAATGAAAACATTGCACCTGAAATAATGTACAAAACAATTGGAGAAAAGAAGTCTATAGTTTGCCTAATGCCAACACTGCAAGAGTGTTCTACATTAAATCAAGAACTTTTGAAACTGGAAAAACAACCAATAGTGAAAATGGAAGCCATTGATAAAATGGAACACGAAGGAATTACTATTCTTCTCTCAGAGAAATTACAGCCAAAATTGGATTCTTTGGAGAAGTCTGTATCTAAGACTGCTGGTTTAGAAAAGACTTTATATGTATGTGAAAACTGTCGGGTAATTTTACGGCGTAATTTGGATGTAGAAAAAGGTTTAGTAAATGGAGCAATGGGAAAAGTTGTTCATTTTGCTAAATATCAGAACAGAGATGGAATTGAATTTTTGAAGATTAAATTTGATCAGATTGAAGAGGTAAAACAGATTGGACGTTGTGCTGTTCGTTTTTTGCTTGTAAAAGACTTGTATGTTCGTAGAAATCAGTTTCCTCTTTCTTTAGCATATGCAGTGACCATTCATAAATCTCAAGGTTTAAGTATAGACAGTGCTTTGGTAAATATTGGAAGTACAGTGTTTAAAGAGGGCATGGCATACGTTGCATTGTCTCGAGTAAGAACATTATCTGGTTTGTATTTGATTGATTTTGATGAGAAAAAGATTAGTGCTGATGCAAATTGTGTAATAGAGTATTATCGGTTAAGAAGACTTTATGCTCCTAACTTAGCTGAATATCCTATATATGAGAAATGTGTAGTATGTCCAAAGCGGAAATATGACAAACATTCTAGTGAGATTCAAAAAAAGAAAACAATTCAAGATAATGATGAATCCGCAAAGAAAATGAAAATGGACACTGTTGATGATATTGTAGGATACCAGTTAGAAAATAGTTCAGGTACCAACTGCTATGCTAATGTAATTGTGAATGTTGTCTTTTATCTAGAAGATCTTCATCATGAAATTATGGAAAATCGAGAAAAAAGATTCTGTTCTTTATTATATTATATTTTTCAAAAGTTGGTAACTGATAGAACTAAAATCCATACTGCTTGTGGCATTCTGCATCTTTTGGATATATGTACTGGTTCTTTGCAATTTACACTGAATATACAACAAGATGCACAAGAATTTCTTATGTTTATGCTTGCAGTATTGGAAGGTGAAGAAAAAGAAATTGAAAATTTTTTTGGACTAAGTTACAGATGGGATCATAAATGTGAAGAGTGTTCATTTTCTTCCACCACTGAAATAGACACTGAATGATTCATATACTTGACAATACCAGATTGCAAATCAGTGTCTTTCAACAAATTAGTCAAAACAGCTAATCAAGATACGAAATGCTCTCATTGTAAATCAGAAATGTTGTCAACGTTATATATAGAAAGATTTGGAAAATATGTCATTTTAATGCTACAACGTTGTAGAGCAAATAGAAGAAAATTGAAAATCAAAATTAAAAATGTTGTGGCCAGTCAACTATCAATTTCAGGAAGAACTTTTAAAGCTGTGGCTATTATTTTCCATGATGGACCTACTACAACATCTGGACACTATACTGTGTATTTAAAGTGCAATAAAGGATGGATACATTGCAATGATGCCCATTTGGAATTCAAATGTAGGCTGCCTTTCGAATTACCAGATTCATATCTGATATTTTTGACGCCAAAGTTTTGAAAACATCATTTGGCCTATTGGGAAGATGTGAGCACAAATTAATGAGTTTATTTTGGATATTTTCAATGCAAATGGATTTGGAAACATTATTCGGCCTATTGGGAAGATGTGAAAAATGACTGTTTGGATTATTGTTTGTGCTAATTGTTATTGCATTTGCAAAATTGTGTTTGAAAGAAATAGTTTATATATTTGATCTTTATATTATACGCGATGTAAATGAGAGTGTATATTTCAGAAACGTACTTCAGAGAAAAAAATGATTTAATGTAGTTGAAGAATGTAATTTAGAAACTGTAGATAGGTAAACATATAGTAGAATTTGTAAATATTTTCAACGCTGATTTTTTTTTTTTTTTACAATCTCATTGATTGTATTTTTTTCCCCGCTGTTATATGATGATCTACATTGAATTCACTATGTATGGTGAAATTCAGTAGAATCTGAAAACATCAAAAAAGGGAAACTGAATATGTTATGTAATTCTAAAATTATGTTGTGTTCTTAAAACTATGATATTATATGTAATAACAGTTTTTCTTCTTTTTTATTACAGAAAGTAATACTAAAGCTTGAAAAGATTTTAAATTCAGTTGACAAAAAAACTACTGTAAAATAGTTTCACTGAGTTTGGTATCTACTTTAATAAAGAAGATAAGAGGAAATAATGTAATAAGCATAATAATATGAAGTAATGTTTACAGTCACTTTTATTGCACTCATCCATTTTTTCAAACACTACCCATGCACTGATCTATACAATTAGGCACTATTCCCACACTCCTGCCATCACCCATGCACTATCTATGCATTTCTCCAATCACCTAGCGTGTATCCATACAGTTGTAATATCACCCAGACACTACCTATGTACTCTTCCAATCACCCAGGTACTATCTGTACACTCATGCAATCAGCTAGACATTATCTGTACACTCTTCCAATCACCAGGTAGTACCTATACACTTCTCCAATCCCCTAAACATTATCCCTGCACTGATGCAATCACCCAGACACTACCCTTGCACTCTTTCAATCATCCAGGCAGTATCTATACAATGCTCTATTCATTCAGGCAGTACACACACACTTATAAAATCACCCAAGCTCTATTTATACAGTCCTCCAATCTCCCAGGTACTACTCCTGTACTCCTCCAATCACCCAGCCAGTACCCCTCAAGTTTTAAAATCACTCAGGCACTAATGCAGCACTAATGCAATCACCCAAGCACTACCCATGCAGTCTTCCAATCATCCAGGCACTACTCCTGCACACATGCAATCACCCAGGTACTACTCATGCACTCCTCCAATCACCCAAGAACTACCCATGCAGTCCTACATGCACCCAGGCACTACCCATGCATTCTTGCATGCACCCAGGCATTACCCATGCACTCCTTCAATCACCCAGACATTACCCAAGCACTCATGCAATCACACAGGCATTACCCATGCACTCCTTCAATCACTCAGGTACTACCCCTGCAGTCATGCAATCACCCAGGCACTACCTATGCACTCATGGAATAACCCAGCACTACCCTTGCACTCCTCAAATCACCCAGCCACTACCCATGCACTTATAAAATCACCCAGGCACTACCTATGCACTCATCTAATCACTCAGGCACTACCCATGCACTCCTCCATTCATACAGGCATTACCCCTGCATTCATGCAATCACCCAGGCACTACCCATGCACTCATGCAATCACTCAGGCACTACCCATGCAGTCATACATGCACTCAGGCACTTCTGCAGCACTCATGCAATCATCCAAGCACTACCTATGCAGTCTTCCAATCATCCGGGCACTACTCCTGCACTCACGCAATCACCCTGGTACTACTCATGTACTCCTCCAATCACCCAAGAACTATCCATGCAGTCCTATGTGCACCCAGGCCCTACCCATGCACTCTTCCTTGCACCCAGGCATTACCCATGCACTTCTTCAATCACCCAGACATTATCACTGCACTCATGCAATCACACAGGCATTACCCATGCACTGCTTCAATCACTCAGGTACTACCCCTGCAGTCATGCAATCACCCAGGCACTACCTATGCACTCATGGAATAATCCAGGCACTACCCTTGCACTCCTTCAGTCATCCAGGCACTATCCATGCACTCCTCCAATCACCCAGCCACTACCCATGCACTTATAAAATCCCCCAGGCACTACCCATGCACTCCTCCATTCATCCAGACATTACCCCTGCATTCATGCAATCACCCAGGCACTACCCATGCACTCATGCAATCACTCAGGCACTACCCATGCAGTCATACATGCACTCAGGCACTTCTGCAGCACTCATGCAATCACCCAAGCACTACTCATGCAGTCTTCCAATCATCCAGGCACTACTTCTGCACTAATGCAATCACCCAGGTACTACTCATGCACTCCTCCAATCACCCAGGAACTACCCATGCATTCCTACATGCACCCAGGCACTACCCATGCATTCTTGCATGCACCCAGGCATTACACATGCATTCCTTCAATCACCCAGACATTACCCCTGCACTCATGCAATCACACAGGCATTACCCATGCACTCCTTCATTCACTCAGGTACTACCCCTGCAGTCATGCAATCACCCAGGCACTACCTATGCACTCATGGAATAACCCAGGCACTACCCTTGCACTCCTTCAGTCATCCAGGCACTATCCATGCACTCCTCCAATCACCCAGCCACTACCCATGCACTTATAAAATCACCCAGACAGTACCTATGCACTCGTCTAATCACTCAGGCACTACCCATGCACTCCTCCATTCACCCAGGCATTACCCCTGCATTCATGCAATCACCCAGGCACTACCCATGCACTCACGCAATCACTCAGGCACTACCCATGCAGTCATACATGCACTCAGGCACTTCTGCAGCACTCATGCAATCACCCAAGCACTACTTTTGCGGGGATTATGCACCTACACAGAACTATGCGCAGGAAAACAGGACCTCGGTGTATAGGGATGTACCAACCTACCACCTTAGTGCCCAAAATCCCCAAACCGACTAGCTATAGTGTCTCATTCATTCTCCTCCAAAAATCACGAAGCTACAAATGATTAGACAACCCAGAACACAACACTCCTGACTCTCTCAGAAATCGCGGTAGCAAGACATACCCTTTCGCTCTCTCACTCGTGCTTGTCCACAGCAAGAATTGGCAGAGTCACTGTAATAGTTCAAAATGTTTATTTTAACTATCGTGCTCTACAATACAGTATACGAGCCACTACCAGCAGCAAAATGCATAAACTCAAAACAATTAGCATTGTTACAATTCCATAGAGTACAAAGGGGGAAGTCATTATATAAAGACAGTGGAAAAGGACTATAAGGCCTAACCACCCTCCCCTTGACTGGAAGAAGTTTATTATAAAAAGGAAGATCTCTGGGCTTTGTCAGCAGACCCCATACCTTAAAGCCTAGATGCAAGGTTTACATCATAGGAACAGCATAGCTCTTCTCCATGGAAAGGACTCTCTCCAAGTGTGTGTTAAAACAACATGCATCCCCGTAATATCAAAGCACGAGTCTCCAGCATTGCAACTGTGTTTAGCATGTTATGTCTAGGTGCTAGGGACTGACCAGAACAGAATAACAAGGGGCATTGTTTATTGACCTTGCACATCGTGTTCAGACTAAACTCCAGGAACTCAGCAGAGAACGCGAAAAGCAGATAGTTCTCATGTGAAAGGCACAAACAGAGTCTTGCAAAAATAAAGTCATGTAGTAACGTGCGCAAAAGCAGCATCATGGCAGCAAAGCTCATGCTAACTTAGCAATGTCGACAATTACCCTAATGGCCATATAACACCCTCCCCCTGGTAAGGCCATAGGACATAGACAAAGGACCAAAACAGAGTTCAAAAAGCCAAGCAGAGTTCAAAAACGTCTGAAAAAACCAAATTGGAAAAATAAAAAAATTCATCTTTTTTCATGGCTGAAAAAACTAGGTGTGGTGTCTCTGGGAAAATGTTATGATGAAGAAGGTGGTAAGTCCATCAACGTACGTGAACTTAAGAATGCAATCCCCTCCAGAAGAGCATCTCTATCGTTAGTGTAAAAAAGGGATGCCATCCAATCAAGTAGGTTGAAGGAACAAACGTGCTCCTCGTAATCCGATGCTTCCAAAAGCATAATCGGACAACTTGCGTGATATTCACTGAAACTCTGATGCAAGAGGTTCTGCGCAGCCGCGCAGATATCCCATTCAGCCAACACTCCAAGTGCTGCTGCATGGCCATACAGCCATTCCCAGAACAAGCCTGGACATGAGCCTCTAAGGGACCCATCAACTGGACAAAATCCGGGACTGGACATGACGTATTGGAGAGACATAAATCCATAGCCCAATAAAAGGGGCACCGTCGACAGTAGAAAACTGGTTGCACGCAAGTAAAGTAGGCAAAGCGAAAAGTTAATCCATAACTCACGCCAAGCGTCGCTAACGGCAGGCATCCAAAAACTTGTTGCATTCGATCACGGTACAGTTGCAATTGGCCTGGTCTGTGCAGTACCACAAGAGGAGCAGCAATTGCGCAGCAGGAGCAGAAGAAGCAGGATTCCACCAGCTAACGCTAGTAATAAAGGGAATCCTCCGAAGACGCTGGAAAAAATAGAATGAATAAAAGCCGGTATTACTCCAAATATCATCTGAAAAGAAGTCACAAGGCCTGCTCCCATTTGTTTAAAAAAATGTGCGAGGCCTTTAGTGTCAGACGCATTGAATATTTGATGTATAAGCTCCCCAAAGTGGAGTGGGAGGTTAGTATTCATAAGTGACTGAATCTCACTAGATGTTCTAGCCACCTGTAACTCCAAGGTCTCTCAAGCTGAAGTGAGAGCCACTTTTTGTTGGAACAAAAGGGCTTTTAGCCTGCTTAATTTGTTGAAATCTGTTTTCAAAGTAGGAATGGAAGGCCAAATGGAACTATCTACACTCCCATGCGGGGGCGGAAAAAGCACATTGCTACAACAAGTAACGCGTTGTGAAACAGTTACCAAATACGGGACACCTTCCCGTAAACCACATCAATCCTGGTTGTTCAAAATAAGATAGCTACCGTTAGTAAGCAGGGTAATTGCGGGAATTATTGATGGTACTGGAGTCCCTTTAAAAAAACAAGCAAGATTAGGCACTGATACATTACATGCGCCGATCAATTTAACGTGTTTACAAACCAGGGAATGCCCTACTGTGGAATCGCAGTCCTCCCCTGTCAGGAAGACCTCCTTATCTTCCCGTTGACATCTGTAAGTGAAAGTTAGGGACCACAATTCATGCAAAAACGCACTACCCAGGGGTTCAAAGTGGCCAATTGGAAAATGTTGCATGCAAGATTTAAATTGAAACAGTGAGAATGGGAGAGATATAACCCCATGCCATGAATTAACCAAACTGCTGAATCCATCTCCACCACAGAGAATGGCAAGGGTTCTAATTGTTCAATGTGTAACAGCGTGTATGTAGCATCTTTCATCGACATAAAACGCTGTTTATCAGTCAGATTAAATGGTAAAAACAGAGCAGAAGCATTCAAATAATCCCAAGGGACCTCTCCCATTTTAAGGGTCTGTAACGTGCATGCAAACTGCATAACTGATCGTAATTGATTTTGACCATGGTATAACACAGACACATCGTTCTGAACAATATCAATAACAGAAGAAACAATGTTATCCAATGTATAAATGCGTGATGAAAGCGTATTGATGCTATTGTCGTCCACGGCTAGAACTATGTCTAAATTTGCTTGATCAATTTGACGCAGACGAAAGGCTGCCTCCATCTGCGAAAGTTTCCAAATCTCATTGTAAGCTGCATATATAAATCTTTTAGATCAGGGAACCCTGGGTCCCAAGATAAAATCAGCCAAATTAATGTCACTCGACAAGAGCGACAGGTGTTGCTTCACTGACGATAGGGTTTGTTAGAACTGGGGGTCTCTAGTTGGCAGAGGTAGGTACCTTTGTCCAAATAGGGACCTTTGCTTCTAGTCAGGGTAAGGGGGTACACGCCTGAAATAACCCCTGCTCACCCTCTTGGTAGCTTGGCACGAGCAGACAGGCTTAGTTCAGAGGCAGTGTGTAAAGCATTTGTGAACACATACAGTAATCCAGTGACAACACTACAAATGGACACCACACAGGTAGTATTATAAAAATAAGCATCTTTTATATAGATTTACCACAAGACCATAAACGACAAAAATAATCCACAATACTGTACTTTAAAGATGGTAGAATTAGCTTGAGTCTCTTAAAATGAAAATGCGACACTTGAAGTTCAATGTACCTTAAGATGCGTAACGCAGGGCAACGAAAAGTGTTGCAGGGAAGGTGATGCGGTAGTCCCTTACACGCAAGGACGGTGATGCGTTGAAGATCGAAGTGGCGTCTTCTTGAGGTTGCGACAACGAAGAGGTGATGCGTGCACGCCCGACGGCCGTGCTGCGATTTCGATGAGTCTTTGGAGCCGCACCAGGCCCTGCGACACGCTTCCCTGACGATGCGACGGCGTCTGATGCGAGGTCGACGATCTTCTCCTGGGATGCGGGGCGCGCCCGTGTTGCGATGCGTCGGGCGTCTGATGCGAGGTCGATGCTCTGCCCCGGGATGCGACGGCATCTGATGCGACAGCGACACTCTTCTCCGGTGCTGCGAGGTGCTTCGAAGGATGCGGCGCGCTTTGGGATGCGCCGGCGTCTGATGCGACGGCGACACTCTTCTCCGGCGATGCGAGACTCAGCGGCTGCGGCGACTCGCTTCTTCGTGTTGAGTCGCGCTTCCAGCTCCCAGAGACACGCAAGTGTGTCAGAAGGTCCAAATTCCCAGCAAGGGAATACAGGGGAGCTGGTGGGTGAAGTCTGTTGTCCCTGAGACTTTCAGCCGGAGGCAAGCTCTAAAATCAAGCCCTTGGAGATCCTTCACAAGTTGATGAAAGTACACACAAAGTTCCCTTCTCCTTTCTTTGGCAGTCAGGCAACCACTGCAGGCAGATCCCTCTCAGCTTAGGGATAGTCTTCTCCTCAGTTTCTTCTTGGTTCCGCTCCTCAGCAAAGGTTTCTTCTTGTTTCCCAAAAGTGATCTAATTTCCTAGGGGTCTGGGTCCCCTTTTATACACCTTTTCTCTTTGTTCTCTGAAGGCAGAGAGGCCTTTGCCTAGTCCAAAACCAGTTCTGGTCAGTCCTGGAGCACTTTGTTTACAGGACTCCTTCTTTCCTTTCATAATGTGGGGCAGAGTGCTCAGCCGCCCAGCAGGAGGTGGAGCCAGCATTGTGGAAGGCAGGCACAGCCCTATTCAGACCCAGGTGCAACTCCTCCCTCCACTCTGGATGCAGATCTCTCTATTCAGCCCTGTGCTGACTCACCCTGTCTCCTGTAGCCACCCCCAGCCCCTGTCACTCAAACTCCAGACAAGGAATACACAACCTAGCAGAGGCAGGCTTGGATAGTTTAGGCAAGAAAATACCTACTTTCTAAAAGTGGTATTTTCAAACACAGAATGTTAAAACCAACTTCACTAAAAGATGTATTTTATCATCCTGAGTTCAGGCATACTAAATTCGCTTTTTCTACCATGTTCCCTGGGTCAGTTAGGATTATAAGGTGTAATAATCAAACTGCCTATTCTAGCCTATGGGGAGCAGGTAGCCTTGCAATAGTGAAAAACGAAAATGGCTGTAATTCACTATTAGGACATGCCACACACACCAGGGCATGTCCTACCTTATACTTACAATGCGCCCTGCCCTAGGGCCTACTTTAGGGGTGACCAACATGCAGTAAAGGGAAGGTTTAGGGCCTGGTAAGTGGGTGTACTCACCAAGTCGACATGGCAGCCCTAGGCTGCACACAGGCTCTGCAATGGCAGGCCTGAGACACATTTTACAAGCTGCTTCTGTGGGTGGCACAACCAGTGCTGCAAGCCCACCAGCAGTATTGGAGTTACAAGCCCTGGGCACACTCAGTGCACTGTACTAGGGACTGACAAGTAAACCAATCATCCAATCATTGAGTCACTGATACATACATCAATTTACAATAGGGAGCACTTGCACTGTGGCACTGAATAGCAGTGGCACAGTGCCCAAAGCATCTAAACCAGCAAAAACAGATCAATAACATTGGAGGCATCATCAAAAAATGGAAGGGAGACCCACGCCAAGGATGCCAGATCTAACAGGGTTGAATGTTCCAACCGTTGTTGGCATAATTTACCCACCGAGTATGTGTTAACGGAATGTGAATGTGGATAACGAGGGTCCGGTCTAGTCTGTGTGAAACCAGGTGTTACATTATAAAAACGAAATTGACATGCATTTGATTTGGTTTGCCACACCAACCAACCGGATTAATCAATTCCTGAGACATTAAAGGTGTCATTTTGAAACAAAGCCCGCAATGCATCAATGGTATAATTCGTCCGAGCACGCCAATTGTCATATTCCGCTAAAGACGGAATGGAAGGGATATTCAAATTTTTTACAGTAGCCAGACCAAAGCACGTGGTTTGATGAACGGTATCATTTAAAAATAATATTTGAACCGGGATTAGGCAGGCATGATGCAGTGCCTCAGTACCCTGAACCTGCGAAGGCTTTGTGCCCAAGATTGATTTTAAATCAATGGTCTCTTTCCAGTGATCATAACCCTGTGTGGCTAATTTAGTCCTAAAAGAGTTGGAATAAATCAATTTAGTGTGGATCAGGATAAATTTGGATTGAGAAGACAATTGTAGTTTAAAGAAATAGGATAACGGATTGGACGTGTTATAATCTGTAAAATATGTAAACTTATTTCTAAGAATTTTCGAACTCCCTTTTATGGGAGTAGGACAATGTTCCCATTGAGTGTAATTATAAACCGGCCTTAAAGTATTTGTTTTATGCAAAAAATGATGCCCATAGTGTTGATAACAGAAGAGATCAGCATAATTGGCAGAATTTAAATACAAATCTTCAGCATCAAATGCAGCACAATACTTTAAATCAGAAAATAATGAATGTATTGCTTGCACATCCCAATCATCAGAATGTATGTCCTGTGTTACCACATCTCCTAATGAGACGCGAAACATGTATGACACCCTGAGCACCTCCGTCGGGCCGTGAACTTCGAAAGCTACTTTATCCCAAACGATGCCATCTGCAACCGGGAATGCTGAAATGTTTACATGAGTCTGATCACGTTTCATGATGCGGGACGATGTGTGTGGGGTCAGAGTTCCATCGACCAAGTTCACAGCAGAGCGTTCTGGCAAATAATGACCATTGATGAGTAAGAAGAATACTGTTACAAATCCAATCGACATGAAGAGGAAAATTAGGATAAGCACCAACCAGATGTAGGTCCATGGAGGGACCAGGTACGTCTTTTTGAACCAAGAGATGAAAACACTTAATTTAGATGGTGATACTGCCAAAGTAGAAGACGAGGAGGATGAGTCATAAGAGAAGCTGGCATGGTCCCCAAAATACCCGTTTTCACCCCTCGGTATTAAAGGCGGGTGAGAGGTATCAGCATGATGTTGTCGAGGATCGCTCGGCACTTCCCTGTTGGACTCATCAGTGGGATACGTATACTCGACATCTGTGGTGGAAGAGGTAGGAGGCAAAACAGGAGAAAGGTCAACAGCAGTTTCCATCTCAGCCTCATTGACACTGTTTTTATTCGTGGTGGTTGAGGGGACCGGATTCAAAGAAATAGCGTTGCAGGAAACTGCAGGTGTGACACTTTTCAGAATTGGCCAGACGGTGTTGTTTGACATTGTCCACTGAGATGCATCTGTTGTCTTTGCGACCAGGTAAAGGTGGTAAAATGACTGTACGAGTACCCTTCAATCCGAGTACCGGAACCGGTGCACGATAAGAGGGACCAAATTCGTTCTTGTTCTCCAGCTTTTCTCGTACCAGATCTCCAATCTTAGGAAGCCAGCCGGCAACCGGAATCAGCAGTGCTGCATCATCGGAAGAGGGTAAATGTTCAGTTGCATAGCTGTCACAGGTCTTTTGTAGATCCTGTAACACAGTAGAATATGTATCTACGTCAAAGGTTGCGGCTGCCACCACAACGTCTAGACCATCAAGGTCTGGCACAAACATTTTGATGCCAATGAGCATTTTGTATGGGGTCCGCCCACCCAGAGATCTTCTAGGAAGATTATTGAGTGCACGTTGAACACCATACAAATGGGCCAGCCAGTACCTAAGACTCTAGCTGTCAAGGATTGCTTTAAGTCACGGTTCATTCGCTCCACAATTGAATTGCCCTCAGGCCTGTATGGAGACGAAAACTGCACCAGCACCCCTATTGATTTCATCGCGTCCTTGTACGCCTTAGAGGCGAACGCTGGACCTTGGTCCGAATGGAACGTGCCACAGGCAAACATCCAGACGAAGACACGCAAATCCCTGATGAGATTTCGAGCGTCAGCACTGCGTTGTGGCCAAACCCAAGGGAATCTAGTGCACGAATCAACTGCAACTAAAATGTATTTATATGCAGTATCAGAAACAAATGGACCACAGTGATCAAGATATACACAGCCAAACAGTTGATTAGAAATACAAAGCTGTGTTTGTGGTGGGTGTGACACTGTAGACGGTTTGATTTGTTGACAAATGTCACAAGAAAGCACATAATTACGGGTTTGTTTATATAAACCATGCCACCAATAACGTTGCTGTAAAATCGAGACTGTCGCAGACACCCCGGCATGTGCAGAAGCCATGCCCTCGTGTGTGGCTCTGATCAAAGCAAGTCTGCGGTCCATGTTGGGAATCAGTCGATCCCCAACAGATGGAATAGAAGCGTAAGGAACTTGTTCGGGAGATACATGATAAGAGTATTTTGAAGGGAAACCCTGAGGATAAGCGGTTCCCTCCCTCATAGCAGCTACCGCTGACAGAATATCATTATCTATTTTAGTCATGGACCTTGTAACTGCTGCTACGGAACATGTGGCTACTGCAGATTTGGCCGCTTCGTCAGCCAAAGAATTACCAAGAGCATGTGCTCCCACACGCTGATGGCCAAGAGTATGTATAAAATGTGTGAGGGGCAGACGTTGTTTAAGGTCTGCCACTCGAACCCAAAGCGTCTTATGCTTAATTGCGCTGCCTTTAGAGTCTCAATAGTCATTTCGAGTCCAAAAGAATAAGTTGTCATTAAAAGATTGAACACAGTAGTAAGAATCGCACACAATAAGAGTATTCACATTAGGATCAGCAAACTCGAGAGCAAGAATAAGAGCACGCAGCTCCGCCAATTGTGCCGTACAGTCCCCAAGCGCTTGAGTATGCACAATGGAAGACTTAAACTCTCCATTGACAATGGAGCCAGCAACAATTGCGCAAGCCGCCGAATAAGCGTACTTGGAACCGGTGGCCGGTTGAGCCGAGCCATCGGTGTAAATGATACATTTGTATTCATGTAAAGGAAGCAATGACAACGGAGGAGGATGAACATGTTCATACTGTAAAAACTCCTGTGTCTGAAGTGCAGGGTCAAAGATAAACGTGACATCAGATGATGGTTGCTGAGATGGGTGGATGTATCTGGGCTTTTATGCTGCAGTTGTCAGGGCCCAATCTTGGTGCTGGCAAGTGCCTCACAAATGGCTACACCCAAGAGCCATTGCAGGGTATAAGTTTAGGTAGTGGGCGGAGGACTGTGCCTTCTTAAATTTGTATTTTGTAGGGGGAATAATTTCCCAAGTCCATTAGCAGATTTTCAACACGTTGTGTTTATTCATATTCTCATGCATAAAACAGAAACAGCCGACACGTGTTTCGCCCGTGTGGCCCATCGGCCGAGGGCTTTTTCAAGGCTGAATAGGTGCAGAGGTGTCATAAAATAAGGCGTGGGGACAGTGAGAATGTACAACAACAGATCGAATTAGGGGGAACAGTGAGGGTATGTCGTAATGGGGTGTTAATGAGAAGAGGAAGACATAAACGAGGGAGAGAGAAGAATGGACAGGAGAAGTTGAAGGGTGGGAGATAGAACACAAGTTCTTTATCAGGTTGGGCCTTTTGTGTTTGTGATTGCGTCTGCATTTGAGTAAAAGGCTTAACTCCCAGACTATTGCGGCCAATAGTTTTATAAGCCTTTGCAATAATCTTTGGTAATTCGCGTGGCTTATCTGCGTCTGCGACAGCCTCCAAGCGGTTAGCCACTTGTAAGCTCACAGCATCACCCGTAACATTAGCAAGGATCATATCAGCAACCACGTCGAACACCCCCACCAGTCTCATCCCTAATTCCAGAGCCGCTTCGGCTCCGTGTTCATCCTGAACACATTTGATCACGGAAGGGAGTACGGTCATGGAGGGAGTGCCGAAGCACTTTGAATATACCGCTGCAAACACCTTGCTCCAGGTGTTACAATCAGCCAATTTGGGAATTAAGTCTTTAGGCAAACTTATTGTTAAGATCCTGTGTTTCTCTACAGGAGTGGTATTCAGAAAAACAGCTTCGATTTGTCCAAATTTCTCAGCAAGCCAATAAGGTAACTCATCCTTATTTTGTGGACGCTTGCCCATTACAGAATTAACCATAAGCGGATTGATGGTTATACCACCAAGTCCAGATGGTTGCGCAGCAATGCCAGGTGGTCCGACCTGAAAGTTGCGCGACATGAACTGTATGACAGCTCGATGTACGCGTATCAAAGAAGTATGAAACACGCGAAGCTCAGCAAGCATCGCAGTTGTAGCGTATCGGGGGTGAGGGGTGTACCCAGCCAAAATGGGCCATGTGGCCCCTTCTATTGATAAAGGGCCTAAACGGACCTGCATTATTGGGTGAGGAAGGGCGCCATTAAACCAAATTTGGTGTTGCCAAGCCGTGAGCTAAACCTCAAGAGTTCTATACGGACCATATACCCGCGGAAGCGAGATGGCAGTATACTCGTGAAACAAATTGTCTGTTCCATCAACTGCCGGGAAGGTAACCCAAGAATAAAACACCTCAAAGCGGAAAGCAGGATCCGCCTCAACTACAAAGATAACGTCAACACCTGTATCAGGCACTCCGCACTGATTTAAGTAATCCCTGAGCGGTGCGCAGTTAGGAGGTGTTATGTCAACCGCCATAATGAATAAGAGAAGAACAACTTAAGCGTGGCAGCGCAACAAAGGGTTAAAAGAAAGACCTTTTCAAATTCAAGCTTGAAAAACCTATAATATATCACAATATAGGAGGCGACACCGTCAAAACTGTCTCCGGAAACAGATGTGAGGGGATTGTGGACAAGCACAAGCACTACTCAAGAGTCTCGCAGATAAGAACCAGAACAAACGTTGGCGGCGCCATGTTGCGGGGATTCTGCACCTACACAGAACTATGTGCAGGAAAACAGTACCTTGGTGTATAGGGGTGTACCAACCTACCACCTTAGTGCCCAAAATCCCCAAAGCAACTAGCTATAGTGTCTCATTCGTTCTCCTCCAAGAATCACAAAGCTACAAATGATTAGACAACCCAGAACACAACACTCCCGACTCTCTCAGGAATCGCGGTAGCAAGACGTACCCTTTCGCTCGCTCACTCATGCTTGTCCACAACAAGAATTGGCAGAGTCACTGTAATAGTTCAAAATGTTTATTTGAACTATCGTGCTCTACAATACAGTATACGAGCCACTACCAGCAGCAAAATGCATAAACTCAAAACAATTAGCATTGTTACAATTCCATAGAGTACAAAGGGGGAAGTCATTATATAAAGACAGTGGAAAAAGGACTATAAGGCCTAACCACCCTCCCCTTGACTGGAAGAAGTTTATTATAAAAAGGAAGATCTCTGGGCTTTGTCAGCAGACCCCATACCTTAAAGCCTAGATGCAAGGTTTACATCATAGGAACAGCATAGCTCTTCTCCATGGAAAGGACTCTCTCCAAGTGTGTGTTAAAACAACATGTATCCCCTTAATATCAAAGCACGAGTCTCCAGCATTGCAGCTGTGTTTAGCATGTTATGTCTAGGTGCTAGGGACTGACCAGAACAGAATAACAAGGGGCATTGTTTATCGACCTTGCACATCGTGTTCAGACTAAACTCCAGGAACTCAGCAGAGAACGCGAAAAAGCAGATAGTTCTCATGTGAAAGGCACAAACAGAGTCTTGCAAAAATAAAGTCATGTAGTAAAGTGCGCAAAAGCAGCATCATGGCAGCAAAGCTCATGCTAACTTAGCAATGTCGACAATGACCCTAATGGCCATATAACACTACCCATGCAGTCTTCCAATCATCCAGGCACTATTCCTGCACTCACGCAATCACCCTGGTACTACTCATGCACTCCTCCAATCACCCAAGAACTACCCATGCAGTCCTACGTGCACCCAGGCACTACCCATGCACTCTTATATGCACCCAGGCATTACCCATGCACTCCTTCAATCACCCAGACATTACTCCTGCACTCATGCAATCACACAGGCATTACCCATGCACTCCTTCAATCACTCAGGCACTACTCCTGCAGTCATACAATCACCCAGGCACTACCTATGCACTCATGGAATAACCCAGGCACTACCCTTGCACTCCTCCAGTCATCCAGGCACTATCCATGCACTCCTCCAATCACCCAGCCACTACCCATGCACTTATAAAATCACCCAGGCACCACCTATGCACTCCTCTAATCACTCAGGCACTACCCATGCACTCCTCCATTCATCCAAACATTACCCCTGCACTCATACAATCACCCAGGCATTACCCGTGCACTCCTTCAATCCCTCAGGCAGTGTCCATGCAGTCATACATGCACACACGACCTTCTGTAGCACTCATGCAATCACCCAAGTACTACCCATGCAGTCTTCCAATCATCCAGACACTACTCCTGCATTCATGCAATCACCCTGGTTCTACTCATGCACTCCTCCAATCACCCAAGAACTACCTATGCAGTCCTACATGCACCCAGGCACTACCCATGCACTCTTCTGTGCACCCAGGCATTACCCATGCACTCCTTCAATCACCCAGGCATTACACCTGGACTCATGCAATCACCCAGGCATTACCCATGCACTCCTTTAATCACTCAGGCAGTGCCCATGCAGTCATACATGCAGTCACGCACTTCTGCGGCACTCATGTAATCACCCAAGTACTACCCATGCAGTATTCCAATCATCCAGGCACTACTGCTGCACTTATGCAATTATCCAGGTACTACTCATGCACTCCTCCAATCACCCAGGAACTACCCATGCAGTGCTACATTCACCCAGACACTACCCATGCACTCTTCCTTGCACCCAGCCATTACCCATGCACTCCTTCAATCACCCAGACATTACCCCTGCACTCATGCAATCACACAGGCATTACCTATGCACTCCTTCAATCACTCAGGCACTACTCTTGCAGTCATGCAATCACCCAGACACTATCTATGCACTCATGGAATAACCCAGGCACTACCCTTGCACTCCTTCAGTCATCCAGGCACTATCCATGCACTCATGCAATAAGCCAGGCACTACCCATGCACTCATGCAATCACTCAGGGACTACTGCTGCACTCATTCATTCCCTCAAACACTATCCATGCACTCATCCAATGACTCAGGCAATACTGCTGCATTCATTCATTCACTGAGACAGTACTTATTCACTCATACAATGACTCAGACATTACCCTTGCAGTCATTCATGGAATACATACAAGTTTGTCTATTTTTAACCAATTAGGCGGTTCTAAAAAGAACCATTTTTTTTCTTTGTTTTTGTTTTATATGTTTTTTGTATTTTTTTAACTCTTTTTTGAATTTTTTGGGTGTTTTTTTTTTTAAAAAGAGGGAAAAAAACCCAGAACCAACAGTGAACAGGTTCAATAAATTATGCAATTATGAACTCATTGCATAGAAAAAAAAAATTAACACTGGTGGTTCCTAATAGCAACCAGGATGGCATCCAGTTATTGCTCACCAAAACATAGGATTTTTTTTACATTTGACACAATGCTGCTCCACTCTAACAAAGTCAGGGATGATGTTGGGTGTGCCAGATGATGTTGAAGCAGATGACGTGCTAGGGCCAGCAGCGTTGTCGTCAGTTGCCTGCCTTTCTTGTTCCCGTCGAAGCTGTTCTCTAGCAAGAAGTCGAGGGTGTATTATCTGAAGATGTTTCAACATTGATGACGTCCCGCAGGAATATTTCTTTTCCGAACCTCATGAGAGGACTTTCTCACAAATAGTGCAGGTGACTTTTCGGGCATTCACCTTTTTCTCCCCAGGTGGAATGGAGAAAAATGCCCACACAATACTTTCGTATCTTTTCTTGATGGGTTCCTCCAGGTCTTCTTCCTCTTCAGGTGGAACCTGCATTTTGAGATGAGTTAAAAAAAAAAAAAAAAGGCAAACAAGAGGAGCAGAAGACAACAGGTGGGTCTGCTGAGATGCTCTTGAAGGAATGAAAAAAATAGGTGGGGTCCTTCAAGTTCTAGAATCAAAAGGCTCTAACCAATGAAATTGTTTCTTTTGAAGTCACATGGGATTCAAGCACTCGGCGCTGCATAACCAGCAGCGCACCCGACACGATTCTCCGGAAAATATATTTCTCAATAATATATCTTTATTACAATTACAAATATATGATATTTATAATTAGAATAAATAATCTCTTGGTATAATATACATATAAAAGTTATATACATATACTTTTAAAATTCCCCAAACATCGATCTCGTCCTGATCGAAACAACAAGGCGCACACTGGAGAAGTCTATTTTTAAATTTAATTCAGCAACACGACCACAGCACCGAACAGACGCGTTTCGGCTTAACGCCTTCTTCAATGTCGGCGTGGCTTTGTCAATAAACAACTTAAATAAACATAATCATCAACATAGACAAAGGAGGAACTTCATTCTATTGATAAACATAGAAAAAGGTTCTTTCTCGGATTGCACAAGGGATTTTGTTGTCAGCCATCTTATCATGGTGTTTTGTCAATAGACTACATCATACAATATATACAAAAAGGCTTATCAATCTGATTTCTTTCCATGATATTTTAGTTCTTCTATCACCTTAATTGGATTACCTGGGAAAAGTACTACGCTACGCTCGCGTAGTTTGCGAAGTTTGCGCTACTTCGCACTACGCGAATTGCACGTAGCACAGTGCAAACACGCATAGCGTAGTGGTCTATTTTGCTTTGCTCGCGGTCCTCAACGCTGCATAGGCGACCGCGAGCAAGTTAAAAATGACATCCCGCGAGACTTTCTTCGTTTCGCGATCAGCAACATCAAGTTGCCGATCGCGAGCGTGGGAAAATAAATCCTCCCGGCGAGATTCTCAACGCGGGAGGTCAGGTTTCTCACTGCGAGTGGTCGCGTATGCTCGTGACCGCCGCGATGAGAAACTACCAGTCCGCTGCAGAGCTGCCGCCGAGTAGAAATCTACTCAGAGCGGCAGAAAACGCACCGCTGCACTGTGCAGATGATGGTTTGCACTGATTCCACAGTGCGGATAGCATCCGGCACTGTGCAATCAGTGCGATCAGTATTTTGTGCAGTGCACTCACGCAGTTCACGTAGCTACGCGTAGCTCGCGTAGAGTGCGAGGTACTGCCAGTGTAGCTACGCGTAGCGCTACTACGCGAACTACGCCCAGGGTTAATATGTTTCAATATCAAATAATTGAAAGGAACAAAAATATCTCACATGCGTTAATGTACAATATAATAGAAATCAATTTAGCCCTGAATGGGCAAACGCTTCCTCACTTACAGTTAATTATTTTACTAAATGTTTGCATATGTTCCATCGAAATTCATATCATGGTGCACAATCTTGCCTTGAATAGGCAAACCCTTTGATTTAGTTGTTTTTAAGATACAATGAATGAGCAATTGACAGATTTTACACATGGCATCAATTTGTTATCTTTCTTTCTCTCATATTTCTTTCTCTCAACTATTTACAATATGTTGCACTACTGTTTGAATGTGTACCCACAACTCCTCTTCATTATTAAGACTCTATAGAGTTTTTGTTCTGTAGTTCAATAATAGTATTTTGATTCTGAAGCTCTTAACTTTCTCGTTCTATCGCTCCCTTTCTTCTTTGGGTATCTGGTCTAAGCAAAAGAATTTCAGGAGATTTGGATTGCTTTTGTGTTTATCTTGAAATTAACATTTCAAAAATCCTTTGAAATTCACTGAAAAAACCATAGGTTTCAGGGACGTTATAGTTAGAAATTAGCGTTTATAAAACCTTAGAAATTCACTGAAAAAACCACAGGTTTCAGGGACGTTATAGTTAGAAATTAGCATTTAAAAAATCTTAGAAATTCACTGAAAAAAATACAGGTTTCAGGGACGTTATAGTTAATTGGACATTTCACTTGTACAAAACCAGAGAAATTCAGCTGTTATAGTTAGTTGAGCTAACTAAAACTCGCGCCCCCGCAATGCACTGCTGAAGACGTCACATATTACATCATTCATGACACGGTCAGTGACATCACTGATGACATCTCAAATGACATCACTGATGACATCATCCACATGATAATCTGATGCACCTCCTCACATCCTAATATAACCTTTAATACACCCACTCTAAAATACAGACTACCATTTTTGAAACCATAGACACACCTAATACTAGTTACTACATACCCACTCACTGATTCCTAGGTCTACACACACATCCACTCATTCACCCATACAGTCACTCATACATGCAGTCACTCATCAATACAGCACTCATCACATGCACCTCATACACCTATACAGACACTCACAACTCCGCCACTCATCCACAGAGTTACCTCACAACAACCTAGCTCAGTCATGCAAAGAATCAATCCACCTCCCATTTACTCACCTCATACAGTTATACACACACCACCTCACTTATTCATACAGATACTAACACATACTTACTTCTCTTATACAATCTCTGACACAAGCACACACTCATCCATACAGCCACTCTCACAATCACTCACTCTCACATACAGTCATTTATATACTCCAACAGTCACATATACAGCCTTTCACATATGTAGTTACTCACACATGTACCACTGAGACATCCATTCACTCACCAACACAACCATACACACACTCACCCACCCATACAGCCCTTCACAAATGCTCTCTTGAACCCATACACCCAGTGAATCACCCACTCACACATTTATGCACAGAGTTACACCCCCTCCCACCCACACAGACACTCAGGCACCCATACAGATACTCAGACAACCAATCTAATAACCCATATAGACACTCATGTAGCTACTCATCAACCCCATGCAGCCGCTTACACACCAACTGACAACCTGATACAGATATTCACACAGTTTAGTCACTAACCCATGCATTCAGTAAGACACGCTTAATCACTCACTTATACAGTCAGTCACGCACATACTAAATCATCCATTCAGACACTTATACACCCACTCATTCTTCAATACACTTTGGCATATATATATAAAACATATTTAAACTTTACAGAAACACACAATCACTGGATGATGTCATCAGTGATGTCATTTGAGATGCCATCAGTGATGTCATCAGTGATGTCACTGACCATGTCATGAATGATGTAATATGTGACGTCATCAGCAGTGCATTGCAGCGAAGCGTGAGTTATAGTTAGCTAAACCAACTATAACGCCTCTAACTTCTCTGGTTTTGTACCGAGTGAAATGTCCAATTAACTATAACGTTCCCTGAAAACCTGTAGTATTTTCAGTGAATTTCTAAGGTTTTTTAAATGCTAATTTCTAACTATAACGTCCCTGAAACCTGTGGTTTTTGCAGTGAATTTCTAAGGTTTTTAAAGTGCTGACTCTAACTGACAAACGTCCCTGAGAACCTGTGGTTTTTTCAGTGAATATATATATATATATATACACATATATATATTTATATATATATCAAAACAAAACTCTTTCAGGCATAGAGTGACGAATAAATTATGCAAAAACAGAAGCAGAGAACTCAGGGCAGTTTCAAGTTTAGGTGGAAAGCAGCTCCAGTAAGAGCACTCTCAACACCAGCGACACTCTAAATTTGCTCACCTCATAAAACGGCCCAACTCTCCTTGCTCTCAGCAGTGCTGGAAAGCGTAGCTGTGTAGATGGCAAACACTGAAAATATACTACTAAACAAAGTTTCCACAAAAGAAACAAGGCTGCGCACTCCAGCTCGATCGTGCAAGTTCTTTTTATTCCAGTTCCAAGAGGAAGACTAACACACGCGTTCCGGGAACCCTGGCCTTCGTCAGTGTTAGTTTACTACACATTTCTACCACCTTTAAAACAAAGGGTTTCTGTATTCGCCAGCAAGTAATCTTACATTGACACAAAGAAAGTGACTTTAAGGTACATTATCCGTTCGCGCTATGTGTGGACGGCCATCTTAACACGATAAAAATTTCACAGATTTCTACTCCGATATGTTCTCATTAATATACAAACTGATCAATTTCATTTTTAATCAATGGCAATAAATTATTAACAGCAGGAAATAGTTATATTATTAATACCACTTCAAATGAATTCCTCGATATAATTAAATGCTCACTGTTCACAAAATTGAGCCCTCAAATGGGCTATGTTTTTCTACCATGATTGCAAAAATGTTAATTCTGCAATATTTCAAGGGTAGCCTATGTACCGTTTATCCTAATAGTCATTGGATCTACCCAGGGATGTCGTAATCGCTACTAAAAAAATAATGCTAATGAAAAGAGAAAATCATTTTTTAATCTAACTAAGCAATATATATATTGTCCTACAGTTAAAAGGGGAAGGCAATATATCCACATGCACGGGATCAGAGGATCCTGTTCCTCCTATATTATTGGCTACAGCTCCAGAACTTATGCTCACATGTCTCATCCGTGAACATATTTAACCAACGAAGGACCACAGTTCCTCTTCACTATTCAACCCCCCAGGTGTGCGTGTTTGCAGCTCAATGATGTATCTTGCTTCCAGCTGACGCAACAGCTTCCACCCCTATCTCCCCCCCTTTCAGTCACTGGGACATGATCCAGGCAAAAATATCTTAGCCTATCACTACGTTGATTCATGCACTTCCGCGAAGTGTCTAGCCACTGGATAGGCATTATCACAATTGGTTACTGCCCGTGTGTGCTCCAATACCCGTTTCTTAGCTGGATGAATGGTACTTCCAACATATTGGAGACCACACGGGCACACTCAAAGCAGTAAACAACAAAACTTGTGTTGCAATCATTCATTTGTCTATACTACGTCTCCACTTCCTTCCTGGGATTGGATAACTCTTTTACTTTCACACTGTTTTTACAGGCCTTACAGGAAGTACATGGATAAAAACCTGCCACTGTCGTTTTGTGTACAGTCTCTATAAAATGGCTACGTACTAGCAGATCTTTTAAAGATTTACTCTTCCGATATGTAATATCAGGTCTGCTTGGTACCAATTTTCCAATTCACCGTATCTGTCTGCAGCACTTTCCAATTTCTCTCCAACCAGCCTTCTAATAGTGCCTGACTCAGACTAAACCCCAAAATCAATCTCACTTTTTCCACATCATCACTCTCTTGGGTCTCCTTTGTCTCTTTATATCCCAAGAGTGTCTGCCTTTTCTGTTGTCTGCACCTCAGTGGCAGTCTCATGTAGTAGACGATCATGATATCCCCTCTGCCTACATCTCCCTAATGACTCACCGCTGCTTGTGTGTAGTCTGTAGAGAGTGTGCAGTTTCTTTTAGTCGCAACAGCTCCCTCATAGGGATGCTGTGCATGAAGCCTCGAGGGTGTTGACTCTTGTAATGCAGAACTGTATTGCCTGCAGTGGCTTCCGATAAAGTTTACGTGCATATCATGTCATTTAAGCCACAAACACTGGAAAGATCTAAAAAGGTACTTCAGTCCTACTCATATAACTTGTGAACCTTAAATTCAGTGTATTGTCATTCAGTACTCTGATGTAATCTGCTGCCTCTTCTAGTGTGCCCTCCAGAAAATGAAAAGGTCGTCTATATATCGCGTGCTATGAGGACAATCTTCTCGATCCACCTTTCGTTGTTTTTCCCGCTCCAGGCTACGTGCCCCACCAGCCCACAAACAAGTTCGCGTAGCTGGGGCGCGTAAGCACGTGCCCATCAAGTGGACCCTTGTGCTTGCAACAGAGCTGGCCACCAAAAAGAAAAATATTATTACATAGACAGAATTCCGCAATTTCAAGCAACATCTTACTATGCATCTGAAACTTAAGAGGCCTAGTTTTTAAAAAATATTGAAGAGACATAAGACCTCCATCATGTGCTATACAAGTCTATAAACTAGCTATATCCATAGTAATGAGGAGGAAGTCAGGTTCCCACTGAATATCTTGGATACGCTTTATGAAATCAGTTGTATCTTGAACAAAAGAGCTGAAATCTTTAACCAGTGGAAACAGAAAATGGTCCACATAAATGGAAGCTTTTTCCAGCAGGCTTTATATATCCCCAAGGAACTTCTGCAAACAATAAATCACAGAACGGCACTCCAAGTTAAGTTGCGTTGTTTATTCAGCATGGCAGATCAAAGCATGACACTGAAGACCGTACACACTTAGGGGTCTATTACGATGGCGGTCGGATGTCCTCCGCCGGGCCGGCGGTGGTGCCCACCGGACCGGCAGTGGACATCCGACCACGATTACAAGCCAGAAATCCGCCGGTCAAATTAGGATGGCGGTGGTGGGAAATTCCGACTGCCGCTTTTCTGCCGGTTGCCATCTGCACTCCTGCCTGGCATATGGAGCAGGACCGGGATAATGGTGGTGGTGCAGAGCAGGCTCCGCCGGCAGGATTATGATGCCGGCGGTAGCCAGCCTTTCCTCAGCAGTCAGGACCGCCATGGAAAGACATGCGGAGATTGTCTTCCAGGGGCCCTGCTAGGGCCCCCAATGTTTTGGGGGTGTGGGTACACTGGGGGTACCATGGTTTCTACATTTCCCCTGTACTCAGGTGGCAGGCACTGTGCAGTGCCTGCCACGTAGTGCAGGAAATGCAGGACATGCTCCTTGGACATCGAGCGATGCTGCGGGCAGCAGGAATCCGCCGCAATGTTAAAGCCCACGATCCGACCGCAGCAGCTCGGATTTCTGACCGCGGTCATCGTAATTCGACCGGCGGTGATGTCGCGGTCCATGCGGGCGGTCTCCTACTCGCTACTCATGGCGGTCAGGGAGGTTTTCCGACCGCCATCATAATAGGCCCCTTACTGACCTACTGAGGATATATATATATATATATATATATATATACATATATATATATACAATTAAAGGGTATAGCCTGCTACTAGCCTTTTCAATTTTAGCAATCTAAATGCTAAAACCCCACTTTCAGCTTGTTGTATCTTAATGATATTATGCTACAAGCATACTTTATCTTATGCTTTACATGCATTAATTGCTTTACACAATGTGTTGTTGTTTATTTGCGCAAATTTTGTATTCAAAAATATTTAAGCTTGTACACTGCTTCGCATCTTCTATTTTTCACTTTAATGGACTTGAATGTCTTAATAAAGTATTTTAAAACATATTTGTTCCAAATACGTATTTTGGTAATGCAGATAAAGTTTCAAGCCGGGCAAAGAAGGGCCTTATTTAAAAGAACTGATGCATCACTTCGTTGCGTCAGTGATGCGTCAAAATGAGTTACGAATCGCGAAGTCACTTTTAAACACCACGGATGTGCCAAATTGACGGTATGGTGCACCACGGTGTAAGGATCAGGCAACGTCAAAAACAAATTACACTACCGCAGGCATGTTGTTGCAGCGGAAACTGACGCATCTGGAGGAAAATTTATATAAGGCTGGTTATTGGCCCGTAAAGTGATGCTAACCACCCTAGCGTCACTTTTCATTGCGTCAAGCATCAAATACTTCACCATCAGCCAGCCCTGGACTCCGAGGTCCCCCAAGGTGAATTCCAACATTGTGCAGTAGGAGTCCTGCAAGAAGGTAAAATCAATGACCTATCACCTATGTGAAATTAGTAACGTGTCCCACGTACACGTATTGTGCCTTAGCAATGCTTCACTGTTATGGCAGAGACATAAGGACACACACATTGCAGCACTGATTGAAACTAGGCCAGGTAGTTAAGGCATAGAGAGTGTGGTTAGCTACTTCCAAATCAAAAGACCTGTTGAACAGTTCTCCAAGGATGACACATGGACATACCTGAAACACTTTAACCTAGACCACACAATGGAAACCTACCAATGGCATGTGGCCCTTCACATATCTCAAAATGTGCGCCTATAAATTTTGATAGGATTGTTACCTAGATGCACACTCAACTCATACTTAATCTATGTGATGAGTGTGTGCATGCATGCTCTAGATCTGATATGTATGAGTATATTGTGCTGTATTTTGCAGGTAATTTGCGAAAATGGTTCAATGGTGAAATTCCATGGGGGAGACAGTATGGGTAATGGCAGCAGTAGGTGGACTGTGAAATGGACTGTATGCTGACAACACAGTGCATACATGCCTCTGGTACTTAACACATTGGCCTTATTTCTCGCAAAACACTGCAGAGATATAGACATGTGTCTATTACAGGGCATCGGATATATGGGGCAGGGGTCAGGCATGTAACAACATTGGCATGTGTGGATTGATGACATGTCCCACATCCACGCATACCATTCAGTCTGCACTGGTGTAGGATTTCTCACAGCCTGTATGGACTTGCCACACAAAAAGTATCGTACATTCCCATGTGTATACCTACTGTAGCAATGTGCAGCAGACAGGCAGATAGAAGGTCATCGACATAATTCCATGTTCACATTGAGTTTCATCACAACTTCCTTTGTACCACCATGCCATTTTGGCAATATCATCTCTGGCACCCCATCTTACATGTCACTGATATGCAATACTCTGAGGGATGTTCTGGTATCCATGATGCGGGATGACAATTGCAACATATCATGATCAATGTGGGCTAAGGGGTGAAACCCAGTAAGTCATTGGCGTGGACAATGGACTTATGCACTCACTGCAACAAATGGGGATATGTAACTTGCTCACTGGTTATACTATCATGAATGATACATGTTAACTATGCCACCTCACAAATATATATGCAGCATCTATACTAGAATGGAATCATGTTTTGGTATGCCGAGCCTGCTCACACGATAACCTGAGTCAATTGGAGACGAAACTTTGGGTAGACGCTGAACTACAGGTACATGTATGGATCACAAAACAATTTGCCGTTTGAGTGGCTGTCGAAGGGATAGGCGGAAACAAAATCTAGGAGACTGAATGAGGTGCTCAATTTTGACTGGTTTATTGATTTAGTGACAGAGTGAATCTGTATTTCCCTAAATGTTCTTGTCTTTTCCTTCCCTAGCTTCTCTCTATATCTTCATGGGTCTATAGCGTTTCTGAATTCTTCTGGTTCATGGGTCTATGGCGTTTCTGAATTCTTCTGGTTCCTTTTGTGTCTTGAAGAAACTTGGCTCTGTTGTTCATGCGTTGATTTTTTTCTTCTCTCTCTTTTTTTTCTTTCCCAGGTTATCATGCGGAAGATGGACACACCCCAGGAGGCTCGGAAGAAAGGAGAGAAGGTGGTGAGTACCCAGAGGTTACTTTGGTTTTGTCAGGATAGGCCTCCACCACACCGAGTACGTGTAAAAAAAAAAAAACTCTTTACAGGGAGTGAGGGGGGTAGGGAATTGACAAAGTAAAGTAAAGGGAAAAAAAAGAATGTTGCGCACACCGAGGGCTTTCTTTACATTCTCTTCTCATATAGATTATAGCTTCCTTTCCTTTATGGTTTGGTTTGATCATTGGATTTCCCAATAGAAAAAATATAAAGGCAAAAACAAATACTCAACGCAGGTACACAATTGCAAAGGACCTACTCTCCCCCCCTCCCAGATGTTGATTTATGGCAATGAACAAAAGCAAAAGTAAACAAACAACGAAAGGCAAAAATAATCCTTCTCTCGAGTTGTCTAGTACTTGTTTGTTTTAGCCCTTATCTTGTTGGGCGTCCGGGGTAGGGTAATGTCAGTCAGCCACCCACCCTCCTCCCTCACACGGTCACTCACCGCGTTGGCCGCAACTCTCCTGAGTTGCGGCGGCACTGCATCGGCTTTCCTGAGGGGTCCACCACTCCTCCAACCAACACTCTGTTGTGTCGTCTTCAGTGTTTCCTCCCACCTGGGCACGGCGTAGGGCTCCTGCTCCTTCCACATCTTGTTCTCATCTTGGCATTGCTCCTGGACGCTCTGCCTGACTTCCTGTTTCTGCTGGAACCGCCCGTCTTCTTCCTGGAGCCGCCGCCACTCCTCTCCAGGGCCTCCCTCTTCTAAGCCACCCAGGACGGCTGATTGGTTCTCCGGAGGGGTGGACCGGTTGTCAACCTCTACAGGGGAGGTCAAAGGGATGCTTTCCCCTTCCTCTCCACGCCATTGCTCAGTTGTAACGTCAGAGAAATCGGCACCGGGTAGGTCTTCACACTCGGGCTGCGTCTCTCTCCCACATCCCCCTTCCCTAACTTTCTTGCTTGCAAGATAGGGGTCTACTGGGGATCGGGATAAATAGTCAGCATTGGTTCGGGTCTTTGCCCTTCCTATGATATGTAGTAAACCGGAAGGGTTGAAGGGCTAAAAACCACCTCAAAACTCAGTCATTGTGTCCTTGATTTTTAGACAACCACTCTAGAGGGGCATGGTCCGTGAACAGGCTGAACTCCCTGCCTTCCACGTAGTATCGTAGTGTTTCAACAGCCCATTTTATAGCCAAGGCCTCCTTTTCTATGACGGCATATTTCCTTTCTCTAGGAAATAGCTTTCTGCTGATAAACAGAATAGGTCTCTCCTGACCTTGTGGATCTCGCTGGGATAGTACCGCACCCAAACCATGATCAGAAGCATCGGTTTGTAGTATGAATGGTTTATCATAGTCAGAACTCAGGAGGACGGGCTGAGTGGTGAGGGCATGTTTTAGCTGGTTAAAAGCTTGCAGGGCCTCGGGGAAGGGGTGTTTAAGTTCTCTTTCTGTTTTTGCATCTTTCTTTAAGAGATTGGTTAATGGGGTTGATCCAGCGGTAAACCAACAACAGATACTCCACTACCATATACTCACCTGGGCCCATAAAAACACACACATTGAGTAAACCGCTGGAGTGGTTTAAATGTATATATTTCTACTTCACAATACTCAGGATTAGTTATTTAATTCTCTTAACTAACCTTTCACTGATGAAAAAGTTCTTTCCTCTGGTCGATGGACCATTAGTTGAACTAGTTGATGGTGATAATTAACTTAACCCTTAACTATTCTTGGTTTGACGAAAATAATCACAGACCCAGGAAAGTTTTAAATCTTTATCTAAATTAAAGTGCATGTGAATCACTTCAAAAATACAGTGTAGTCACCCTCATTCTTAGAAGAAAAGTTCAATTGATTAAGCATCAAACATATACTTGGACTCATACAATTATTAATGCTCAGAAAGGGAGAGGACAGAGAGAAAAGAACATTTACGAATAACATGAAATTATAATTACCAAGAATGGTGTGAAAGACCAACCCCTGGCCAAAGGGCTGGTAAGGGTCCCCAGGATAGTTCAGGAGACAAAGACTTCAGGACAGGATTCAGGACAGGATAGGTGACCTCTCTAGAATACCGGCGAATTGCGTCGCACCCCTCTCTGACACTCTCTTCCTCCTCGAGATTCTTCTGCGATCTTCTGATCTAACCCAATTAAGTTGGGATAGAAGGTTCTTCTTCAGTGTCTGCATTTGAGTCTTCATCAGCACCTCACAGCATCTCTCCAGCAGCAACGTCCCCGACTCCCAGAGAGCATCTCCGTCTCCTTCTGCTCCCTTCTTCTAACTAACTAACTAAAGCTACCTTAATTATACCTTCATTTCCTCATGTTCCACCCACTAAAGTTACAATATCGTAAAAATACTAAATCTAATTGGTCAGGCAAGGGGGGATGATCATCATACCATGCTTACATGTCACTATACTCTGTTAGACCATTGTTCGCAAACCCATCCCCTTAATTTTTATTCCAAATTTTATTCCCATCCACTACATGTAGCAAACTTGCAACATTAATGACACTATGAAGAATAGAACATCACATCGCTGAACTTTTCACTCATCCGTTCCCAGGACATGGCGCTACGATTTGGCCTCCATTCAAGTGCTTCGTCATTGACCTTCATAGCTTCACTCAGTAGGCATGCGCAAGTGTTGCGTCATTTCATCTAGTCCGGTCATACGAGAAAGGCCCAAATGCGCACTAATAATAAAGTCAAAAGAGAAATGTTATTTTCACAAAATAAATGGTCTCACTGTATACCTCCCACCTCTACCTTATTCCCGTTCTTTTATTAATATTTTCCCCGCATTAGCATTAGTAAAATAGCCTGTTTTAGTTTTGACTAAACAGATGCCATGCACACAAGTCTTCAAGACTCCATTTTAGTGTCTTCTGCTCATGCGCTAGAATTTCCCTCCAAGCGTTGTCGCATGCGCACAACAGTTTCCCCGTTTAAAGCGGTATTAGTCCGTTTTCATTGTTATCCGCGTTAGTACACACATAAGCAAGATTCGCTAACCCACGTGTTTATGTGGTGCGTATTAATTATTCACAAACATGTTTAGTAACTCTGTTAATGAGTTAAACGAGAGGATTGCCTCTGAGCAAGTCTCTTTCTTACGAGACCTTGCTCCATCAATCCCCTCTCTGATGGCATTTTAAGCCATCACAAAATTACCCATCCTTTCCCAGATGCCAACTTTAGCACATCTCAGTTTTCTCCTTTTTCTCTCCTTATTTCATCATCTACTTCTTTTCCTTCTAAATCTTTCATCTTTTTGTATAGTTTTCCTTTCATTTCTTCCAGTTGGATTTCATCATATTCTCTCTTTCGTTTCCTTCCTCTTCCTTCACTTTCTAAATGTATTCTTCTCCTTTCCTTTCTTCTGCAACATTTACATGTGATCATTACTATCATAATTAACTATCACAACTACTGGTAAGATTATTTGACCTAGAAAACTTTTCCCAAATTCAGTAAACCAATTCCCTATTGAAGTTATACTCTTTGTTAGTTTTTCCCATACACTGTCAACCTCCAGTTGGGTCAAGTCATTATGCATTCTTGTAATATTTCTAATATACCCTTTAATTTCTTTACTTTTGTCCGGAATATAAGTACAACAATGTTGAATTTTCAACATACCACAGACTCCGCCCTCTTTTGCTAATAGAATATCAAGAGCAAGACGATTTTGTAAAACCATAGACCTTATCACAACCATTTCCGTGTTAATCTTTAAGAATCCTCCTGCAGTATCTGTAGAAAGACGATCAACTATGGTTGATAATTTACAAATTTTGCGCAAATTTAGAATGACTCCAACTGAGGGTATCAATGCACTAAAAATATCACCTACTATTTCAGAAAAACTAGCTCTTCTTTTCCGTGTTAGTCTATTAGAATTTTCATTGATTCCATTAATTCTGTCCACATGGTAGATTTTGGAAAAACTATTCCAAAATAACAGCTCCTGTACCATCTTGCAGGTAACTCTATAATAGGCATTATTCCCGCATACATAATAGACTCCTGGAAATTCAGGATCAGTTCCCCTTTTAGTCCCCACCCTCCTAGAATTAGGAAGTTGTGTTCACACTCACTGGAACCAATGAAATTGTTATTATAATCTGTCTTTAACCTATGGAGGCAGAATTTTCCCCTTTTCATAAAGTCTAGGGACATCGCAGCATGAGCTTCGCCCTTTGCATAAATTCCCTCTTTCTCAGCCCATGGAGGTACATGGGATTCCTGTCTCCTTTCTTCTACTAAATTCAAAAACTCTTTTTCTTCTTTATGTAATATACATGTTAGGTTATCCTTGTGAGCTTGAACTATATCTATTGAACTCATTGTTAAAAAGAATTCACCCATGAACTGTGCATTTTTACCACTAACTACTGGATTCATATTCTTTCTAATAGGCAATTCTGAAAATACTGCATCTAAATTTGAATAAAAATAATGAAGTTTCCCTGTTACGTAGAATAAACTTGATAGAACACTACATGATACACCATATGTTAGAGGTATATGGTGATACGTCACCCCTTCTGACACTGATGAGGTAACTTCACACAAACATAACAATTACTAATTTCCATCGTGTTAACATACTGAAATAACAATTTAGTAAACACATTTAAAGACGAATCATTGTCTGATTCATTATGATAGTTTATCTCATCTTCTACCCCTATTTCTATTTTAGTTCCTTTTACTCTATCTACCTTCTCATTAGTAATTGTACTATTCTTGTTACTTGTTTCTATCAACAAAGGTACTCCTACTGTTAGGGATAACCATACCAATACTACTAATATAATACTACATCAACAGAATCTTAAACATTTTCTTTTTAAACTTCGTTTCGGTCTTTCAGTATTTTCAATTTCTGCCATCTTTAATCAGAGAGAATTTCTTTCTCTTTCTTTTGTCTAAACTTTCTAAATATCCAGTCTTTTATTTTAAGGAGGTCTTAATTTGCTTTTATCAATCTGTGCAACATGAACTCTTTCTGATTCTTCACATAAATCTAAGTTTTCAAATTCTTCAAGAATAACATAGGTCCACTCAGGGGCCTTGTATTTTCTGTTCAGAATTCTCAATCTTGGGCTTCTTCTTGTAAGTTTTACTAATGTTTGTTTAGATTGTGTCTGACTCTGTAATCTCATTTACTTGCTCTGGTTTCCTTTCTGCTCTTCTTAAATGATATTTTAGTCTCTTCACTCCTACAGGCCAATTGTCTCCTTTTCTAACTCTTTTGACCTGAACTGCACTTTCACCTTCTCCGTCTTCTTCTAAAGTTCTTTTATTTTCACTTAATCTAGGCACAATCTGTTCTTCTCCTCTTCTCTTTCTAATTGTCTTTGTTCTGTATTTTCTGTATTTTGTTCTTCCTCTACTTGCACCTGTTCAGGTCTTATTACAGTTTGTTCTTCTTCAGCCTGAACTTGTTCTTCCTAACTCTATCTGATCCTGTTCAGGTCTTATTTCAATTTGTTCTTCTTCTGCCTGAACTTGTTCTTCTAGATCTACTTTTCCCTGCTCAGGTTTCTGAATAGCTTTGTTTAGTTTTACCTGAGTGTGTTCTTCTTTCCCTGTCTTTTCCTTTCTACCTTCCTGTCTTCTTAGTTCAGTTCTTCTTCTTGTTTCAACAACAGCATCAGGTATTTCAATCACTGGTATCCACTCTTCCTGACTTGTACTTGGCTGTTCGTCATATAGTTGTCTTTCAGAATCTATCACTCTAGATTCTTCAGCGTCACAGCTTTCAACTTCTGACGTCTCAGCTTGTTCAGTCATTTGCTGCTCTTGTTGTTCAGATGGGCTCGGAACTCTTCTGGTATGACTAGCATGAATCCAATTGGGTAAACCTGCACACTTCACTGCTGTGGTAGTGACTAGTATGACTTGATGTGGTTTATCCCACCTGGGTGCTAGACACGACTTCCTTGCGTGTTTCTTCACTAACACCCAATCTCCAGGATTCAAATCATGCGCTTGGTCTGGCTGTCTTTCAATTGCGTCGTCTCCAACCTGATGAGAGACAGAACGCACCGTTTCAGCCAATCCTTTTCAATAGTCCAATACCAGATCATCAGTTATATTCATCAATCTATTTCCAGGAATATATGCTTGTCTCATTGCCCTTCCCATGAGTACCTCGTGTGGACTCAATCCTGTTTTTCTGTCAGGAATACTTTTGAGACCCATCAGTACAAGAGGCAATGCATCTGGCCATTTCAGCATTGTGGATGCACACACCTTCCCTAATCTTTATTTGATTGTGCCATTTAGCTGTTCAACTATTCCAGAAGCCTCTGGACGATAAGCACAGTGCAGTTTTTGTTCAATGTTAAATGCAGCACAGATTAATCGAATTATTTCATTATTAAAATGAGGTCCTCTATCTGATTCCAAAGTGACTGGAAAACCGAAACGAGGAACTAACTCTCTCAATAGTAGTTTAGCAACTGTGAGACTGTCGTTTCTTCTAGTGGGGTATGCCTCTACCCATCTTGAGAACAGGCACACTATGACAAGTACATATTTCAGTCCGTTGCAAGGAGGCAACTCGATGAAATCTAACTGCAATCTGGTGAAGGGTCCTTCTGCCTTCCCAATCTTTCCCCAACTAACCACTGTCTTCCTGCCTGGGTTCTGCTGCTGACAGATTAAGCATCTTTGGCAAAGGCTCTCTGCGACTACCCTAAACTTTGGATTGTACCAACTTTGTCTGAATAATCTGATCATTGAATCCCTGCCAATGTGTGTTGTCCCATGGTATACTCTTGCCATTTGAGAGAGTAGACAGTCTGGCATAACTGGTCTCCCATCTAAGTACACCCACACTTCATCTTCTGTCCTCCTTGTACAACTTGATTTGATCCAAATCTCCTTTTCTTTTTCCTCAACTTCTTCCTGTAACTGTCTGACCTCATCCCATGTTTCTGGAACTGAGAAAAACATAAGTTGGCAGCTGGTTTCACCCGTTTCAATCTTTCTGTTAATTGCCATTGTATTTCTTGCACAATATCGAGCAATTTGGTCGGCATATCTATTACCAGCCGCCACTTAGTCATTTCCTGACTGATGTGCAGCGCATTTAACAACTGCTACTTCTTTTGGCAATTGTAATGCTTCCAACAAATTCTTTACATTTTTACTGTTTCTGATAGGAGATCCTGAAGAAGTCAGCAATCCCTTCTGCATCCAGAGTTGGCCAAAATCATGCACAACCCCGAAAACATATTGACTGTCCGTAAATATGGTTATTCTCCAATTTTTCCCACTTTTGCATGCCTTTGTTAAGGCCACCAATTCGGCTACTTGTGCACATTTGACTCCTGGTAAACAGGATGCTTCAACCACCCCTGTTACTTTACATACAGCATATGCAGTACTTAATCCTCCTCCTTCAGTTCTTAAGCAAGACCCATCCACGAATAATTCATGATCAGCTTCCTTCAATGGTGTTTCCTTTATATCTGGGCGGGGCTTAGTACACAATTCAGTCACATCCAGACAATCATGATCAATCTCATCTTTCACTTCTTCACAACATGGATCTGGCAATAATGTGGCAGGATTCATTATCGTACAACTTATTACTGTCACATTTTCTGCTCCCAGAATCACCCTTTCATACTTAGTCAGCCGACTGGGAGTGAGATGTTGTGTTCTTGTTCTTGTCAAAAGAATCTCAACTGAGTGTGGAACATAAACCTTTACAGGATGTCCCATCACTATGGACTCACTTTGCTCCAAACTCATACAAGTAGCAGCTACTGCTTTTAAGCAGCCAGGTAAGGCTGAAGCCACTGGATCCAAGGTGGCAGAAAAATACGCCACTGGACGTCGACTCTGTTCATGCCTTTGTGTTAAAACTGAAAGTGCACAATTTTCTCTCTCACAACAAAACAATGCAAAGTCTTTTGAATAATCAGGCGTGCCCAAGGCTGGGGCCTCACATAAACAATTTCGTAGTTTCACAAAGGCTTCCAAACATTCATCATTCCAATCGATGGGATCTTTCGCTCTTTTCCGAGTTAATTGTATCAATGGCTTTGCTAACATGGAGAAGCCATTGATCCACTGCCTACAGTACCCAACCACTCCCAAAAACATTCTCATCTCCTTTTGGGTCTGAGGTAGTTGCATTTCTATGATTATTTTTATTCTTTCCGGTGTCACTTTTCTAACTCCTCTTTCTATTTTATGCCCTAAATATCTAACTTCTTGTTGACAGAACTGTAATTTTTCTGGAGACACTTTGTGTCCTCCTTCGGCCAAATGGTTCAATAATGCAATTGTGTCAGTGACACAATCCTCTCGTGTTTTTGATGCCACCAATAGGTCATCAATATACTGAACCAGAACTGATTTCCTGGGCATAATCAATGACTCCAGACACTTCTTCAGTATCTGATTAAAAATTGAGGGACTCTCTGTGTACCCTTGAGGAACTCGGCACCATGCCAAAATACGATCCTCAAACCAGAAGGCAAAAAGATACTGGCTGTCTGGGTGCAAAGGAATAGAAAAGAATGCTTGGCACAAATCAATTACCGTAAACCAACCTGCGTTCCAGGGTATCTGATAAAGGATCACCGCTGGGTTTGGCACTATTGGGCAACAAGGCACTACAATTTTGTTAATTTTTCTCAAATCCTGCACTATCCTGTATTTTCCGCTAGGCTTTTAAGTCCCATGATTGGTGAGTTACAAGGACTACTCATTATTTCTTTTAAAATGCCCTGTTTAATCATTCGGTCAATTTCTGGGGCGATTCCTGCTTTCACTTCTGGACTCATTTTGTACTGTCGTGTGTTTGGGTAAACTGCACCTTCTTTCACCGTCACTTTAACTGGATCTACATTTGACATTAACCCAATATCCTTTCCTGTAAAATCCCACACTTCTGGATTTACAGTGGTTCTCAACTCTTCAGGAAATTCACTCTCAGTTATCAATGAAAACATCTCGTCTACCTCTGTACCTTGCTTAGCTAACATCATTTTGTATATGACATCTTCGTCAGGGGTTTGGAAAGAGACACCATCCAGTGTACAATAGATCGTGCAATTCATCTTGCACAGTAGATCTCTTCCCAACAGATTTACGGGACTGGAATGACAAACTACAAACCGATGCATTTCTTTAAAATTTCCGATATGTACCTCCATTGGTTTTGTAATTGGGGTTCTAATCTGTTGAGTTGATACTCCTACAACTTGGATGGTCTCTCCCGAGAGGGGTAGGTTTGGGATGTCTGCTGTTCTTACAGTAGACCGGGTAGCACCAGTATCCAATAGAAAAGTGATGTCTTTACCTTCCACTTTCCCATCAACAAATGGACCTGACTGATCTACTGGCAAGGATGCGCCAAGCACGCACTCCTCCTCCTCCCCCCTCAGGCACCGTCATTGCACGCAGTCTGAATTTTCTTCATCATTCTGCAAAAAATATTGTATCCACTCTGTTATTTTTACCACTTTCTCCATGAAATCCGGTGTTTGCACTGTATTCTTGTGGACTCACAAAGTTTGGCATAGGAGCTGGTGGCACCTGATGAAGCAAAATAACGATGGATTAAACCCAGATCTGTGACTGGGGGTGAATGTTTGCCAATGTGCAGCATTCCGTCCATCATCTTGTGTGTTTTGCATTTCGCCCTAAGTGGGAAGGGTATGCCCAGACGTGGGTCCCGTGCTCACTACGCCACTGGAGTCAAGCTATCCTGGCTGATGAAGGCTGATAGCCTGAAACCGGTCCTAGGATGCTTGATTCCGGTCCAGGGAAGACATGGCTTGGCAGTTCGGTCTGGACTGTTCCCATGAGGCACAGGGTCAAGACTGATTTGCATATGGCTATGTCTGAACTGGGGTGGCGTGGTGAAGCAAAATAACGATGGATTAAACCCAGATCTGTGAATGGGGGTGAATGTTTGCCAATGTGCAGCATTCCGTCCATCATCTTGTGTGTTTTGCACTGTGGAGTAACTACCTGCTGCGGCTGACTCATAAGTACTTCATTCTGCATCTGTGGAATTAAATTTTGATTTGGCCCATTATTATTCTGAATACTCTTACACTCGTTCTTCCAATGTCCAAGCTTTCCGCACGCATGACAAGAAAACTTCTTCTTCGCTTCCTCTCTATTCATTCGTCCTCTTAATTTACCACCATTCGCCGCTTGATCATTCTGACTCTGCTCTTTTATCTGAATTTCAGTCTGGGTTTTTACTTTATTCTCCTGCTGTTCTGCCAATTTTACTTGTGCCCACATCATTTTCTCTTTTAGCTTTCTACGCCTTTCCTCAATATCATCGCCACAATACTTTGCATATTTCAGAATTTTGTCAATCGACTTACTCTGCCAGCACAACATGTGCTGTTGAATCATCTGACTAATCTCCGGTTTCAGACCATACACAAACCGATACACAAAATGTCCCATATCCTTATCACCAATGTTCTCAAAACCACTATACTGTTTAAACACCTGTAACAACCGCTCATAATATGCATGAACGGACTCATTTGGCTCTTGAGTTGTTCTATCTATCTTTACCCAATCTGTCTCTTTAGGAGGGATTTTCCCTTTCAGGTAAGTAATTACTTGGTGATATTTCTTCATCACCTCTTCTGAGGGTGCTCCTGTCTTCGCATCTCTAGCATACTCCTCACTTGGCCAATCAACTGTGATCTTACACTCTGTCCACAAATCAGCAGGTACTACAATATCAAATAATCCATCCAGATCCTTCAACAAAACTTTTAAATCTTCACAAATCTTTCTACCTGTTTATACCATTCAACTGGCTTTTCTCTCAACCTGGGAAAATCATTCGTAAATGACAAAATATCCTGTCTACTCCAGGGGTCATGAACATATCCACCACCAGGAACTTCTCTCATTGGACACAATTTCTCAACCTTATCTGATTCTCTCACTGGAAATGCAGATGATGCTTTTCTTGCTTGTACTTCCTCTTTCTTTCTTATCCACCTAATTCTCCATTTGTCAATGTCTCCCCATTTTCGTAGAATATTCATCAACTCCTTTATCTGTAGTCTCTTACCAGAAGCATTTACACTCTCTAAATCTTTGGCAGTAAAATCCACTCTATATGGTTTCTGCAACAGTTTCGATTTCCCTATATCTATTCCAATCTCTGCTGCAACTTCCGTTAATTTCTCATGAAATACTCTTGCTCTTCCGTAATACTCTTACATAAAAATAATAACTCCTCATCATTGTAAACATTCAATCTTTCTATGCTCACATTGCCAGTTATCATTTCTTCCAATTCTACTTTCAATTTACTGATATCTAGAATCTTTGGTTGTGGGTTTCGATTGTCTATTTCCTGTGCCCATCTCTCTATATCTTCAGGGGTAACTACTGTTGAACTTCTGTTGTATTCCGCTTTAGGGGTCCGTATATAGGTTTTCCTGAATCATGTCCTTATATAGGCACAATTCGCCCTGTCCTTATATAGGCATAGAATCCCTGTCCTTATTTAGGCATTAACCGTGCACTCCAAATACAGGCATGGTCACCGACATCCGTCCACCCTAACGTCACAACGAGTTCTTAGAAACCAGACCCTTAAGCTTCGGGAGTTCCCCTAGCACAGGACTATTGATTTCTCCAAGAACTCATCCATTATGTATGACCTGTTATACCTTAAGGGTTCATTCCTGACGTCTTCCTATGTCCGACTTCACGTCTATGCTAACATTCCTCGACACCTACCAGGTATAAATATACCTTCCCTTGCCCAAGCAAGTTAGAGGAGACCTCGACTTCAGAGGAGCCCGTATCCCGGCCTGACGCACTGAGAAGACGCTGTCATTCCTGCACGCAGACGAATCCAGCTTCCAGTGTTCTGACTCCCTTCGCGGGGTGTTAGAGTTCCAAGATCCGGCAGGAGATTCCCACCTCTCTCATTCTCAAGGTAGGGAGCTGACTAGATCCTAGAGGGACTCTTGGCATACTAGACTCAACACACTCTTAGTCTACCATACTAGAGAATACTCCACCTACTTCTACTCTTCCTTATACCTAGTCTAGGTTAGGTACACTGGGGTAGAACTAGCTTAGAGACGCATCGTATGAGTACTCGCATTTTTAGCTCATGTTATTTATGTACGTGAATATATGCTAAAAGATAATGCTAGAGCATTATTATTTATTTCTACTGCTTACGCTGTACATTATTTATCTTGCATACTGTCTTGTGATCATTACAGCACATATCTCTTACACGAGAAACAAGACTGTTCAATAAAACCCTTTTTATTGAAACGCCCGTCTTTCCTTTCTGTGTAACTCTGTAGAAACTAAGCATGCACGATTGAATGAGTGAAACTGTTATCTATTGTTTCCACGATTCTGAGACATGTTCCGCTTCTAAAGGGAAACAAAGTTGTCATGTTTTTCGGTTGCCAGAAACTACTCCCTTCTTGTTCTCAAGGAGTTTCTAGTGGCCTCTGAGCTAGCTGGCACAGGTAATTAAGTTTAATATAATCGATAGGGACATACCGACCTTAGTCCTATGTCAAACCTATAGGTTATATTATTCCAATGCGCAGAGCCTATTAGGGAAATAGGAACTACACTACATGGCGCCCAACGGTTTGGTAAGGCAGTAATTTAATGCTAGATACTGAGAAACTCATTCGTGCTTTTCTCAGAGACCCCTACTCACATACTCCATAAGACGTCCGGAGTCGGTAGGGTTAAATATCCGCCATAACTAAATAGGGAAGCACCCTATATATTAGTTGTTTGGTTTGTTCAACGTTGAAGGATACAGTGTTCCAAAATATTGTGCACCTTATCTTTTGTTTCCTTGAAACTTGTTCTACATTTTTCAAAAAACAAAATTGTCCACCAACGGGGACAATAACACCGGAAACGGTGGAGCTGCGGCTGACCCAGTCGTACCAGCTTTTAACTTTACAGGTTTAAATGAAACCGAGGAGGGTGTTATAGACATCCATCCAAACTTAAGAAGAGCCATCACTCTAAAACTTATAAAACATGGCTTACCACCAAGAGGAGGTAGAGCAGTTTTCGTGATAGAGGCACACGAATCCTTTCAGACAGAGGTATTCTATTCATGGGTCATATTTCCTGAATCAAATTCAGTAACAAAACTGTTTCACTTCTACAAAGAAGATGATCCACCAGAGGAATATATTCCTTTCGAGGATATTGAAATTCCACTAACATACCAGGAGCATCAGCTCTGGTTTAAAGGCACCCTAAAACATCACAGAAACATTACCAGGCTCGGTCCACTAGGTAGACCAGGAGCAACATGGCCGATTCTAGCCGGCTACAGTCCTCATCCTGACCTCGATATAATGTCAGATGAGGAACTACTTACTCAACTTACAGAGTTAATAAAAATCTACTGACAACTAGTCCAATATGTCATGCAGACTTTCACAGTCCAACCACCATTGACCCTTCCAAATCAAACTCCAAAACAGGGGAATACATTAAAGATTACACCACAGACTCTATACGCAGTCATGGGGAAAATGCCCACAAAACGTGAGCAAATTCCATTCTGGATAGCTCAAAAAATTACTCAAATCGAAGCAGTATTTCCAAATTCTAGCCCGTATGAGAAACACAGAATCCTAACAATCTGTTTACCGATGGGGATCACACCACAACTGGAAGACTGCACCACTTGGGGCTCAGTCTTTGCTGCCATCTATACTAAAACACATGGTGTTCCGTCAATTGCGGTAATACCAGATGTCCTGAAACAAATTCAAAACGAATACGGGGCAGAGCCTGCTCTAAATTTAGGTATGAAATTACATTAAAAATTTCGACCAGGTCTCAACAATAATATTATCTAATATTAAAGGGGAGGCAGAAGCAGTGGCGATCCGCCAACGATTAAGGGAATTCGATGTTACAGAACATCAAACTGAGCTACCCAGAATAATAGTACAATCTTATGCAGAATTAGGCAGAGATAGTTTGGGTGGAAGACCAATGAAGCCAAAACTATCTGAAAGTCCTGAGAAGGACTCTAATAAACAAACTCCTACATCTTCTAAAAAGAAGTGGGAAACTAATAAACAAAATTCAAGCGAGAAACGTTCTCAATCCCGAGGTAGGTCTCCTCCAAAGGAGCCCTCTGAAAGGAGGTATAACCTCAGGAATAGGGATAATTTGAAAAAGCCTGACAGGTATCAAGATACTGATACACGTTCCTCTCGTACCTTTCATATCTCGTCACAGACATCGGAAAGAAGAGGACGGTCAGAACATAGAGAAGAACGCGTGAAATCGAAAGACGACAAACACGTTCCAAAAAACAAATCAAAACCTCAATTCTCAAAGAAGAAGGTAGCAGGTCTGAAAGTCAGACATGCCGAGGATACTGAGAACACAACTCAAGAACGGAGAATGGGCTCAGACAATGCTGGACAGTGCTGCAGAAGTCACAATAGCTCGCCAGAACCTGAAGGAACTTCTGGAGATAGTGGACTTGAATGAGTACATTACAGTTGAGACTGTAGACACCAGGGCTAGTACTCCACAAAAGTTATATGAAATAACACTCCGGATGGAGGGAGACATACCCAGACAGGTGAAAGCACTCTTTTGGGAAAAACTTTCAAGGGGTTATGATATACTTCGAGCGGAAAAAGACTGGCCACCACAATTTGTCAGGGAGTGCCCACATGGCGAGGACATTATTATGCCAGCCTTCTCTAACCATATTCCAATTCATCTAAAATATACTTATGCCAGGAAATGGGCAGTTGCCCAGGCCCCAGCATAATACAAAAATCATGTAGGATGGGATGAGGATTCACCTCACCATAAAATACATCTGAAAAATGAGCCTACTGCACAAAGGCAGTACCCAATAAAGCAAGAAGCTAAAAAACAGGTCAGGGAGATCTTAGATCAACTTGAATACCAGGGGGTGATTGAAACATGCACCTCTTCAATGAACAATCCTTTGTTTCCTGTCTCCAAACCAGACAATACCTATCGTCTAGTTTTGGATTACAGACACTTAAACACTTGTTCTAAAACATTTGCAGTACAAAATGCACATAGTACAGCATTAATGAATAACATTGTGCGTAAAAATATAAAACCACATTAGATATCTCAAATGGTTTCTTTTGTCAAAACATAGCACCTGAAAGCAGGTACTTGACAGCTTTCTCAATAATGGGGACCAGGCGTCAATTTTGTCGACTCCCACAAGGGTTCAAAAACAGCCTGGGGTTATTCTCAGCGAGGGTAATGGAGTTACTACAAATTTATGACAATGAGGCATTGTCCTATGTCGATGATATCTATCTGACAGACGATGACCTGGATAAACACTTGAACAGGGTGAGCACCATTATACTGGGCTTCGCCTCTGAGGGCTACAAATTCAACTTTAGAAAATCCAGAATTGCCCATCTCAATGTCCTGTTTCTAGGAAATGAGCTTTCAAGTGAAGGCAAGAGCTTGGCAGCCAACGTTTTAGAAAGGTGTGCGCTGCTCCAACCTCCAAAGACGCTGAAAAATTTACAATCCATCCTGGGTTTCCTCAATTTTGGAAGAACTTACATTCTAAATTACGCAGAATGGGTTAAACCTCTCTACGCATTAATCAAACCTGATTTTTCAATCAAAAATTGGACACAAGAACACACAGAAATCTTGCGTTCACTCCAAGCTAACATGTTAGCAACAAATCACTTACAAACACGCGTAAGCCAACGCAATTTAGTGATCCGAATAATTTCGGGTCAATGCGGATTCACCTACTTAACATTTAATGAGGGTGAGAAAGTACCAATTGCATACAAATCACATTTGTATACACAAGCAGAAATGCACTTCAATTCAACAGAAAAGATACTGACAGCAGTTCAAACCGCTGTAGCAAAAGAAAGAGCTCTAGCCCAAGGGAAACAAATTATTGTCGTAACCCCAGTTCCGGCCTTAGAGGCGGTAACAAAAGCAAGCATTCCAAATGCTAAAGCATTACATCCTAGATGGATACAATGGGTTAATTCTCTTGCTGCAACAGATGTTGAATATGTTTTTGATCCCGATTTAAAAACACAAGCATTCCTGCAATATGAACATGAATGTCCTCTGCCCACTGAGATTCTGCCTCTCGATCAGCACAAATTCATAATTTACACTGACGGATCCGCACAGCCCGCAACAGGGAGTAAGCAAGCTTACAGTGCAGCGTGCGCAATCGTTAAAGGTTGCATGCGCGATGGCAAATTCAGACCTATGGTCACAAAAACCCAATCTCTAGGAGATTGCACAGCTCAGCGAGCTGAACTACAAGCATTCAAACTGGCACTTGAAAGTACAGATCGAGAATTCCCCACACTAATAGTGTGCGATTCTTTCTACTGTGTGCAGTCGTATAATGAATATATACAAACTTGGCTTGAAAACGGGTTCAAAGATGCAAAAGGTGGCACAATAAAGCATAAAATGCTTTGGGAACAAGTAGTTCAGTTAAAAGCGAACTACCAGAGGCTCACGTGATCCATACACTGAGTCATCAACGTGATGGCGTTCACGTTGCAGGGAATTAATTGGCTGATGAAGCCGCAAAGGGGCAGTTCAGACGGCTTCCGTAGCTGCGATCACTCGTTCAAAAACGAAAATAGACAGTGAGATAATGTTGGCTGTCAATGCTACGAGCAAAGGCAGTGGTGCAGCGTTACCAAAAAGTTTCCACTCAAGTACTCTTATGTAATTGATGCGAACAACGTTCCTTTTGCTCGAATCCCTGGAGTGGGGGATAGGGTCAGTTCCAAACAAGGAACGCAGATTAGGACTAATCCTAGCAGCACACGAAGGGATAGCTTCTGCCCATGCAGGCATTTCTGCAACGGTATCTTTATTAACACAAAGATATTGGTGGCCTGGCATTAGGAAGCAGACCAAGAACTATGTTCTGGAATGTGAAATTTGCCAACAGATGAAAGTCTCCACAGTGAAACGTCCTGCGCAGACACCCCTGTTAATTTCAGACAAACCATTAGCTTGTGTTTACCTGGACCACTGCGGTCCCTTGCACAGGGACGGTAACTATAAATATATCATGGTCGAAGTAGATTCTTGCTCTAGGTTTCTATGGATATGGCCTCAGTGCTCGGCTGACGCTCAAACTGTTATAAAAGATTTACGAGTCTTTATCGGCACATACGCAATAGGCACGCTACATTCTGACCAGGGCCCTGCGTTTAGCTCTCGAGCTTACAAAGACGCCATGGCCAGTCTGGGCGTTGCATTGCGGTACTCCTCTCCATTTCATCCTGAGGGAAATTCTGTTGTGGAAAGGAAAAACCGGGACATAAAGCAGTCTATAACAGCTAGGGTATTAGGTTCGGGTGATGGGTGGGTCAAACATCTTTATGGGGTCCAACGCTCATTAAACAATTTGCCAAGAAATTCTCTAGGGGGGGTCACTCCATATGAGGTCCTATTTGGGACAAGAATGTGGGTGCCTGATCTGGAATGCAGTGGCACAGTGGTGGAAAATAAACCCTTTGATATCAAAGATCGTTTGGCTGTTTTACAGGACTTAAATGAACTAAGAACGAAACAAAGCAACGTATTCCTGCAGCCAGCCACCTCTGGGGAAAAACCGGCGGTCCCAGCAAGGCCTGTCTGGATTCCAAAAGTTGGGGATCTGGTCAGAGAAAAGATTGCGGACAAGAAGGAATTTGGACCTTCATACAGACAACCAGTACCTGTCCTAGCCGTACACGGAACAAGAACAGTAATTCTGCCGCCCCTTGCTGGAAAAAAGGAGAAAAGATTTGTGTCCATCGACCTCATCAAACCACAGTATGTGACCAATACTAAATAGTAGGCCTCGTGGACTCCGACCTAGTAGCAGACGCACTCCTTTCGCTACTATCCAAGAGGTTCAGACTGAAAGACTGATAACCATCGAGAATTCAGCAGTAACAGATGAAGGACTGAGCAACAATGCTATGGAACTCATCCCTCTTGAAACACAAGTAACAGTTCGTCCAAATACACCTGTCTACACCAATGTAACAAGTGATCAACTGGTACCAGCGATTTCTACAAATCCTGATGCAATTCCAACAATTGACAGAACTGCTTCTGGCTACTTCATTAACTTTGATACGTTTTCTGAGGATCCGAGTGAGCCTGAGACATCGCCAGCATCAAAAACTTTTAAACAGCAAGTACAAGACTTTTTACATTTTTTGAAAAAGACTTATCTAGTTTCACCATGGATTGAACTTTGGGTTATTTCTGGAATATTTTTCTTCCTGCTTTGGCTAGCTTTGGTTATGACTATGAGCGTGCTTATAAATGGGAGATACATTCATTTGGACATTGAAAGAAAAGAAGTGAACTTACTTTTGAAACCTCACAAATCATCCCATCGTGAAACAAGAGACTTGTCTGCAGTGAACATCACAGCCGTTCCTATACAGGATGGTATAGTGTGGGACAAAACTGATTTTGATATCTTTGGCCCGACGGAACATTTGAACATTCCACATTTATTTAAAATTTCACTAGGTGATTTTGTTTCATCCAGTACCTTTTCTGATGATTGGGACTTTGAAACTGTGAATAATATAATGTTTGACCTAGAAAAATCTGCTGCATTTTCTAATAATGAATATTTAGAGGGTTCATCAGACTATGAACAGCTGTATTGCTATAACCACTATGGTCATCATTTTTTGCATAAATCAGCAACACCTAGAAATGTGTTTATGTTTAACCAATGGGAGCATTGTCCTACACCACCAAAAGGTAGTTCAAAAACATTTGCTAAAAAGTTTCCATATTTTTCAGGATACAATACATCTGACCCAGAAACGTTTTACTATAAAAATGTAAACAAAACAGGACTGAAAATTATGTTAACTAATACAAAACAGATTTACTCTGCAACATTTATTGACCAACTGTCTAGACAGGGTTTCGACTTATGGAAAGACACAATAGACACAAAATCTGTCTGGGGTACTAAAGATTGGCAAGTGCAGGGGATAGAAGCTTTGTTTAGAGCCTGTATCGTCCCTCAGCAAATAATGTTTTTGAATGAGACGGTCCAACAAACGTCTTGCCTTGGGTTAGCCAAGATTAAAGACATGAAAAATCCTTCTGTACCAACACCTGCAAGTGATAACAATACACAGGCAGCGGTTACAGTTGACACCATACTACAACTCAACAGAACAAATCCTGATTGGAGAAAATGGTTGATCTGGCCCACAGACACAAACAACTGTCAAGCGAGATTCCTGAATAAAACACAGGGGTTTACTATTCATATTCCAGACCCACGATACGTCCAAAGACAGCATCCGGGGGTAGTAACAACATACAGTGTAGGAAAATTATGCATCGATTGGCTGCAAAAATCTACACTTAAGGATGTGAAACAACACTTATCTTTACTTAAAGAAGACACAGACCTTAGGGAATTCTTGCTTGGACCAAGAAAACCACGTCAAAAACGTTTCATATCTGCCGGCATTTATGCTGCTTATAATGAAGCATGGAAGGTGTCACAGATGGAGGCCGCAGAACGAATACGTGAACTTGATCGTATTAACTTAGAGAAAACTCTCTCTGTGGTCGACAATGGGTTAACAACTTTGTCTTCCAGAATTTATTCATTGGACAGTATTGTATCCTCTGCTATCGACATACTGGAACAAGATTTAGCCATGTTACAACAAGGCCAGTCTCAGTTACGTTCTATTATGTTATTAAGCTGGACGCTGCAATCTTTGCGTGCTGGCTATGTGCCTTGGCATTTGATCAACACGACGGCTCTGTTTGCAGAATACACTCTAACAGATAAACAGATCGAACTGGCACAAAGGGGAGCAAAGTATACAGTACTGAGCATTGAAAAACTTGAAAAGTTACCGTTCACAGTGGCAGAAAAACCAGCTACGGAATGGCTTATTCACGGCAAAATTTGTCTACCTGTGACTACTTTCCAGTTTCAGTATTGCCTTAAACAGATGCAAGCAGGCAAATATGAAAGGTTGGGTAAAGAATACATTAAGACATCCTGGAATTTACCTTACACCTATAGATGTTGGAGTGGGGATCGTGAAGTGTTTCTAAGCGGTGCACACTGTGAAAATGCACTAAGCGGTTCACTGATTTGTCAGGACATTTCTTTACACGGGGCTTGTAATGGTTCTGTGGCAAATTTGTCCTGCCACCAGCAGGGTACACCAGCTGCTGTGATTAATCCAATGTTTGGACAACTTTCTAATGGGAGTTACCTCATGTTGAATGATCAGAGTTGCTGTGGCATGTTGCCAGGCATCCCATATCTAGTAACGGTCAACTCCAGGGTCACTTGCTGTATGCAAGTATTGTTTGCTCCAATAGACACAGTCAGGGAGTCGCCGTTATGGCCTTCGCTGAATGTCTCTTTTATTCGATTTGATACTTTAAGCAGAATGAAAGCCATGCTTATACAACAATCAGTGCCTTTAACCTCGGCCAAAGAAACCTATGATCTGTAAGTTGCAAGGACTTCGGCTGAGATACAAGCTTTAATTCATACAAACTGCCCTATACATTTCGTAGAAATGATAGGACGTATCTTTAACATGTCAGATGCAAGCGGAATTGTACATGTATTTAAGACCATCTGTTCCGGACTATTAGCACCTTTCCAGGCTGTCCTCGGAATCATCCCAAACTTCGTACATTCGGTGTTTGGTGGTGTGCCGTTAATTCTAGTACTTGTTGCAGGAATACTGTTTCTATTCCTCCTAATACGCTATGGCAAGCCTCTTCGCCAACATCACTCCGAGCGATGTGGAGAGAGCCCTCCTTGAACGGAAATGCCATGAGCGAATAGTACAGCTTTTGGGCATGCCTCGTCTACGGGAACTGAATACAACGTGGTTCCTGTCATTCAGACCAATCTGGCAAGATTGCATCTTACCTGTTCTACGCTGCCTGTTTTGCGGTGAAGAATGCGTGCAAGACATCTGTCTAACACTCCCATCAGTCATGCCAAAGGATATCGATACTCTGCTGGACCCGATAACAGCCCATGCTGTGTGTTGTCCCCAAAGGCTTCCAATCCTGATGGCGGCATTCATTGAGATCTCACAGACGCTTCCGGCTGCTGCTGAGGTACGAGATGGATCAACGGGCACACAGGTAACAACGGACGTGAACATTGCATCTCATCTCTGTGCAATTAACATTCTGAACGAGGTGTTCCAACTGTCACCGACTTCGGTGGATGATATTTTGGCTACGGACATAGATGATCTAATGTTTACGCCAGACCCCTACACTGACTTTGATTCGGCTCACAGTGTACCAGGGCAACAATGAAATTTGGCCTTCATATTTTTCAAACTTGGAACTTTTCCCAGAATTGAACTTTTTCTTTTTTAAATTTCTGAAAGACATGGCAAATGAACAATCTGCTTACAGTAGAACTAGTCTTATAAAACGGACTTCTTTGAATACTTCCAGGGACACATTGTCACCTTACTTGTCTAACATTTCATTTAATTCCATGATATACAATGGCTTGATTTTAAGAACTTATTGACCATTTCGTCTAATGTATATATTACTGTTTCATTCTCGTTGCATTTTTACTTCCGTTACATGCTTAGAATGGAATCATTGCTTTAAATGTACAGTACCTATTGCATTTCAACAGTTTTGAGCTTCTTTTAAAATGCTTTTAGAAATGTTTTTAGCGATATGTGGTACTCAATTTTATGTTTAGCATTTCAAAATGTTTAGCATTTCGTCTTATCGTTCAATAGAAGATGGAGTGGGTGTTGTATTCCGCTTTAGGGGTCCGTATATAGGTTTTCCTGAATCATGTCCTTATATAGGCACAATTCGCCCTGTCCTTATATAGGCATAGAATCCCTGTCCTTATTTAGGCATTAACCGTGCACTCCAAATACAGGCATGTGATGGAGCAGGGTAAATATAAACTTTTTTAACCTCCTAATATTTTCGTATAATAATAATAAACATGTTCGTTCAAGTAAATAACCAACAATGTATGTTTGGGGAAAGGATAACACGCAGTTTAATGTGCAAAGTAATGAACTAATAGTTGTTTACGTTTCTAATATAACATAATATTTTGCGTACTGAAATGATAATAAAATGCATGTTTTTGTGCTTTGAATAAAACGTGTGGTTGCAAAATAAAGCGATGGTAAGTAAGGGACAGCTTTATATGTTGCTTCTGCTAGGTAATACCTAATTGGGGTACGTAGAAAGACGGGAGGGAAACGAAGGGGTTTATATTTCATTGTTTTAATAACATTTTGTTTTCTTTAGAAATAGTGCGCTTAGGCCTGCCGAGCAGTAATATAAAATGGCCGCGAGTTACTAGAGTGCGCAGGAGCGGATGCGACCATGTGATAGAGGAGAGAGGCTGTTGCAAAGGGATGATCACGTGCTGATGCCGAGAGGCTAAGATGAAAGTATGGTCAAGGCTGCTGTGACCCTTCTGAGCAGATGTGTGCCAAGATGATCAGCAAGAAGCGTGAGAAGCCTGGTTGAATCAATAGAAAGAACTCTATTATACAATTTGTTGCAGAAAAAGAAACAATTTGGACTGATCGAAATGGATGAGCAAGTGCATGAACTGTGGGAAACGATGCTTGCATGGACATTCCTCACGGAACTAGTTAAGACCAGGAAGTTTGATTAGAATGTATAGGGACCTGAGTTTTGGACCAATGAGAATGAATCGCGCCATGTAAGAAGAAACATTTTATGCTGTAAGCTAGAATTAGGGTATAAGAAGACCTACTCTTGGTTGGAGGGGGTTAGAATGCTGCGGGATGCTGTGGGAGATGCTGAAGAAGTTAGATGCTGTAGATGGGAGAGTTTGCGGTTGCTGATGCTGACGAGCTGATGCTGCTGCTGTTATTTTCCTTTTCCAGTTGAGTATGAAATGCCGCTTTAGGAGAACTAGCATTTGACAAGATTTATATTAGAATTATTAGGATTTCCCCGAGAGATAGATAGGTTGATCTATAGAGTCCTTAGTATGATAACTTCATTTTTGGTCTAATAAAAGTGTCATGCAATTTACAATTATTCTTATAATGATGATAAACGCAATGATCTGAATAATAAATTAATCTCGAATTTTCTGCATTCAAAACTTTATATAAACTTTATTATTCTTTAAACAAATGACTCAGTGACTTTCTTTAGCATAATGATTAATAATGTTTTGGTAAAAGAGTTCATTGTGATTGAGCTGGTCTTAATCACCATCAACTGATTCCTACTAGTTGGTCCATCGACCAATGAGCGGAATACCTTAATAGCAAATGAGAAATATTGTGTCTTTATAAAAGAGGTATCCCGTCTCCTTCCAGCAAATCGTTTTTCTCCTAGGTTTCATGTAGGAGGAAAATCCAGGGAAATAAATGAGTAAGTGAATGTATATGCGGTGTTATGGGCCCCACCGTCATATGGATATAATGTGTGTGTGTTAGAGAAATAATTGCACCTGGATGACCCAAAAACATAGTAGGAGAAAATATTTTTATTGTAAGCGCTGGATCACATGGTCACCGACATCCGTCCACCCTAACGTCACAACGAGTTCTTAGAAACCAGACCCTTAAGCTTCGGGAGTTCCCCTAGCACAGGACTATTGATTTCTCCAAGAACTCATCTATTATGTATGAACCGTTATACCTTAAGGGTTCATTCCTGACGTCTTCCTATGTCCGACTTCACTTCAATGCTAACATTCCTCGACACCTACCAGGTATAAATATACCTTCCCTTGCCCAAGCAAGTTAGAGGAGACCTCGACTTCAGAGGAGCCCGTATCCCGGCCTGACGCACTGAGAAGACGCTGTCATTCCTGCACGCAGACAAATCCAGCTTCCAGTGTTCTGACTCCTTCGTGGGGTGTTAGAGTTCCAAGATCCGGCAGGAGATTCCCACCTCTCTCATTCTCAAGGTATGGAGCTGACTAGATCCTAGAGGGACTCTTGGCATACTGGACTCAACACACTCTTAGTCTACCATACTAGAGAATACTCCACCTACTTCTACTCTTCCCTACACCTAGTCTAGGTTAGGTATACTGGGGTAGAACTAGCTTAGAGACGCATCGTATGAGTACTCGCATTTTTAGCTCATGTTATTTATGTACGTGAATATATGCTAAAAGATAATGCTAGAGCAGTATTATTTATTTCTACTGCTTACGCTGTACATTATTTATCTTGCATACTCTCTTGTGATCATAACAGCACATATCTCTTACACGAGAAACAAGACTGTTCAATAAAACCCTTTTATTGAAACGCCCGTCTTTCCTTTCTGTGTAACTCTGTAGAAACTAAGCATGCACGATTGAATGAGTGAAACTGTAATCTATTGTTTCCACGATTCTGAGACATGTTCCGCTTCTAAAGGAAACAAAGTTGTCATGTTTTTCGGTTGCCAGAAACTACTCCCTTCTTGTTCTCAAGGAGTTTCTAGTGGCCTCTGAGCTAGCTAGCACAGGTAATTAAGTTTAATATAATCGATAGGGACATACCGACCTTAGTCCTATGTCAAACCTATTGGTTATATTATTCCAATGCGCAGAGCCTATTAGGGAAATAGGAACTACACTACACTTCCAGTTCCTATGGGAACCAGAGATCTCTTTACTCTCAAATTTATAGGTATAATTATCTTCGGAGTTTCAGTTAAAGGTTCTACATTCGGGAGATCCATTAATGAAATAACTGATTCACTCTCACTAGTCTGATCATCCGTAATTATTACTTCTTTTCTGGGACTTGTTAACGGAATTGTCACAGTTTTAGGTTTCTGGCAAGTCTTTTTATCTCCATATAATGGAGTCACTGGTACTGTCAAAGCTTCAGCATTTAAATTTAATTGGTTTACTTTTTGAACTAATTGTTCTCTAGTTTTATTTAAAGCTTCTCTCTCATTATCCTGCAACACTCTATTAAGTGATACATCATGTAAGATTTGTGGGGTTAAAGGCATTCCTATCACTGGTGCACTTGGGGTAACCTTACTAGGTGCTTCTTGATACGGTGGAGGGTTTTTAATCAAAATATCCTCTAACAGCTCATCATCTGATTCGCCATAACCTGTTGTATTCATGTGTTTCGTTTTTCTTTACATTTTCCTCCTAACTGTTCTTTGGCCATTAATACTGGATATAAACCCTCGGTCACCACAGCTCTCCTCCAACGCTTCATTTGTTCTCCACTTGACTCATACGGATATCTAGGTAAAAATCCTCTAAATCTCCGTCCACTTCTATATTTTTCACGATCAAATGCCTCAATTTCCCATTCTTCCAAAGCTTCATACTGTGTCATTCTAGGATTCGGTTCTAGCATATTCATTCGATCTCTCAAATTCTGAAGTATTTTTAAATTAAAAGTACCATGCTCCGTAAAAGCCAAAACACCATCACCTTTAGTACATTCCACCCAATTCTCCAGCCATACACACGTGTGATATCCTTTCTCCATCATCATAAAGGAAGCAGGTGTTTTGGGTGGTGGAATAGGAATTCCCTCTCTAGTCATTACAGTCTTGTCTTTCTTAAAGAAATTTTTTATTCTCTTCATTAATGTAATTTTCTTTGGTCTTCCGAACATTTCAGAAGTTCGATATAGGAAAGAGTCTTCCGTATATCTTCTAGCTCTATTACCTACGTCGCGTCCTATGTCAGCACGACTCACACCCGCAGTCAAATCAGAACTCAACATACAAGTCTTTTTCTGACAAATCCTAGCGCGACTTCTATCTATCAACCAATTAGACCAATGCCAGCGCGGCCTTTTGTGATGTCAGTATTACTCCTCACTACTGACCCCTCCTTTACAATCTGCTTCTGTTTCACGCCCGCTGTTTCAACCAATTCCAGCGCGGCTCTCTGTGACGTCAGTATAACTCCGGCGACTGACCCTCCCTTCACAAGGTAATACGAAAACTTATTTCTTAATACTATTCATTAAAATTCTTCGTTAATAACAACATAAAAACATTCGCTACTCTGTCTGTTCCACTAAACAAAAGGATAGATTTCAATTTATTCTTGAGTTTCAGAAATTACTCTTCTTCTACTGCGAGTAAAACCCCTGTTTACTCTTCATTCAAGTTCAGGAGAACCTGTTACTTCTCCAGTGTCACCCGTATTGGGAAATGAGACCAAAGTTTCACCAGCGAACCCCTTTCGCTATCATCCGCACTCTACTTTTATACAAAATAGTCCCTAGTTTAATACTGCCAGCCCTGCGTAGCTTCTCAGTATTATTCCAACAGACGAGTAACCTCACTGCAGTGTGGCTTCTATCACCACCCGCTATTCATTTCCCGGGATTCTGGACAACATAAAACAAGACGCTAACTCTTTTGATAAACATAAATCAATAATCAATAATCAATTTTTATCACCAAACTAATCAATAATAACCATAGCTCTGCTACCAGAAAACTGATCCAGCGGTAAACCAACAACAGATACTCCACTACCATATACTCACCTGGGTCTATAAAAACACACACATTGAGTAAACCACTGGAGTGGTTTAAATTTATATATTTCTACTTCACAATACTCAGGATTAGTTATTTAATTCTCTTAACTAACCTTTCACTGATCAAAAAGTTCTTTCCTCTGGTCGATGGACCATTAGTTGAACTAGTTGATGGTGATAATTAACTTAACCCTTAACTATTCTTGGTTTGACGAAAATAATCACAGACTCAGGAAAGTTTTAAATCTTTATCTAAATTAAAGTGCATGTGAATCACTTCAAAAATACAGTGTAGTCACCCTCATTCTTAGAAGAAAAGTTCAATTGATTAAGCATCAAACATATACTTCAGACTCATACAATTATTAATGCTCAGAAAGGGAGAGGACAGAGAGAAAAGAACATTTGCGAATAACATGAAATTATAATTACCAAGAATGGTGTGAAAGACCAACCCCCTGGCCAAAGGGCTGGTAAGGGTCCCCAGGATAGTTCAGGAGACAAAGACTTCAGGACAGGATTCAGGACAGGATAGGTGACCTCTCTAGAATACCAGCGAATTGCGTCGCACCCCTCTCTGACACTCTCTTCCTCCTCGAGATTCTTCCGCGATCTTCTGATCTAACCCAATTAAGTTAGGAAAGAAAGTTCTTCTTCAGTGTCTGCATTTGAGTCTTCATCAGCACCTCACAGCATCTCTCCAGCAGCAACGTCCCCGACTCCCAGACAGCATCTCCATCTCCTTCTGCTCCCTTCTTCTAACTAACTAACTAAAGCTACCTTAATTATACCTTCGTTTCCTCATGTTCCACACACTAAAGTTACAATATCGTAAAAATACGAAATCTAATTGGTCAGGCAAGGGGGGATGATCATCACACCATGCTTACATGTCATTATACTCTGTTAGACCATTGTTCGCAAACCCATCCCCTTAATTTTTATTCAAAATTTTATTCCCATCCACTACATGTAGCAAACTTGCAACATTAATGACACTATGAAGAATAGAACATCACAATGCTGAACTTTTCACCATCCGTTCCCAGGACATGGCGCTACGATTTGGCCTCCATTCAAGTGCTTCATCATTGACCTTCATAGCTTCACTCAGTAGGCATGCGCAAGTGTTGCGTCATTTCATCTAGTCCGGTCATACGAGAAAGGCCCAAATGCGCGCTAATAATAAAGTCAAAAGAGAAATGTTATTTTCACAAAATAAATGGTCTCACTGTATACCTCCCACCTCTACTCTATTCCCGTTCTTTTATTAATATTTTCCCCGCATTAGCATTAGTAAAATAGCCTGTTTTAGTTTCGACTAAGCAGATGCCATGCACGCGAGTCTTCAAGACTCCATTTTAGCGTCTTCTGCTCATGCGCTAGAATTTCCCTCCAAGCGTTAGCTCGTCATATTGCGTAGATGCAGTTGACGCATGCGCACAACAGTTTCCCCGTTTAAAGCGGTATTAGTCCGTTTTCATTGTTATCCACGTTAGTACACACATAAGCAAGCTTCGCTAACCCGCGTGTTTATGTGGTGCGTATTAATTATTCACAAACATGGTTAGTAACTCTGTTAATGAGTTAAACGAGAGGATTGCCTCCGAGCAAGTCTCTTTCTTACGAGACCTTGCTCCATCAGGGTCGCTATCCCAGAAAAAGAAGGGATAAACCGTCGATAATATCCAAGGATACCTAAGAAAGCACGAAGGCCTTTCCTGTTCTGAGGGAAGGGTAATCTGGTTATGGCTGCAATTTTCTCTTCTTGTGGTTTATTAAAACCTTCTCCTAAAAGATACCCCAGGTACTTTACTGATCAAGCGGCCAGAGGACTTTTTGCCAGATTTATGCTAAGGGCACCCTCTTTTAAAGATCTAATTACAGCCTCTAGTTGCCTTAGGTGTTGTCCCCACGAGTTACTGTAGATGACTATGTCATCGATATAAGCTGCCGCAAAAGCTTGATGAGGTTTAAGGACAAGGTTCATGAGCCTTTGGAAGGTAGCTGGGGCTCCATGTAAACAAAAAGGGAGTACTTTAAAATGGTACAATCCTCCCGGGGTGGAGAAGGCGGTTTTCTCTCTATCCTGTTCCCTAAGGGGCACCTGCCAGTACCCCTTCCACAAATCCAGTGTACTGATGTACTGGGCTCTCCCTAGTCTTTCAATCATCTTATCTATTCTGGGCAGGGGGTAGGCATCAAACTGGGATATTTTGTTGAGCTCTCTAAAATACAGAATCTAATAGAGCCATCGGGTTTTGGAACAATAACAATAGGAGAATTGTTGGATTTCCTTCTCAACAGCCTCCCTTCGAGATGAGGGTATACAATATGGTTGTAACCATTTAACCTTTTGAGGATCAGTTTGAATGACATGCTCAATTAATGAAGTCCTCCCCGGGGTTAGGGAGAACATGTCCTGAAGGGGAGAGAGATGAGTGCTTATCTCCTGTCGCTGTTCTATGGGTAGATCGGGATCTATACTTTGCTGGAATAAGGAATCATCACTGTTTGTTTTCCCCATTAAAGTTGGTCTGCTACCTTCCCATTTCTTAAGCAGATTAATATGGTACATCTGTGTGTTCTTTTTATTCCCTGGGTCTAGCTCAAGACGATAAGTAACAGGCGTCACCCGGTCAATAACTTAATAGGGACCTTGCCATTGCCCTAAAAGCTTATGGTCAGAAGTGGGTTTCATCACTAGTACCCAATCTCCTATCTCTAGGGTGCGTTCTTTGTTTTTTTTTATCGTACTGTTTCTTTTGATTTTCCTGGGTTCGTTCTAGAGGATCCTTGACTATGCTCCGGATTTTATGGAGGTGGGATTTTAACCCGAGTACATATTCGGGTAGGGGTTTAGCCCTTTCTGGTTCTTCTTCTCATTCCTCTATCATCATGTCAAGCAGGGTACGTGGCTGTCTCCCATACAGTAACTTGAATGGGGAATACCCAGTGCTTTTCTGCTGCTTGCATCGAAGAGCAAACAAAGCCAAGGGCAGCATATCCTCCCATTTCCGGGTTTCCAGTTCAAGCAGCTTTTTCAATGTAATTTTCAGGGTCGCATTATATCTTTCCACCAGCCCATACGTTTGGGGATTTTAAGCTGCAGTGCGTATTTGTTTTATGCCTAATTGGTGACACACTTGTTTCATTAGACACGAAATGAAGGGGTTTCTGGTCTGTTATAATCTCTTTTGGAAAGCCTACCCTCAAAAAAATAGTAATCATAGCCCTCACAATCTGAGTCATGTTAGGTTTGTCTTAAGGCTACAGCTTCAGGGAATCGGGTGGCATAATAGACTAAAACCAGAACGAATCGGCACCCACTACGGGATGGAAGAAGAGGTCCTATGATGTCCATCCCTACCCTGGAAAAGGGTTCTTCTATTATTGGTAGGGGCCTTAAAGGGACCTTGGTAGGTAGTGTTTGGCTATTCTTTTGACAAATGGGGCACTCCCTACAGTATTTCCGGACTTGATGATACACACCGGGCCAGAAGAAGTTCTCTAGGATGGTCTTCTCCGTCCCCCCTCCCCAAAATGTCCCCCTAACAAATGGCTGTGGGCAACAAACAGGACTTGTTCCCGGTATTGTTGTGGGACCAGCAATTGTGGGGGTTGGCCTGTCCCTCCTTTACGGTACAGTAGCCCCTTTTTTTCGAAGAATTGGGGACCTACTTGATTCGGGTCTTCTTCGGTGGACGACCATTTCCAGGCTTCTCGCAGGCTAGGGTCTTCTCTTTGAGCAGCATGGAATCCACGATCATGTTCCCACAGTTCTGACGCAGTGGAATTGGACAAAGCCACAGGGGTTCACTCCCGTTTTTCCCTTTTTTGGGGTTTTTGCTCTTCTTTGGTTTACTTGGGGTTACGTCCATCTCGTCTAGTCGGGAAAAGGGGGCAGTTTCTCTCCACTCTTCCTCCTTCCCTATATCCTGGATAAGTTTGTTCATGTGTGGATAATCATTCTCTAACACAAGAGGTTCCGGTAACTTTGGTATTAGTCCAACCTCAAAGGCTATTGGTTTCTTGGAGGGTGTATGCTGTACACAGACCTCTGTCATAGGGTATCGTTTTTGATCCCCATGCACACATTGGATGTTCACGTGTCCTGTAATGGTACGGACCCCTCCTGGAATAGCTCTGGGCTGCATTACACTCTAGTGACATCCCGTGTCCACTAGTGCCTGTCTGCTCTCTCCATTAACCTTTACTTTCCTAGGGAATGATAGGGGTCCTTGGGTTCTGTGGGAGTGCAGAAAAAGAACTTGGTGAGGCTTATGTCAATAGATTCCTCCTTCTGCTGACATACTCGGGCAATATGTCTGTGTTGTCCACAGCGGAAACACTGCGATCCCGGAGAGACGGGAGGTCGTGCAGGTATCGCCGGGGATCCTGTCGGCATCGTGATGGACTCAGTTTTCCTAAGGGAGGGGTTCTTGGTTGATTTCGGGAGAGCTCCCCCTGAAGATTTCCATGGGGCGTCCTCTCATCCCCTATGGAGTTCTTGTGTCCTACTACAGGCACTGGCGATCTCTACGGCCCTTTCAAGAGTTAAGTGGGCGTGTTGCCGTACCCACTTTTGGATTGGAGGGTGTAAGGATAACAGATATTGTTTGAGGTACACCTTTTCCATGATCTCTTCCTTGGTGGAGGTCTGGGGTTGCAACCAGCGATCCGTCATATCCCGGACCCGATAATACAAGGCTCTAGGTGTCTCTTGTGGGCCTTCCTTGATTTGGCACAGCCGGATCTGGTATGTCTCCTCATCTACTCCCATGCGTTCCCGAATACTTTTCTTAATGTCCTCATATGGTGTCAGACCAAGAAGGTTAGCGGCCTGGTAAGCGGACTGGAGGTCACCTGTAATGAGTGGACCCAAGTACTGTCCCCAGTGATCAACAGTCCAGGCGGCGGCTCTCGCCATCCTCTCAAAATTAGAGAAGAAAATATCTGGGTCCACCCCAGTGACGTTTTTCTGTAGTATGACTGACGGGAGAGTGGCATGGCTTCGTGGTTGCCCCAGAGTCTCTGTTAGCTTCTGGACCATTGTTTCCTGGGCTTGGCCTTGCTCGGTCAGGGTTTTGTGCAACCTCTCGCGGTCTCCTTCAGCTGCAACAAGAAACCGCTCCTTAATCTGACCCGATTTCTCTTGGTTTTCTGCCATCTTGTGCAAAGCGGCCTCCAGTTTCCCGGATCCCACTTCTCACACCACTTGTCGGAGGGATGGGAGGAAACAAAATCTAGGAGACCGAATGAGGTGCTCAATTTTCAATCAATCAATCAATCAGGGGTTTGTTAAAGCGCGACTACTCACCCGTAAGGGTCTCAAGGCACTAGGGGGGGGTGCAGGTTCCATCCATCAAGGAGAGGGTCTGTCGAAGAGCCAGGTTTTGAGGTTTCTTGCAAAGATGGGGAGCGATGTTGTCTGTCTGAGGTGGAGCGGAAGGGCGTTCCATGCTTTGGCCGCGAGGAAGGAGAAGGAGCGGCCTCCCGATCTGGTCTTTCTGGTGCGGGGGACCACGGCGTAGGAGAGCTGGGCTGATCGTAGGGTCCTTTGGGGTGCGTGGAATTTGAGTCGGCTGTTCAGGTATGCTGGTCCGGTGCCGTGGAGGGCCTTGTGTGCGTGGCTGAGCATCTTGAAGGTGATTCTCGCCTCGACAGGGAGCCAGTGGAGTGTGCGCAGGTGCTGGGAGATGTGGCAGTGTTTTGGCAGGTTGAGGACCAGTCTTGCGGCGGCGTTCTGGATGTTCTGTAGCTTGCGGGTGAGGTTTTTGTTTATTCCGGCGTAGAGTGCGTTGCCGTAGTCGAGTCTGCTGGTGACCAGGGCGTGAGTGACGGTCTTTCGGTGTTCGAGGGGGATCCATTTGAAGGTCTTACGAAGGAGGCGGAGGGTGTGGACTGGTTTATTAATTTAGTGACAGAGTGAATCAGTATTTCCCTAAATGTTCTTGTCTTTTCCTTCCCTGGCTTCTCTCTGTATCTTTATGGGTCTATGGTGTTTCTGAATTCTTCTAGTTCATGGGTCTATGGCGTTTCTGAATTCTTCTGGTTCCTTTTGTGTCTTGAGGAAACTTGGCTCTGTTGTTCATGCGTTGATTTATTTCTTCTCTCTCTTTCTTTTCTTTCCCAGGTTCTCATGCGGAAGATGGACACACCCCAGGAGGCTCGGAAGAAAGGAGCAAAGGTGGTGAGTACCCAGAGGTTATTTTGGTTTTTTCAGGATAGGCCTTCACCACACTGAGTACATGTAAAAAAAAAACTCTTTATTGGGAGTGAGGGGTGTAGGGAATTGACAAAGTAACGGAAGGAAAAAAAAAGAATGTTGCGCACACCATGGGCTTTCTTTACTTCTCTTCTCATATAGGTTATAGCTTTCTTTCCTTTATGGTTTGGTTTGATCACTGGATTTCCCAATAGCAAAAATATAAAGGCAAAAACAAATACTCAACGTAGGTACGCAATTGCAAAGGACCTCCACTCCCCCCTCCCCGATGTTGATTTACGGCCATGAACAAAAGCAAAAGTAAACGAAAGGCAAAAATAACCCTTCTCTCGAGTTGTCTAGTACTTGTTTGTTTTAGCCCGTATCTTGTTGGGCATCTGAGGTAGGGTAATGTCGGTCAGCCGCCCACCTTCCTCCCTCATGCGGTCACTCACCGCGTTGGCCGCAACTCTCGGCACTGCATCGGCTCTCCTGAGGGGTCCATCACTCCTCCGACCAGCCCTCCGTTGTGTCGTCTTCAGCATCTCCTCCCACCTGGGCTCGCCGTAGGGCTCCTGCTCCTTCCACAGCTCCCGGCGTCTTGTTCTCATCTTGGCGTTGCTCCTCGATGCTCTGCCTGACTTCCTGTTTCCGCTGGAACCGCCCGTCTTCTTCCTGGAGCCGCCGCCACTCCTCGCCAGGGCCTCCCTCTTCTAGGCCTCTCGGCGGCTGATTGGTTCTCCAGAGGGGCGGACCGGTTGTCAACCTGTACAGGGGAGGTCAAATGGTTAACCCTTTGGACGCTTTCCCCTTCCGCTCCACGCCATCGCTTGGTTGTAACTTCGGGGAAATCGGCACCGGGTAGGTCTTCACACTCGGGCTGTGTCTCTCTCCCACAGTGACATGAATGTCTGAAATGCTTTCAATCATTTAGACTTTTTTAAGCATAAAATACAGCCCATAAGAAGCTTGACATACTACAACATATCTCCACGGTGGGCAAAGATTGTAACTAAAGATAGGCAAGGTGACATTGTGTGAAATTATGCGGTCTTAAAATAGGCAAAATTAAATGTTTTCTCAAAGTACTGTATAATTTACTAAGAGGACTACACGCGTAGTACTCTGTCTTGTCAGAGTATCACAAGGACAATTTGTTCGTTTGCAGACCAGTCATTCATCTCTGGAAAGCTAACTAGATGATGATAAAATATTCATTCTTAAACGTGTAAGGATGAATCTATGCCTAGGATTTAATACAGATTTATGGTAAGGTTGCATTTCATAGGTAGTTAGAGTGGCTTGATTTTTTAATACACCAGGCTTTAATATTTCAGTGATTCTCAAGACGCTCCATATATTCATTTTTCAAATCTTTTCCGTTAAGGGATTCCAGGGATTCAGGCTTCTCATAATTATTTAAGCCTGTTTTCTCACTATTAGTACTGTAGTAAAATTAGAAGTGCATTTCGTGAACAGCAATTGACCAATTATGAGGGTGTGTGTTTTTTATCAGGTGTCAACTCCTAAATCCCCTCCCACATTTGCTACTAAACCTAGTTTTGTGGAGCCACTGTGATCTTCATACAGAAAAGATATAAGAGACAGAGGTGGAGATCCTCGCCTTTTGGTTTGTGAATTGCATTTTTTAGTACATAAAACAGTACTACTTTACCTCCTTCAATGTGCCTATTGTGATTTGGCTCCCACATTTACCAATGATTAACTCCTTCCAGATACCACTCCTTTTCGCTGTTTTTCAATTATCTGCGTATTTTTTGTCCCTTTCCACCTTTTTTTTTTATAACGCAGCAGTTTATCTATCACCCATTCGCTAAAACTATTCCCCAACAGGTACCCATTTTATACATAATGTCCGCACAGGGCAGCGCCAGCCTTCTAAGGAGTTCGGTTGTTGTTTGCATTTGGGTCATACCTGCCATTGGGCTGTTTTTATTGGACAGTCCTTTGGATGGACTATGAAACCCGACCCAGGTATGCTAAAATGATACTCTTTTTAGATGTGCTCATTGAGAAGTAAGGACATAGACAAGAATGAGCCCACCTACATTCTGCGTACATTCTGCAGTTTACTTCTAATTTTTCATGTGTAGAAATACCAAGTCACAATAAAAAACACATAAACTGTATTCTTCCCTCAGCACCTTTCCAACTAAATGGCATTCTTATAATAAAGTGTAGGCACATAGATCAGCTCTAATTTCCTGGTTTAATTATTCCTTATCACCTACTTAACAAGCAGGTTCAGACACTGTCTTATCTTTTTGATATTTAGATGCCTTCAAACATTTTGAATTTACATGAATAATAGTGGTTTCTGGTCCATCTGCAAAAGGTGGTCTCCTTTTCGAACATAGTTCAAATTTTTCAAAATGATTTCCGTTTGTGTTTTCTCCTCTCTAACGCGCTTCAAAATAATGCATGTCAAAAATATTAACTTTTTAAAAACAGCACGTTCCCTGCACGGGGGTGGCAGCCAGATGAACAAGACCTCCTTCCCTTAACGTTTCAAAATATCATCTCTGCGCCTCAATCTTCATATAAAACCTCAGAAAATGATTTCATTATGTTTGCAAAGTTTCAAAGTGGGAAATAACACCGCCATTTTTAGAAAATGCAAAAAAAATTATGGGGCATATTAGCAAGACCCACGTTAAAATTATCGCCGTTTTAGCGGCAGGAAACTGCCGCTAAAACGGCGATAATGGGCTTGCTGATATGCGTTATGGAATTCCAATAGAAGCCCAGGTTAGATGTCCTGCACATCTAACCTGGGCTTCTATTGAATTCTATAACGCATATTAGCACGCCCATTATCGCCGTTTTAGCGGCAGTTTCCTGCCGCTAAAACGGCGATAATTTTAACGTGGGTCTTGCTAATATGCCCCTATGTGCTTAAGTATTCCAGCTTTTGTATTCGTTTTCTTAAAACCGAGAGAGCAGCTCTTAATCTCGATTATTCTATGCACACCATGTGGATGGGCATTTTAGGCGTTTCCTTGCCTGATTCTGGGAGCCATCACTGTGAAGGTAATCTATTGTTTTTTAATATCCAAGATAGCAGTAGATGTAAGGGGATTATTAGCAGAAAAAATGCAATGTACTAACATGGATACCAATTACTGCATCTTACAATGTTTTACCACCTGAAGTAGAAAGAAACATAGGGGCATATTAGCAAGACCCACGTTAAAATTATCGCCGTTTTAGCGGCAGGAAACTGCCGCTAAAACGGCGATAATGGGCTTGCTAATATGCGTTATGGAATTCCAATAGAAGCCCAGGTTAGATGTCCTGCACATCTAACATGGGCTTCTATTGGAATTCTATAACGCATATTAACAAGCCCATTATCGCCGTTTTAGCGGCAGTTTCCTGCCGCTAAATCGGCGATAATTTTAACGTGGGTCTTGCTAATATGCCCCATAATTTTCATTCGTATTTGCGTAGTGCACCACTGTGACTAATGTTGCCCCACCGCAATGTTGCATGATTAGTTGGCAGATAAATGACTTGAGGCTATCCTACATAGAAAGAGCTGGGTGTCATGAGGCAAGATTGGAGATGTGTTCTGATCACGTTGCAGTGAATTTATTGCTTTAACTAGGCATGCTGGTGCCATATAATGTAGTAGTAGCCATATATGGTTGGAAGAGGCATGTGCTAGAGTGTCCCACATGGTGAGTGTCGTGTGTGAGGGCCAAAGATGTTCTCTAATCATGCTGAGGTGAACTGAACACTGCAGCTAAGCTTTCTTGCGTCACACAAAGGTGTATTAGATAGTACAATGCTCTTGCTTTCAACCACATACGGGAGAGGATTTTCATATGAAATCAGAACAGCATCTTATAATTCAGTGCAGATGAGTCGCCAGCCATTTTGATGAGCAGAGTTGCCCGAGTTCAAAATCAGATTCCACATGACTGTCCAGAAAAAAAGTCAGTGAGCAGAAACTTGTACTCTGGAATGTTAAACAAGGTAAAGACTGTGCCAAGTCTACCACAGAAGAGAAAAGTTAGAAGAGGGGATGGCACTAACCATATGAAAAAGGAGTTGGCAATTACTCATTGTGCAGAACCCAAGTTCACCCAAAGGGAAGTATGAATGTCAGCTGATAATTTTTCTGATACCAAATCATTTTATCCGGTCCACCTAGATGAGCAATGTGCACTGCAGCTGAGATTATTCACATCCCAAATCTCAGTGTCAGGTACACCCATATGAGAAATATGTAGGCGTTAAAGAAATACGTATGCCTCAATCCCTTTGATATGTCCACCTAGTTAGGGTGGAAGGGAAGCTAAGAACATTCACACTCCACTTCCTTTGTCAGGTCCACCTAGATGGGAGCCAAAGAAGCAACTAAGAATTATTCATACTAGAGAGAAGACACAGGACCATAAATCCCCCGTAATGTGCATCAAAGTCCACCACTTACACCAAAGTCAGCTAAATAGATAATTGAGGATTACTGAGGATTACTCAGACCACATCCTCTCTGATAACTGTACAACAGTGCTGCAACATCATATGAATGTGAAAGCACTGTAATGCTTAAAATGTAATACTATGTATAAGACATCATAAAAGGCAAATATCACTGGGGCATATGTAACTCCAGCAACAGAATATTTAAAGAGTCAGGATGAATTTCAATAATGACAATACATGACAAGGACAGGTTAATCATTATTGTCTTATATGGTTAACATGCCTAGGAGTTGGATTCTTAGGGTTAGGTGTGAGGCTGAAAGCTCAAATGTTATTGTTCTAGACCCCCACAACCCAAATAGAGTCAAACAGGGGACTTGCCCAGTGGAGTAATTTTTGACCTCATGCACAGTTTAGCAGAGACCCCCATTCTCATCACTTGGGCAAAGTGGTGTTTGAAACGAGTTTGGATACTGGCAAGGCAGTCTTACATCTTTCCAATCTGGAACTTGAGTACCATAATTTTAGCTCATGAGCAAGCCCTACAAAAAAGCAAGATATAAATGTTACATGAACGTTGTTCAGAGTCAACTCAATCAATCAATCAAACAAATCTTTACTCTACCTATTTAGGTCATAAAATAAGTCACGAAATAAATGCACAAAAAAAGAAAATTAGCATCACCTAAGATACACGAATAACAGGATATGCACTGAAAAGAGAGAGACTTACAGTACATCTTAAAAAACTCTTTTAAAATGGGATAAACCCGCGAATCTTCAAGGCAGGTGAGTGCTTGTCATGGGGATAGAACCACCCAGTTTTGAAATTGTCTTTGTGTGCCATTTTCTAATTTTCAGTGTTCTAGCCTCTTGCCTCAACCACAAGCTAGCATTCTCATCTATTCCTTCAACAGTGTCCTAGAGTGCCAGCATCTTACCTTTACTTGTGCCGGTTCTAATATCTTGTCTTACCTTGAGCTCGTTCTAGCCTCTCAGTATTCCCAGCGGGAAACAGCTTTTATAACGCTGTCATCACATCGCGTAACTATTACAACGCGGTCGTTACAACGACCGCATTGTTAGAACGCGATGCCTTTACATCGCAAGTCATTAGATCGACTTGCTGTATGGGGCGCTGTAACCTAAGGAATAGTATAATTTACTATTTTAACACCTTCCCTACTGTTGCGCAGGCTGGAGTTGGAATAGTAAATTATACTATTCCTATGTCCAGCACGCCCCCTACAGCAAGTCAATCTAATGAATTGCGATGTAAACGTATCACGTTCTAACAACGCGGTCGTTGTAACGCCCGCGTTGTAATAGAACGCGATGTTATAGCATGCGATGTAACATGCTATATTCTTCCCAGCATTTTACCTCCACTGACCAGTTCGAGCATTCTAGCTCTACATGCCAGTTGAGGCATATTTTGTCTTCTTGTGCCAGGTCTAGCAAATTTCAGCTACTTGTGCCAGTTCCTATCAACTTACTTCTACTTTCCAGTTATAACGCCTTATCTCTACTTGCCAGTTCTAGCATCTGTTCTCCGTTTGTGCCAATTCTAGCATATTCTTTAGTATCACTTCTTGCCTCTCCTTGTGTCAAGTCTTAGCTATGCAGTGTGCTAGAAGTTCTTTCTTAATTCTATAGCATGCAAGGAGTTCTTCCATCTCACATCTGAACTGTTCTAGTACTAGTTGCAGCATCTTACCTCTACAACAAAGGGATGGAAAGAATGCTTACATTAGTGCCCACTAAGTTCCATCTAATGCAGCCTAAGCATTGGCCTCTGATTGGGTGCTGAAGAGTAATGTGCCTCTAGTATCCCATGAGAGTGCTCAAAGTGTCAAAGTCTGTGGGCCCACGTTATAGCACCCGATGACAGTGATTATGGTTTTGCACACACTTTATTAATATACTTGTTGCACATGACTTCTGTTGGACGCCATGGACATAAATTCTGTATGCAAAATCCAGTTATTCATTGCTTTACTATTACATCACCTCAGTAGAAAAGCAAAAGTCATATATTTCTCTCTGATGGCATGCATGGGGTTGCACTCACTTCCTCTGTCTTTCCTATATCTTGCCTGGGTCTCTAGAGAGTGGTAAAAGCAGTGAAAAGAGACTAAGAAGCCCAGTTGTTGACTGACTTTACCATAATCATGAAAATATTTTTTATTTACGTTTGCTATATGAAAGAATCCTGAGTACGTTGGCAATTGACATTATAAAATCCAAGCATTGGAGCTAATGCATTTCATCTTACAAGAATAGTGGGGTGCCTTTAATGTATCTCTGTGGTAGGGAATGTTTTTAACTTTTGATGAGTAATAACCGAATCACGTTCCTGACTTGAAGTATTGCCCACATCTCTGCTTGGGGGTGTCTGAAACCACTGTTGAGGATAATGCAATGTTCAGATTCTTGGCATTCTCCTTCCTCGCAAACCTTGTTTAAGAGGAAATATCTTGAACTACAAATGCTAATTGTACACCCGGATCTAGGGTAGAGTTGTTATACTGTGAAGTGTGCTAACAGGCAAGGATTTGAGCATTACTTTATAAGAACCTTAAATAAGTAATTAAATAAATGCTGAAAAGGTTGTAGCTATCAATTTCCAAAGCATGGATTGTTATAGGGTCTGCACGTGAAACAGAAAAACAATCATGATATTTGTAAATCCACATTTGCATCATCGTTTTTAAAGGTAGTGCCTCTGATAAATAAGCTCCATTTTATAACTTCTTTCTGAAAGGGCTTGACAGCTGCACACTGCTATCAGGCCACTCGCTCTTTTATTTTTGCTCTCCCATGCTTACATTTTTGTAATTTAATTTACAAATTGAAACTACCCATCAGAATCATGGAAAAGTAAATTACATTTATAAAAAATTAAGCCAAAATGTCATCTTAGAATGTTTTGTTCTCTTGAAAAACTCCATTTCAAAATAGCCAACCACCATGTATGTGCTTGCATCATGATGCACCAGTGGCCATACTGAAATAGGTTTTTCTCATACTTTCCAATATGGCCGCTGTTGTATCTGTATCCACGTCAGTGTGTTGTGACTCACCGCTGGCCATTGTGAAATTTTGCCCATGGTTTGCAAACAGGCATTTGCAAAGTCAGTAGCGCAGCACCCACATTTTGAAAGTGAGACCTAATATCTTTTACAGTTCTTGTTTACTGTGTGAATAGTTTTGATTAGATATGTTTACATTTCGCAAAAGCCAAAACCAGCGTGGTTCACAAGTACACTTCTCCAGGCCTGGAAGAGGTGTGGCTTATTCCTACCATGAGGAGCACGACTCATGGAAGTGAAATCTTAAAGAAAAGTAGAACACCACCTTCCAAACATATTATGAAGTTAAAGAAATTAGAACATTGTCTTACTCAGATTAACTTTGCCTTAGGTGCTCAATACTGAGCGGGAACATCTTTATATAAATGAGTCTCTAACACTATCAGTCTTAATCATTATTTTTTCAATCTGAAGGAGATTTGCTTATATCAAATGATCCTATCACATTGTATTTATCTTAAAGCTACTCTGGAGAGGAAGGATCATTCTGTTAGATTTTCTCTATATGATTTTTACCATGCTGACTCTGTACTTCTTGTATTTGTGGTGGTATCCGAGGACTCTGATTGATCACCATTTTGCTGCTTATAATTGAAACCACAGGATGCGCAACAGTAGGATTTCTTCTCTTATGAGTTTCTCTTGATTTCTGTCCTTTGGCTTTATATGATGCAGTCGGACTTTTGCCTACCTTGGTGGCACAGCTGTGGACCTTTTCACTGATCCTTATCTTTGGTCTCTGATTTCACATTTTGCTTTCCACGTGACTATGGGAATATTACTGATGTTTCATCATACCTATCCCTGGTGTCTATTTTTGATTTAAATCTGTGAAACTTCTCTTTCAATGTATCATTTCCGTGTAATTATGAGAGCAGGACGTGGGTGGCACTACGGCTCTGTGTATGGTGCTGTAGTGGGGGGCGTGGAGGTTTGATTCCCGTGTGCTGCGGTTTTGTTTTGAGTGAGATTATGCCCTGATGTGCTAACTATAAGCCTATGAGGACGGAATTGGTGCAACTTAATGGGATTTATACAGTGGTACTTTTTGACTTAAATCTTTGGTTTTTCTTGTTCTGAGTTTATCTTTTTTGTTTTGTGATCCTGGGAAGGATCTGGTTCAGCACAATGATTTGGTATACAATACTGATAAACGGAGCTATGTGAGGGGTTCGATTCGCACCATTACCAGTGTGTTTGATCTGTTGGTTTTGGATATATCCTGTACCTTCACTGGTTTCTGTTTATATTTTTCATTATAGGATTTTTTGGTTACGTTTTGGGATTTTTTAACTTAGGTAGAAAGTTTTTGTTTGTTTCTCATGTGACTTCACGGTAGAAACTTTCATTCTTGCCCTTTGGTCTTTTTCATGACTGTTTTATACTATCTAACTACCATGTGACTGGGAGAACGGAGTTGGCTTAACACAGCGACTTGAAACACTAGCAAATCGGCGGGCCATGTGGAGGTTCGATTCATACTTCATACGAGTTGTTCTCAATTAGAGAACTTTCAATCATTTTCAGAGTTCTCCAATGTTGGCTCTGGAGGTCCGGATCCATGCCAGATTTTTAGCATATCCACATTTAGATAAATGTAGTTATCTTAAAAATCTGGCATGGATCCAGGGCTACAGGACCGACATTGTAGAACCCTCCATGGACACACTTCATTTTTGTTGCCTCACCTTAGTATATATTTAGTACGTTTGTGGGCTATTATTTGGATTGTTTTGTTAGTCTTTGGACTTTGGAAGATAAGTTCCTCATTTGAATTTAACCAGGGCTTGTGCAATGCTTTTCTCCCTTTCCATTTTATTTAGATGGATTCATAGTATCTAGTTATGTCTTTTCTATACGTGATGGGTTGCTTTCATTTGTATATCTGCTCCCGTCTGGGTTTTCCTGAAATGCGCTATGCGGATTGGTGAATTTCAAATTCACGTAGACAAATGTTGTGTCGCTGTTCCAGGTGGCTGGAGTAATTAGAGATTGTGAGGATTATTTAACAAGCTTTTTAGTGCCTACGTGCCTTTGGATTGTTTGAGAAGGAGGTGTATATGGGAACACGCCATTTCACTGTGAGTTGTTCCGTAAGGGGCCGTTTCAGCCTCATGAACGTTTGGTTTAGTTTTAACTGTGGTTGGATATCTTGCTAGCTTTATCTGTATTTTCTTTTTCTTTTTTCTCCTTTCCTGTCATGTACAGATATTTGCTGCAGTGAAAACATCACCTAAAATGTAAGTATATGTATCTCTATTGCTTTTAGTTGGACAACTGTTGCATAACACGGGAGGGCTATTTCCACGTAACCTTTGTATCTTTCTTGTATCCATTTTCATTAGTTATATTTTCCAGTTACCTTCACTTGGTTTTCTCGCTATGAATCATGCTGTTATACCTGCACGACTCTAAAATAAATTTTGGTAAGTAAGAAGTCATGAACTTATTCAGTATTGTCACTCTCTACATACATTGAGTTTGCGATATATGGACTGTGCGTTGGTATTTATATCTCTAGCAGTTTATGCTTCGGAATATTATGTTTCATTATGAGGAATGGGATATTTCAATGGTAACTTAGATACCCTTGAGTTCAACTTGAATCATTTTTTTTAATAAAGGATGTAAAATAGGAGAATAGTTCTGATTATCATTGTCTACCCATTGGGTTTTTGATAGTGTCTTTCATTATATTAGGACTGAACTGGTACCAAAGTGATGATAATTGCCATGTGATAATTGGCTATTGTGCTTTTAGGATTGGATTCTCACATGCCTCACACCATTTTGAATGCCCTCACTGGGAAGAATATGACTGAATTGGAAACGTGGGTCTTATGCTTTATTTAATCTTGACTGTGGTAAGTCTGAGCATATTTTCTTTTCTCTCTTGCCTCATATACCATCTCTTTTGAGAACTTTCCATATTGGGATTTGTTCACGGTATATTGGATCCTTTAATCATGTGTCAGGTCTCATTGGTCTGATTAAGCCATTTGCAGTAGCATGCATGTCCTTGTTTTAATTGAAACACAGAATGGTGGTTAATAGTCTTCTTTTCACACGGACCTTTGACCCTTCATTTTATAGATTGCAATGTATGAGAGAGTATTCAGTAACCTTGTTTTTTGCTGCTACTCTACCTTCTCGATTTTGATTTTTGACTTTGTGTTTTACTTTTTCTTTCAATTTTTATGTTTAGCCATCAATAAGCGGAGACAAGATTCCACGAAACACATTTTGGCTACTTCTGTGCTATAATGGCTACTGATTACTTCAGTACATCAAAATTGTCTTGGCTATTTTGAGCCTTTATTTGTGTCAACTTCTAGGCCAGTCTTGTGCCTCTGTTTGATTTGTGCAAGTAAATAGATTTTTGACACAATGTTATTAAATTGTTTGTGTAAGCAACCTAATACAAAAAGATACACAATCTATTTTTGTGGTTTATATTTTCTTTGTACTACTATTTGGACTCCCCACTTCTCTTATTGTATTCAATTAACTTTTGTCAGCAGGATAAACTGACATCAATGGATGAGAGCGCAGGGCCATTATTCAGTTTGACCAGTCTTCATTGAATCTGAGAGGGAAGTGTTACCTTATTCACTGGAAAGAAGTCTATATCTAGAACATCCTCCTGTTGGGCTAATGTCCTTAAAACACTGTCAATTTTACCATCCTAGTTGTACATAAAAAGTGCAAAAGTCAAAGAAAACTTGAAGTCAACAGAGCCATAGATCGTGACCTTGCAACACAAAAGTTTAAAAAAGCTGGGTGAGATTTAAAAACACTTTGCATCTGGTTTGCATTACTTTTTTAATGTGAATCTGACGCAAAGTATTATGGTGAGATTTACAATTCAACACAATTGTAACCTAAAGTACCATAAAGCTGCACAATGCTTTTGATGCAAATCGTTATCTCAAAGATTTGTAGACAGAAATGTGTGCCAAAATCCTGCACATCCTCTGGGCAGGCGTAACGGGGAAACAATTTTCATTTCTCGTTTTTCCAACTTTGCATGTGTGCTGCATTGCACAGCACACATATGAAGTGGGAAACACCTTCCAGCACAGTTTTTGTAGTCGAAGGGACCCCTTCCTGCACAAAACCTGTGGTTGCCACAACGCAGCCCCCCTTGCACTATGGCGCAGGGGTGTCTGCGTTTGCGCATGGCTGTCAAAAGTGGACAATCACAGGAGAGAGCAGAACACTGGCACTTCTTAGTAGATATGGCGCTGTTCTGCTCTCTCGTTCATGCAATACAGCCCAGCAGCTATACGTGCTGCCCTGCGTTGTATGCATTCTATGCAAATCCAAATCTGGATCCTGGTGTTTTGCTTCTCAGCATGCATGGGTCGTTGTGACCCATTCCGCATTTGGTATCTACTGACGGGGACACTGACTTTGCATTTGTAACCCCAAAGCCAACTCGGACCAATTGCGTTTATATGTCATGTGAAAATTGTTTTGGCAAGTCATTAATTTGTTGATTGATGCTCTTAGTCTTTATGAAGAGTTCCTTCTTTTTTATCTATAATATTCATGTTTTTATCCATTCGTATGCCTTAACTTCTGTATTTCCCTCTGTCAACAGCTGGTTTGTTTTTATTTATTTTGTATCTTGTTTTTATTTTTGTGTGCTTTGAAGATCATTGTGATCAAAATAACGTATTTGTATGGTATAGCTTCTCAACATGCAGACTATCACTGGAGACGCTAAACAAGGATTGCAGTTTCTTGCTGTCAGGGCATATGCAAAAAAATATGGTTTAACTGAAGACAAAAGTGCTGACAGGAAACGAGCATTTCAAACATCCCACTCGAAATATCAAACTGGGAGAACGTGCTCTGAAGCCATACATATAAACTCGGTGAGTTACACACTCGGTGCTGACATCTTCTGCCCAACCCTGGCCTTCATCCCTTCAAAGTGATACATACAGGGGGATATTCTCAAGAATGGGCGATAATTATCTCCAACCTAGGTTAACGCAATTTTACCTAACGCTGTCTATCGCGGGAAAATAACGCCATGTTAACGGCGTATTCTCAACACGCCGGCAACAGGCGATAGTTTCCCGATAACGCGTCAAATGTCCGCGTTAAAATTACTGGGACGCCGATAAAAAAGGAAACCCGAACGTGAAAAAAGTGGCGATGGGCCCAACAGCGATAAAAACATCAGCATATAAGCAGCGCCAGGCTTGCTATTCCCACGTCAGGCGGGAAAAATCACCATAAAAGCTGCAAAAAACAAAAAAAACAAAACCCAAACAACTGAGAAGCACCATGGAGGAAGCTGGAGCAACTCCAGAGGCCAACCAGAACCCCACAAACCCCCCAGAGGACCAGCCAGGGACCTCGGGGAAGGAGAAGGGCAAGGAGAAGAAGATTCAGTCCGCAGGAAAACAAGATCCTGATTACGAAGGTGATAGAACACCACCAACAACTGTTCATCACCTCCACTGTGTCATTGGCAACTAAAAATGCAATATGGCAGTCCATCTTGGCCAAGGTAAATGCAGTCAGAGTGAAGAGAAGGGAAGTGGACGACTGCAAGAAGCGCTGGAATGATGTGAAGCGCAAAACCAAGCTGAAACTCGCTAACAACTGGAAAGCCGCAATGCAGACTGGAGGTGGGAGTACAGCGCCACAGCAGGAGCTGGATGAGACGGAGGAAATGGTGTCCACAGTCATCAGTGGGGAGACGGTGGCAGGAGTTGGGGGACTGGACACTGCTCAACATGACCTGACCCAACAGCAACAGGGTGAGTAATGACCAGGGACTGGGGGGACGGGGGGAGATGGGCGCAATGGCACACATGCACAATTAAGTATAGCACAGTGCACACCCACAATGACTCTGGATCATGTCCCTGATCTCCTTGGCATACTGCAGCACACATAGAAACAGCAAGTAGGCCCCCGTCGACAATGTGCACAGTGGGGGCCCTCCCCACACATCACTAATCTCACAACAAACCCATGCACATGTGCTGAACCCAGCAAAGCTGCGGGTCCGTGAGCCACACTGACAATGCAAGTGACACTGCATGATGATTAGCATGGCTGCAGTCCAATTATCATGACATGGTGCACGACACTGAGGTGGCGGAGTGTGGACCACATCCGTAATGGAGCAAGTCACACTCTGACACATCCACGTGCACAAACAACCCCTGACGTCAACAAGACATCTGCGGGCAAACCATGCCCAAGAGTCCCAACTCCCACCAAGAGCCCAATTTACCCAAGTCTGCAACATCTCAGCACTGTATAAGCACAGAAGTGAAAGGCACACCGCCTGAAAGGGATAAGGGCCAGCAAAATCAGAGCTGCAGGGGCGACTCTCCCACAATGCAGCACACACACATAAGAATCAGAGCACATCAACATTGACAACAATGTGGCACAAACTGTAACACTTTCACAACAGAACAGAGGACACTACTGCTGCCGCTTGTGTGTAGAAACTGGCCAATTACATTTGGCATAGCAGGAAACTGTGAGATGATAATGTACAAGTACAACCCCACATCCCTGATGGTGTAGAAATGTCCACTGTCCCGCATCAAATAGGCATCTCCTCCCAAACAGTCACAATGTACATTGCCATGCAGTCTGTTTGTAAACTTGTCCAATGTGTGAACATACATGGAACACACTGTTAAACTGTATCTCCCCTTTACATTGCAGAGCGAGAATCAACACCTCCTGCAGAGCAGACCGTACAACTCTTCACTGATGAAGAGGACCTCCACACCATCGACACCGACGCCCTCCAACAGCTCATGGACACCCTCAGCACTCCACCCCAAGGAGCAGGGCAGCCCAGCTGCATCTACGAGACCCCACCCCCTGCACAGACCACACAGCAGGAAGCACCCACCACCACAGCTGTCTCCCAGGACCCCCACGACCAACACATGGCATTACAACACCGTGTGTTAGAGGGCCAGAAGGAGATGGCTGATCAGGTGGGGGTGGGGTTCGACCTCATGGCAACCAAACTAGTTGCCATACGTGGGTGTCTAAGTCCCATCAGGGACCACTTACAGTCCCTAACGGACACCCACAGTCCGCTCCATGCTCTCCAACAAGCCATGGCTGACATCGCTGGAGTCATGACTCTGAGACAAGAACAACTGTCTAGTCAGAGTGGCTCCAGCGATGTCAGCCGGGAGTTGGGACACATGCGGAGGATCATGGAGAACATGGAGCGGATGCAGGCAGAAAGAATGGCTGCCACGGCTGCACACCAGCGAGATGTAGCTGGGATCTTCCATGCCATGCAGATCCTCATCATGGCATTGCTGCCACAAGGCCTGGCGCAGATGAATGCTGCTGCTACTACTCCATCCACATCTCCGCTCCCTGATGTGTCAGTGCCTCACAGTGCTGCAGACAATCCACCTCCGGCCCCTGATGTGTCACTGCCACACAGTGCAGCAGACATTCCACCTTCGGCCCCTGATGTGTCAGTGCCACACAGTGCTGCAGACAAATCACCACAACCACATGTGAGGCACATCACACATCAGAGGACGATGATGTGGATGATTCTGCCTTTGTGGTAAGAAGGAAGCGGTAGCATACATCTCTGCCATATGGCCTGTTTCAGCTTGGTTCTGCCCTCTGCATCATGCCCTGGAATAACACCTTCCACTGTCCCCCGACATTCACCTTGGCATGGACTGCCATATTTGGTTTGGTTACCAATGACACAGCAAACAGACTGCGGACTGAACTCTTTCTCTTCCGATGAACTTGTCAATCCCTAAAGGACTCCGGCTGGCCCTCCACGGGGCAACAATGTAAAGTGGGGTTTGCATGGCCATGTACTGGTCCAGCCTCAACACTCCACCGAATGTGATTAAAACATTCTAATTCACACAGACATGTCATGTCTATGATCAAGCAAGGATGAAAGTATGGATGAATGTAGGGGCAGTGATTCCAAAAAAAGGTACTCCCTGGGAAATGATATCAATGCGCATGTTTGACCGTGACCCAGATAGGCAGTGAGATGACTGGAAATGTGTGAACTAGCTGTGGCCTTATTGCTCCTAAACAACAATCTCGCAATTTTCCCAACTTAGCCCCACGTCAATGTAGGAAATAGGGCTGTGTGTTAAAAAGTCAAAGTCAAAGTTATGTGGGTACCACAGCTCGGAGCAATGATTTGTTTGAGTGTGCAGCGGTTGGACTCCTGGGATGGTCTGTGTGTAAGTGTGAAGGTCATTCCATGCAAGAGAACTGTGAGCAAGGACTTCTGTGTGTGGGGTGTGTATACGTTGGTCTTTGGCTAGTGCTGTGCGTAGTGTGTGAGTCATCATCAGCTGCTATGGTATCTCTCAGGGGGTGCCGGGCGCATGCAATTCCAAGGTCGGAGGTGCAGATGTGCTACCGCCTTCTAGTTCAGACAAAGGAGATTTCATCCCTAATGTGAGTTTGTCATCTGCTTGCATTCTGGAAATGTGATGTGGATTTGGGGGGGGGGGATGTCACTGCTTCGCCTTCCAGCACAGTTGAACCCTTACCAGCCATGTACGTGCCCTCACTGTCAATTTTGCATGCTCTGATGTGGCAGTGGTGTTTTGCTGCAGTCTGACAGTGATGGGTACAGGTAGCTGTGAGGAGGCGCATGACTTTTCACCTTGCACCTATTAGCTGACCCTGTTCACTACTATTGATGGATGACGTCCGTGTACACATGTGATCTGTACATGGCACATATGTCCAGGGGACACCTTGGTGTGTTCCATGCAAGGTATTCCTGCTGGCTTCTTGGCTGGTGTGTATCTCCCATGTTGCGGAGGTGTTCACTGTGCCCCCATCCCCCTTACGTCCATGTTGCTCATGTTGTGGGACTTGAGTCACAGGGTGCATCTCTGCATCAGGGTGGTTCATATTTGACCCCAAAAGACACCCGAAATGTCATATTTGACCCCAAATGACACACTGTTGTCTTTTAATGAACACCAATGACAGCCTTCATGTCATGTTTTTGTACATATGTGATACGCTGATGAGTGGGATTACGTACTACATTTGACACCCTGAAATGGCATTTCGAATATGTGACACCCTAAACAGCCTCTCTGTACAGAGGTGACATACCCACCATCTATTTGCTATTTGTGAGATTGTTAGCACTTAATGTTGCACTTACACTTGTCAGAGTGATGTGCTAATGCAGAGGACTGACATGCACACAGGGAATGTGTGTTGCAATGAATTTATTTGCACATGCTGTTCATGTGGTCATTTTGTACTGTTCCATGATTGCTAAGGACAGTCACAATGTGACGTGCTCATGCGAAGAAATTGTTAATGATTGTGTTCCTTCGGGCTATTCCTGCTGCAGCTGCAGTGGGGTGTGGTCCACCTGTCTCAGCTTCCTCATCATCGTCCGGTGCATCTGGCACTTGCATCCATGGGGCATTGGTGCGTACACATATGTTGTGCAATACACAACATGCAATGATCATCTTGCACACTATTTCTGGGCTTTACAGGAGTCTTCCACCTGTGATGTCCAGGCACCTGAAATGTGACTTTAACACGCCAAATGTGCGCTCAACAATGCCCCTGGTGCGTTTGTGGCCCACATTGTACTGCCTCTGGGCCGGGGTGTTCGGGGCTCGGAGGGGTGTCATCATCCACGGGCAGAGTGCATATCCTTGATCACCTGTGAGAGGTAAGTGAGATTAGTGTAAATTGGTGGTACTGCATGCTGTGTTGGCAGACTTACAAGTTTTGTGGTGTGTGATTTGTGCAACTTTGGGATTCATGTTTGCCATGTATTGCTTCTGGAAAATGTGCGGGATCAATGTGTATTACGCAGCCTTACAGCTGCTCCTCCCTCCCCCGAGCCTATTTACTTGTGTGCGCTGCACGATTGCATCACTTGCACTCCTACGGCACACCATTGTCATGCCTGTCTGCGCATGTCCGCAAGCCTGACAACAACACTGTAATGTTGGACGTTGAAGGTGGGCGGCCACGTGTGTGTAGGCCTACGGTCAGGATATGGCAGACACAGAGACACACTCAGTAGTTACTTTGGTGGCCATCCCGGCAGTGAACCACGCCCAGAGCCCCGGGCTATTTATTCACACTCCTATGCTGGACTGGCATACGCTGGCCCAACCCACTATGCTTAAGCTTACAGGGGGGGCGACATGGCTACATGTCCAAGGTCTTCCCCACTGCCTGAGGTAACATGGCTGCGTCCACTGTCCACAACACTACAAACACCAGCAATATATGTCCACATGGACATGTCTGTGCTCTGCATACTCAAGACTGTCCAGCACATCACCGCCACACTTGGCATTGTGTACATTCTTATTCATGGGTCACTTGCCTCCTTCGCACATTCTTGGCTCCCACCTCTCCCCACATTCTGCAATTGTGTGTCAGAGGGGCTATGCCTTTGTGGATGGTTTGTCTACATGTCTGGGCCCTGTTACCACAGTTACTTGTGTTGTCGTGTCTGGTAGGTGGGTATGTTGGTTGGCATGTTGTATGTGATTTTGTTACCTGTGCATTCCCACAGTTGTAAGTTGTATGATTGTGGAGTTGAGGTGTGTGGTGTGTTCCGTTGGTACTTACCAACCAGCAGTCCATTTCCATAGGTGCCATCCTGAAAGCGCTGGTTGATGATGGACTGTCGGAAGATGTAGGAATCATGCACACTGCCTGGAAAGTTGGCGACGACATTGGTGAACAGTCCCCTGTGGTCCACTATTGCCTGCACATTGATGGAATGCGTATGCTTTCTGTTGCGGTAATTGTGTGCAGTGTCGGCAGGGGGCACAAGTAGGGCATGTGTGCAGTCAATTGCCCCCAACACGTGCCGGAAGCCAGCTATGGCGTAGAAGCCTTGCTTGGTCTCCAGCTGTTCGTGCGCAGTGTGGGGGAAGTGAAGGTGCTGGGGTATCAAGCGGATGATGGCATCCAAGACAGGTGTGAGGAACTTTGATTGGGCTGGCTGTGAGACTCCTCCGACTCAGGCAGTTGTTGGTTGGAAGGTACCAGAGGCCAACAAGTTCAGCACAGCCAGCAGCTTTGTCTGCGGAGGGATGTTGGTTGTCCGCTGTGTTGGTACCGTCAGCCTGTGGGCAATGTGGGTCAGGATGCGGAGGATGGTTGTCCTTTTGAGCCTGTAGTGGGCAATGACATCCTCTGGCGTTAAGTCTCTGAGGCTGGTGGGTTTTCGGAAGGCCCACTGTCTTGTTCTGTGCTGCCTCGGTGGTAGTCCGGGGGGGTGGTCCTGGGGGTGGGGGTGGTCCTGGGGGTGGTGGCGGTGGGTGTTGTGGCCCTCTTTGGTCTCCAAGCTGCATGATTAGTAGCTCCATGGCATCTGTTGGTCTTCAGATGTGGCTCTGGGCTGGGCTCCCTTTATACTGAAGGTTTTCGTCCTACTTAAGACCAGAAAAAAGCAGGTCTTAAGTCCCTGCTGCTAACGTGCCTTATCGCCTGTTTTTGAACCGCATAGCCGATCTGGCTGGTCGTTGAGAATATCGCGAAGTGGTGTTATCGTGAGTTTTTGCACGGGAACGCCTACTCTGCATATGATTAGCGTTAGTTGTCGCTGTCAGCCTTGGCAATGTTTTTTGCGGCAGCTATCGCAGGTAAACTGACGATGTCGGCTGTTAGCGAAGGCTTGTGAATAAGGCGATAAATCTATCGCCACTTTCGTGGCAGAAAAGTGCCGCTAAATCGGAGATGAGTCCTTCAGAATATGCCCCTCAGTGTCTTGAAAGTAGATAATCGGAGCACTTGTCCTTTTCATGACCATGAAAGAGCAAAAGCATCAGGAGGAGATGCTGTGTAAAAGAAAACATGATTATATAATATGTATTGTTCCATAGATCTTCTAGGTAGATCTGTTGAATTCGAGGATTAGAAGCCCTGGTAAGTGAGAAACCTGGCTAAAATGGGTTTTCTCTAACATTACCAAGGACCACTCATATTTCTCTTGTGACTAAATTGCAAAAGAATCCTAGATAAACCACTGAAAAAATTTTAATTGCTCGGCAAGGGACAGGCGAAAACTAAAGATATATTTCATGTTATTTTATTCTAAAATTAATGTGACAAAACTATTTTACAGGAGTTACCAAAGAAGATCAGAAGAGCAAAGAAGGATAGTTATAACATCGCATTGTGGGCGTCATCAGAACACTTGAAGCTTATTACTCTTATAAATCGTATATTATTTGCATGTGATTCAAAAACAACTACTTAATCCCATCAATTACAATAAATACCGCACTTTTAAATCAGTTGAAATTGTTAATTAATACTTTTCATATGTTTTATCTTTGCTATATGAGTATTCGTTTTTGTCTCAATGGCATTATAGTAAGGAAAAAACAAAGGGAAGACCCTTACAATCCAATTCGGGACAGGGGAATCATATAAAGCAAAAGGGTCCCTACCAGTAGTGAGAAATCACATGTTAAACTAATGTTGGTGGTTAAAGAGCTAGCAATAAGGGAGGATAAAGCAGTTTGTTCAAAACTGTTTTCTTAAAATTACGGACTTTTTATGAAATATTCTGACGATGATAACTGTTCTCTTAAAATTACGGACTTTTTATGAAATGCTTTTATGATTACTACGTGTCTAATATTATGTACGACAATTGTTTTTTGATAATTACGGATTTTTATGAAATGTTTTTATGACTATTATTTGCTTAAAATTGTGTATCTTTGATGTAACGTTTTTATGGCATTGTCTTTTATAAAGATTGGAAGTGAATAAACAACTTATGTAAACTTACTCTGAGGGTACTTGATGTTATGTTGTGACTTCATAGTATTGAACAAACTGCTTTATCCTCCCTTATTGCTAGCTCTTTAACCACCAACATTAGTTTAACGTGTGATTTCTCACTACTGGTAGGGACCCTTTTGCTTTCAATGGCATTATATACAGCAAACATAAGTATCAATAGAAACCTAGCAAGGAAAAAAATATAAACCTCTCGCTCTGCCAGCTAAGCATTTTATATAAATTTCCACACTCAAAAACTGCTGCAGAAACACAAACTAAGCAGTGAACAAAAGTGAAACTTCTAACGTCTGCATTTAAATAAGGTGATGCACCAGGGTTGGACTGGGCACCAAAATAAAGGTACTCCCATTAGCGAATCAGCTAAAAAACCTGGCCCATATTCTGTAAAGTGGGCCAGTTTTGGAATTGTAAGCACACTCTGCATAGGTGTTTTGCAAGATATGGGAGATTGTATGCATTTGTGCTTGCTGTAAGCAATGTTTGTGGCAACAGGAAACTCAAAAGTAAAAACAGCCCACCAGGCCATAACACAGGCCCGCAGAAAGCCAAATAGTGGCCCACACGCTGTCCTAGCAGGCCAGATCTTCTGACCCTGCCAGATTGCATTACAGGCCAGTCCGACCCAGTGAAGCACGAAAATTATATACAAGGGAATGGGCATGCCAACCAAAGGGCCAGATTTGAAGTGTGAATGTTTCTAAAGGCAAATACCAAAGTACATCAACAAACATCTAACGGCTAGGGCGGTCGACCTCAAATCTGGGGAACCGGTTTGAGTCTCGGCAAGGACGTGCAACATCTTGTGATTCTGGGCAAATCATTTAATCTCCCCGTGCCTAACAAAAAATGAATGTGTCCTCATGTAACGCAACTGGTGCTCGTGTAAAGCGCTCTGATACCCGATACCTTCGGGTCAAGTTCGCGCTATATAAAACTCCGTAAAAAAACAAAAACATGTTGTATTATTCTATTACATGTGCAAATCAACAGCAACCAACAATCCCTGATGATTGTAAGTGGGCGATGTCAGATTTTCACTTCTATTGGCATGAGACCCCATAATCATTGCAAATATGTGCGAATGTCTCAGATTTCTAGTTTTGACTTTTGTCCTGCAAATTGCAGCAGAGATAAGATGGCGGCCTAAAAGCGCGTTCAACACATTCTAAAGTTAGGCGCTGGGGTCCACCTACATGATCCTCTTGGACGTCAAATAGGAGGCATCAGGGATACCAGCTTCTACCCGTAGCTTTTCATTTAGTACTCCTGGTACTGCCCTTGAAACCCATTGTATCACCGATTATAAATGTGGCAACAAGTACAAGAAGATGCTACAAACGCACTTTAAGGATTTCCCTCTTCTCTTGTCCTTTGTTTTGTTTCATAATCTTCATTTTCTGTCTCTCTTTCACTGTCTTTTAATTACCCCCTTCTCAGCAAGAACAGTACTGTGTTTATTTCTTATTCTTTTGTGTATTGCCGATAGCTGGATGTCCTTATGTTTCTTTCTACAGCATAATATGTATAACAAGTTACTGTAATAAAAAGAAAAGATTCATCAGATTTAGGGGGAAAAACAAAGGGGCATATTTACGTTCCCTGGCGCATCCCTGCATATCAGCAGGGATGCGCCAGGGAAAATGCGTCACGCAAGTTTACCCTTGCGCCACGTCCGATGCGCCGCATTTACAATGCGGCGCATCGTGGCGCAAGGATAAGCAGATGCGTGACGCATCTGCCGGCGGAAGGTTGGCGCAGTGCTGAAGTTGTGTCGCAAGCGCGAAGCAACTCCAGCACTGTTCCAACCTTCCCTATCCCTAACATGGTGCGTCAATCCTTACGCCTGCTTGAAGCAGGCGTAAGGATTTGACACACCAGCGTCGGAAAAGTGACTGCATGAAATCTTGTAGATTTCACTGCGTCACTTTTCCGAGGCGTTCCTGCGCCGGAACGCCCCCCCCCTGCGCCGGTACGCCCACATGAAACCTGACACAGGTTTCATGTGGCGCAGGGGTTTACTACGTGACGCATCTCCCTAGATGCGTCACGTTGTAAATATAGCGCAACGCGGCGCATGGTTTGCGTCGCCGCTGCGTCACATGCGTGACGCAACGGCGGCGCAAAAGTGGCGCAAGGGGCTTGTAAATATGCCCCAAAGAGCTTTTATATGATAATGCATCTTGAAGAATCAAAAGACATGTAAAAGTAAAAAGACCAGTCACATCATAAGGGCCCGATTCAGGGAAATATTTATCCAGGTGATGGTGCCTGGAAAAAGATATGATATATAGATGTAAAGTATGTTTAATTCACAGTGCCTGAAACTGGTCTGAATGTATGAGCTATGTGCCTGAATAGACCACTCATCTTTGGAAGACTACACAGGCACAGTTTTGAACATATTTTCCCCCGACAGCTATCCCAGGGGTGTCTCAGAAGAGTGGTCAAGAAAATGATTTGGGAAAGCGGTAAACACCCACTCAGTCTGAAGTTCTTGGAGATTCACAAATATTCTCAAATTGTTTCCAAACATTTTCATTTCGCGCATCTAAAATGAAAGATCGATGTGGAAGTGTGGTGGTGCATTACGTGTAGGAAAATGCAACTCCCTGGTAGAAGTAGGAAAATATTTGTGAAAGGAAAAAACTCACAACATAAAAGTGAAATTCCTGAAATATCTTAACCATGGACATGCTATCGTTATGTAAGGTGTAAAGTATGCATGCGCCGAGCTAGGAGACCAGACATGTCTGGTTTAGAAGTAATTTCCATGCATTTACATAAATGAGATATGACATAAGCTTACCCGAACATTTTCATCTGAATCCTGAACCACCCTAATTTTCATGTAATTATGGGGTTCGAAAACCCGCCAGGACGTTTTTTTAAATGCCCAGTGAGAGAGGCCAGATCCCCACATGGTCATCTGAGACTTTTAAATATGCACTGCAGGCCACCAACAAGGCTAAGCTTTATCACTCCCTTCCTCATGCAGGCTCCACTGAACATGGCGTCGGCCCTGCCACCATCTGTCATTGCTCCTTATACATAATAGATGGAGCTTCCTGGGTTTTGGAGAAGATAGTCCTTCTATTATGCCTATGGTCAAAAACATGTTTTACTGACATAGCCAACACTATCAGACTTTTATTCATATTTAGACACAGGGGACAATATATATTTTCTTTGAAGCAGTCTCTAAAGAATCTCATTTTTCACTAATGAAATCCTCCAAATCTAATCATATGAAGTTGCTACTTGGCTAGAAAGCTAATGGATATGTCAATATTATAACAATCAGAATAGACTTGGCACATCAAACATTGCAATAAAATCAATAGCATATTATGCCATTTTCGTTGCATAGAGCCTTTAGTTGTGACATACATTATATTGCACTGCACAAGCACACATGATCACCGTGAGGCGTGGAACATAAACTGACAGGCGGATCTAGGCACATGGATATAGTTTCACTGTGTCACCACCTTAAATTGTTCACGAAATCTCTGCACACTTCATTACAACTATTCATGTAATTATGCTCATGCGTTTTCCAGTGCTCCTCTTTATGCCACCCAAATGTGGTCTACCTCATTAATGTCTACTTCTTTAATGTAAGATACAGCAGACTGTTGGCACATCATAAAATCCTGTTATAGTTATACTCATTTTAATGGAGGAGGACAAGGGAAAGACCTGGTCAGTCATTCCCATTACATACAGCAGGACTAGAATGCAGCTCTTCAATGGAATTTTCAGTAGCGGCTGGCAGGGAACGAGAGTGGAGGGGTGGGGGGTTGGGGGTTGGGGTGAGTCCGCGGGGGGTCAACAAAATAAAAAATACCACACTTACCTACTCGCTGCCTCGCCTCCCTCGTAGTCTCTGTGGCCGCTGGAACCAGTAAGCACACAGGCTCCCTCCCCTAAGCCAATCATTACGCTGCAGTGCAGCATTGTGATTGGTCTGAGCACCGTTGCTCAGTATCATTATTAATTGTATTAGTCCACAGGAACCATTGTTTCTGTTTATATTAGAGTCTCATCTGGCAACTTTATAAGCCCACATAACATAACAAAGTTATAAATAATTTAAATGAGACATTATAACAGGGATCTCAGATGTAAATAGTTTGTACAAACATGGGAAATTCTTCAAAAACATTGCACTATTAATTAAAAAATATTGAGAAGCACATACACTAACACAATAGCCCTTGCTTCTTTGCTACACTCCACAAAACTTCACTCCACGCAAGAATGAACGTGTAGTAGAACGTTTCGGTTTACACACACAGAGATAAATAGAGGGAACACAGATCTAGGTGGTCCTGCAGTTGCGTAGTCACCGCTTTTTCCACTGGTGTACTCATGCTAGGTAAACCTCATGTAGGAAAACATGCTTTCATGTGTTTTCCCAAATGGTTTGCTTTTTATACACCTGGGATGCAGTGGCGTAACATAGGTTCCCGTAGCCCCTGCGATGCGGGGGGGCAGCTCCATGGGGCCCCCTCAGCACACTACCCTGGCCAGAGAGCTCCTGGTTGAGTCCAGAGGGGGCCCCTCCACGTACCTTGCAGGGGGGCCCCCTCAAGTTTCGTGACGCCACTGTTGGAATGTTGGCATTTTCGATCTATGAGCAGTAAGAGGTTGCTAATTCATCACCCAAAGCGTGGGCCCTACCCCTAAACCCTGGGGTATGATTGGCAAACACCAGTTGGGACACAAGAATTTTAGTAAAACTTCATAAGACTCCATGCATTGCAAGAAAGTCACATACCCAATGTGGAATCCAGCGTGGCCTCACCAAAACAAGATGTGAGATTAAAAACATGCCAAAAAGAATGGCACTGAGACCTGCGGCATGCAGACTAACCTGCTGTGGTAACAAAATAAACCAACCTGTTTTGACTGGCTTTTGTCTACACCTGACATTAAGTAAGTAAATTATAAATTATGCTTTGAAACCCACCAGGCCCAATTCCATAACAGCCGGAAGTGATCTTTATACTATCCTGCATGCTTAAGTAGCAACAGGAACACAAGTGTGATGTTACTACAGAGGACTGTGGCAGATGTACATTTGTAGAACTTGCCAGCTAGCCAGCTAGAACAATATTTTTTACATTTCCTAAACATTTCCCTCCTGAGCACTCTATCCCCCTTTTTCGAGCACCATTTTAACCAAATGTACAGACAATCATGCTGTCCTCTATAATCATGCGATGATTAGAGAATAAATTGCATTTATTTGATTTGTCATGGTGATGCTTGAATGATTGAATCTCTTATCATGCAAAGTTTACCTCCACTGTGACCATTTTTGCTGTACTGTACTTTACCCGGGTCCAGTGGAATTTCAGGTTACCCCATTGTTACATAACTGATTACTAGAGCTGACACAGTCAGGATCCACCAACATTGTACCTATCAAGCAGTTTTAAGGGAATGCTGTGGGAGTTCCACAGTTGTACTAAACAAAAGCAGACATATGTTTTGTGTATTCACAAATCAAAGAAAGGAATTTGAAAGCAGCCTTCTCAGGGACATACTGGAATCTCACATCAAGGTAAGTGACCAATATGAGTAGGTTTATCATTCATGGGGATAAAGCTGTCTATGTTTAGCCGCTAAACTCCTCTCAGGTGCTAAAAGATTTGACCACATCTCACCTGCTCTCAAGAGTCTCAATTTGCTCCCAATAGAAGTAAGATGCATCTTCAAGACAGCCTGTATCACCCACTAAGCCCTTCACACCGCAAACCCTAAATAATTAGAAAACAAACTATTGAGAGCGGGCAAAACTCGGGCTCTAAGAAGCTCTGACTCACTTCTTCTCATCCCTCCCAAAGTGAAAAATAATCTCAGAAACGCTCTTTCTCAGGTAACGCTCCATCGACTTTGAACTCTCTCACTAAAGATCTTCGCTGCAGCCCTTCCTGTACCTTCTTTAAACGGAACATCAAAACTCTACTACTAAATAAGTACCTAAATCTGCCCCCCTGAGTTTGATACCCCAACAGGACCAGTCAATACGGTCGCCCAATTCAGCATCCATGCCTCGGACGGACAATATGGATTGTCTGTTACTCTTTGAGATACGTATTTTATGTTACATTGTTTTTATCCCCGCTTGTTATACGATGTCAACTGTGAATCCTTTTATTAATGCTATGTGTTGCAAAGCCCTCTGATACTCTGGGGTCTAGCCAGCATTATATAAAACTGTAAAATAATAATATTAATAATAATAATAATAATAAATAACAGAGACATAATTTCATCTGGGAAAAAGATCTCATTCCTATTGGGCAAAGCTGTGCTGTCTAAAAGATCTCATGCATGGATGGTAATAGGTTCATATGGCCGCCTTAAATTTTAAACGCACTTAGGGGGTTTGTATGGTCTAAAGTCCAAGCTCAAGCTGCTAAGTCTTCGATTAGGTGATTTTCAAACACGTTTTAATTACCCTGTTTGGTGAAGTTCGACTTCATGTCGGCTTTGTAACTATCCAAAGGAAGACATTTGCCATATTGTCTGTACCTGCCCAGCACTAATGGCGGAACGGAAAGGGCTGTTGAGACAATACTTTATTAGAAACACCATATGTACGTGTCGGCATGCAGTTATAGCCTGTTTTCAAGGGGAGGATGCGATGTTCTTAAGTTTATGTGCATCGCAGCTTCAAAACTAGCAATGTTCGAGTCAAAAAGGAAATTCTATCTGCGGCATTTGTAATACGTTGGAGAAGCTTCATGAACAGTCATCTACTGCGGGTCATATTATGGGAGAACTAAAGTAAAACTACGAACCACTATTCTCCTATATCAAACGTACTAGGATTGCAGATATGTTAATTCCTGCAGTTTTATTTTTCACATTGTAGTGGTTTTAGCACGTAGAATTGAAATCTAGGACAAGTACTTAGCACTTTTCTTTTTGTATTTTGTACTAACTAACAATTCTTTTTGCCAAAGGCTATCTCTAGTTTAATCAGAGTGATGACCTTTGAAACTAGGCCAAAAGAATTTTAACCTGTATTTTTTAAAGGATTTGTATCAGTGATCAAACTAAGTATGATTTATATCGTTCACTCCTTTTAAATTTTAATGCGCAAAGCACTTCTACTCAATATTCTCTTCTATATAAAGATAGTGTGTTTTTTATTCTGTAGTTTGGTAGTCTAAAGAATTGTTTTAGTACAAAGTTATGGAATCTAGGACAAGCACATAGCACTTTTTTCCGTGTATTTTGCTCTAACTAGCCATGTTATGGTAATACTGCTGTTTCTTGTGTTATTTTCTTGTTCATCTGTATCTGCGATTATATCATATATGAATTATATTGCTCATTTCTTGCAAAATCTTGAATGCACATAACACTTCTATCTAATATTCTCGATTAGGTAAAACTAGCATGCTCATATTTCATAGTTGGTAGTTTTAAGATCTTTAAAATTAGGCTAAGGTATTACCTGGCCTCTTAGAGTATTCTTCTTTGAAATGCAATTGTGTGAGATCTAACTCGTATATTTCTTTTTAATATCGCTTACGCGATTCTGATTTCTGGCTTAACCAAGTATTTGAGTTAGAAATGTTAACACGTGATTCATGATTTATTTTAATCTCTCTCCTTTTTTTCTTGGGTACTCGGTTGAGTGCTTAAGCGAGTCAAAAACTTGTATAACAAAAGAATGATGACAGTATTTTTATATGTAAATTATGGTTTCTATTGGATGATGTTTTAACTTGTGATTTTATTTTGATAATGTTGTACGTTTTAATTAACTGAACAATAAAGCGTATTTACTCCTTCAGTTTCCTACTATTGCCTTGGAAGTCATTATTTATGTTTTCTTTTTTCTGTTAACAAAGGAATAGTAATTGCTTGTTTCAGTGGCAGTGGTTCCATGTGCAGTTAAAATGAATGATTAATTATGTTTTGAATATTAATTGGAAAGATCAGAGAATAAGATGAAAATAACCAGTCAGAAGCTCTGTCAGGACTGTAATCATTGGATTTTTTTTTAAAGGGCAGTGGTAAATTCATCAACTCATACTGGGCCCGATTCACAGAACTAACTTACTACAAAATCCTAAACTTACTACCATTTTGGTATTCACAGAAGGCACTTACTCATTTTGGCATTCACAGAAGGTACTTACTCATACTGGTATTCACAGAATGCACTTACTCATACTAACTTTATGTCCGCACTCGGGCCGGAGATTCCGGCCTGGTGGTGGAGATTCAGGCCCAGAGGTGGAGATTCCGGCCCGGAGGTGGAGATTCCGGCCCGATGGTGGAGATTCCGGCACGATGGTGGAGATTCCGGGCCGGTTGTGGACATTTCGGCCGGTGGCGGAATCTCCGCCACCGGCCGGAATCTCCACCACCGGCATGTGCATGTAGTAAAAGGAAGGTTAGGGCCTGGCAAGTGGGTCCACTCGCCAAGACGAAATGGCCGTTCAAAACTGCACTCACAGACACTGCATTAGCAGGCCTGAGACATGTTTGCAGGGTTACTCATGTGGGTGGCACAATCAGTGCTTCAGGCTCACTAGTAGTATTTGCTTTACATGCCCTGGGCATCCCTGGTGCACTGTGCTAGAGACTTACTAGTAAATCAAATATGCCTATCATGGATAAACCAATCACCAGTTCAATTAACGAAGGGAGCACTTGCACTTTAGCACTGGTAAGCAGTGGTAAAGTGCCCAGAGTCCTAAAGCCAGTCAAAAACAGGAGGTCAAAAGCAAAAAGACAGGGAAATCATGCCAAAAGATGCCAGGTCTAACACGCGTCCCCCCAGGTGAAAGTGGGGAGAACTACCCAACCTCATGGGAGTTCTCTTCACTAAGGCTGATTTAACCTGGACAGACCGTCATTATTGGTGTGCTCTGTTCCAGGGCGGTGTTCCACCATAAAGTCCATTCCCTGTAGGGAGATGGACCACCTCAACAGTTTTGGGTTCTTACCCCTCACCTGCATTAAACATCTGAGGGGCCAGTGGTCTGTCTAAAGCCGGAAGTGAGTTCCAAACAAGTAGGGTCTTAGCTTCCTCTGCGTCCCGGCCCACAGCAAAAGCTTCCCTTTCAATTGTGCTCCACCTCTGTTCCCAGGGAAGTAACCTTCTACTAATGAAGGCTAGGGGTTGATCTAGGCCCTCTTCATTCAATTGTGAAAGCACGGCTCCCACACCATGCTCTGAGGCATCAGTCTGCACCACAAACTCCTTGGAGAAGTCAGGAGCTTTGAGCAGGGGTGCCATGCCATGCACATTGCCTCCTTCAGGGTGTCAAAAGCGGTCAAAAGCAGTCTGGCATGCCTCAGTTCAGATCACCTGACGTGGCTGCTTCCTTGAAGTCAGCTCTGTCGAGGGGGCAACAATGGTGCCATACTCTTTGACAAATCTGCAGTAGTACCCGGTAAGAAGGCTCTCACCTCTGTCTGGGTCTTGGGGATTACCCAAGCCAGAATGGTGTCAATCTTGGGTTGTAGGGGCGCCACCTGGCCGTTTCCCACCTGGTGTCCCAAGTACACCACTGACCCCTGCCCTATCTGGCACTTACTGGTCTTGATAGTGAGGCCTGCGCTCTACAGGGCCTTCAACACCTCCTGAAGACAATACAAATGGTCCTCCCAGCTGGAGCTGAAGACTGCAATGTCGTCAAGATAGGTGGCACTGAAGTTATCCAAATCAGCCAGGACCTGATTGACCAACCTCTGGATGGTGGCGGAGGCATTCTTCAACCCAAAAGGCATAACCCAGAACTGCTAGTGCCCTTCTGGTGTTGAGAATGCTGACCTCTCTTGTGCCCCCTCAGTCAAGGCAATCTGGTAGTACCCAGACGTTAAGTCAAACATACTGAGGAACTTGGCAGCTCCCAGTCAATCAATGAGTTTATCAGCTCGGGGGATGGGGTGCGTCAGTCTTGTTGGCAGCATTGAGCCCGTGGTAGTCCACGCAGAACTGCAGTTCAGGAGCAACATGGGGCAGAGCAGCCATTGGAACCAAGATCACTGGGCTGGACCAAGGACTGCTGGAGGGCTCATTCACCCCTAAGGTTAGCATGTTGGAACCCTCTTCCTAATGCTAGCCTTCACTCTGTCAGTCAGCACATAAATCTTGTGTTTCACAGGTGTACTATCCCCAGTATCGATGTAATGAGTGCACAAAAGGGTGACTCCTGAGGTGAGTGAAAACAGAGTTACAAAATTTTCCAGCAACTGGCAACAGTCACTCTGTTGCTCAAGGGTCAGTTAAGGGGAGAGGATCACACCTACCACTGACCCATTCTACTTCAGGGAAAACAGGAGGTCGGGACAGGTTCTCTCTCCTCTTCCACCCCAACATCAGTAGCCAAAAGCATGGTCAACTCAGTCCTCTCGAAGTGAGGTTTGAGGCGGTTCATGTGCAGGACCCTCAAGGGGATCCAAGGAGTCTGCAAGTCCACCAGGTAGGTGAAATCACTCTTCTTCATCTCAAATGGGCCAGATCACTTGCCTTGTAGAACTCGGGGCTCTACTGGCTCCATCACCCACACCTTTTGACCAGAGTGAAACTCGAACAGAGTGGTATTCTGGTCGTAGCAATGTTTCCTGTCCTCCTGGCTAGCTTCTAGGTTTTCTTGGGCGGGTTTTCTGAAGCGTGCTGTCTGGTTCTGGAGAGCCAGCATGTAACTGAATACATCCTGGGGTGGCTTCCTAGGAGCTTGCTCCGAGCCCTCCTTTACCAAACTGAGAGGTCCTCTCACAGGGTGCCAAAGAGAAGCTCGAAAGGGCAGAAGCCAACCCCCTTCTGTGGTACCTCCCCGTAGGCAAATAGAAGGTATGGTAAGAGGATGTCCTATTTATGCCTTATGGGTACCAACAGGCCCCCAATCATGCTTTTCAGGGTGTGGTTGAACCTTTCAACCAACCCATTGCTCTGGGGGTGGTAAATTTGTAGTTCACGCCACACTCCTTCCACATGGCCTTCATGTACAGTGACATGAAGTTGGTACCTTGGTCAGATACCACCTCCTTGGGGAACCCCATTAAGGTAAAGATCCCCATCAGTGCCTGGGCCACGACTGGTGCCACCACAGACCTCAGAGGCATAGCTTCTGGGTACCAGATGGCATGGTCCACTAAGACCAGGATGAACCTGTGGCCCATGGCTGTCTTGGGATCCAGATGCCCCACAATGTCAATGCCCACCCCCTTAAAAGGGGTGCTCATGACATGGAATGGGTGCAGGGGAGCCTTACATCTTCCCCCACTCTTGTCACTCGCTCGTCTAGTCTGACAGGACCTACAGAATGCGTCTGAGGTTTTTCTCATTTTGGGCCAGTAAAAGTGGGTGACAAGCCTATCAAAGGTCTTGCCCTGTCCCAAACCCAGTAGGAAGGCTCTGAAGTGCAGGGGTACCACCAGCACATAGGCTGCCCCAGGCTCTACAACCTTAGGCTTGCTATACAGGAGCCAATGACTGTAGATGTGTTTAAGGGAAATCAATAAGGAATTTAGCAAGCCTATTGATCACAATACATATATTAAGGGTATATCAGTACATCTATTAAGTTCTAGTCTATTACCTTGTTTAAAATGTATGCTTAAAATCATGTGGCAATATGTTTTTATTCATAAAGTGATAAGCAACTAAATAAAAAACAATGCACACAGATTCAAAGAAACTATTTGCAAACAGACCAGTCGGGATTGCTGGGTGTATGTCATGCATCAATTATATTTAAACTGATAACACAAAGTATTTTCATTGAGAACATAGAGTGTGAAGTATTGGAGGGAATTATCAGCCATGATCCTAAGGTTTGTTAACTGTATGTTAAAAAGGTAAATAAAGTTTTTGTTTTTTTTAAGTATTGGAGGGAATCAGAAAGAGAAGTGGGAAGTCCAAGTTTCTGATTAGACAAACCATGTTAAATCATATGTTCATGTTGATGTTGGGAAGTGAAAAACATTGCAGACTCAGCAAAGTTGTAATTTGTTTTTCACAGCCCTTCGCAAAAGTTGCAAAAAACACTTCTTGTGCATCTTTACAGTGGCTCCACCTTTATTCATTTTAGTGCAATTCAAAGATGTTTAATAAGCACCCTCAAAGCAGTTGAAGTAAAACCTGGTAGTATCTTTCAGGTTCAAAACCCTCAGAAGGAACACAAGAATTTCTTGTGTTCATTGAAAAAACTGGACAATAGAATATAACAAGAACAAAGCTTTCAGATTTGTAGTTGCAAAAGAGTCTAGATGCACAAAGATCAAGACAGAGATTTCGTAATTGTGATTTCCTGGGAATCGCAATTAGGAAATTGCTATTCCTTATGTATAAATTTCATTGACTTTCATTTAGCGATTCGAAGTGGGTTGCAAATAGACCTACCTCATGCATGTTAAGGAGGTAGGTCGCAATTTGCGACCAACTACGATTTGTTACCATCACAGAGATGGTGGCCTGCTGGGGTCAGCAGACCACCAAGTCTGTGATTGCTTTTACATAAAGCAATCTTTTTGTTTTATTAACTCAGCTCATTTTCCTTAAAGGAAAAAAGTGTGCAATTAAAAAGAAAACATTGAAACTTCAAAGTTTCATTTTTTTAAAGTAGACAGTGGTTCGTGGGACCACTGCCTGCACTTAAAAAATATTTTGCCAACCATTGTCAAAGAGGAAGGGTTCCCATTTGCGAATGGGTTACTACCATTTTTGAAATGGCATCAATTGTGAATGTTTTGCGACTGCATTTCAGTCGCAAAACATTTGTACATTCCATTTCAATTCGGTATTAGGAAGGGGCATTCTCAACACACCCCTTCCAAATAAAGAATCACAAAACCCAAATTGTGATTAGATAGCAGGTTACCGAATTGCAATTTGGGTTGTGTACATTCCAAAAAGCATTTTTGAGGTCACAAACGGCTTGATTCTGTGTATCAGGCCATTTCCGTCCGCAAAATTGCTTCATACATCTAGCCGTTTGTCTCTTATATTTCCATGATTCCGAAACTTTTCCGGGATCAAGCAAGCAATAGCGAAAACAGAGATATTTTATTTTCATGTCCCACAATATAACAAGTTTATGGTATGCCAGTGAATGGACAGAGCACTAACTAGATAACACCAAATTGCCATGAGGCCTTTATTCAAAGATGGCTAAGTCATTTACTGATGATCTATGATTGGTAGCTGCTTTTTAAAATGTTGTGACTATAGACACACTGAATATAGACAGGTGCCCTGTGGGATTCATTTAAAAAGTTAACATGCATTTATTGTGCCTATGTGAATGAATCACTTGCACTTTAGTGTACAATTCCATTAGCAACAATAGATGAATCAACAAATGAATTTAAGGCCACTCTTTAAAAATAAATGCTTGTTGTATTCATATTCATTGATATGGATAAAGAAACAAATAATCAAAGTGCGGAGGGTGTATTGCTCAGGGTGACGAAAATATATACAATTTTCCATCAAGTCACAAGAACTTTGTTGTATTGTGGTTTATGTACTAGGCCTTCGTTCCAGGATGGCAGAGTACATGAAGAAGGCAAACAAGAATTTGGAGGCTAGCCAGGAGCATGTGGAGCACTGGTATGGCCAGAGGGCCTCAGTGGTAGAATACCAACCAGGACAGTTGGTATGGGTTTTAGAGCTTGTAGGTTCTAGGGCCCTGCAGGGCTAGTGCTCTGGACCCTACCCCATTTTGGAAAAGAAGGGGGATGTCACCTATCTGGTGGACTTAGGCACCCCAAGAAACCCTCACAGGGTTATCCATATCAAAAGGCTAAAACTCAACCATGACAGAGCAGACATGACTATGCTCAAGATGACAGATGGAGGAGAAGAAGAGGAAAGTGAACCTCTCCCTGACCTACTGTCAAGCAATGTCAAAGATGGTTCAGTGGTTGGAGTATCCCTCTCCTTCACTTTAGTAGGCAAGCAGCAAAAATATGTTTACAGACTACTGCAACAGTTTGCTGGTCTGTTCTCATTGACACCAGGTCTGAAAACCTGTTGTACCCATGATGTGGCCACAGGTGACACCTTGTCTGTCAAAAGTAAGATTTAAAGGTTACCAGACCAGGTCAAAGCTAGCATCAAAGCTAGAGTTGGAGGGTGATTGAGCTTTCAAGTAGTCCGTGGGTCAACCCAGTAGTACTGGTGCCCAATCCAAACCCTAAAGGGATAAATCTGAGATGAGGTTCTGTGTGGACTAAAGAGGCCTAAATACAGTCACCAAGACTGATGTTCACCCCATACCCAGAACAGATAAGTTGGGGCTGCCAAGTACCTAAGCACATTTGACCTGACTTCGGGATACTGGCAAATAGGCCTCACCCAAGAAGCCAAGGAGAGGTCTGCTGTTTCAACTCCTGAAGACTGCTTACAGTTTAAAATGATGCCCTTTGGATTGAAAAATGCATCTGTAACCTGGTGGACAGAGGTCTTTCAGGCCTGTAAAGTTTCAATGCCTCATATCTAGATGATATGTGCTGTATTTAGTTCCACCTGGGAGGAGCACATGGTCCACCAGAGGGAAGCACTTCTGGCCTTGCAACAGGCAGGACTGACTATCAAGGCAAGTAAGTGCCAAAAAGGGGAAGGCTCAGTAGTGTATTTGGGCAACAGAGTAGATGGAGGCCATGTACAACCCCTCCAACCCCTCCAGCCCAAGATCCAGAACATTCTGGCCTGGGAAGCTCCTAAGACCCAGGCTTGTGTCAGAGCCTTTTTAGGCCTGACTGGGTACTATAAGAGGTTTGTAAATGTTTATGGTACCATTGTGGCACCATTGACATAATTCACATCTAAGATGCAATCCAGAAAGGCTATCTATACTGAACAGTGTCAAACGGCCTTTGACACCTTCAATGAAGATTTATGCTTAACACCTGTCCTAAAGGCATCTGATTTCACTACAGAATGTATTGTTCAGACAGAAGCTTCTGAACATGAGATTGGAGCAGTGATGGCACAGGTAAATGATGAGGGCCAAGATCAACTAGTTGCCTTTATTAGTTGGTGACTCCTCCTCAGAGAGCAGCATGCCAATACAGATGGAATTTCCAGGTTCTTCCACTTAGGTGATGAGAACTACCAAGGTGTAGGTTAGTTGCTTATCACCTTTTGTCTGGAGAGGGGCCAAGAAAAGAAATGCCTCTTTTTGCATGATCACCATGGGGGCCAGATTTATCAAGATTTGACGTAAAACAATGCAGCAGACAACTTGCTGCACTGCGTCAAATGGAGAGGGCAGGAATGAGACATATTTACTAAACATATGGCTCATTCCTGCTCTCTCTTTGTCTCTCTCTGTCTCTCTCTGTCTCTGTCTCTCTCTCTCTCTCCGCTGGTGCACTTGTGGCCGCCAAGCACCAACTCAGGCACCCTTGCACCATGGTACAAAGGTATCTGCGTTACAACCAGGATTGTTTTTGTGCAGGAAGGCACACCATCCTGCACGAAAAGAATCCTTAGAGTGCAGCACACTTAGGGCCATATTATCAAGAAAGGTGCAAACATTATCGGCGCTTTAGCGGCAGGAAACTGCCGCTAAAGCGGCGATAAGGGGCCTGATAATATGCCCTAGAGAATTCCAATAGAAGCCCAGGTTTGATGTCCTTGACACCAGAACCTGGGCTTCTATTGGAATTCTCTATGGCATATTATCAAGCCCCTTATCGCCGCTTTAGCGGCAGTTTCCTGCCGCTAAAGCGGCGATAATGTTTGCGCCTTTCTTGATAATATGGCCATTAGAAGGAGGAAAAAACTGAAGAGAAATAAATATATTTCTTCTTGTTGTGCCTCTTCTGGGAAGGAGTAGCACTTTGACGCATTTGCAGGTTTACTAGTGTTAGAAAATCTGGGAATGTGCCAAAATAAATGGGTGGATGCATGGAAGCACCCACTCTCAACCCATGTATGGTCTTCCTGGAGCAGAGTGATGCAAGGCAGCGACATGTACTGCCTTGCTTTACCCCAGATTTACTATGCCACCCAGAGCCATGCAAGGTAACTCTGCGTGGGATAGTAAATCGCACAGTGCTGCAAGGGAAATGCAAGCCCTTGATAAATCTGGCCCTCAAAGTTTTCGACTGATGCTGCCGGCTTTTTGGCTCTGACCCTGCTTTGAGGTCTGCTAACCAGACCTCAGTGCCAGTGCTCTGACCCTCAAAAGTGTATATTTAATTGGCCTATACACAATTGGCATAAGTTAATTTACCTATAAGTCCCTAGTATATGGTGCTGAGGGTATCCAGGGCCTGTAAGTTAGAGTGTACCTCATGTGCTGCAGTACCTATTGTGCCACCTTGAGTGTGACAAAGTGAAACATGACACCCAGCCTGCCACTGCAGACGGTAGAGTTGCTTTAAACTGCTACTTCGACTTTGCCATTTAAACTAGTGATAATGTCCAAACCTTCTTTTTTTAATATATGTGTTACCCCTAAGATAGACCTGTCGAGCCCTAAGGCAGAGTGCTGTATATTAAAAAGTAGGCCATGTGTTTTTATATGTCCTAACAATAAAACCCCCAAATTGTCATTTTTACTGTAGAAAGGCTAGTAGCCCCATTGGTGAGTGCAGGGTTACACGCTGACAACTCAGTTGTGTTAACTTCTGAATTGGACTACTAAAGTATGTACTTTAAAATTGAATGTAAATTATGAGTTAAAGGCAACTTTTTGAAAGTTGCCCTTTTGTTGCCCAAGCATTCAAGTGGCCATTTACAGTTGCTGGGCATGAGGCAGCCTTTTGTCCTCCTGGGGAGAGGTGTGAACGACTCCCAAGAAAGGAAACAATAGGGGCCTTCCACTGGAAGAGTTGTTCACTCTCACTAGCTGGAATCCACACACAGTGTGAGCTCAAAAGTCGATTTTCAAAGGGGATGCTGCCTTTGAAAGGCAAATGGTGGGCACACATGACATGGGCTGCTCTTTTGTTCTCGCAGACAGGATGGCATCAGGGACAGAGAGGGGGAAACGGTTGCTAAACCAGTTTTTCCATAGGCGTGTAGCTCTCAGGTAGCTGCACCTCTAGGGTGTGGTACCAAGTTCCAGACACCAAGAGAGGGGTCCTGCCATTTGGGGAGTGGGCAGAATATTGAACTCTGGGACAGCTGGATGCCACACTTTGCAGGAAGTCATCATCAGGTGGGAGAGGACCTGGTAGTCCATTGACTAGCAGTCACTGCATCTTCTGAGGGCAAGTTGTGGGTATAAAAGTTGCAACCCTGGCATCCGGACCTGAGATCCCATCTGTACTGGAGAGAGGACCGAAGAAGGACTGCCCTGGGGTTCCCTGGACCTGGCAAAGAGAGCCTGCATCAAAGACTGGACTGCACCTTCTGCTCCTTGGCAAGCAAAGCGGACTGTGCCTGCGGTGCCCTGTTCGAGGAAAAGTCATCCCAAGCCTCAGACAAAAGAGATGAACGCTAAGAGTCAATTGACTCATTTCCTGTTACTGCTCCAGGGCCACAAAAGCTGAACAAGCCGCCTTGACAAGTTGTTAACCACAATTGCTTGATCACCACTGCAACTGAAGCGCAGACTGAGAGACCGAGACCTCACACTCAAAAGTTGCTCCCGAGTCTGCTGGACCCAGGAGAGCTGTCAAAGTGCAGTTTGGTCTGTGAAGACAGACACTAGCTGCAGTTGAATGTAAATGCTGGCTTTGCTGTGACTGGATACCAGTAGACCTGTGGCAACAGGTTTTTGGCTGGACCTCACCTGGACTTTGAGGGACATCGACCTCTGTAGCCAAAGTCTTCTCACCGGGTGCATGGACCAAGGGTGGGCCCCAGGAAGACCCTCACTGACCGGATCTTCATCCTCAGCATCCTCAGCATCTTCAGCATCCTATACCACTTGCATCAGGACCACTCCATTGATTTCTATGGTGGTTTGCCCATAGAGCCTAGAACTGGACTAGAGACTGCTTTGACTGCAAGGTAACTGCCCTGCTAAGCCCTATTGGCCCCAATTACTTGTTCCCTGCCCAGGAGCAGCTAGTAACATATAAAAGGGGTGAGGCGAGCGAAGTGCCCCACTGCATCCCAAAACACATTTACATTAAACAAGAATGCAAAATAAAAGCACTTGCATGCATTACAATTAAATTAAAAAATAAAATAAATGCACTTACCTGGGCTGCGTCCTCCGTGTCCTTGCAGTCCGTGGCTCTGACTAGCACCAGTGGAAGATGAAACTTCCCTAACCTCTCCAGATGGTGCGCTCATACTGCATGAGAGCAGCACCTGGATTGGGTGGAGCAGGCTGGCTAGACGCACCTTTTGGCCCTGTAGGCCTGTGCTTGATCTAAGACAGCTGGGTGGAGACCTGAAAAGTGCGCATGTTAGTTTGGCCGGCTCAAGACAGTCGGCCAAACTGACTTTCGTGCTTTTGCAGTGTCTGGCCAGCCATGTCACCAGTCCTCTGTGCAGCAGAGGACACACCCCTCCTTTATCCCAGCTCCTGGGCAAGCTGGCGGCTGCAGCACGCTTTGTGAATAAAAAAATGGCAATGAAATCATTTCACTGCCATGGTATTGTTCACTTTGCTTTAGCGCGGCTTGCAGTGTGCGGGGGGACAACGCTCCCCCGCCCTCACGAAGAAACCGCCAGTGTCTCTGCTGGTGTTGGTCATCCAAATTGGGCCAGAGTACCTAAGCACAACTTAATAAACGTTTTCAAAAGCTTTCAAGGTACCTCCTAACTGCGGAAGTAGCTAATGCTTGTTTGCATTTTGAGTGAAAAGATGATTTATGATTTACTTAATAATTTAGATCTCTGGAATCCTCAGGTGAATTTTGTTAATTTAGGTGACCAAAAATTCATAAAAATAAGATAATTTCATAAATTGGTGTCAAATTTCCTTTGTTTTGCCTTTCTTTCTTATTCAATTGTTTTCGTACCTCTAAATGCTTTGCACTTGTTCCTTTGTTATAGCTTCATCTAAGTTTTTACAAACAAACATGACTGGACCCAAGAAGGTTTAGTGAGTTTTTTACATGATGAGGGCTCACAACCACGCTATATAATAAACCACTTTCCTCACAGGATGCAACCTTTTTTAATGGATGAGATGTGCGATTTAATTAACCCTTTGGCTTGAAAAAAGACCTCAAGATATTTATAGATTGAAACATTCTGTAACTTCTTGCCATGCAGTTTGCTTGCGTGCTTGATATTTGAGTGACGTGCAATGATTACCACCTTAAGACAATAAGACTTCTAACTTATTTGCACAACAGCATTCTTCGAGCATGCTTATTGCATGCCAACGTCCAGTGCTAGTTTGGTTCAGCACATCCTTATCAATAATGAACAGTGACAGAACACTTAGCTTTGGGGGACAGACTCGAGGCTTACTGGCTGCATGGTGTGGTGAAGTTAGTCTTGAAGATAGAATTTAAATAGACAGGTCTTCAAGATCCTCTTGATGAGAGAAGATATGGATTAAGTCTGAGATCGTTGGGTAGGTGGTTCCAGAGTATTGATTCAATAGTTTGTATTTTTTCACTTTCACAATTTCTCAGAGCAATTGAGAATTGCTTTTAGCACTTCTTTTCCATGCAGTGATAATGAAATTGTCTTTCAAGTTTGCTGGTGGGCCTAGCTGCAGGTCGTTGCTTAAGATGCAAGCCACTGTGATGTGCATTGTGGTATGAAGGGTGAGACAGAGAAGTTCTTTCATAATAGGCGCACTGCAATAAGTTTAGCATCTTTGGCAAGTTAGGCTGCTGCATGTACAATCGTTCTGAGAGGAGCCAGCGCTGTTTTAGGAAGGCAGCATGTACTGCATGTCCACCAACAAGATGTAAGAACAAATATTTGTACAATGGTCCAGAAGTCTGCTGGTAAAATGGAAGTTTACTTTCTTGAAGTGGTGGAGCTCGAATGAGAAGGTTTTAGTTGGATTCGAAGATTTGTGGCATAAGAGATATTATGGTCCATGGTGAATCTGATTGGTTTTGTGGGGGGGGGGGGCAAGTTGGGAAAGACAAGCATGCTATTAAGGCTTGCTAGCTGTTTATGGACTGGAGGCTGTTGACAGTGACGGTAGAGGTGGAGGAATTCATTTTTAAAGATATTTCATTTCAAAGACAATGAGTTCATACATTCTTTAAGATTTTATAGCAAACCCTACTTTTTAAATACATAGCACCCTGCCCTCTGGGCTGTTGAGAGCGTACCCTAGAGGTGACTTGTATGTATTAAAAAGGAAGGTTTGAGCCTTGAGCAAAAGTTTTACTTTACCAGGTCGACATGGCAGTTTAAACTGCACACACAGGCTCTGCAATGGCAGGCCTGAGACATGTTTAAAGGGCTACCTAAGTGGGTGGAACATTCAGTGCTGCAGGCCAACTGGTAGCATTTCATTTACAGGCCCTGAGTACATGTAGTACTAATTTACTAACCACTTCTAAGCACAATAAATATGTCAATTGGGTATAGGCCGAAAATACCATGTTTAGAGGAGAGAGCACACGCACGTTAGCACTTGTTAGCAGTGGTAAAGTGCTCAGAGTCCTAAAGCCAGCAAAAACTAGGTCAGAAAAATGGAGGACGGAGGGAAAAAAGTTGGGGTAGGGAGATCACCCCAGGGCTGACATGTCTAACACTAATTAATTCCAATACATTGGAAAAAAGTCTGAAAATCCAGCAATATTTTTAATATAGGGAAAATGTCTTAAGTTAGACTAAGTGAATCCCAGTAGTGCCTCCAAATTATGTGCCATTAACAAGAGCCCATATAGATTAATAAATCCAAGGGATTTCAGACTGTGTTATTTCTGATCATACATGAATATATACAATAAAACATTTAGTTTCTCAAAATAAAAAATTGGGGGCATATTAGCAAGACCCACGTTAAAATTATCGCCGTTTTAGCGGCAGGAAACTGCCGCTAAAACGGCGATAATGGGCTTGTTAATATGCATTATAGAATTCCAATAGAAGCCCAGGTTAGATGTGCAGGACATCTAACCTGGGCTTCTATTGAATTCGATAACGCATATTAGCAAGCCCATTATCGCCGTTTTAGCGGCAGTTTCCTGCCGCTAAAACGGCGATAATTTTAACGTGGGTCTTGCTAATATGCCCCTCAGTTATTGAACCCCTGAGATAAATTGTTTATTTACTTAGCTCATCTATTCTCTCCAATGATTTTCTAATGTGCTCATTTAATACTGCACTGTCATTTAAAAACCTATCGTATTCCCATAATTCCCAGTTGTTCCCTATTTATTACAACTTGCCTTTTTCCTCCTATCTTGATGGTTAAAGCAGCATCTGCAATGCGCATCATTGTTCCTGACGTAAGTAATCATCAGTTTAATTAGCACTGATCTAAAGCAAAATGTGAAATGTGTGTAAAAAACTTGCAAAGTTACATATCGAAAACTGATACAGCTGGTACTCATGAGCATCATGCATGGTTGTATCTTAGCAGCTTAGGGTTATTTACTCTTGCTGACAGCATCGTAGTACAATGATGGATTTGCAACACTGCTGCACAGGAAGTCTGTCCTGAACTTTTCAGATAATGTCAGTCTCCTGGATCTGTCCTGTATGATAAAATGTACCTTTTACTTCAAACTCCACAGTGAAGAGTCTTTGCTGCTATTCTATTATTGACAGCATGCCCATGTGCTTGATCACATCTCACATCAGAAGGAAATATTTGGAACAGAAAGAGGGGCATATTTACAATGAAATGTTGGAGCACAAAGCTGCGACAAATTTGGCAGCGCCGCACTCCGACATTTCCAAAATGCAGGGATGCGCTGTATTTATAATACGGCGCACCCCTGTATTTTCACTAAGGCTGGCGCTAAAATTAGCTGTCTAGCACCAACGCAGGCACCCTTGCACCAAAGTGCAAGGGTGCCTGCATTGCAGGGAATGATTGTTTATGTGCAGGAAGGTGTCCCTTCCTGCACATAAACAACCAATTATGGCGATTTGTTACTTCTATGTCTGCTGCAGAATGCAGAAGACATAGAAGTAGCAAATCGTAATTTCTAATGATTGCTTATGTGCAGAAAGGGACATCTTCCTGAACATAAACAATCATTCATGGTGTTTTACTCCTTCTATGTGTGCTGCAGAAAGCAGCACACATAGAAAAAGCAAAAACAAGGAGAAATAAAAGTATTTCTCCTTGTTGCGCCATTCTAACTCCTGCTCTTGCATGGCATTAGTTTTTGGCGCTGCCTCAGATTTACAGATCCTTATAAATCTGGGGCAGCGTCAAAAAGCAATGGGTGTTGCGGTGGAACGCCCACAGCAACACCCATTACACGCCCTTTTCATGCAGATACCTTCTTGAAAGGGTACCATATTTACAACTTAACGCCACTTTGTAAATATGGAGCAGGGTATTGCGTTACAGGAACGTCGTTAAAAGTGATGTTCCTGTGGGGCAATGCCCTTGTAAATATGCCCGAGTCTCCTTATTGTGCTGCAATCAGAATTGTTCAGGGTCAGTGGGAAAAACGCAATTGAATGGATGTAGTATTTCCTATGTGAAATGTGAATTTGCCACACTTGTCACATAAGCCATCACTCGGTGCATTATTTGAAGATGAAAGAAATCTAGTTCCTATGGGTCAAAAGTTATTAAAATCGGTGTACAGCAGAGAGCAACTCTGTGCCTGACACTGCAAAAGTAATCCGGTGATCTTTCAGGTGCCGATTACTGTATTCAAACATTTAAACGTGATAATTTCGTATTAAGATCCCTACATGATAGAATGAGGGAAGAACATTTGGGAGCAACAGGCAGAGGTGGAAAGTATGATTCTCTCTTTTTCATGGATGTGTTTTTTTAAGTATTCACTTAAATTCGTGTTTACATTACAGAAACTGTTCTTAAAGCAGCAGATATTTCAAGGGGTCTCTGACACTTCGGAAGAACCACAAATTGCTGCATCCCTTTATGGTCCGATGTTTGATTATTAATGTGCCACCTAGCAATTACTTATATAATAAATATGACATATACTTTATTGCTCTGCGTGCTGTTAGAGAAAGAGTAGTTTCTTGTGACCGAGTTTTATGAACACGAGGTAAATTAAAAATAGAAGAAAGGTTTTGGAATATAACTGACAGTAAAAGGGACTAAAGGGTTCAGTGTGGTGTACATCTCCTTAACAGAAACGGATAATCACTGTAATATTCCTTTCCTGATTACACATCCACAAAGAATCTATTAGGTTGGGATTCCCAAGACTGTGAAGTCGAGATGTATTTATATTGTGTTATGTGATATTAGGATATTTACCTAAAAATCTATGGGCCAGATGTAGGTAACTTCAATTTAGCGAGTCCTTAATAGCGATTTTTACCGAATCGCTATTAAGGACTCGCTAAATGGAATGTAGGTAGGAATCGCTAAAATATTAGCGATTCCTTAACATTCCTTAATAACGAATCGGTAATTGAGATTCGTTATTAAGGAATACCTAGCCATTCATTCCTATGGGCTAGGAGGCCCATAGGAATGAATGGGAAGATATTCACTATTAGCGATTCGGTATTACCGAATCGCTAATAGCTAGGAGGTATTTCAAGGGTGCCAGGGTGTCCAAAGGACACCCTGTTGCACCCCTGAAATGTGCATGTGTGCACATGTGGCGCACATACATGCCCTAAGGGCATGGATGTGTGCCACATGGCACATTTGAAACAGCAAAAAAGTGCTTTTTTAAAGGAAATCGCTACTTACCACCAACTTGAAGTTGGTGGTAATTAGCGATTCCTTAAGGCTCAAGTGCACTATTTTTAGTGCTACGTACATTGCATTTAAGGTATCGGTATTTCCAATTCCTTAAATGCAAGAGCAAAATAAGGAATCGCTATTTTGCGATTCCTTATTTTGCATGTAGGTATGAACTCACCTACATTGCACTCAGCCAAATACCGGTCGGTAACGCTGAAATTCTCCGAATTTCGGCGTTACCGACCGGTATTTCGCCACCTACATCTGGCCCTATATTTACAAAACGTTCCTCACTCTGAACTGCTTCTAGAGGCTGATTGTATTTACATTCTCTCCATGTTGACTGAAATGTTTCTTGTTTAATGCACGACACTGCAATACCTTCAATCTCAAATTACATCCACTGACAATGTTTAATTGTCAAGTCATTCTTAAAAGTCTCCCACACCAAAGAAACTCCATTGTGCTAGAATCTCCTTCTCTTCATCTCACATGTCTCTGATATTCAGTAACACTGGGTGGATGGTAAAGGTTTTGAGAAGCACACAAAGGGGCACATTTATCAAGGGTTTGTGCCAGCCTTGCGGCACGTAGTGTGACACAAGGCTGGCACAAGCAGTAAGTCATCTATAAACAAGCATTTGCAATGCATTAGGTCTCGCATTTGCGAGAGTTTGAGCTATTGGCATTGTAAATGACCATGCCTTTTATTTATGTGTTTTGAAAACCTGCAAGCGGTGTGTAAACACACACTTTGTACTTATAGTCGTTGCTTACGAGAAGCAAGGCTGGTAGTAAACTGCGCATCTTTTACTACCAGACTTGCTTCTTGTAAGCAAGGACTAAGTATAAATTGTGTGTTTCTGCACCGCATGCAGGTTTTCAAAACATATAAATAAAAATCATTGTCATTTACAATGCCAATAGCTCAAACTTTCGCAAATGCGAGACCTATTGCATTGCAAATGCTTGTTTAGCCTGTCTGTTCTCCCCGTTTTCCCCATTTTTTATGTTTTTTTCTTCCTATGTTTCCTTCCCTGTGCACCCCAGCCCACCGCCCTCGATCACACCATTCCATAACAGTGCAATTTTTAAGCATTTTGTCTGCAGACAGAAGAGGCCCATAAATAACACATTGGGGGACAGGGCTACAAGCCCATCACCCGGTGGCACCCTAGGCCCCTTCGGTGGGAGTTCCCTATGCAAGTGGGATAAACGTCTTTGATATCCTTGGAGACTTTAAACTCAGGCCAGAGGGCTTCTAGGAACAACCTAGCTTCGTATTTTTCATCCGTCATTTGAGGGGGGTTTGAAATGTGGACTCAGGGTGTCAACCATAGGCCCCCAGTGACATCTAATGCCATGCACTGGTGCCGTTTTGGCAACAAAATATGAATGTTTCTGTTGGACTTTGCCCTTTTTGCAGGGTCATCCCTAAACTTTTTGCCTTCCTCCTATATTTGTTCTGACCTGTTGTTGGCTGTTTTATGACTCTGGGCACTTCACCACTGCTAATCAGTGCTAAAGTGCATATGCTCTCCCTATTGCAAATTGATGTATGGATTAGTGACTCCATGATTGGATGTTTGGTTTACTTGTCAGTCCCTAGTACCATGCACTGAGTGTGCCCAGGGCTGGTAAATCCAATGCTGCTGGTGGGCTTGCAGCACTGGTTGTGCCACCCACAGAAGCAGCTTTTAAAGTGTGTCTCAGGCCTGCCATTGCAGAGCCTGTGTGCAGCCTAGGGCTGCCATGTCGACTTGGTGAGTGAACCCACTTACCAGTCCCTAAACCTTCTCTTTACTACATGTTGGTCACCCCTAAAGTATGCCCTAGGGCAGGGTGCATTGTAAGTATAAGGTAGGACATGCCCTGGTGTGTGTGGCATGTCCTAATAGTGAATTACAGCCATTTTCGTTTTTCACTATTGCAAGGCTACCTGTTCCCCATAGGTCAGAATGGGCAGTTTGATTATTACACCTTATAATCCTAACTGACCCAGGGAACATGGTAGAGAAACGAATTTAGTATGCCTGAACTCAGAATGATAAAATACATATTTTAGTGAAGTTGATTTTAACATTCTGTGTTTGAAAATACCACCTTTAGAAAGCAGGTATTTTCTTGCCTAACCTTCCAAGCCTGCCTCTGCTAGGTTGTGTATTCCTTGTCTGGAGTTTGAGTGACAGGGGCTGGGGGTGGCTCCAGCAGACAGGGTGAGTCAGCACAGGGCTGAATAGAGAGATCTGCATCCAGAGTGGAGGAAGGAGTTGCACCTGGGTCTGAATAGGGCTGTGCCTGCCTTCCACAATGCTGGCTCCACCTCCTGCTGGGCGGCTGAGCACCCTGCCCCACATTCTGAAAGGAAAGAAGGAGTCCTGTAAACAAAGTGCTCCAGGACTGACCAGAACTGGTTTTGGACTAGGCAAAGGCATCTCTGCCTTCAGAGAACAAAGAGAAAAGGTGTATAAAAAGGGGACCCAGACCCCTAGGAAATTAGATCACTTTTGGGAAACAAGAAGAAACCTTTGCTGAGGAGCGGAACCAAGAAGAAACTGAGGAGAAGACTATCCCTAAGCTAGAGGGATCTGCCTGCAGTGGTTGCCTGACTGCCAAAGAAAGGAGAAGGGAACTTTGTGTGTACTTTCATCAACTTGTGAAGGATCTCCAAGGGCTTGATTTCAGAGCTTGCCTCCTGCTGAAGTCTCAGGGACAACAGACTTCACCCACCAGCTCTCCTGTATTCCCTTGCGGGGAATTTGGACTGTCTGCCACACTTGCGTGTCGCTGGGAGCTGGAAGCGCGACTCACGAACGAGAAGCGTGTCGCCGAACTGCCGCTGCCGCTTCACAACACGAAGCGCCTCGCATCGCCGGAGAAGAAGATCGATGTCGCAGCAGACGCCGCCGCATCACCGTGAAGCGTATCGCAGAAGAATCGTTGAGTCATCGCAGGGCCACCGAAGCGCCTCGCATCGCCAGGGGAGAGGATCGACGTCGCAGCAGACGCCACCGCATCACTGGGAAGCGTGTCGCAGGGCCTGTCGCGGCTCATCGCCGGAGAAGAGGATCGACGTCGCAGCAGACGCCGCCGCATCACCGGGAAGCGGGTTGCATCAAGAAGAAAGCGCCATCTTTCTTTCTTTGCACCAGATCTTCAACGCATCACCGTCCTTGCGTGTAAGGGACTACCGCATCACCTTCCCTGCACCACTTTTTGTTGTATTGCGTTACGCATCTCAGGTACATTGAACGCAAAGTGTCGCATTTCCATTTTAAGAGACTCAACTAATTCTACCATCTTTAAAGTACAGTATTGTGGATTATTTTTGTCGTTTATGGTCTTGTGGTAAATCTATATAAAAGATACTTATTTTTATAATACAACCTGTGTGGTGTCCATTTGTAGTGTTGTCACTGCATTACTGTATGTGTTCACAAATGCTTTACACACTGCCTCTGAACTAAGCCTGTCTGCTCGTGCCAAGCTACCAAGGGGGTGAGCAGGGGTTATTTCAGGAGTGTACCCCCTTACCCTGACTAAGACACAAGGGTCCCTATTTGGTCAAAGGTACCTACCTCTGCCAACTAGAGACCCCCAGTTCTAACATTGGTGGTCAGCGGTGAGGATTCTGGACTTGCATTTGTGACTCATGTACAGTAATTGGTGAACACTACCTAGTGAGTGCAGACCAAAACGCAACCACATACTTTTGGTAGATATTCTTTTCTGGGACTTTCTATGTTTGCTAAAAACTGCCAAGTTTAATCACCATGGATACAGCAGCATCCATAGCATCTGTTGATTGTGATTGGGGGAGGAGAGTAACTTCCCCAGCAGGTAGCAGGGTTTCTGCCCAAGGTCTGTCCCCAGAGGAGAGGGAGTACAGAGAAAAGAGTAGGATGCATGAGATGGAGCTGACCAAGCTCAAGTTAAAGGGGCAGTTGGAATTTGAATTGCAATCTAGAAAGTTGACCCTAGAGGAAAAGAGGATGCGGTTTGAGCATGAGTTGAGAATGAGGGAGCTTGATTTAAGAGGCTGGAGGACATGAGTGTCTCAGCCCAGAAAAAAGAAATGTGTGTAGCTCAGGAAATGAGCTTTGCTGAGTTGGAGGGGGAGTCCAGCTCAGATGGTGGCAGCAAAATTATGTTATCTAGTGCTGAGGGAGTAGTACACACACCCAGAGATGTGGCGCCTGACTTGAAGGAGGGGGTCAACATACACCAGGAGGTTCAAGGACATGAGGTAGCTCCAGTAGTGCGCAGTGTCCCTGAGGAGAATTGGGAAACTGATGCAGGGGTTCATGGTCCTAGAGGTGGGAGGGACACTCTACTGACTCTAGATGAGAGGTGGAGGGAGGGAGGTTCCCCCATGGTTGAAGTCCTGATGTGTGAGTGTGGAGACCGCCCAGAAGAGTGTGGGTTGAGTGACAGAGACAGTCAGATACTGTCTTGCCAATCTCAGGAAAGTGGTGTGGAGTACGAGTCCGAGGCACTGGATGGTGAGGTGAAGGATAGTTTGGTTAACCCCTGTGGGGGGCTGTGTGATCCAATTGTGGGAGAGCATATTGTAAGTCCCTATTTTCCAGAGCTATGCCAACACCTGTTGGAGTGTGAGTTGTCTGACCCCAGGGAGCTCACAATGGAGGCAGACCTTTTGGTGGATTCCAGAGGGTCTGAAGAGGCATTGGGGAGTGACCCTAAGAGGAGTGGCGCAGGTGTCTTCCAACCCAGAGTGGTGGGAGAGGTTCAGTGTAGCCCAGCTAGGCCCCGTGGTAATGGGAGGGGTGTAGGGGCTCACGTCCTGTCTCTGAGGAGAAGGAGTGAGTGTGGGGCTGCGTGTCCCAAGGTGCCCGAAACCCAGTCTCAGAGCCTGGATGGTTCTTTAAGGGAACGCCAGGTAGGGAGCCTAGGCTGCCCTGATGGGCCGCCTGTTGAGGAGGATCTCCTAGTGTCTAGAGAACCTGGAGCGTCTGTAAATGGAGCTCCAGTGTTTCTGGTGTCTGGCAGTGCCACTCCTAAGTGGAGGGTGCAGAAGTCCAGAGTGAGGGGTGAGAGGGGGAGAGAGTCCCCAGTGGAAGAACCAGTGGGTGAGGGACCAGCCAGAAGGGCTGAGTCACCAGTGAATGACCATGGTGACACCTCTTCTGTCCTAGGGGATCTTCACGCACTGTCAGATGGACAGGGGTCGGGAGATCTGCGCCAGGCAGACTGTCACACAACACATGAGAGATGTGTTACCCTCTGGGGGGGCATGCGTGCTCCCCAGGAAGTCCTGGTGCGCCAGGCAGATTCTTACACAACTCTAGAGGAGTGTGTTTCCATTGGGGGGGGTTGGTGTACCCTCCCGGAAGTCCTGGGTTGCCAGGCACAGGTCCAGTCTATGGGTACCGACCCTGGGTTGGGAAGCCAGGTTCAGGTGTTGTCTGACCTGGAGGGTGGGACAACTGTAAACAGTGTCCTGACCGGTTTGTCTTCTGGGGGTACCGCTCCTCATGGGAGGGGGCAGTACTCTGGAAGGGGGTGCAGAGGGAGGGAGTCCTCGCCTCTGACCCCGGTTCAACTGGAGGGTTTAGTCCCTAGATTGGAGGACCAGGTTCAGGGTGTCCCCCCTGACTTGGACGCCCAGTTGCAGGATAGAACCCCTGAACTGGTGGGCGAATTGTGCAGGACACCTGCCACAGGTGCCCTGGCAATTCTGGAAGGGGGTACCGCTCCAGGTGGGAGGGTACAGAGCCCCAACAAGGAGGAGGAGGACCGGGTGTGGGAAAGCCCACCCCAGTCTCCAGTCCAGCCACCGGGTACAGGCCCGGGGCTGGTCGGTCAGTGTCAGGATGTCATACCTGACCTAACAGGAGGGAGAGTGGACAAAGGGTGCCAGCACCTGGGGTTACTGCCCCCCGCTCTCTGACGCCACAGAGGTTTGAGAGCCCTGAGAGGCATAAGGCCTGGGTCTCATCCCTGACCACTGTCAGTGGCCACTGTGGCTTGCTGTCTGTCTGTTGGAACACACCTGTGAGCAAGTTAAGGTTAGAGGCTGCACAGATGGTGTCCACAGGTGAGGAGAAGGGTTCCCCATGGGTTAGCTTGGTGGGCCCTGAGATTATGGACAGAGGGATCCAAATAGGTTCAGATTGGCGTAGAACTGGAACATGCCCCTGCTGTTGCGGGCCAGGGTCCATGTTCTATCGCCCAAACCAGAGAAGCCCATCAGGGTAGTGATTGGTCTCCCCTGCGTTTTGGCTGGAAGGGGGTTGTGTTGGACTTGGCCCTTTTTGCAGGGTCATCCCTAAACTTTTTGCCTTCTTCCTATATTTTTTCTGACCTGTTGTTGGCTGTTTTATGACTCTGGGCACTTCACCACTGCTAATCAGTGCTAAAGTGCATATGCTCTCCCTATTGCAAATTGTTGTATGGATTAGTGACTCCATGATTGGATGATTGGTTTACTTGTCAGTCCCTAGTACCGTGCACTGAGTGTGCCCAGGGCTGGTAAATCCAATGCTGCTGGTGGGCTTGCAGCACTGGTTGTGCCACCCACAGAAGCAGCTTGTAAAGTGTGTCTCAGGCCTGCCATTGCAGAGCCTGTGTGCAGCCTAGGGCTGCCATGTCGACATGGTGAGTGCACCCACTTACCAGTCCCTAAACCTTCCCTTTACTACATGTTGGTCACCCCTAAAGTAGGCCCTAGGGCAGGGTGCATTGTAAGTATAAGGTAGGACATGCCCTGGTGTGTGTGGCATGTCCTAATAGTGAATTACAGCCATTTTCGTTTTTCACTATTGCAAGGCTACCTGTTCCGCATAGGCCAGAATTGGCAGTTTGATTATTACACCTTATAATCCTAACTGACCCAGGGAACATGGTAGAGAAAAGAATTTAGTATGCCTGAACTCAGATTGATAAAATACATATTTTAGTGAAGTTGATTTTAACATTCTGTGTTTGAAAATACCACCTTTAGAAAGTAGGTATTTTCTTGCCTAACCTTCCAAGCCTGCCTCTGCTAGGTTGTGTATTCCTTGTCTGGAGTTTGAGTGACAGGGGCTGGGGGTGGCTCCAGCAGACAGGGTGAGTCAGCACAGGGCTGAATAGAGAGATCTGCATCCAGAGTGGAGGGAGGAGTTGCACCTGGGTCTGATTAGGGCTGTGCCTGCCTTCCACAATGCTGGCTCCACCTCCTGCTGGGCGGCTGAGCACCCTGCCCCACATTCTGAAAGGAAAGAAGGAGTCCTGTAAACAAAGTGCTCCAGGACTGACCAGAACTGGTTTTGGACTAGGCAAAGGCCTTTCTGCCTTCAGAGAACAAAGAGAAATGGTGTATAAAAAGGGGACCCAGACCCCTAGGAAATTAGATCACTTTTGGGAAACAAGAAGAAACCTTTGCTGAGGAGCGGAACCAAGAAGAAACTGAGGAGAAGACTATCCCTAAGCTAGAGGGATCTGCCTGCAGTGGTTGCCTGACTGCCAAAGAAAGGAGAAGGGAACTTTGTGTGTACTTTCATCAACTTGTGAAGGATCTCCAAGGGCTTGATTTCAGAGCTTGCCTCCTGCTGAAGTCTCAGGGACAACAGACTTCACCCACCAGCTCTCCTGTATTCCCTTGCGGGGAATTTGGACCTTCTGACACACTTGCGTGTCGCTGGGAGCTGGAAGCGCGACTCACGAACGAGAAGCGTGTCACCGAACTGCCGCTTCACAACACGAAGCGCCTCGCATCGCCGGAGAAAAAGATCGACGTTGCAGCAGACGCCGCCGCATCACCGGGAAGCGTGTCGCAGAAGAATCGTTGAGTCATCGCAGGGCCACCGAAGCGCCTCGCATCGCCAGGGGAGAGGATCGACGTCGCAGCAGACGCCGCCGCATCACTGGGAAGTGTGTCGCAGGGCCTGTCGCGGCTCATCACCGGAGAAGAGGATCGACGTTGCAGCAGACGCCGCCGCATCACCGGGAAGAGTGTCGCAGGGCCTGTCGCGGCTCGCATCATTGTGGAAGCAACTCGCATCGCCAGGGGAGAGGATCGACATCGCAGCAGATGCCGCCGCATCACTGGGAAGCCTGTCGCAGGGCAGGTCGCGGCTCGCATCATGGGAAGCACCCTGCATCGCCGGAGAAGAGGATCGACGTCGCAGCAGATGCCGCCGCATCACCGGGAAGCGGGTCGCATCAAGAAGAAAGCGCCATCTTTGTTTCTTTGCACCAGATCTTCAACGCATCACCGTCCTTGCGTGTAAGGGACTACCGCATCACCTTCCCTGCACCACTTTTTGTTGTATTGCGTTACGCATCTCAGGTACATTGAACGCAAAGTGTCGCATTTCCATTTTAAGAGACTCAAGCTAATTCTACCATCTTTAAAGTACAGTATTGTGGATTATTTTTGTCGTTTATGGTCTTGTGGTAAATCTATATAAAAGATACTTATTTTTATAATACAACCTGTGTGGTGTCCATTTGTAGTGTTGTCACTGGATTACTGTATGTGTTCACAAATGCTTTACACACTGCCTCTGAACTAAGCCTGTCTGCTCGTGCCAAGCTACCAAGGGGGTGAGCAGGGGTTATTTCAGGAGTGTACCCCCTTACCCTGACTAAGACGCAAGGGTCCCTATTTAGTCAAAGGTACCTACCTCTGCCAACTAGAGACCCCCAGTTCTAACAGTTTCCGCCCAGAATACCTCGCCATGTGTCTGGTGAGAGCCCTGCTGGGTAAACTTCCCTGATTACCCCTTCCCAGGGCACAAGGAACCCCCCTCTGTTTCATAAAACTCTCTTGTAACTTTGATGTCACCAGACACGCAAACAGACATCACTTCCGGCAGCCCCTGTAACCATCTCTCAAGGACCCTGTGATAGAGCTTTCAGTTTCTTGTTTTACTCCTACATGAATGCAGACTTACTTTATTTAAGTATGTGTTGTCTTTTGAAGCGCTAACCACACCTGGGCAGGTTTCATAGCGCTGTACTGAGGAATGGTGTGAGAACAGGCAAAGTGAAGCATGCGTTGAGTGGCAACATCATAAAACAGGGAGCTGTGCGGCCAGGTGTGAAAGGGGCATGCAGTGCACTGAATGCATGCCCAGGTGATCAGGGGTGTGTGAGTGTGCAGTGGGAGACAGCGAGTTCAGCATCGCCATGCATGGACATATAGCAGGAGAGCAGGCCAGCAGCCAGTTAGCAACAGAAGGAAGAGAGGGCCGGATATTAGGGTTAAGTGACTGGAGTGGAGGAGGCTTTCAGCAGGGGCTGCGGGGCTGGGGCGGAGAGAGCAGAGCAACAGCGGAGACGAACAGCAGCCAGTTAGCAACAGAAGGAAGAGAGGGCCGGATATTAGGGTTAAGTGACTGGAGTGGAGGAAGCTTTCAGCAGGGGCTGTGGGGCTGGGGCGGAGAGAGCAGAGCAACAGCGGAGACGAACAGCAGCCAGTTAGCAACAGAAGAAAGAGAGGGCCGGATATTAGGCTTTCAGCAGGGGCTGCGGGGCTGGGGCGGAGAGAGCAGAGCAACAGCGGAGACGAACAGCAGCCAGTTAGCAACAGAAGGAAGAGAGGGTCGGATATTAGGGTTAAGTGACTGGAGTAGAGGAGGCTTTCAGCAGGGGCTGCGGGGCTGGGGCAGAGAGAGCAGAGCAACAGCGGAGACGAACAGCAGCCAGTTAGCAACAGAAGGAAGAGAGGGCCGGTTATTAGGGTTAAGTGACTGGAGTGGAGGAGGCTTTCAGCAGGGGCTGCGGGGCTGGGGCGGAGAGAGCAGAGCAACAGCGGAGACGAACAGCAGCCAGTTAGCAACAGAAGGAAGAGAGGGCCGGATATTAGGGTTAAGTGACTGGAGTGGAGGAGGCTTTCAGCAGGTGCTGCGGGGCTGGGGCGGAGAGAGCAGAGCAACAGCGGAGACGAACAGCAGCCAGTTAGCAACAGAAGGAAGAGAGGGCCAGATATTAGGGTTAAGTGACTGGAGTGGAGTGGAGGAGGCTTTCAGCAGGGGCAGCAGGGCTGGGGCTGAGACAGCAGAACAGCACAAGGGACTGAACTAGGGACAGCGCGGAAAATATGCCAAGTCGTAGGTTAGATTCATTTTAAGTTTAGAAAGAGCACGTGCAACCTGTTCACCCCTGACAAAGAACTGGTGCAATTTACGGCAAAAAAATAAACAAACTGGAGGGTCACTGGTGAACTAAAACATAAAAATATAAACAATACTAGTGCTAGCTGGGGGTGTCCGGGAGGGGGGGGTGGTGGGGGCGTGTACTGATCGCCAAACGACAGGGAAGCTATCTGCGCCCCCATGAAAGGGGGGCTGCCAAGAAGCAAAGGCGGGGCCCTGCAGACTCCCCTGGCAGGTCTGACCTCCCCCAGAGAGCTGGTTTAGTTGATCATCGTCACAAGCCCTACTGAGGGCCCATCCGTGGACCCCAACTGGCGAGGGTCTCTAAACCTTCTATTTGTATAAAATCCAAGAAAGGGGGGGGGGCGGTGCCCACAGCGGAGAGCCTAGACCTTTCCTTCTCAGCGCTGCCGTACCACAATTTAATCTAGAGAATATCCTATCCGCTGATTCCCTGAAGCAGAAATATATTAACTCTGCAGGAAACAGGTGCCAATGCTTGTTTACGTCCTATTCACTTTCTTACTATTCATTACACGATAAAAACTAATCCCGTACAAAGTACCTTCAAGTTCAGTCCGGCGCGTTGCGGCCTTTGGTGTTAATATAAACAAGCCCTCGAGCTTCCGGAGGCCTTTGGTTGTTACACGCAGTTTTGCAAAATAAAGCTGTAAAACATTTTTGTGACGAACGGTTCGCCGCTGCTTCTAAAAGCGAACAACATACAATAAACGCCATATAGTGTCAAAAGATTACGTACCGTAAAATGCAGCTTTGCTGCTACTGTCCCGTAAAGTATGTGGATAAAATAGTACTGAAGCAATATATACATTGAAGCACGTAACGCCGTGCAAAATCTCCAGTCCCGGTGGGCGAGCCAATAAGGAGACAGGGAGGGAACAAACAAGCCTCACTTGCAATGAAAAGTGAGCGTTTATAACGCGCGCCAATCAAAAGTATGGGTGGAGCTTCCACCCCACTTCCGAAGGCAACCCGACAACAATAGATCTCGCAGAGCGAGCAGGGCATGCGCTGCAACGCTAGGCGAGACCTATAAAACGACGTATCTACTGAAATGCGTTGTTTTTTAAGTATTGCGTGGGGAAAAAGCTGCACCAATTCCTGCTGCATCACACAGGAAATAATATATGCAACATAGGCTTTCCTTCAAAAAATCCAACGCAATCATAACACAGAGGTATTTATAAGTGTACCCCTGTGTCACTCATTGTGTACAATCGCCACGCAAAGCAAGAAATTCACCAGAATTGCTTCATATTAACAACTCAGGCATAGGAAATGACACAGTGCCTGTAATATAAATTCCCCACCATCACCGAAGATTTTGGCAAGCTCAACTATGCCATGGAAATTGTTATATTGCAACTGGGAGTAGCTTGGAGACATCAACGTAGACAGAGAAGGAGGGAGGAACACATTTTCTGCCAATGCATATCCCTCATTGACCTCAGGGAGGAGGAGGTCACACAGTTTTACAGATTGAAGAGGGAGTCAATTATGAAATTGCTGGAGAAGATAGGGCGTCTCCAGAAAGCAACTACAAGGATCCATGCAATTTCAGCACATGTTAAATTGATGGCTGTGCTACACATGTTGGCATCAGGATCCTTCCAAAGCACAGTGGCCAGATTTGCAGGCATCTCACAGGGAGCATTTTCTTCTTTTCTCTCATCTGTGTTGGATGCCATCATAAAACGCACACCCCAGTACCTTCTCTTCCCAAAAACTACCCAACAACAACAGGATACCAAGCAATGCTTCTACTCCATTGATGGATTCCCTAACGTGCTTGGTGCCATTGATTGCACACATGTGCAATTTGTGCCCCCTGCAACCATTCCATCAATGTGCAGGCAATAGTGGACAATCAGGGAACATTCATGAATGTTCTGGAAAAATTCCCAGGAAGTGCACATGATGTGTACATCTCCCACCACAGTACCAACAATGTGCGGTTTCAAAATGGCAGATATGGGAATGGCCTACTCATCCGTAAGTACAGCGCAAAGAAACTTAATACTAACAACGAAGTCGTAATGTATGACAGGATAGCTACCGCTGTCTTTGTGTCTGGATCATTCGTCATGTGCACATAGTACGAAGGATTCACTCCAACGTGTTGTCAAGATATCCCATTGTGTCATTCCATCACTAATCCTGTAATGGAAGTAGGGAAAATCCCACAGAGTGAAGTATTGTGTCATATCACACTGTGTCTGTGGACACAACCACATTTTAGGCAATGTAAAACAAAATCAAACCACAAATCATGTGGTCCACAATGAAGTTTTATATGCGTACAAAAGGGTACATATTTGCTAAGTATGATACGTGTGTATGGGCAATGGTGTTTCAAGTGTGGATCATTAGTTAGAGGTCCACCAAAATGACGGTTGTGGAATAAATCATGTGTCCCTAAGCAAATATGTCACACATGAGAGCTAATCTGTAGGCTGACCAAAGTATCAAGGGCACAGATGGAATAACAACTCCTAAATTCCATGTATGACATGTACTGAAAGTGCAGCATCAAACCTTGTGTAAATGTCAACTCTAGGTACATATGTGTTACCAAAAGTAGAAAGCGCACCTATTTTTCAGTCATTCCAACATTCTAGGTCCAAATATACACATAGATAATAAGCCACATTGACAGGCCTCATCAATGTGATAGATGATCAATTTAGTGCCTCAAGTTTCCTATATTTTCTGCATCTCAGTCCATCAATGTCAAACTGACACAGTCATCAAATAGGCTGTGAAAGATGCCATACACTAGGAAATAACCTCGGTGAAATGCAACCAAGGTAAGGTATCACATTATACGTATGATCTAAAGCTGAACCCTCTCATGCTAAATTAATTATGTCTGAATCAAGGCATGTAAGTACAGAATCATCGACAAGGCAAAATAACATATAAACATGTAAATACAGAAAGTGTGGTATACAGGTCTGTAATATAAAGTAACAATATCTACATCATGTTGTCCCATATGAAAAAGGCCTGCATTGCCATACCTATGTGTCAATCTACGTTCAGCAAGACAAATTGCCAGACACAAAGTATTAGCTGATGTATTAAAAAATAAATTGAAATATCCATGTCACATGTTGAAAATTGGTGACACATACTAAACAAATAGCCATGCTAAAATAAGTAAACAAATAAAAGGCTGTGGAAATGTCATGTAGGCAAGCAAGAACATCATAGGTGATAAAAGGACACATGTATGTGTGAGTTTCAAACATCTTGGCTTTGTCACTACCTTTTTAGGGCAAATGTATGCAAGATAATCCAATCATAAGTTTGATACTTTCCATACATATTGAGTGCAAATCTCATATAGCTGTTAACAACATTCTAAAGTACTTATCATAGTAATTTACTGTCTGACATGAACATCGCATATCCTTGAACAGTGGGGGAAAAACTATCGTATGGATTGTAGAAAAAAAAACTGCACAGTACATCTTATTTATTTTTTTATTTTATTTATTTGAGTTTTATATAGCGCTGGCTAGACCCGGAGGTATCAGAGCGCTTTACATGAGGATCGTTACATTACAAGTTACAAATTACATCCGTTACAAGAGCATAGTAAAAACATAGGAAAAAGAACAATGTTATTGTAGTTCGTAGGAGGGAGGGGGCGGAAGGAGACAAAGTGGGGAGACGAGGAGAACTATGCCTAATGTCCGGCTGGGTAGGTGACGGCCGAGGGGGAAGACCAGGGCCAATCTCCTCCATAGCTGTCTAGCAGCTCCACCGGGCATCAGCCATGTTGTTCACGTATCCGCAGTCGGGAATAACAAGAATAACAGATTTGCTTGGTTACATTAGTTACTGTTGCATAATCAAACATAGGAGGTCAAGACCTCAGTAGAGGAAGGAGGGAAAAAAGGGAGGGGAGAAAAGACAGGGGGCATGGGAGCAGATCAGTTCAGTTATACCGGCAATGGAAGGAACGTGTCTCAAGGGGGCCCAAAAGTTAGAGCAAGAGGGTCCAAAACCCAAGTGGGGCCACATAGAAACTCGGTCCATTGCCAATAGTAAACACCATGCAGGGTCATCTCAGCATCAAATTTGAAATTGTTTGAGAGTGGGACCCAGGGGGGAGATCTTTAAGATGTAGAGGCCAGGCGACATACTTTAGGGTGAAGGGGGTAGAGGACTGCGTCTTATGAGTCTTGCGGCAGCTTCAGTTCAGATCATGGGTGATCCCATCACTCATCACATACTCTGAGATCCAAAACACAGGCGCCATCCTAAGGTCAGGATCAGCACCCAAGAGAAACGCAGTTTCAGGAGAGAACGGCCCAGCAGTAGTTCAATCCCTAACAAACAGGCACCACCGCTGAAACGCTCGCCCAGGACCATAGGATTCCGACGCGCAGACCAACAGGGGAAGGAGAAAGCGATCCCCGTACATTTCGAATGGACGCCATCTTAGGGTCAGGCCTTACAAGCAAAGCTCGCCGGAATGAAGAAGATACTGTATATCATATATATAGTTCATACCCTACAAAAACAGGCACCACAGCTGAGACAGTTGCCCAGGCCCATAGGATTTCAGCACGTAGAACAGTAAGGGAAGGAGAAGCGCTCCCCGCACTTCACAAAAGGACGCCATCTTAGGGTCAGGTCATACAAGCAGTGCTCACCGGAGCAAAGATCATACTGTATAACAGCGGCGGAAAATTGTACCTTAGGGAAGAGAAGTGAGGACGCCATGAACATCCGGCAACGGGCATTCGGAATGGAAATTAGGCCCCTATCTGTTTCGACGGCGATGCAGCCTGCACTGTTGTTGTTCGTCAGACATTTAAGTCCATCGCGTTTTTGAGCAGTCGCCATTTTAGGGTCAGGCTGAGTTGAAAACTGGAGCGAGCCTCTGAAACATACAGGGCTCAGAGAAACCAAAATAGCAGAGTGCCTTGTATGGTGCATGCCCCGTTGAGTCCCGCGTTGAACTCCGGTCGAGATCCGCGCTCCAGGAGGGAAACCAGAGCCTCGGTCCGCAGCAAGCTCCGCCGAAGAGCACTCCGCCATCTTGTGCTCAGTGAGAGCTCCTCCGACTCAGGCAATTCAAGGATGTTCCACTCGACCACAGATCCGCACAACCGATGCCAAACGGCTCTGGAGAATGTTAAAAAGTGACTCTATGCATTGCACTCGTTACAATTCATTAAACAATTGTTTTGCCTACACCTACTACACTAATGTAAACAGAGAAAACGGAAACTTTTACCTTTATTATTATACCTGGTACGCTACTATTAATAAATGCAAACCACACTTAAATTTTGGAGATCCTTTTGAAGACATCATCCCAGCATAATGTCTAAAATGCTGATGATCCACATAGGCGAAATACAATACATAATTTCTTTTTTACCAGAAGTAGTATGTAGAAGTTTGGTTCAAGAAACAAAAGGTGACAATTTTGTTGTTTGAAAAGCAGTTTTGATTTCAATTTGATGTTCCTGTGATTGCATTGTGTCCATCCAGTTTCAATTTTTTTTTTTAAGCTTTATTGAATTAATGACATTTACGAAACATAAGCCATCAACTTAACAAATTGAGTATAAATTAACAAAGGGGTAAAGATAGGCAATAAAACAGAGCAGAAAGCTATTTTCATTTTAAAGATATCATAGGGAAAAGGGAGATGGAAAAGGGATAACAGAATATACTCTACAACTGAAGATCAAGTATCAATACAAACTCTTAGATAATAAAGAAGCAATTAAAATACCTACAAAAGAAATATTACAATAATGAATATTAATGAAGAGAGGAAGGCAAAGAAATAGCAGATTCAAGGAGGTTGGAAATTTTCAGAACGATTCCGAGAAACATGAGTGATTGAAACTTTACTCAAAAAGTAGTTAATGGTAACCAAAATAGGTCTCTATTTACAAGTGGTTTACAAGAGGAGGCAAAAGCTATTTCCAATCTGTGGTAATGGCAGACAGTATTCCACCAAGGCTTGACTGAGAGTTTAGTTGAACATTTCCAAGTCTGTGTAATTTGCAGAAAAGCTAAAGCCAGCATCAGGTCAAACAACCCTTTTTCATGACGCAATAACCCCAGTGACTCTGATAAACTTCCTGTAAAAAGATGAACATTCAATACAGTAATATGTAAGTTAATAATAATTGAAATAAGAGGCCATATGTGTACCCAAAAGGAAGCTACTGGGGGGCAGGAAAACAGGAGATGCATCAAATCAGCCAAAGGACAAGTCTTATTATTAGTGTGTGTAAAGTTAGCTATGGAGATACGAGTAAAAAACAGTCTGTGGTATAGAAAAAACAAAGATAGAGTGGTGGATGCAGATCTAGAAATTTTTAACGATCTAGCCCAAATCTTGTTCCAGAAATCAATGCTCCAATCACAACCCAAATCCGCCTCTCAAGTAAGTTTTATAGCTTAGATTTATTGCGCTCAGGATCCATGGAGTAAAAGAATTTAGAGATCAAGGAGGTCTTTGGAAGTATAAAAAATGTCTAGAATTACTTCCATAAGTATCGAAAATTTGTGCCAAAACGAGCTGGGACAATTAAAAGTAGCCTGGAATTGGGGAAAAGAACAGGGAGTCATGCCATCAAACAGATCCTGGACCCAAACAATACCCTTAAGACTCCAGTAACTCCAGTACAGAGGTCTATTGTTAATAGTGATAAGACGATTATACCAGAGAGGAGAGTGCAGAAAGGAATTCCTAGAAATTATCCTTGGCTGACAATGAGGCTTAACAATGAGCAAGTATGTTTAAACAATGGAAGAGATGTGAGATTGGTCTTTGCAGTAAAGGCAAGGATTTCCTTTATAGAAAAAGGAGCAAGTAAGTAACGTTCAAAAGTAACCCATAAAGGAGTGAAAGGAGAAACGTCATTAAGAAGCCAATGAGAAGTTTGTTTAAAACAAAAGGCTTTGTGATAAATCCGAAAATCCAGAAAATTCACTCCTCTGTTAGATTTTCACTTTCTAAGATGTGACAAGGAAATTCTAGATTTCTTGATATTCCATAAAAAGTTGGAGAGAAGACAATCAATTTTTTTTAAGTAAATGGAAGGAATATGTATTGGGATAATTGAAAAAATATTTAACATAATGGGCGTAATCACCATCTTAATAGAATCAAGGCGTCCCCACCAAGAAAGAAAAAGAGGGTTCCAGGAGGAAAGAAGTTTGGAGATACGATCAAGACCCTCCTTCATATTTATTTTGACCGAATCCAATATGGAATTAGTAAACTATATGTCTAAGTATTTGATTCTAGAACTATTCCATCAAAATCCAGTCGAGTCAAAATGTTGCTTGAGGCAAAATTTGGTGATGGGAAGAATTTCCGTCTTGTCAGAGTTAATTTTATAACCTGAAATTTCTGAAAAATATGAGATTTTTTGTAATAAAGGGGGGATAGACGATACCGGGTTTGATATAAAAAGTAAAATATCATCCGCATAGGCAGATATCTTCAAATGATGATCACCATAAAAAAAACCCAGAGATAGAAGTATTATGGCGGGTATGCGATAGAAAGGGTTCAAGAGATAAGATAAATAAAGGAGGAGGGAGGGGGCAACTCTGCCGACACCACGCTGCAGTGAAAAAAGTTGGGAAATAAGTCCATTAACTATGATAGAAGCTCTAGGTGGCGTGTAAAGCAAATAAAAAAGGGAAATTAATTTAGGACGAAAGCCATGCCACTGAAGAGCTTTAAATAAAAAAGACCAATCTGCCTGTCAGAGGTCGTGGTTACTCACTGTGCCGACACTCCCAGGAGCAGAACGATGAGATTTTCCTAATTCCACCACTGGTTTTCCCACAGCCACCAACTTAAGAGTTAACTAGTGGCCGTGCGAACCCCGCCGGGGGAAAGCGGAATGGGACAGAGAAGAGACTGCTTGACCCTCTGGCTCTTCCACTCTACTTCTTTCTTTCTTCTGTACTCCGCTTATTCCTTTCTTACTCTCTCTCTATCTTCAAGTATGAGTGGAAAACACTGTAACAGATAAGCACACCATTACTAATTTCCTTCAATTCCTTCTCTTCTCTTCTCTTCTCTTCTCTACCCTCTCTCTCTTGCTCTCCTTACCCAGAGTGCCTAAGACTTTTGATTCTCTTCTATTCTTCTATGTAAGTATTTTATTCTTTTGTATCCTGCATAGCAAACAACATTTTAGTACCCTTTAACTCTGTGAATGTATTTATTCTTTTACACTTATTCGTTCATTCACTCTCTGCCTTACTTTCTTATCTTCAGAACTCTTCTTTACTTCTCCCTTAGGAATCTTCTGGAGCCTCCGCCGTCAACCAGGCGACGAAAGACATCAAGAACTGAAGTGCTCAAAAGGTAATAATTGAATCTTCTCTTTATTCTCTTTTTCCTATTTAATCTAAATTAGTATTTTTCCCTAGTACTAATAACCTAACTAACTAACCGATGCACCGAAGTGCTCTAACCTGCGCCTAAGCCTGGCACAAAACTACACTACATCTGTCTAACTAGACTTCAGAAGAAAAACGTGACTAATTCCTGAAAATCCGTTGGTGAAGTGCGCGGTTCTAAAATCAACCGGCGCACTTCACAGCTGGTTCAGACCTCGCGCCCGTGTCCAGGAGCGCAGAACTAGACCGGCAACTTCCACCGCGGTTCTCCCTGTTGGGAGTACTGGGGAGTATGCCCGGTTCAGCGCTATTATCACCCGCGACCTTTTGCGAGCGGGTGATCTTTGAAATGCCGATTGATAGGTAAAAACTGCGGGACATTGGAGTGTTCTGATTCTTCTTCCCTGAGCCCTGACAGTACCCCCTCGCAAGGTTAAGCCTCCGGGCTGAGGTTTGAGAGGATTCTGCGAGTGAAAAATCTTGATTAATCGGGGAGCATGAACATCTGATTGTTCCACCCACGACCTATCCTCTGGGCCAAATCCCTTCCAGTCTACAAGACAGAAGATTTTACCTCGAATGGACTTTGAATCTAGGATTCTTTTAACTTCAAATTCTTCTTGTCCTTCCCCTAAGATAGGTTCTCTATTTCTCAATTCTTTCAAATGGGGTGAGACCTTTTTAAGGAGGGAAACATGAAACACAGGGTGTATTTTTAACTGTGGTGGTAGTTTTAGTTTGAAAGTCACTGGATTCACTACTTGTTCCACAGGAAATGGACCTATAAATCGGGGTTGAAACTTTCGATTTCCTTTAAGTTTTAGGTTTCTTGTACTTAACCAAACCCTGTCCCCTGTACTCAGATCTGGTTCTGGTCTTCTTTTTTTTATCTGCACTTTGCTTGTAACGTTCCTTAGCTTTCATTAAGTTCTTAGTGGCAGACTCGTGTACCTTGCTAAGATGCTGTACAAAGTTTTGTGCCGCAGGCACTGACACTTCTTGAGAGGAACCCACAGAATTTGGATGCCTTCCGTAATTCAAGGTGAAAGGGGAAAAACCAGTAGAGGCATTCCCTGCATTATTATGCGCAAACTCTGCGGTCCAAAGAAGATCAGGCCAATCTCCCTCTTGATCCAAAAGAAACAGTCTGAGATACTTTTCCAGCTCTTGATTGGCCCTCTCCGTTTGACCATCTGTTCGTGGATGAAAACTCGTTGAATAACGTGTCTCAATTCCTAAACCCTTAGTGTAAGTCTTCCAAAAATGGGATAGAAATTGAGACCAACGATCTGTGATCAAAACCTTTGGAATGCCATGTATCTTAATCACACTTTGATTGAATTGTGTGGCTATTTGTTTTGCAGATGACTTCCCTTTCAGGGCAACAAAATGCGCCATTTTTGAGAAGGCGTCTACCATGACTAATACTGAACTGAATCCCTGACTAGAAGGCAATTCAACAATCAAATCCATCGTCACAGTGTGCCAAGGATATGGGGGGGTAGGCAAAGGTCTCAATAAACCCTAAGGAGCCCGCTTATCTGTCTTCCCCATTGCACAAATATCGCAGCCTTCCACATGAACTCGAACGTCTTTGGACAACCCTGGCCAGCAAAACAGTCTCTTCAACAACTCCTCCGTTCGATGGATTCCAGGGTGACCAGCCATAGGACTGTCATGACTGTCGATCAACGCTTGTTGTTGAAGTTCTTTGATTGGTAAATACAAGGCCTTGGAATGAAACGGTAATCCATCGACAATTTCTCGAGTTGAGTCCTTTTCTGCCCAACTCCACATTTCTTCAGAAGTTAAGGCTTCTTTGACCTTGTCTACGAGAGTTTTCTCACTAGTGGCTCCAACGATCTTAGTTTCAGGAATTATCTTTTGATCACAAATGGGACTCTTCTTTCCATCTGTGTCAATGCGAGACAAGGCATCAGCCTTTCCATTATTCCTTCCTGGCCGATAAGTTATTACAAAGTCATAATCGGCGAAATACAGGGACCACCTAAGTTGACGCGGTGTGAGCGTTCTGGCAGACTTCAGAAACTGAAGATTCCGGTGGTCGGTGAATACAGTCACCACATGTTTTGCTCCGAGAAGGTAATGTCGCCATTCTTGGAAGGCATCTTTGATAGCGAGGAGTTCTTTATCTGAAATAGTATAATTAATTTCAGCTGGTTGCCGTTTTCTAGAGTAATATGCCACCGGATGCAACTGTCCTGTCTCTTTGTGTCTCTGTGAAAGTACCCCTCCGATGGCCTGTTCAGAAGCATCAGTCTCCAGGTAAAACGGTTGAGTAGGATCCGCATGCAGCAGAATTGGCGCAGAGGTAAAACTCTTCTTTAAGAACTGGAAAGCATCTTCAGCCTCAGCAGACCATTGAAAAGGTACTCCTTTCCGTAGCAACTTAGTAATTGGAGCTACCTTCAGGGAAAAATCTCGAATGAATCTGCGATAGAAATTTGCAAACCCGATAAAGCTCTGTATTTCTTTCACAGAGGTTGGAGGAGGCCAATTTAAGACCGCCTCAATCTTTTTAACATCCATGGTAAGACCTTCTGGAGCAATCACAAATCCCAAGAAATCCACAGATTTCACTCCAAAAGCGCATTTTTCAAGTTTTACGTAAAGCTCATTTTCCTTCAGGCAATGCAAAACTCTTTTGACCTGTTGCTGATGTTCTTCTTCAGATGAGGAATAAATCAAAATGTCGTCGATGTAAACGATCGCGCATGGATCAATGAACTCTTTCAGGACATCATTAATGAAGTACTGGAAAGCTGCAGGAGCGTTGCTCAAACCGTATGGCATCACTTGGTACTCATATAATCCATACTTTGTTCTGAATGCTGTTTTCCATTCGTCTCCACTTCTCACTTGAATTAAATGGTACGCCCCCTGTAAATCTAACTTCGTGAAGATTTTGGCATCTTTTAGTTGATCTAGAAAAACTGAAATCAGGGGAAGAGGATAATGATTCTTTATTGTAATCTTGTTCAAGGCACGATAATCTATACACATTCTCAGATCTCCGTCACGTTTCGGAACGAAAAATAACGGTGAAGAAACTGGGGACTGTGATGGTTGTATGAACCCGTTTTCCAAATATTTCTGAATGTAATCCTTAAGATGACGGTTTTCAGCTTCAGTAAGCGCATAAATTCGACTACAAGGAAGGTTAGATCCAGGTTCCAAGTTGATTTTGCAGTCATATGACCGATGTGGGGGCAACTTCTTCGATTCTGATTCACTAAAAACTTCAGCAAACTCTTGGTATTCTTCCGGTAGACTCACCGTTTTCACCGCACACACCATCATCTTTTGTTCCATCTTGCTCTTTCCGCTTTTCTCCGAAGCAATTCTCTAAACAGTAACTTGAGTTAAAATTCATGGTTCGATCACTCCAGTTAATTGTTGGGTTGTGTTCAGTTAACCAAGGCAAACCCAGGATGATTCCAAACTGCGGGGCATCAATCAAGTTGAATTGAATCTCTTCCTTATGACCTTCGACAGAGACGAGCTCCACAACTTCCGTATGACTGGTTATTGGACCGGAAGACAAATTTGTACCGTCAACAGCCCTAACAGCCTCGCTTCTTTTTTTTGGTAAAGCCTTCAGACCAATTTTAGAGTCATATTTGAGGTCGCAAAAGTTCCCCGTAGCACCGGAGTCCAGCATCACGGCCACTCCTGAAAGAACTCGATCTCGGAATCTTAGGGTCATCGTCAGAATGAGGTGTGGAGCGGAAGATTGTAGAGTATTGGCCACTTGATGAGAAATTGGAGTTGTATCCTTGTTAGCAACCACCAGCCCAACTCCTTCTACTGATGGTGCAGAGAGTTTTCCTTCTTGAAAGTCTTTGGCTTCTTGGGACATTCCTTTACAAAATGTCCACTGATTCCACAATAAAGGCATAGATTATTCTGTCGACGCTTTTCTTTCTCTTCTTTGGAAAGGGGGCCTCTAATAGTTCCAATTTGCATAGGTTCGACTCCATGTTCTTTATCACCAGATTTAACAACATCTGCTCTAACCCGGTTAAAGCGTGGTACACTGGGCCGAAATTCGCGTAGTCTTTCACCCCTTCTTTCAGTTTGTCGTTAGTCTATCTCTAGAACGAGATCAATTAATGCTGAAACTTTTGTAGGGCGATTTGGGATCTGTGACAAAGCATCCTTTAAGTCATCTTTCAAACCCCGATAGAACAAGGCTGCCCTTTAGGCCTCCGGCCATTCCGTTTCCTCAACTAGTTTGTTAAATTGGGCCAGGTAAGTGACTAGCTCTTGATTCCCTTGCCTCAACTCCAGTAGTTCATTATCTGTAGCCTGTGCCACCTTCCGACGGTCAAAAATTCGCAGAAACTCTTTCTTGAATTCTTCGAAGTTATATAAAATTGGTGAGTCTTGGGTGACCAGGGGCATAGACCACGAAGCTGCGTCTCCATTGAGATACGACAAGATGAAAGCTATTCGAGATTGTGCATCCGGGAAGACAGTGGGCCGACACATGAAATGCAACGAGCACTGAGTTAAGAAAATTTGGGCCTTTTGGGGATCTCCACCGAAGCGCTCTGGCGGAGCCAAAGGAATTACTGGTGCTAAAGAATGAATCACCTGCGTGGTGGACCCCCCACTGGTCGCTGAGCTCTGATTAAACATACTTGTCCCCGAAGGAGAGGAGTGAAACCTATTCCCTGACTCCTCGCCCTTCAACTGGTCTGCCATTTCTTTGGTTTCACGTCTTGTGGCCTCCATTTCAAATTTGATTACCTTATTTTCCTCCCTGACTGCCATTAACTCTTGTTGAATCTCCTTAAGAATATTTCCTAAATTTTTTAAATCGAACACTTCAGCCATTCTGCTCGGGTGAGTATTGACGTGGGCACTTCACTCTGTCAGAGGTCGTGGTTACTCACTGTGCCGACACTCCCAGGAGCAGAACGATGAGATTTTCCTAATTCCACCACTGGTTTTCCCACAGCCACCAACTTAAGAGTTAACTAGTGGCCGTGCGAACCCCGCCGGTGGAAAGGGGAATGGGACAGAGAAGAGACTGCTTGACCCTCTGGCTCTTCCACTCTACTTCTTTCTTTCTTCTGTACTCCTCTTATTCCTTTCTTACTCTCTCTCTATCTTCAAGTATGAGTGGAAAACACTGTAACAGATAAGCACACCATTACTAATTTCCTTCAATTCCTTCTCCACCCTCTTACACTCTCTCTCTTGCTCTCCTTACCCAGAGTGCCTAAGACTTTTGCTCCTCTTCTATTCTTCTATGTAAGTATTTTATTCTTTTGTATCCTGCATAGCAAACGACATTTTAGTACCCTTTAACTCTGTGAATTTATTTATTCTTTTACACTTATTCGTTCATTCACTCTCTGCCTTACTTTCTTATCTTCAGAACTCTTCTTTACTTCTCCCTTAGGAATCTTCTGGAGCCTCCGCCGTCAACCAGGCGACGAAAGACATCAAGAAGTGCTCAAAAGGTAAGTATTGAATCTTCTCTTTATTCTCTTTTTCCTATTTAATCTAAATTAGTATTTTTCCCTAGTACTAATAACCTAACTAACTAACCGACGCACCGAAGTGCTCTAACCTGCGCCTAAGCCTGGCACAAAACTACACTACATCTGTCTAACTAGACTTCAGAAGAAAAACGTGACTAATTCCTGAAAATCCGTTGGTGAAGTGCGCGGTTCTAAAATCAACCGGCGCACTTCACAGCTGGTTCAGACCTCGCGCCCGTGTCCAGGAGCGCAGAACTAGACCGGCAACTTCCACCGTGGTTCTCCCTGTTGGGAGTACTGGGGAGTATGTCCGGTTCAGCGCTATTATCACCCGCGACCTTTTGCGAGCGGGTGATCTTTGAAATGCCGATTGATAGGTAAAAACTGCGGGACATTGGAGTGTTCTGATTCTTCTTCCCTGAGCCCTGACACTGCCCTATCAAAAGCTTTCTCTGCATCAATAGATATCGCAGCTAGAGAGTAAGAAAGAGAAGAGGCCTATTTAACACATTAAATAGTAACCAAGAGTTATCGGGAGTTAATCTGCCCTTAACAAAACCACATTGTTCTCGACCAATTAAATTCAGTAAAAGAGGTTCAAGACGTAATGCAAGTAGTTTAGCAAAAATGTTATAGTCTACATTCACATGGGATATACGGTGATAATTCTTGCAAAGCTTAGGATCCTTGCCCTCCTTATGCATGAGACATATAGTGGCTTCTAGAAAGGTACCACTCACCTTACTGGCGGTACAAAAGTATTGTAAAAGTTGGAAAATTTTCGGGAGCAGTAGATTTAAAAATTGTAAATAGAATTCTACCGTAAATCTATCAGGACCTGGGGATTTATTTTTCCTTAGGAAACCTAAAGATCTAGAAATTCCCTGAATCGAGAGATCAGAATCCAGAGATGCAAAGTCAAGATTATCAGAAGAAGGGGGGGAACGCAACTAAGATAGGTATCTGTAAGAGAGACAGATGTGGGAGATTCTGGAGTATATACATTTTTATAGAAATTCGTAAATTCATCTAAAATGTCTTGATCTTTGAAAAGATACTTTCTATCTGTTGAGTGGATGGATTCTGTCAATACCCGCTCCTTTCTAGATTTGAGATAATTCGTCATAAGTGAACCAACTTTGTTTCGTCCACCATAGTAACGGGCACTACTACGTAGGAGAATAGAGGAGGGATTATCAGTAGATATTTTGTTAAAGTCTAGCTTTGCGTGGATAAGCTTCTGCAAAGTGGAATCTGATGAAGAAGTATAAAATTGGTGTTCTAAGCATTTAATGTTGGCTATCAGGTCTTTATATTGATTAAGTGACTGTTTCTTTTTCTTGGATACAAAATCTATAATAAAGCAGCGAGCGGTGGCCTTAAAAGTATCCCACACCAATGTAGGGGAAGCAGAGAAAAGAATTCCTCAGCAAAGGAAATGAAGGAGGAGGAACAAAACGGATCCTGTAGAAGAAAATTATTAAACCTCCACCTAGAAGACCTAGCTTGCGAACGGAGCAAATCAAAATCAGCAACTACCAGGGCATGATCATAAATCACAATAGGTTCAATTGAGGAGGAAAGGAGATTTTGAGACAAAGACTTAGAAAGAAAAATGTAGTCTAACCGGGTCAGGGAACCATGTGGAGGGGAGAAAAAGGAAAATTCTGTTAGATCTCCATGCATCTACAAGATGTGTCTGTGTGATTGTACTGTGAAATTGTTTATAAGTCTTGTGAGGAATACAGCAAACTTGGGATTTGCGATCAATAAAGGGGTCCATAACCTTGTTACAATCCCCTCCTAGGATAAAAAACTCATCCTTATGTTGGATAAATTTTTTTGTAAAAGAAGGCCAGAAAGCATAGTCTGGCTGAGTCGGTCCATAAATATTAAATACAGTTAAAGACACGTTATTAATAAGTAAGTTAACCAATAACCATCTACCCTCTGAGTCTATGTCTTTAGAAATAACAGAGCATTTTAATATTTTATGACACAAAATAACAACGCCATTCTTCTTTGTGCTCGTAGGGGAAGCAAGGACTGAACCAACCCAGTTCCATTTGAGCTTGAGAGCCTCTGTCTCTGTCAAACGAGTTTCTTGCAATAAAGCGAAATCTGGACTATAGGAGGCTAGGTGGGAAATAATTCTTTGCCTCTTCATAGTGTTAAGAAAACCTTTTACATTCCAGGAAACAACTCTGAAAGTAGAAGAATAACACTAGATATGAGCTAACATGATCAACAGTAGTAAAGGAATGTGAGAAGAATAGTAGACCAAGGAAAGCAGAGGAGAAAAGATATAATAAAAGCATTAGGAGACAAGTTAGAGAAGGAGAATGGGAGAGGGAAAAAGGGAAAAAAAGGACAATAAGAGAGAACAGTACACGTCAAAAAGGAACTGACGACTGTGATACAAACTTCAGAGGGAAACAAGAAAAAACAAGGACTGGTGACATTCACTAAAGACGGCACAGCCAATGGAGGGAAACGCACCACATCGGGAGCCAAGACAAACAAAAGACGGGAATGTGTAATAATTCGGATGTTCTGTAATAATAATAGAAAAAAGAAGAAAAATAGACAAATTAATAAAAGACATCCATCAGATTACAGCCTGTTAAGGAAGCAAAAATGAGGGTTAGAAGATAATTATCAAAGACTGTCATATAAAAAGTCAAGTAGTGAAGGAAGGAAGGATCAGCAGTCTTCATGGAAGTTGTAGAGTGTGAGTGGTTGAATTACTGAAGGTCCACCGGTTCTTCAAAAGTGGACGTGTGGTTCTGAAAAGTCACTTTGAACAAGCAGGGATGGAATGGGCAATACCCCGTACCTAAGGTACACAGAGCTGGTCGAAGCTCAAGGAACTCCTTTAGTCGCTTAGCAGTTGCTGTGGAGACGTCCTGGTACAAAAACAATCTGGTCCCAGACCAAGTTAGTTGTTTCTTAAGCTTGGCTGCATTTAGAATGTGTAGGAGGTCAGTAAATTTCAAAAATAGGAGGATCACACCACGAGGTTTCGAAGGTGCAGATGAAGATGACATGTGAGGACCCAGCCTATGAGCTCTTTGGATATTCAAGCACACCGATGAAGGAAGATCCAGAAGCTTCGGGAGGAAGGAAGTGAAAAAAGTCACAGGATCATCTCCCTCGATACCCTTCGGAAGACCATATAGATGAAGATTGTTGCGTCTATTTCTATTGTCAAGGTCCTCAGCAGATTTTCTTAAAAGCAAAATATCCCTCGCCAAGGAAGAAACTCTTGCAGAGACTTCTTGTATGTCACGAACATGTTGCTCCACTACAGATACCCTGGAGTCAAGTGAAGACCATTTACTGTAATACTTGCAGACAAGTGTTGATTTCCTCAATGAATGGTCTCAAAGCCCTTATTTCCTTCAAAATAGTATCTAAATAAACAGGTAGGGCCACTTTCGGTGGAAAAGGGCCCTTTCTTTGCCGAAGAGGGTGACTGCATTTTGGACAGAGCAATGGGCGAAGATATTGATTTAGAAAGGTTAGATTGAGCCATGCTGACAGGAATATTCAGGAAGTTCATAGGGGGCTCAAGAGAGGAGGTGTTCAACACAGGCAAACTAGTCTTAAGCTTCCTATTTGAATGAAATAACTATTTACTTCTGCCCATTTACTAAGAAAAATGCACAAGCCAGTCCAAGCGTGAAAAACAAGCTGCCAAATCCCTCCTATAATGACACTTCTCCCAATAAAATAGGTAATTCCAATGAACTAGTTCAGCAAAGACAAATGGAAAAGACCAAAAATGTCTTAGAAAAAACTCCTTAACTCTTAGAAATAATTAGGGAGAATTTAAGAAATAAAGTACCTCAGGAGCTAACTGAAGATGTAGATAAAAATTTCAGTCAGAAAGAATTCAAAATGGTGGCTGAAATGCAGCTGCAGAGGTCCCCCGACGTCTCATAGAATCACGAGCCCATAGAAGAATTAAAAGGACAGTCCTGAAATCAGCACAGGCTCTGGAGTAGGATCATACCGTTTTTAGGGATTAAAGCGGTGAAAAACTGCTGAAATTAGAACAGAATGCTCCGATGTGGCGCGGAGCTCCGAACTAGGTGGCCATCTTGAATCGTGCCGCGCGCCTCAACCCCTGTTTCAACCTTCAATTAGTCAGTGCAGTACCCAGATGTTATATTGACTCCTTTGTAGAAGATAAAAGCACTCATGAATTTTGTAGATCTTTTTAACGACATCACCCCTGATAGGCCGAATGATGTCTAAAACATTGACGATCCACGTAGAAGAAACACCGTACATTACTTTTTTCCAGAACTGAGGGTCGCCGTCATTGCATTCTGTTCATCTAGTTTCACTCTTTAAATAGACAGTATAGTGTCCAGATGTTATATTAACTCCTTTATGAAAGATGATAGCCATAGTCGCATACATTCTTCCAACCAGACTGCTTAAGCACCTGGACTCTGCCATCTGTCAGTCTGCCCTGCCAAGTGATGCCACCCCAGTCCTGTACTCATAGAAGTGGGCCTAAGGTGTTTGGTCCAGCAGAAGCCACGCTTCTTCTGTAGATCCAATGTTCGAAATAATGGGGCGACCCGGTGTCCCTCAGAACCTGGGTATTAGTATTAAATAGAACAAACGGTTCTGTCGGGTTTATACAATTGCTTAGAGTAATATATTTACTTTAACGAACCAAAACGTATTTATAGTACATACAGAGAAACGAACACACCGACAAGAGAGATAGAATCAATCATATATTGTAAAGGGTATTGAATTCCACTGGCTGTCACAGATACAAATTAAATTGCAGCAAGACAATGAGTGACTGTGGTGAGAACGTGACATATAGTGAATAGTGAAATGAACAGTACACTATATACATGACAGATACATTGGTGACATGAAAAAAGGAAAAGAAATATTTCTTTAACGTATTGTCCTATATGTTTTTACACATGTAATGCAAGACCCATTGATGAATCAAATCGTGATCAAGAGAACTGTGTGAACATATGTTAAATGTCGACGTTTCGACCCTGGAGGCAGCGCACACTGGCATGCATCAGAGCGGGTCTTCCTCAGGACTGTGAACGGAGGAGCGGACAGCCACAAAGCAGACTCTTCAATGAATGAGATCAGGAATTTGAGGTGTGAATCAATTCCAAGGTTAAACTTCACTATTGTTCAAGTTCAGTAGTAGTACCGCAATCAGGGGAGTTCAGGAATTTGAGGCATGAATCAATTCCAAGGTAAAACTTCACTATTGTTCAAGTTCAGTAGTGGTACCGCAATCAGGAGAGTTCTTCCTAACTGCAATGGCTCTGTTGCTCAGAGAATCTCCACCAGCCGGTTGGAGTCTCTTCTATGGGCTCAATTGACATCCACCAGCCGGTTGGAGTCATGTGTTGGGAGCCTTCACTAAATCTTCAGTGACGACAAATAAGTCGTATTTCTTCGGGGAGCAGCGCGCGTCCGTCTGAAAGTTTCTTAGACGAGCCACGCTTCTTCTGTAGATCCGGCACATCACCCTTTTTGTGCGGGTCAGAACCGGCTCATTGCTCCTCTTGAACAGGTCAGAATTGGTGCATCGCCCCTGTTGGTTGGGTCAGAACTGGCGCATCGCCCCTGTTGCACGGGTTGGAACCTGCGCATCACCGCCATTGCGTGGGCCTCAGCGTTGCTGCATAAGTGCAACTGTGCAGTATATCACAAAATGTATATTTGCATTGTAATGCATCAAAAAAAATCAACGCAAATGTCAAAAACATGCTGGTTACACCCAGGAAATGATGCAATGGGTGTGGCAGGCTGCATACTAGGAAGTGTGAAAGTTGCTTTCACTTTCTGTTAGTGTCTGTTGTTTAGAGCTGATTGTTGTGGAGGAAGAGTTTTGCTGAGATATATTGCTGTTTGTGTTGTAGTCTGTCCCTGTTTTCTCTATAGTGAGTACTTGTGTAGTAATTGTATTTGTCTTTGTATTGTCGGGTGTTTGTCCTATTTGGCGTTTGTGTAATTGAGGGATATTTTGTTGTTTAAGGGATGTTATTTGTTTGTTTAGGGTATTAAGGAGGGATAGGGTCATGTCTGGGAAAGGTAAAGGCAAAACTTATTCTGAGGGAGAGGTTGGAGGACTGATATGGCTTTCTGAGGGAGAGGTTGGAGGACTGATATGGCTGGTGATGCACTACCTGCCACAGATGGTGGCTTTTGGGGTAGGGTGAGCCAAAGCTACCCCCAAAGGATCGAAAGGACAGATGGGACAGGGTGCAGTGGCACATGTCCCAGGTATTCGGTATTGGGGGATGTGATAGCCCGTGAGGCGGAGGTGGTGGACTTGCTGGCTTTGGAGGTTGGTGGCCCCATAGGTATGTATTTATGTACCATCATCATGTAGAAATGTTGCTATATCAGTCATGCTAAAATTAAAACACAAAAGTAGCTGCATTGTGGGGATGCCTTGTGACACACAAGGCAAGAGAAAGTGACACCATGTAGCAGAAGTATCAAAGGGTCACACTAAGCAGCACACCTATCATAAAATCTGTCTTGTGTTATATGGAGCAAGCAATCATGGGGCCAAGTAATGGCAAGCAGTCCTTTTCCCAATTGAGGGTTACTATTGACCAATAACCTGTCCCGATGAATGGTTTGGCATGTCAATGTAATGATGTATTGCTGTTTTGGCTCACTGAGCTGGCGCTGACACTGCACACTATGTTAGGCAAACTGCCCCTATAGCTAGGTTCACCATCCACACTGTAAATGATATAAGGTATGTCTCTGTCGCAAGGCTAGTATGTGTGTACCAAGTTTCACATTATTATTATGTCCAGAGCAGCACAGCAAGTCACCTTGCTGTGCTGCCCCAAAATGAAAGGGCCAAAGTGAAAGGGCAGGAATGCATCATCTTTAACCTTAAGAAGCATTCCTGTCCTTTCCCATCGCAGGAACACTTCTGTGTGCCTGTGCCTAGTGCCGACGGTTGATTATGTCTTTGCTACATTACACTGACCACACTTGGGCCAGTCTGATATATTTTTATTAGGAGATGTCATTTTACATTGTACGGAAGGTATATTGTACATATATCTATCTCATGATTTGGTGTAGATGTGGACTGGCGCTTATGATTGCATGTCAATGCCAGACAAATTATGGTAAATGTCCTGTACAATTGCAACTTGAGCTAATATGTGTTTACATTTGATCCCTAGATAACATGACAGCAGACATGGCCAAGACCTTTGAGCTTCATTGGACATGCTATGCCCACATCTGTATGGTTGCCCATGGCTATCGTAAAATGGGTCGCATATATGATAAGGCAAAGGCAAGTGGCAAATGGGGATCAAGAACCAGGTCTGGCCCACAGAAGACCCCTGCTGAAAAAGATCCTCAGGGTGGCAAGCAGCAGAAGGGCAGCACACAGCCCAATCCGGGACCCTCAAGTGGATCAACCAGGCAAAAAGAGGGGGCGATGTGCTGCACCCACCAATTTCAAACTGTCCATTGTGAAAACAATGCGGCGAATTGACAGGAGGATGGCTCGCATTGAGAATGAGCAGGCAAGTACCAGGGAAATTTTATTGATGTGCTGGGAGGCACTGGAGCAGATAGCAACACAGATCTGACTTTTCAACACTTGCAACACTGATGTAGTAAACTCGGACAGACGACGGAATGGAGGAAAGTAATTATTACGTTCCTCCGTTCCGTCGTATGTCCTAGTTTACTACCCCCCCACCCTGCTTCTCCCCCGCCCCGCCCCGCAGCACACCCTATGCGAGCCGCCACTGATTGTTAGGTTTTGTGCATAAAATGAATTCCTTTTTGAACACATGTCAAATGACATTTACATGTGAGGATTATGTTCAGTGAGGAGGAACAAATTGTCATTAGTAAAGGTAGGCTTTTCGTATAAACCACAAGTGGACAAGATAAACACAAAGACGGTGACATGATGTTCGACAAGGACAGTTAGAAAAACTGGGCAAGGGGCACTCAAAAATGTTTATCTGGAAGTTCTTCTATGGAAACTGGGGAACTCCACATCTTCCTCCTCCTCTGATGCATGTTCTGCCTCCCCCGGAATTGGTCATGTTTGAATGGGAGGCAGTTGAGAACTTTCAGTACCCTCAGGCACACACACATCAGAGGCAGAAGATGTAACTACCCTGTTCTCAACAGCATTTGCGAGTGCCAGTAAGGCAGCATGGTAATCCCTGGCAAGGATCTGCTGGTTTGCCAACAAAGCAACAACTTTGCTATTGAGGTCACCCGTTGATGCAATGAAGGAGTCAATCTTGTTCTCCAGGGACTGCATGGTATTATGTATGGCCCCCAGCTGCCTGATAATTTCACTGTTGTCCAATGTAGAAAACTGGTGTTGTTCCTTCTACATCATGACACCAGCGATGTCAGCTAGGGACTCATCAATCCCATGGAGCCAAGAGTAGGTGTCTGTGATGGCCTTTGTTAACACCTTATTAGGGCTAAGACACCTAAGGACTCCTTCAAGAGTGCCTGCTATGGTCTACGTCCCGACCGGACCTCATTAGCCATTCGCTGCTGGACTCCTACCACTCACCGTTGAGAAACAACTTGGGGGTCCTCACAGTCTGTTGCTGTGATGGTAAAGCTGGATGGTCCATGTCCAGTGCATGCCTGGTTCATCTGAAGGCATCATCTTCCCTTGCCAAAACCGTTGGCAAAGTATCAAAAGTGTCCAGGAGCTGTTGGAAGTTGTCATCATCCATGGAGGACAGAATGGTATCACCAACAGGTTGGGCATCATGGACAGGCTGATCTACAGAAGATGTTATTTGTCCCTCTGATAAGAAATTTAAATATGTCACGAAGAATCCATGATTGAATTTGACGTAAGTGATTATTGTAACATTCTGACAGTTTATTTCATCACTTACAATTACACAAAGATATGATGAACCTTTGCTTCTATGAGTTAATAGGGCCATGGTACACTATTTTGCTTTTCACGTGGCATTACTGTACATTGTTCATGGAACCTCAGTATTAACTAGGGGGCCTATTTGTGTAGTTACGCACAACTCAACGCAGCTAGGCAGCTTGCTGGTGTGACCTGGCCTGGCCTGTCCTGCCTGAAAGTGTGAGTGCAGGAACAGGCCACATTTGACATATTACAGTGCATTTCTGCTTTCTGCCTGCACAGATGAAAAATTTGCTTCTCAGCAGCACTGCTGAGACCATTTCACCATGTAGCTAGGGTGCCTGCATTCGCTTTAGCCGTTAGTTGGCACCCCCTGCACTAGCCAAGATGAGTCATACTTTGCTATCTCCTTCACAATCTTGCACTCTGCCTTTCACACAGCACAACACACTAAGCTGCCTTGCTGTAATGTCTTTCATGCAGTCTGTGTGATATCATGCCCTAGGGGGTCATATTTCACACACATCCACACAACTTTACACAGCAAGCAACCCTGCTGCACCACATGAAACGGGAAAGACATCAATATGCCGTAATTTATTTTTTTCAGGGGAATTCTGTAGTTTCCTAGCAGAAACACATCTCCAGACTCCGCAACAGTAGAAACGGAGAACCATCTCTGATTAGGATAGCCACCGTCACACTTGGAAGTATGCAACAGCTCAAGCTCACTCCATTTCCTCAGAACCCAAGGAGCTCATCTGCAGAGTCCCCCAAATCTCTTTACTCAGCCCTACGCTCTTAAATTTGTATATGACTCCTGTGGCAATCATCATTAAAACCCAGGGACTTTATATCATTTCTTACACTGATGACATCCAGATCATACATTTACTCTCAGGACACACCAAGACCACAAACAGTTGTTACATTATGCAATTGACCAACATGGCTTTTTTTTTCAGAGTTTTATATAGCGCAAACTTGACCCAAAGGTATCAGGTATCAGAGCGCTTTACATGAGCACCAGTTGCGTTACATAAGGACACATTCATTTTTGTTAGGCACGGTGAGATTAAGTGATTTGCCCAGAATCACAGGATGTTGAGCGTCGTTGCCAAGATTCGAGCCTGGTTCCCCAGATTTGAGGTTGACCGCCCTAGCTGTTAGGCCACATCCTCTCCGCACTTAGGGGCCGATTCCGATTCGGGCCGGAAATCTCTCCGACCGAGCCGGACCCAGAGAGAATTCCGACCAAATCGGACTCTGGCAGTCCGACCGAACGAGTACGATGCGCACGCATGCACCCGGACTCGATTCGGTCGGACTCCCATTGAAGTCAATGGGAGCCTGTCGTACAACGCGTACGTGGGCTCCCATTGACTCAATGGGTGCGAGGCGAACAAGGGCGCCCCCTACAGCGGGTACGCGTCGAAGCGCATCGTGCCGTACAAGCACAGGTAGGGGGGACCCATGGGTCCCCCCTGTGTGCGACTCGCGCGGCTACGCGTACAGGGGGGTCCGATGCGGACCCCCAAAGTCCGGCTCCGACAGCTCTTTCGAGCCAGACGGCGCGAGTCGGTCAAACTGCTTGCGGTGCGCATCGTACTTACCCGGCCGGGGAACGTCTCCATTGCGCGGCGCGAGTTGTGTCCGTGCGAGTTGGTCAGAGCGTGTTGTAGCCGCGTTCGAGTCGGTCGGCGATTTCGCGGGCGCTTGCATCGTACTCGCTCGGCCGGACCCGCGTACGATTCGGTCGGGAAACAGGGCTCCGAATCGGATCCGGTAATGCCAAATCCGATTCGGAGCCCTACCGGCCGAGATCGGAATCGGCCCCTCAGTCTATGTGAGATGAGTTGCTCATACTCAACGTGACAAGATAGAAGTGATGATATTCTGTACAATGAACTCACCCTGGTTGCCCACATGACTAGAACCCAAACCCTCACTCTCCAACCATCCCAGAAACCTGTCCATAATCCTGGTCATCTACCTCACCATGAGTCTTGAAATTGCCACTGTCACCTCCACCTGATTTCACATAATTTGCATGGTCAGTCATTTCTTGATATGGCTCCCTCCTGATACCTGTAAGACCATCACCCATGCCCTCATCACATATAGACTTTACTACACTAATGTCCTTTACTTCGACATAGACAAGGGTCAAACTACCCAATACACCACAGCCAGACTATTACTTAGCCTACCTTGAGGCACACACATCACACCTCACCTCAGTAAAATACAATGCCTTCCTATTCCGATACATTGGAAGTTCAAGGTGCTCAGCCACACCTACAAGGCACTACAATACCAGGGACCCACCTAGCTCACACACTATATACGCTTCTAGCAAACAATCATGGGCCTCCGCTCTGCATCATTTGCACTCACCACCACCCCCAATATCCATATGAACAAGACAGGAGTGTGAGACAAAACGAGGGTTCGAACGGGAATCCCTAGACCATACCCATGAGCCCGGTAGCACTCCAGTGTTTCCTGGAAAGGAGGCGCACGAGTGGCCACACCCCTTGGGAATTCAAAGGGAGAGCAAGAAGAACTGTACAGCGTCACGGGAATCGCACCAAGGACAGGAGGCCACGGAATCCAGCGTGATTGACAAGGGAAAGGAACAGGAAGAAATAACGAGGGAGAAAAGGAGGTCCAAACCTCTGGAGTGATGATAGCTGCATGGAAAGGCGGAGAGACGGGTGGTTTCCCCATGCCAGCAAAATGCGTCTCAGGACCAGATTGGCAGAAAGAAGCAGTCCGCTTCTCAAGAGAGGTCGGAGGGGAAATTGTGGACAGACTGGCACTGCTGTATACAGCCATCCAGCCTGGCGGCCAGGAGAGTGACACGAATGCCCCAGGTCCCAATGCCAAGGCCCAGGATACGGGTCGTGGCCTGAGGCAAGTTTTGGTGGCTGCACAATCCTTTTGGCGTGGCTGGTGGGGCACCAAAAGAGTCTGAAAACACACTTGGGAAAGGGGAGAAAAAGCATGCGGTTGCACCAGGGTGACTCCATCCTCATCACCCTCTGCGCATAGACACATGCTGATTGGTAAAGGTGGCACTGTGGTTGGGTGACAATTTAGGAGACATAATTTTCTAATAGTCTGGTTTTTTTTTTCCTCTTTTGTTTGTCTTGAAGGATGTGTTGCTTCCAGAAAGCCTGGGAAGAGAACCCGATACCATAGTTTGAAGTTACCCAGAGAGCATCCCGAGCCTTTGACCTGACTGTGATTCTAACAAACTTGACTGTTATATTAATCTCAAATAAAGCTATTGTTTTAATGAGACCACTCAGTTCATATCTCATCTCCTTACACTACTACAAGGAGGTTGGGTGGTCGCTTGCATAGCAGGCTACATCTGTTAAAATCTCACCCACCACATCAGGACAGCTGCATCAAATATGGCTTTGTGCTATTAACTGTACACCTGGCTCTTCAAGTGATCCTACTGCAGAGCTTGCACATACTCAGCATCTGCATACCCTCTCGGGTGACAAGTTGACCCTCTACAAAGATTACATTACACTTTTGGCTGCCTAGCACCAACACAGGCACACTTGCATCATGGTGCATGGGGGCCTGAATTGGCATTGTCATATCTGCCATGTTTCCTATGTCCATGCATGATGTGCTTCTCCAGTCCAGGTTTTTTACTTTGTATTCTGTAACATATAGTCCTATTTTGTGAAGTGATAAATAACACTACAAGTCCCAGTATTATATGGAAATACCTTGACTGGGGCAGCACATCACGCATGGAGCTGGGAGACTTGGCAAGACTGGACTGGGCTGGTAAAATTGGTACTACCCAAGGAAAGGACAATTATGTGGAGGATGAGTTAACATGTGAGGCATTCCTGCCCATTCCCTTTCACACAGCGCAGCGCAGAAAAGTGTGTTGCTGCGTTGCCCCGCATGACAGTTTGCCAATACATGGCCCCTTGTGTTCACTCACACTGTAGTTCTTGGTGGTCTTCTACTTCAGCACTGCCCTGCTCTTCTACTCCAGCTACCAACTCTGTTGGGATGAGGGATGCCACCTGCTCCACCAATGGTTCCAACTCCTCCCGAACATCAGATCCTCGTCCAGTTTTCATGGCTGTCTTAAGGTTCCTGGCCAGTTTTTCTTTGGTCCTGCACTTCTAATCGTGCCACCTGTTCTTGCACTCCAGAAGTGTCCTATTTGTTTGTGCTACACCGTTGACTTTGTCCATGTTGGTTTGCCAAATGGCCTCCTTCATCCCTAATGGCAATTTTGAGGTGACAAATAGTAGATGTTAATTTTTCGTCACCTCACGTATTAGTATCTGATTCTCCTCCTCACTGAAGTTAGAAATCCTCTTCCACAGGACTGCTGTGGAGTCATCTGTGTTATGGTTGGTACCCTCCTGGCTCCCTGAGGTTGCTTTCATTCTTCACAGTATTGTGGAGTATTGCTGCATGGACTGCATTTCAAACACTCCCGCTGCACTGCTGATTTGCTGTATGTAGAGGTGCTTTACGACATGCAAATCAGCTTTGCATCACACAAGGTGCAGTTGCGTCTCCGGCACCTTGCACCATTCCCGACATCATTGAGTCTGAATTGGTGGCGCATCTTTGGTCCTTGTGCCATGATGCGCCATAACATAAATATGGTGGACCCATGGGGCAAGGAAATGCTACAACAGAGCGCAGATTTTTCTGACGCAGTGCTGCGTTGCACAGCATTGTGTCAGTGTTGATAAATATCACCCAAAATGTCATTTTGTCATCCATCAATCTGTCCGTTCCTTATTTTTAGTTTGTTTAGCCCGTTCTCACTGGTTTAAGAAATGACTGCAGGAATCATGTCATCCTTGTATAATCAATAAGTTTAATTTTAGGTCTCCTTTTTAGCATCACATACTAATTATGCACCATTCTATGATATTTAGTTTGTGAGTCATAATGGTTTTCTGTCTAACTCAAAACTACAGAAATATCTTGTAACATTATCTAGCAGTCAATGTACTGCTTGCCACCTTAGCTATCATGTCTGATGTTATTACTTTCCTCATGTGCCAAGGTTAGTCAATAGTCTCATTATACTTGGCATCTCAGCTACATTTGACCCCATGGCCACGAATCCTTCTTTAACGACTGGCAACAGTTGCTGGCACTGTTGACAATGCTTTAAACTTGTTAAATTCCCTCCTCCTCAATTGTGCTCGCCAAGACAAACTGGGCCCCTTTATCTTACTCATAAAAGACATACAGAAAACATGGAATTGACAATGTCAATAGCTAAATGGCTTCCCTCGTCCTAAGATTCTAGATTCCCGTAATATCACATGCCATATTGATGTCAATGAAACACAGATTTATCTAAAATTCGAAGACAGTTTTGGACATCCTTGTAATGTAGCCCTCTGCTTACCCGAGATCCAACTCTGGATGCAGAGAAACTGATTATGCTTGAATGGTGATAATACTGAGATTCTGCTCTTGGGCATTTAAACGCCTTTAGAACATGCCCAAAACACAGTGAGCCTACATTCCTTCCTAAATGTTATTGTCAAATTGACCTTTAGCCACTTATGACTTATAAGAATTCTGCTGCCTGCTACCCCAACAGAAAATTGCTCTTATCCTTGCACACATCAAATCTTGCCTGAAATACTGGAATGCTGAAAATGCATCTGCACAGAACATCCTGTGAAATCTCTACACAAATTACAATGAGCGCAGAATTGCGTGCTTCGACTGATATTCTGCCTGAAACAACAAGACAACATCTGTCACTAAAGCCTCACCATTGGCTACCAACAAAAGAAAGATCTAAATTTAAAACTCTGGGGCATATTAGCAAGGGCACTATCGCCGCTTTAGCGGCACTTTTTGCCGCTAAAGCGGCGATATTCTTATCGCCCTATCAGCAAACTGTCTCTAACAGCAGTTAGAGACAGTTTTCGGGCATTAGCGCCCGTGTTTTTACCGCTTTGCATGTCAGCGATATTTATCGCTAATGACATGCAAAGTGGGCGTTCCCGACGAACAAACCTGGGAAACACCCGCTAACAGGCCTATCGCCTATTAGCAAGGTGGCCATGGCCCCAGTTAGCGACGTGAAAAGTCGCGCTAACCGGGGTCATCGCCATTTATTTAACACCTGCAATTAGCAGGTGTTAGCCATATCTAACATGGGGGTGGATTATGCTGATACGACCACAGGGTCGTATCAGCAAGGTTATCGCCGTTTTCCATGAAACATCGCTGGAAAACCAGCGATGTTTCATGGAAAACACCGCTATGGCTGGAATAATTATCGCCATAGCGCTAAATGTCGCTAATACAGCGTTAGCATGGCAAATTATTCCGACGATAGCCGGCGATAAAAAAGTGCTCGCTAAACACGCTTTGCGATGTTTAGCGCACTTTTTAGATAATATGCCCCTCTGCCTCATCCATAATTATTTACATGGTCAATGTCCAGACTTTCCTACTAAGCTATTCACTCTGTATCAACCAAGGAGAATTCTGAAAAGAGCCAATCACAACCTTAACATTATCTTTTTTTTTTTTTATATATTTTTATTATTTATCCCAGATACGACAGCGGTTACAATAGAAAAGCTACAAATGGCCAATACACGAGATATGAATAACAATGTGCACAGTATAAAACATGATGATAAAACAGAACAGCACACAGAGCATATCCAAACAACTGCAATATAGCCAGAAGATCGCATCTAGGCACCAGAATTATCGAAGCGAAGAGCTCGTCCAAAGAGCTATTTAAGATCCTTAAGGAGTTCACCAACCCAAGAGCAAATAATCCTTCCCTCCCGTCGACTCAAAAGCTATGCGATGATCTAGCGAATCATTTTAAGCAAAAGATCGACAAAATCTATAGCTCCTTTGGCACGGAAGAGGACCTTAGGGTGGTATCATATGTCACTGAAGAGTCCATCTCTCCCCACCTGGAGTCCTTCACAGACATTACCTCTGAGCAAGTACTGCCCTTACTAGCGCATACTAAATCGGGCTCCCCCTTAGACCCGGCTCCTCCCTTCATCATCTCAGCCCTCGTACCGGCTCTTGCAGACTCGATTACGGAAGTCTGCAATATATCATTAGCCACGGCCACCTTCCCTCATAAATGGAAAATGGCACAAATAAAACCTTTACTAAAAAAAAACGTGGCCGATCCTTCGGATCTACAAAATTATAGACCTATCTCTCTCCTCCCATTTTTTTCTAAAGTCATGGAGGCCTTGATTAATAAACAACTCACGGGCTACCTTGAACAGAACAACCTACTTGATCCTTCTCAGTCAGGCTTCCGTGCGCTTTACAGCACCGAATTCACTCTGACTGAAGTAACAGACACGATCAGGCTGGCTTTGGACAAAGGGACACCCACGATGCTAGTTCTCCTTGACTTTTCATCAGATTTTGACACCATCTCTCATAGAATCCTTTTGGATAAGCTACGAGAGACTGGTGTCAGAGGAATGGCCCTCAAATGGCTAGAAAGCTTCCTGGCCGATAGAACACAAAGCGTCCAATTGGACACGTTCACATCACAGGCCATGGCTGTTGACAAGGGGGTCCCCCAGGGCTCCATCTTAAGCCCCACCTTATTCAACATCTATGTGTCTTCTCTGGCCACAATTATTAGATCTTGTGGGTTTGATACCATCTCGTACGCGGACGATACCCAAGTGATAGTTACTATTGAGACGGATCCCGCGTCGACCAGAGAAAAGTTTAAAAACTGCATGCTAAAAATAGCCACATGGATGACTGTGAATTTTCTACAGCTCAACTCCAATAAAATGGAGATCCTGCTGTTCGGAAAAGCAGAGGAGCTTTGGGCCTCAGACTGGTGGCCATCGGAACTCGGTGAACCTCCTACGCCAAAAAAGTGGGCGAAGAATCTGGGTGTTATAATTGATGATAGACTTTCCATGGAGGAGCATGTGAAAACCATCTCGGGCACCTGCTTCGGCCTGATGCGAATCCTGAGAAAAATCTTTCCCTGGATCCCCCTTTCGGCCAGAAAAGCCCTTATACAGGCACTTCTAGCTAGCAGACTAGATTACGGAAATTCTTTACTGGTAGGGATTAGGGAAGATTTACTTTCCAGGCTGCAGGTTGTTCAGAATACAGCCGCGCGTCTAGCCCTCAACCAGCCTGTCCGAACCCCGTCGGCACCCCTTCTATGACAGCTGCACTGGCTGCCTGTTAGGAAAAGAGCAGAATTCAAGCTTTTGTGCCTGGTGTTTAAATCACTCCAGGGGAAGGGTCCAGCTTATTTTAGGAAGAAGCTAAAACCATATATCCCCGCCCGCCAACTGAGATCGAGCGACCAACAGCTGCTCTGCTCCCTGAGAATCAGGAGAGTCAGAATGGGCGGACGCTCCTTCTCATATCTTGCCCCCTTCCACTTGAACAGACTGCCAGATAACATTCGTGCCTGTCCCAATCTCAGGCAGTTCAAGAAACTTCTCAAAACCTGGTTGTTCTGTCATTAACCAACAATCTACGATCTGCTTTGTCTGCTACTCAGGCGCCGAGAGATCCCCCTGGGGATGATTTGATTGCGCCCTACAAATCTAAATAATAATAATAATGGGTAAGACCAAAGGTTGTACTTTTAAAAAAAAGGCAAGAAACACGAGCCACCAGCTATACATTTCATGATGCAGTATACATAATTCATTTTACGAAGGTATTTCATAGATATACAGATCTGAAGCTAAGTATGATCAACTAAGAGCTATCAATGAGCTTACGCGGTGTGCACACTTCCTTACTTCTTATAGCGATTGGCTGCCTTTCTTCTCATGCTAAACCATACCACAGGACCTTAAAAGAGAGGAAGCTGGTCCCAGTTACTTGCTAAAAATTCTATTCGATCATAGGGCCCCCGATCTTTCTACCCCATCTCCCTGCTCTCCGCCCCTTACAGCCATATAGTGCCATCTCCAAATTACGGATGTGAAGCATCCGGGCAAACCAAGCGCGATACGAAGGAGGCTCAGCATCCTTCCACTTTGAAGCCATCAGCAACCGGGCTACTGCCACCAAGATGAAGCAAAAACATACCTGTGTCTGTTCTAACTGTGCTTTCTCATCAAAGCCTAATAACATCAGAGTTGGCGAAATAGTCACTTCTTGTCTTAACACTTTTTGCAGGAAAATTTCGATCCCCCTTTTTAAGGGGTCTAATTTACAGCAGTCAAAAAACATTTGTATCAAATCTGCAGGACCTTGCCCACATCTCAGACAGTGGACATTTTCCCTTTTCCCCCATCCAAAATGTTTTGCTGGGGTGAAGTACAAATTAAAAACTGTTTTATAATGTTGCGCCTTCAAATTGGCTGAGAGAAATAGTTTTTTTGAGAGAGCAATTGACCTACATAAATCCACATCCTGATTATCTAGTTTGTGGGCCCAGATAGATTCAGCTTTTGCTAAATCATCCGGAGCGGCTTTTATAAAGATGCTATATAAATCCTTAATCCGGGGACTTTTATATAGGATGATTTCTAGCAAAGGATCTTATCTGTAAATAAAATTTCTGATATAACCGGTCTAATGGTTTCCTTAATTTGAACATACTTAAAATAAGACCTATCGTCGATATCATAACGCTCCTGTAGCTCTGCAAAAGAAATCGTACCATTCCTACAAACGATATCCCCTATTTTATTGACACCGGCTTGCTCCCAATGTTTCTCATTTCCATCATAAAGAGGGGCCGGAAAGACTGGTGAGGTCCAAAGGGGTAAGTGTTTCTGGAGTCTAGGTATCTCTAACAACTTACAAACTTTATGCCATACATTCCATGCAGCTCTGAGTGGCTTAAATCGTGTGTTCTTATAGTAACTGGCCTCTAGCTGCCTCAGCAATACACCCGTGCTGCTCCACCAATAGCCAGTTCATAAATTGAGGGGGTGTTTCACCTTCCTGAGCTCCCAAGCGTGTTTCAGCCCCGTTATCTGACATAAACAGAATACCCATCTGTTGTAGCATTGTAGCCCAGTAATAATGAAGTAGATTGGGGACCGCCCGCCCCCCCTGATCTTGCAGAAGGGTCAGGAATTTCAGTGAACGCCTAATTTACTGGTAGTGCCAGATACATTTGGCAAATACTCCATCCAGCTTTTTAAAGAAAGCAGGCTCTGGCTCAAGTGGGATACAGCGAAATAAGTAAAGTACTTTTGGAAACATAGTCATTTTAAGTACGTTGCACCTTCCGATTATTGAGATGTCTAGCTTGTCGATTCTTTTAAGATCTCTGCTGATTTTATCAATAAAAGAGCCGTATTCGTAACCCAGATAGAGCCCACATGCGCAGAAATATCAATCCCAAGATATGTAGCCACTTCCGTCCTGCGAGGATCCTGAAGAGTAATATTTTTGGTGCAGACAATCCGGGTCTTATCAGAATTTAGGAGGTATCCCGACAGCCTTCCGAATTCTTTGGCCAGAACTTCAATCCATGTAATTGCACCCTGTGGGTCAGGGGTTACAATGACCGCTACTGGTTTGATCTTCTGGTCTGACAGGATTGTTCTAATAAATGGATCTATATATAGAGCAAAAAGGATCAGCGAACAGGGACACCCCTGTCTTGTCCCTTGAGCTACTACAATCCTTTCGGATTCCTTGCTCATCATTTGTATCGTGGCATACGGATGCCAGTACATAGGTCTAATAGTCGTAAGAATTTGTGGCCCAAATCCATTGCCCCTTAAGATTATCCCATAGATGTGCCCACTCGACCCAGTCAAAGGCTTTCTGGGCATCAAGGAGGATCAGAGCCATCTGTTCTCCAAAGATGTCAGCTATATCGAATAGGAAGATTACTCGACGAATATGATCCGTGGTCCCTCTCCCAGGTATAAAACCATGTTGCCATGGGCTCACCAGTTTAGTAATAATCTTGCCAAGGTGGATCGTGATGATCTTAGAGTACAGTGTCTCCTCAGAGTTAATAAGGGAGATGGGACGATATGAGGCAGGATCCTCAGGGGGTTTCCCTTTCTTCAAAAAATACCACTATATCGGTACCTTTCCACGAATGGGGTGGATGCCCCTTATGCTGAACAGACAAAAATAAATCCAGGAGCAGAGGAACTAGCTCTGTCTGAAGTACCTTATATATTTCCATGGGAATTCTATTGGGGCCTGCTGCTTTCCCTGAAGCCATCACATGTAGTGCATCAGTGACTTCGCTGAACGAGATGTCATCCTCCAGCTCTTGTAATACAGGGGAAGCCATTCCAGCCCCGGGCCTACCCCCGTCAGTGCTTGGCCCACCCACCTCTGAGACACTGTTCTCTGACTGATAGAGTTCCCCATAGAATTCTGCAAACACCTTAAGAATTTCTTTGGGGTCCGTTGCGAACGTCCCATCTTTTCTTTTTATCCTGACGATGTTATTTCTGGCTGTCTTCTGTCTCAAACGCAGAGCTAAGTGCTTGCCTGAGGTCTCTCCATACTCATAATTATCCCTGGTAAAGGTTTGATATGCTTCTGACACTTTCTTGTTATAAACACTATTAATCTCTGCCTTTATCCTTATGACCTCGATCTGGAGCTGGGTTTGTATCTCTTCCTGTTTTTGAGCAATTGCAAAGATATGCTTCTCCTCGCACTTCATCAGCTGGCCTGGCAATTGATGCAACTCCTCTTGCTGTCTCTTCCTGCGTGATCCGACAAAGCTTGCGACCTCCCCCCTTAAGCCTGCCTTAAATGTATCCCACACTATTTCTCTAGAAGCACTGAACCTGTTTATTTAAAAAAACTGTTGGGTCCATCTCCTAATATGTTCTACAAACGCTTCGTCAACCAGTAGTTTTCTGTCGAACGTCCACTTAGTTTGACATCTTTGATGCCCTATGACCATGATTTCCAACACCAAGGGGTTGTGATCCGACAGTACTCTGGGCAGCTTTCTTATGCTGACACCATCAAGAAGGGTGGTAGTGACGAAGAAATAATCGAGCCTCACATACTTTTTATGAGGGCAGGAAAAATAGGTGTAACCCGGGTCGCTCGGTCTCCTGGAGGCCCAGATGTCAGTTAGCCCATGACCAGAAGTTAGAGAGGCTAGTGCCTTATAAACTTGTGGCTTTCTCCCCTGATATTTCTTAGTAAAAGGGCCGCTAGCGTCCAAATGAATATTAAAATCCCCACACATAATAAGGGGGTCCGGCCAAGAGGCTAGCTCTAGCTCCAATTCCTCTAGCATCCCAGGGTCATTTAGATTAGACCCGTAAATTGTACAAATCGTCAGCCCTATTGGTAATGTGACGATTGCCCATCGCCCTCATTTGTCCACCAGGACTTGCTTTGCTGGGGTCAGCCTATTCGAAACATGGATTGCAACCCCTCTGGTCGTAGTGGTCTGGGTGGAGCAGGCCACCTGTAAATATCCAGGGATTATATTGAGACCTCTCTTCTCCCACGGGATGTGGGTTTCTTGTTGGCAAAATATATCCACCCCCAAGGATCTGAGTGCCTCACTTGTCCTAGCTCGTTTACCCTTATCATTTAGCCCACCGGTATTTATTGAGCAGATAGATAGCCTACCCATTCTTGAGACATTTATGGCGTCCGGATTGTTTGTCATACATATTTGAGTTTACAAAAGCCTTTAAAATATCTTTACATAGATTGTGCAAATCCTGCTGTTTCTCTGGGACTTTTCTCCCCCTACAACACTGCCCCACCACCACCCTCCTCCTCCCCTCCCTCCTACCCCCTTCCCCCCTGCAAACCCCCATCCCCACCCCACCCCACCCAACCTTGCACACCCCCATAAGGAGAAAAAACAGACCTGAGTCGGTCTGTGGCAGATGGGAGGCGGCGCCCCCCCAACTGGTGGCTATGCAAATGAATGCATCCTATCCTAGTGTCTCAATACCCCTACATCAATTCAGTAAGGTCATTAGCTTATGCTTTTTTTTTTTTTTTACTTTTTAAATAAAGTTTAAAGTTACAGCTCCTCATATTTTTAACTACAGCAGAAGTCTTTTCCCCCCTCTTTTTTTTTTTTAATTTGACATCCTTTTTATAAGGCATGTAAGTTACTCATTTATCCACCTGACACACCTGATACACCAAACCATGCAGACACACCCTGTACATGTAGTTCTGCAGTTATACTCCGCCTCCTGCCAGAAATTCTTTGGCTTTGATTTCGGAGGTAAAAAATCTAGGGGCATATTACCAAGGGCAGTATCGCCACTTTAGCGGCACTTTTTGCCGATAAAGCGGCGATATTTTTATCGCCCTATTAGCAAGCTGTCGCTAACAGCTGTTAGCGACAGCTTAATGGCGATAGCGGCCGTTTTGTTACCGCTTTGCATGTCAGCAATAATTATCGCTAATGACATGCAAAGTAGGCGTTCCCAACTCAAAGCGACTGCAAACAGTCGCAAACACAACTTCCCCCTATTACCAATGCCGCGAAGCGATAAAAAAAGTCGCGCTAACCGCGATTATCGCTGGAATTTAACACCTGATAAATACTTGACTTAACCTATTCTCTCAATGGGAGGTGGATTGTAAGGTTAAGTCCTCACCTGCCTATTAGCGAGCTTTTCCTTAGCGCAGTGAATTTATCGCTTGATTTCTCGCGTTAATGCTGGGTTTCGCCGCTATCGCTGGATTTTCTATCGCCTTGGAGATATGCGTTGATAATAACGCGTTATCTCCGCGATGAAATCCAGCGATAGCCGGCGATAAAAAAAACAGCGCTAAGCGCGCTTTGCGATAATTATCGCAAATCCTTGGTAATATGCCCCCTAGTCCGATCACCCCAGATTACTTTCAAGCGAGCCGGGTTCATTGGGAAAGCCTGTGCACCTTTCTCTTGAAATGGCTTGATCATTTGACGCAAGCGCCATCGATGCTCAACAGTAACATGGCAAAATTCTGGCCTGGTAAAAAATGAAAAGTCATCTGCGACTCGTTGGGCTTCCGGTCTAGCTTTCTCAAAGATGTTCTGCCGCAGCAAAAAGTTTCCAAAGTACACAAGCACAGCGCACGGTTTAGCATCTGGCTTTACTGGTTGCCGAAGAGAGAAGGGAACTCGATGCGCTCTTTGAACTTCGTGGAGCCAGTTCCACCCTTCTAGGTCTGGAAAGGATTTTCGCAGCAGCTCAACCATGTACATTCGAGCATCCGATCTCTCCTTTCCTTCCGGGATCCCTAGGAACCAAAGGTTGTTCCGTCTTTGACGGTCCGCATCGTCCTTGAGTTTCCACTGGATGTCGATCAGTTGAGTCTTGTGTGCTTCTGATTGACCCCTAGTGCCAGCAATGTCTGTCTCGAGGGCAGTTGTTCTTGACTCCAAGTCTGTCAGCCGCTCACTGATAGCGTTGCATGTTTTGGCTACATTCCTCACTGCTCCCTGCAGCTTCCGGCTGCTGCTTGTGAGCATCGACTCTCCAGCCGAGCCTCTTCGCGATGTGCTATAACACACTGCAGGATATTATCCAGGGTGGGAGGCACTGTTGGCTGGCCTTCCTGGAGCACCTTTGCGCTATCTCCGACCAGTTGATCGCCCGGGGAGTAGTCCCACTTTAGATCTTTGTGCCTCTGACTGCCTGTTCTACCAAGTTTGTTGCACACTTTCCATGTGGTGGCTGTTCAGTCCACGCCGATATTGCCTGGTGGGCTCTCTGTCTCACTTGAATCCATGCTTGACCCTTAGCCTGAACCCACGTCTGACCAGGTACCATCCGTTATGGAGAAAAATAAATTGTTCGCCTTGAAGTCCTGATCCCAATTACTGCGTGCTCCCACTTTTTTGCGATGGCGTACAGAGTGGCGATTTTGCTTTGTGACATGATCTGAATGCAGAAAGTCTGACTCAGCGCCCCCCATTGGATCAGCATAGTTTCTGATGTAGCCTTTGCCCCCTTCTTTACTTATACCTTGTACGACTTTATCCTCTATGTTTTCAATAAGGGCTCCCTGAGATCCTTCCTGTGTCTGGGAGAGTAATCCTGACATGACTCCTGTGATACTTATTATCGTGTCATTTGAGATTGCCCCCTCATCAGCCTCCCCTGCAGACCCTTGAGTCAGGTCTCCCTTACTTTCCTCGCGGTGTGCAGGGGTCACCAGCACTTCCCCCCGGTCACTGTTGATGAGTCTAACGCCGAGACTGCCTCACCCGGTGTCAGAAGAGTTCTGATTCCCTGCTGTGAGCTCGCTGTGGCCTGTGCGTTACTCTGTGCGTTGCTCTGGCCTCCTACCTGGAGAGGGGGTGTCGGGCAGTCCTGCTTAATGATTGTTGCCATAACTCCAGTCACGGTGCCCCGAAGCAGCTCAATCACTGAAGCGCCATTCCGCTGTTGCTGGAGCTGCGTGGCCCCGCTCCCCTTCCCTTCCCTTCAACGGAGGTCTCCATCCGGGCCACTTTCTGCCGGCGTCCTGACTGTGCTGTCACTGCGGGTGCTGTAGCTGCATCCACGGCTGGCGTGTGTGATCCAATCTGCGGGGGGACCGTACCTCTTCCTCTTGCTGCAGTCGGCTTGGGCCCCATGGCGAGCGCTGTCCCGCAAGCCGAGGGCTGGCGTCCCCGATCCCAACAAACCGCCATCTCCAGTAGCCTGCAGGAAGCAAGCACAAGCTCTGCCTGTCGCGCAATGGCCTCGACCCAGGGTATGCATCAGCCGCCTTCCTTACACGCTGTAACTTTAGGATTATTAAGCATACTGCATTCCAGGATCCATACGGGTTATTCCTTGCCACCTAGTTGGGAGCGGCCAACGACCGTGTCAAGCGTCCACCATCTTTATTCTCCTTTGACAACCGTAACATTATCAATCAAGCAATATGGAAGTAGATTCACAAGGTTCCACCTTGTGGAATGCTCTCCCCCCACAATTGAGACTCGAAAATAACTTTTACAAAGTCAGTAAATCTTTGAAAACTTACTCCTTAATGTCACTGTGTGTGTACCCTGTTTATTTTTGGTATCATGCGAACCACAGTACTCATGCTGCCAGCTGAGCAGACACAAAAGCTTGCTGATACAACATCTAAAACAATGGGGCTTATTTACAAGCCCTTCGCGCCGCAGGTGCATCAATTTTTATCACATAAAAAGTGACTCACCGGCGGCGCAAGGTGCTGGTAAATAAGCGCCTATTTTTTAATGTTGAGTTTTTATACTTCCAGGCTTTGACATCAGTTACTGGCCAACAAGGAACACTGCTCTTTTCATCAGCCTTTTTTTATCTAAATGCTGGTCCTATTGGAGTTTGTTGCTTTTTCTACTCCCTGTTTCAAATTCCTCCGAGAGTACTCTGAGAATATACTGGTGGCATCAAATGTCCTACAAAAACTACACGTATAATAATATTAAAGTAATTCTATGTAATAAGAAGGCAGGAGAATTGTCTAATATAGGGTTGAGCAGCACTGGAGCATTAACCAAAACTTGGTGGATGCCCTGATCACCTAGCATTCGGTTCCCCACCTCATTTAGAAAGGAGGGACCATTATGTTTCCACGTTGGAGCCTCTGTTGGGTCTGCTTTTAGAAACATCTCACACCCTTTCATCTACGGTGAGATTGGCATTATAAAGGATTCTCTTTTTAGGATGCCTCTCAGAAATCAATCCTGTCAAACATTTTATGCCCAGGATCAGCAGGCACGCCATTGTGGTCCTAAGCCTGAAAAATGCTCAAATGTTCAGTGTGTGCTGCGAGTAATGTCCTAGAACATCGAGATCATAGTGTTTTTTTTATAAAGGCTTTGAGGGTTGTCTTTGAAAGTTAAAGCCAGCTATCAATCTGTTTGTTTCCTCAGAAAATCCTCTTGCCATTCCTCAATTTAGTTCTCACTTTTGGTATTTCTGATCATATGCAGAACAAAATCAATATTTTATACAACCAACCTAGTACTGTGGTATTGGTGAACGGTGCCTCTTCATCTGCTTTATTGCTAATGGAGCAGTTGGTGGCTAGAGCAGACTGACACAAATCAGAGTTTTCCTAGTACAGTTAGTGTGCTTGTGCTTCTCTCCTCTCTACAGCTCATTCCCATAGTTATGGTACATCTAAATTTTTAGGAATGAGTTACTACATCAAGCAATTAAGATAAGGGTTCTGGTTGAGAGCCCCATAAAACCTCAGTTGCCCTGTCTTGTGACCATTTTCCACTATATCATCATGACCTCTGTAGGTTTGAACTATGAACAAGGAAAAACAGAAAAAATGCCAGGGTATTACAAATCATGTGGCTCTAATCTTCGTTTGGTCAACTTAGGGGTCCTGCTTAAATTAGTCATGAACCATAAACATAATTTCAAACCTGCCCTTACCAGCAAAACAGATCATCATGAGGTCCTTTAGTAAGGAACAAACCCAGGATTGAATAGATAGCACCTCAGAATTTGATTCCTCCAGAGGATGGAGAAAATATCTTAATTCAGACTCAGGCAGCCCACCGCCGAGCAGGGGGATGGAGTTAATAACCCTGTTCACAAATCTGTAACTGCCTTGGGAAGATCTCTATGTCTTCAGAGGAGAGTCTACTATGGAGGCCTTACAAGGGACTGAAAGTGAATGATTGCTGTGTTTCATGTAGCCACTCAGGAAACCTTTTTGTCACATTTAGGTCTGGGTGTCATTTTTAAAATTTTATGTTCAGGACCACCAGGCTTTCCCTGATGGTCCTGAACTAAAAGAAAATAACTCAGAACATCCGCTTTAAATAGGGTGACGAACCTTGTTCAAAGCCCAGAACTGCGATACTTAAAAGAACTGAGAGTATTGAGCATATTGAGCACATTTCTAAGATGCTTCGTACATGCTCGGTGCACATTCTAGTTTGATCATTAGGTGGGAAGCCGATCTTCTGGAGTGAATGGTACTGCAGAATTGAAAATGTTGAAGCACTGGGTGATTCATGGGCTTGGTGATGGAGGAAGGGAGAATGAGGAGGGGTATACATACATGGTAGCTAGGAGTGGGGAATTGGGGTAATTAGGGAGTCAGGGAAGAGTATGAGGAGGAAATGGAAAAAGCAGTTAAATAATGGACTTGAAAAAGGCAACTAAAACATAATGACAATAAAAACAGTAACTTTTTTGGGATAACAGAGTACATAGAGAACATATCAATCTAGGTTATGGCTAAACAGGCATTAACATATGAGCTTTTTAGTATATTTAAGTAACAATTAGTAGACAAGAAATATACTTAGTAGAGATAATCATGACCCAACTGGAACTCTTGCCTACATAGTTTTAGTGGGGAACAGAACTCATGGCTAGGACGCATAGCAACCTATGTATGAACAATCAATCAGCAAGAATGTTGTAATGTTTTTTTAAAAGATGCTGAAAGAACTGCTGAGAGAAAGGACAGATTCCCATACTTGGTGGAGCTAGCCAGGTAATAATAGTCATTCAGATAATAAAGTGGTTGGCAGACATACAACTCCTACTGGAGCTGTCAATTCTGCTGATCACTCAACTTGGTAATATATGTAAGAAAATAAACTATTTCTCAAATTGCTATAAAGTGTCTAATAACAGCAAGCTGGTGATTGACCTCTCAATGGAAATTAGTATTAAGCCCAATCTAAAAAGAACTTTCCAGGAGTTTGCTTATTGATGGATAACTTGACGTTTTTGAGAAGAGCAGAGCACTGATTTTGAGCAAGTTTTAGTTCTCCTGTATCTCACACTTTGTGGCTGAGCCAGTGATTCTTTGTAAACAGGGCTCTTTAAATAGCAACTCAATATTTTGATATATCTGCCTCATATTATTTCCATAAGGCTGAAATTGCTGAATTTGACTTGAGTCCTTTTTTCTACAGTGGGTTTATGAAGCGCAGCACAATCTGTGTTGTAAAACTTCGTTTGAGAAAAGTTGTCATTGACCAAATTAGAATCGAGATGAGGTATGAGTGAGTTGAAAAACAGCCCTTGATTTGGGTCTGGAAACCAAGAATGTTCCATATTTTTCTGATACAGGCATTTTTTAGCCTGATGATAGGAATGGATGTTTAGGATGATCAAATTTCCATTGTGCCCACCTATATTTACATTTTTGTGTAATGTATGTTACTGCCCAGATGTCCAGAAAATCTAGGGCCAGATGTACGACCATTCAGTTTAGCGAGTCGCAAATTGTGCAGAATTGCGACTCGCAATTTGTGACTCGCTAAACTGAATGTACAACAGTGTCTCCAAATGGGGTTGCAAATTACATGCCTCATCAATATTCATGAGGCAAGCGCAATTTGCGACCCCATTGGGAATGGCTAGCACTCCCAGGGATGGTGGCCTGCTGGGGTCAGCAGACCACCATGTCTGTGACTGCTTTTTCAATAAAGCACTTTTTTTTTTTAAATGCAGCCCGTTTTCCTTAAAGGAAAACAGGATGCCTTTAAAAAAGAAAAATGAAACTTTTCAGTTTATTTTTCAAGGGCAGGCAGTGGTCCCTGGGACCACTGCCTGCTCTTAAAAAATATTTTCGCACCCATTCACAAAGGGGAAGGGGTCCCCTGGGGACCCCTTCCCGTTTGCGAGTGGTTTACCACCTACTAATTAAAGTAGGTGGTAAACTGCGAGTGTTTTGCGGTCGCAAAACAACAGTACATTGGTGTTAGAGTCGCTATTAGGAAGGGACGCCCTTGACACCCCCCTTCCTAATAGCGAGTCGCAAACGCTATTTTGCGAGTCAGTGACTCGTAAAATAGCGTTTGTACATACCACCACCGTTTTCCGACCGCAAAAAACGGTCGTACATGTGGGCCCTAGTCTCACATCTTTAATTTCAAAATCAATGTTAAAAGAAAAAGAGGTGCGGTAAAACTCATCACACATATTTTTAGAATCACAGTTCCAAGTTTGTTTTTTAATCCATTATTCAGTCCCGTGTAGTACCTTGCATAGATTATGGTACTCAGTGATTCATAGGTCTTTAAAATCCATATCCGGAAATTGTGGACGATGTTCAAAAGAGTTACAGATCTGGAAGTTCTGGCCATATTGCATCGCTGCTCTTTGTTGTTCGTGAACACATTAGTTTATTTGCTTCCTCATGTGTAATGCTACATTAAGTCTATAATACAAATCCTAGCGCAGTGCTACTTTGGTTTCTTGGTGGCATATGGCTACAGTAGATACAAACACGGATAACCAATTGAGGGGCATATTAGCAAGACCCACGTTAAAATTATCGCCGTTTTAGCGGCAGGAAACTGCCGCTAAAACGGCGATAATGGGCTTGCTAATATGCGTTATAGACAGGGCCGGCGCTAGGCATGGGCAGTGTGGGCAGCTGCCCAGGGCCTCGCGCTCAGCTGAAAGACAGGGGGCCCCGCTTCCGTGTGAAAGGCCACACTTTCACAGTTAGCCCACCTGCTCCTACGAGGCCCCCTGCCCCACACTATCACAATACACATCTTGAGTCGACCTTGCTGGTCAGGGCGTTGTCGTGGCATTCCTGGGGGTGCAGGGGTGGGTGGAGGTACAAACAGAGTGGGGAAGGCACAGCAGCCAGGCCAGCAATTATGGCTCACAGTGTCAGGGGAGGGGCAGCACCTCTGTTAAGTACCGGCCATTCCCTTTCTGCATTTTGTTGCTAGGTGACAGAAGGCCCCTTTGTTTCCAGGACCAGCCAGACACAGGTAAGGCGAGGTGGATGAGGGGAGGAGGGAGTAGCCAGATCAACTGGCTTTTGTTAACTTTTATGGGAATGTGTATTTAAAATGTATGTAGTACTGCCGGTGCTGGGGCAGTGTTTTACAAAATGCCTCGTTACTGCTTCGAAGGCCCAGGTCAGGGGGCCCCCTTTCCCTGGGCCTCAAAGCACTAGAGCAAGCTGCGAGGTCCAGGTGTGGGGGCCCCTTCCTGGGCCTTGTAGCCAGTACTCCCTCTTTTCTTTCCTTTTTTTGTTCCCCTGTGAAATTAATCCAAAATATAAAAACGCTTTTGCTGGAAAGGACGTCTTTTTTCTGAAATTTTTCACTTCCAAAGTGCAGCCTTGGGATGGAGAGAAATAAAAGGTTCAAAATGTAAAAAATAACTAAAGCAAGACAGAGTGGGTGGAAAAGGGGCAGATTGATTTTATTCACACGCAAAACACATTAGTGCCACTTTACAGAGTTTGCCAGTGAAGCGCTACTTTTTTGTTTTCCTCGGGTGGGGAAGTGCACCATTCCTGGATGTACTGCAATACCTACTTGATGGGCGGATTCGAAAACAAAATGCATACCGAGGCTCTGTATTCACGAATGTGGTCTTTTTAAACCATATTGCTTACGTTTTGTAAGCAGATAAGCAATGGACATTGAAACTGGTCCCTTCCGGCCCTGTAGTCATGGCCTAAACTTTTCATGCAAAAGCACTCATTGATTTCTGAATAATAAGTGCAAAAGCGTTAAGGTAACCATGTTGTTCCTGCTTACATTTCACATGCTTTTACTTAATCTTGCATTCCTTATGAGTGTTTGCTTTTTCCAGGATGTTGTCACTTTTTTTTTTTAGGCAGCATATTGCTCTTGTCTAGTGCATAATTTGAATTGAGTCGCCCCCAGGTGTTTATAGCGGGGTGCAATTGGGTTGTAGTTGAAGGCAGTGCGAGTTTCTCTCAGTGGGGCAGTATGGTGTTCAGTGGGGGAGAGGATGTGGCACTATGGTCAGAGCTGCCGAATTTGGAACTGGGGAACCAGGTTCAGCCTTCATGACCAGGCCACCAGACCACTCTCCTGAGAGAGCACATTTCCATGTTAGACCTTAGAAGGCCCCGAAAGACCTTAGAAGAGTGGTGTCTGAGCACCAGCAGGTGGACCATAGCAGTGGCAAGTGTGGGTTAACCTTGAAGGCCTGTCCACTACAACCCCTTTTGAACCTCACCTCGAGTCTTTTGGGCAGACCTACGAAGCAGCACACCCTAGAGCAACAGTGACTCTGTCATTGAGGTCACAGGACCCTTGAGGAGGAAGGCTCTAGGGCGGTGCGACCGATGAGATCGCACTGAGGCGCTGACTTCGGGTGGGGGCGTCATGTTTGCAAGTATATTATGTTTCTAAAAGCCCTTGCTGCCTCCTTCCTGGCCTCCAGCAATTATCGGCAACAATAAAAATGTCATGATAACTCCGGTGATTAATGTTCTTCCTAGAGAGAGATGGAGTTTTGTCAAGTGGAAGTTTTGACTTGTGGAAAGGTAGCACAGAGGGTTAATGTGCCTGCTGCAAAGAACATGTACCATGCAGATCACTAAGTCCACATAATGTAAAAAGGCCAGTGGGTTACTGCTTTTGTCAGAGAGAACCTATTGTTACTTGCAGTTTATAGTCAAAATCCTAACATAGAACAATGAGCTATTAACTGTCATCTAAGAGCTGCATGCAAACTGCAAAGTATAAATTACAGCATTATAGTTTTTTCCCCAGCCTTTGATTATCCTAATGTTGCAAAAAGGGTTCATTTGGACAGAAATCAATTCTGGTTAATAAAGAGAACCCCCAACCATGGTATTACGTTCTAAATTCAGAGTTTGTGTTTCTCCAGATCAATCACTATTAAACTATACTGCCTACTAGTATGATTGTCATGTGACTCCTAGTCCTTTGTCTTATGTAACATTACCTCTTGTGATTTACACACGTATAATTGATTGTCTCTGTGTAATGTGTGATATAAAGTTCTCTGACACCCTACACTGGTATCAGTGGCGCTGTAAATCAAATTAAATGCATCTGAGCGAGAATGTGGTTATGGAGACTTGAGGAGCACTGTTAAAGGGTGGTAGTGAGGGAATCCGTGGCAGAGCGAGTCATTGGGGGGCACCAACATTGTCGCACAGGGGTCCACTAGTGCTGAAGGCGGCCACTTCTACTTCCTACAGTTCTAACACCAAATCAAAAACGTTGATTTGAAAACCCCTTGAATCTGAAGCATACCTTCAAGTCAATGTATGATTTAGCAGTGGTCTCGGTTGTTCTAAGTCTTTTTTATTTATGTACAATCTTTATTTGTTTGCAATGGTGTCTTGTAATTTTGTACTATATGTGTTGTGTTTTTGCACTTAACATAATTCTGGCGAGTAAAGAGCCCACACACAAAAAATATTGTCCTACGTCTCTTAGCATGTGCGTGTGGGATACTGGTGAGAGGATTTATGTTAAAACAAATTGCAAAGTATTAATGTCATCCTAAGGTAGCACAATAATGGCACAGAAAGATAAGGGAGCCTTTTGAAATTTGCAATTATATCCATGGTGTGAGAGGTTTTCTCTTGTCATTTTATATTTTGAATGATCCGCCCCTCATTACCTCAACAGGATCTCCCCCCTTTATGAGGCAGAACTGGAAATTGTATCATGAACTCATCTGGAAACAATCAGTTAACGAGGAGTAAATAATATACATCTTTGTGAGACCTGCACCTAGCTTTTCCATCCAATGTGACAAATGTAATACATTTAATACAGTTTTAAAATATATGGACTTATTTCATTTGTATATTTATATTTTTGTCCATGTTTCTGATATCCACATCTGAAAGAGACACGTTAGTGACAGATTCCTTACCTTAGAATATCCCCAGGCGTCAGGCTGGATCCGGAAAGCTTTTGCGTAGCAGTACCCTTGCGCGTCGGTAGGCGGCGTTGTGCGGCTCCGCGTCCGTCGTCGGCGTCGGGATCGCCGGGATGACGTTGCGGGCAGTACTTAGACGCCGCCCCTGCGCGCTGACGTCAGTTCTTCTTTTTCCGCGCCAGTAAGCGCAGATCCGGGAAGAGCAGTGCCCTAGTCAATTTTTGACTAAATGTTTGGTGAATTTTTCACTGTTTCTTTTCGAGTCTTCTCGACTCCTAGGTGTCGATAGGGATGCCCGGCTTCAAGCCATGCTACGTCTGTGGTCGAATGATGTCGATCACAGACCCGCACTTAGAGTGTCTCTACTGTCTAGGCCGAGACCACGACACGAAGTCGTGCCCTGACTGGCGGAAACTTCACCCGAAGGCTTTGCGAGAGCGGTCTCGAAAGCTACTCGAGGTCCGGCAGTCGGCTCCGCGCCGCACCAAGCCCCGGTCCCGTGAGAGGTCGAGGGGCCGGTCGCGGAGCCCCCGCCGGTCGTCGGAATCCAAGTCTTCGCGCTCCTCGGGTAAGTCGAAGCACAAAAAGTCTAAGAAGCATCATCGCTCTAAGACTTCGCCTCGCCGGTCTCGCGACTCGGCTGAGGCCCCTGTCGGCACCGTCCCCGCGGCCCCGGACGTGCCTGTGGAGCCGCCCCCGCAATACCCATCCTTTCCGGGTTCGGGGGCGACTCCGGCCCAAATACAGGAATTCCTGTCGGCCATGGCCCGCCTATTCGGGCCTCAAGGTCCCTCTGGTGCGCCTTCGGGCCCCACGGGCCCTGATGGGGTTGCTCCGGCGTCGCTGACGACTCCGGTCCCGGCGTCGCCTGTCCCGCCAGCCTTGATCCCGGCCTCGGCTCCGGCCCCGGCCTCGATCCCGGCTCCGGTGGTACCGCAACCCCCATCGACGCCGGTTGACCTGACCACGCCTCCACCGGCGCCGATGTCCCCGGTTCCGTTCCCGACGCCGTCCAGGGCTCCGGGCGGCGTCGTTCCCCGGTTCTCTCCGGTTCCGGACATGGAGCCGGACCGACGTCGCTCGACGCCGGCTCCGGCGCCGATGAGACCTTGGGTCCCAGATGTCCCTCCTCCTCCATATTTTGAACCAGAGGAGGACCAGGAGAGCTGGGAGGGGTCGGAAGACCCTCTCACACAGCAGTGTGAGTATGATCAGGACTGGGCAGAGGAACTTGGGGATGCTAGTGGTCTAGACACTTCTCCTGACTCTGGCATGCTGTCTCCTCCCGTGGCTACGGAGGAGGGAGCAAATTTCGCAATGGTGTTGCGTAGAGCAGCTAGAGCCTTGCACCTCCAATTGCCTACTGTGGCTGTCAGGACTAATCTCCTGACGGAAGTGCTTCAGCCGGCAGCCTCCTCCTCGGAGACTGTGCTGCCGTTTAATGATGCACTGTCTGACGTTCTTTTGGGCACCTGGTCCAAGCCCACCACAGGGGCTCATGTGGATAGGAACGTGGCCCGACGCCATCGCCCTGCTCCGGGCGACCCCTTGTTTCTCTCTCAACATCCCACCCCCGAGAGCTTGGTTGTCCAAGCCTCTGCCTCCCAAACCGCCTTCCCTACCGCCCCTCCGGATAGGGAATCCATACGCCTGGACCAGTTTGGGAAGAAGGCCTTTTTTTCCTCCAGTGCTGGCTTGCGGTCGGTGAACACCGCTTGCCTTTTGGGCCGATATACCCACTCCCTGTGGGATTCGGTGGCGGCTGTTTTGCCCCAGTGTTCTGAGGAGGTCCAGACACTGCTTACTCGCACCATTGCGGAAGGTAGGGATGCGGCAAAGTTCACCATACGTTGTGGCCTTGATACCGCCGACTCGCTGGGCAGATCGCTTGCAACAACGGTGGCGCTGCGTCGCCACGCCTGGCTGAGAACAACTGGTTTCTCGGGTGATGTCCAGAATACACTCATGGCCATGCCCTTTGATGGAGTTGGTCTTTTTGGTTCCAAAGCAGACCATGCGCTGGAGCGTTTTAAGGACTCACGGGCTACTGCCAAGTCCCTGGGCCTTTCTGTTGTGCGCCCTCTGCTAACCTCTGCTTTTCGCCCGGAAGGGGCGCCCAGTCACGTCCGCCGCCCAGCCAACGGCCCGCGCAGCAAGCGTCTTCGCGTGGCCGAGGACGTGGATACCGCCGTGGCGGTTCCGTCAACCAGCGTGCGGGTCAGGCCACCAACTCCGCCCCGTCCGTGGCCTCCAAGCCCTCCTAGTCCTTCTTTTCAGGTGCACGGCACGCCAGTAGGGGGCAGGGTCCGCCATCACCTTCACCACTGGCGTGCCATCACCTCGGACAGGTGGGTCTTGGACATTGTCCGAAGGGGCTACTCCCTCCCCTTCGAGACCACCCCCCCAGCCATGCCACCTCAATTCCACCGCATGTCAGGGGATCACTTGGTGCTTCTGCAGAAGGAAGTCACGGCCCTCTTGGCCAAGAGGGCCATCGAGCATGTTCCGACCCCAGAAGTAGGACGTGGTTGCTACTCCCACTACTTTCTGGTGCCCAAAAAGGACAAGGTGGACATGCGTCCAATCTTGGACCTCCGGAACGTCAATCGCTTCCTCCGGAAGGAGAAGTTCAAGATGCTCACCCTAGCTCAGGTCTTGACTGCCCTCGACCCTGGAGACTGGTTGGTAGCGTTGGACTTGCAGGACGCTTATTTCCACATCCCCGTCCTGCCGGCCCACCGGCGTTACCTGCGGTTCACGGTAGGCCTCGAGCATTTTCAGTTCACCGTGCTCCCCTTTGGCCTTACCAGTGCCCCTCGGTGTTCACGAAAGTGATGGCGGTGATCGCAGCTCATCTGCGCCGGGCAGGGGTTCCAGTCTTCCCCTACCTCGACGACTGGCTGCTGAAGGCGGGCTCGTCCCAGGCAGTCGTCTCCCACCTCCAGACTACGGCCGAACTCCTGCACTCGCTGGGGTTCTCCATCAATGTGCCGAAGTCGCATCTGATTCCTTCTCCACAGCTCCTTTTCATCGGAGCAGTTCTGGACACGACGCAGTTTTGGGCCTATCCTCCCGAACGGCGAGTCCGGGATATTCAGGCTATGATTCCGATCTTTCAGCCTCTATCCTGGGTTTCGGTACGGATGACCCTGAGGCTGCTGGGCCTCATGGCCTCCTGCATCCTGCTGGTCGATCATGCCAGATGGCATATGCGGGCTCTGCAGTGGGACCTGAAGTTCCAGTGGGCGCAGCACCAGGGCAACCTGTAAGATCACGTCCAGATCTCGGAGGGGACTGCAAAACAGTTGCAGTGGTGGCTCTCGAACCGGCAATGGGTCATGGGCAGATCCCTCTCCCTTCCCCAGCCAGAGCACACGGTTGTGATGGACGCGTCCCTTCTGGGATGGGGCGGTCACATGGGAGAGGCGGAGATCAGAGGCCTCTGGTCTCCGGCGGAGTCCCGGCTCCATATCAACCTTCTGGAGCTCCGGGCGATTCGACTTGCACTCAAGGCATTCCTTCCCTCTGTCAAAGGGAAGGTAGTGCAGGTGTTCACAGACAACACCACCGCCATGTGGTACTGCAACAAACAAGGCGGGGTGGGGTCTGTGAGAAGTTGGCCTGGTATATGCTGTCCACTAATTATAGTGGGCACCTTGCACCAGTCCAAACAACCCCTTATTGGAGATAGGTTAAAGACAACCTTTATTGAAAGCTATCCTAGTGGTAGCTATGGAGAGCAGCCTTCAGGCTAAGTCTTGAAGGAATGTAAAGCAGCTTGTTTTACCAGTCTATAATCTCTTGAGTGACCAAATGAAAGAGCACCACACCAGGTATATATTCAAAATATATGTATTTATTACTAAACACACCCCTCTAGTCTCTTTATGAGGCTAGAGTTCGAAGTACATAAATTATAAGTCAGTTATTCACAGTAATAGCACAAATACACGTTTGAGCCCTAGGGGCGTACCAAACCATATACCAATAAAGTGGTATAAGAACCACGACTGAGCTAGACACAAGGCCTAGAGCCTGTAGAAGTGCTTGGACCACAAGGAACCACCCAAGGTAGTGACACAGGGGACCCACGGTGGACGCGTGCAGTGTAGTAACACAGCCGCGAATCGCCGTTAACTTCTATGGGGAAAGTCGCGGTTAGGAATTTAAAGAAAAGGGACACTTAAAAGAGGACTTGGAGCAAACCCTTTGAGAACTAGGTCGTTCTAGAGTCTATACCCACGGGAGCACCGGAGTACTCGTGTTACCTCACCCAGGGAAGCCGGGTGCATAGGTGCCTTTCGGGGTCGGGTTTCGTCGTCGATTTGAATGGCGATCTGCTGCAAAGTGCTGCTGGCGACCAAGTGAAAAGTGTCCGGGTGGATCCAAGGGTGGATCGGAGATCTGAAGAACCTGAAAGCAGAGGGGACAGAGTCTGGTTCACTAGCCAGTGACCAGGAAGGCGATGAGCAGATGCCCACCGATGTCGGATGCTTCAGGTAGGTTGACGGTCGTCTTGACTCTTCAGCCACGAGGTCCAGGAGGCGTTGTCGGCAACCAGGAGCGAGATTCGGACTGTCCCACGACGTCTGTCGATTGCTGAGATGTCGGCGACCGGATTGGACCCAACAGGCCTTGGCAATGGCAAGTCTCGTGGAAAGTGAAGAAGGACGATGATGCAGACCAGCAAGGTCTGAGGGACTCACCCAGCGAGGGTAAGTCAGGGCAAGCCTGGAGCAACCAGGAAAGCCCAAGTAGAAAAAGATTGGCCTTCGTGAAGGGCTACTAGCCAACGGACTAGCGACCGCGAAGGAGCCTCGAGACGATGCACGTGGAGCTGGCTCACAGGACACTCGTGGAGTGGAGGCCAGTGATCTTCAGTGCAGTTGGTGCTGGAGGCTGGGGCTACTCGGAGGCCAAAGCACGACTTCGTGGGAGACCCAGAAGAGGATGCACTTGCAAATGCGTGCAGTGTCCAGGGGTCACAGTTCCACGTTACCCACGACAGCTACGGGCCTCAGCTTTGCTGGGGACTCAGGGCAGCCTCGGGGAAGTCTGGAAATCCACCTCTGGTGATGCAAAGACTTCAGCATCCAACGGGAGCTTCAGCGATGCAGACCGGACAATTGCTTCTTTGGTGCCTGCCAAGCAGGGGAGTCACTCCTTGACGCCAAGGGAGATTCTTCTGTCCTCTAATCTTCAAGTAGAGCGTCGAAGGTCCAGGATTCTGTGTCAGAGTTTCGTCCAGGGATAATCTAAAGTCCTAAGGACTGGGGACCCATACTTATACTAAGGTAGGGGGTTGGACTTACTCTGTGGTCCCACCTATGGGTGGGTCAGGGCAGAGGGGTGGCTACACCCCTTTCCCTTTGTCCAGTTCGCGCCAGAGCAGGGGCTGGAAGCCCCTGAACCGGTTTGAACTGGGGTATGCACAGGGACACCAAATGTGCCCCCAGTGCAGGACTTCAAAGCACCAGAGAGTGCTCCCGCCCAGCCCCAATACACACTATCCTGTCTGGGGAGGTGGTCACACCTCCCTGCGACAGGAAACCTATTGTCCAGGCCTCCCCTGCCGGAGTTTCGGTCAGCAGCAGGAGGCCAGACTTGTGTCTGTGGCAGCAGCATCCATTTTGTGATGCCAGGGCTTTGGAAAGAAGTTACCGGGCAAGCCAGTGTGTACATGTCTCTCCTCTAGAAGGGTGGAATGCTACCCCCGCCGCCAGAATTGGCGGGGGGTAGTATTCCAAGATGTTTGACACCAAACACGACATGTTTCCGTGCAGCCATCCCAAAGTTAGCATTTAACGCAAGGTTATAATGCGCTTAAGAGTATATGGACAGGCTGCACTACAAACAGCATCAGAGAAGGGTCTCCGACCGCTGCAGAGGGGCCCTGCTCATGCAGGGGCACCCTCTCACATAGGAACCATGCACTCTGCCTTCAGGATTGACAAGGCCTGCCATAGGAGTGACTTATAGGTTTATATGTGTGTAGGTATGTAGTGATATAGGTAGCCTATATCACAGTAAGGGGTGCATGCACCACCTTACCCAGGCTGCAGTAGCAGACCTGTGGTGTCAGTTTGGATGGCCTTCCAGGGGTGGCACAATACATGCTGCAGCCCCTGGCAGGCCTCTGAGGTACCTATGCCCTGGGTACATAGTATACCATATACTAGGGACTTATAAGGGCACTCCAGAGTCCAATCAGAGATGTGCCTAAGGCACATGGAAACCATTTTAAAGAGGAAGCAGCTAGGCTGGGGTTCTGATTAGCAGGGCCCCAGCCAGACTAAGGTCGAAAAACAGTGAAGCATCAGCAAAAAGTGTGGGTACCCATGTGAAGCAGATCCTACTCTCCTACAGGGTCGTGGACCCTCTGTCAGGAGGCTCTGCGCCTCTGGACATGGCTGGAACATCAGGGCATGTTCCTGATGGTTCAACACCTGGCAGGTTCCCTGAACGCCAGGGCGGACGAACTCAGCCGCAGGTGCATGATGGATCACGAATGGCGTCTTCACTCGGAAGTGGCGCAAGGACTCTTTCTACAGTGGAGAGAGCCTTGGTTAGATCTATTCGCCTCCGAAGAGAACGCGCAATGTCATCAGTTCTGCGCGTTGGAATTTCCAAGGCGGCACTCGCTCGGCGACGCTTTTCATCGCGAGTGGAGTTGCGGTCTGTTGTACGCCTTTCCGCCTATACCACTTCTACCCAGAGTGTTGAAGAAGATTCGGCACGACCGGGCCCAAGTCATCCTTGTGGCTCCGGACTGGGCTCGAAGAGTTTGGTATCCCGAGCTACTCAGTATGAGCGTCGATCCCCCGATCCGTCTGCCTCTTCGGGAGGATCTTCTGTCGCAGCAGCAGGGGACGGTCCTCCACCCGAACCTGTCCAGTCTCCACCTGCTTGCGTGGAGATTGAGCGGCGGCAGTTGATTCCTTTCGACTTGCCTCCCGAAGTTTGTGATGTGGTTCTGGCAGCCAGGCGTCCCTCCACTAAGGTGGTATACGCCTGCAGGTGGAACAAGTTTGTGGCATGGTGCACAGCAAAGGCTGTGAATCCCCTCTCTGCCCCTCTTTCTGAGGTTCTTCTGTTCCTTCTTTCCCTGGCCCAACAGGGTTCTGCCCTGGGTACCATCAAGGGCTATCTTTGTGCCATTTTGGCCTTCCTCAGGCTTCCTGATCAGCCCTCCCTTTTCAAGTCCCCTGTTGTTAACAGGTTTCTAAAAGGCATTACACACCTCTTCCCTCCTGTTCCGTTTGTGATGCCTCAGTGGGACTTGAACTTGGTTCTTACTTTTCTCATGTGCGCTCCCTTTGAGCCTCTACATAACTGTCCTCTTCGTCTTCTGACTCTGAAGACTGCCTTTCTGGTGGCCATCACCTCCGCTCGGCGGGTGAGTGAGCTCCAGGCTCTATCATGCAAACCTCCCTTTCTGTCTGTCTATCCAGACAAGGTTGTTCTTCGGACGCGTCCGTCCTTCTTGCCAAAGGTGGTTACTGCCTTCCACATTGGGCAGACCATCACTTTGCCCACCTTCTTTCCACCTCCGCATCCTTCCAGAGAGGAAGAGAGGCTCCACCGTCTTGACCCAAAACGTGCGCTTTCTTTTTATATCAACCGCACACAACACTTCCGGGTGGAGGACCAGCTCTTTGTTGGCTACGTGGGCGCCAAAAAAGGTCGGGCGGTGCACAAGAGAACCATCTCCCGCTGGGTAACCTTGTGTATCAAGGCCTGCTATTCTTTGGCTAAGAAGGAGCCTCCTGTTGGGCTGCGTGCCCATTCCACCAGGGCAACGGCTGCTACCACGGCTTTAGGCCGCGGTGTTCCGCTGCAGGATATCTGTCAGGCAGCTACGTGGGCCTCGCTGCACACGTTTACAAAGCATTCCTGCCTTGACAGTCAGGTCCGGAGGGACGGCTTCTTTGGCCGTTCTGTCCTCCGGGACTTCCTTGTCTGATCTTTGTTCGCAGACCCACCACCGGGGTTGGTATTGCTGGGGTATCTATTCTAAGGTAAGGAATCTGTCACTAACGTGTCTCTTTCAGATGCACAAGTTACTAACTTGTGCAACGATATATCTGTAAGAGACAGTAGTTAGTGACAGATTCCTTACCGCCCCACCCATCCTCCCCGTTCTGCGAACTGATTTCTAGGGTTAAGGACATCCCTTTCAGGGCCCTAGTATTTTTCAGACACCAATGTCAGCTTCTTGCATGGCTCTGCGTTCCTGGCGCGGAAAGTCGTGTACAGAACTGATGTCAGCGCGCAGGGGCGGCGTCTAAGTACTGCCCGCGACGTCATCCCGGCGATCCCGACAACGGACGCGGAGCCGCACGGCGCCGCCTACCAACGCACAAGGGTACTGCTACGCAAAAACTTTCCGGATCCAGCCTGACGCCTGGGGATATTCTAAGGTAAGGAATCTGTCACTAACTACTGTCTCTTACAGATATATCGTTACACAAGTTAGTAACTTGTGCGTTAGGTCTCTTCAGTGATGCCAAATAAGATCAATAGTCCTGCGATGTCACTTTCTGTGATGTCACTTCTTGTGATGTTACCAAGGGCGGCTCCTCCACTAGGGCGGAGGAGCATCACCCCACTGCTTTCTCGCAGTGCGAGAAGCAGAAACACAAAATGCTAAACTACCATTTTATGTTTCTGCTTCTCGCACTGCGAGAAAGCAGAAGTGTTTGGTTGGGGGCGGGCGGGTCTGCTTTAGGGCAGGGGAGGAGTGCCTTGCCCACTGCTAAGGGCGCTGACTGTTTGGTCGGTCCTCCGGGGCCGACCAAACCAGTCATGCGCACTCTGGCCTTTCTCCATGTAGGCTGCAATGTAGCCTACATGGAGAAAATGGCCTCCCCATAGGCGCCTGGCTGGTCGGCGTCCCGACCAATCACAATGCTGCCATTGCAGCGTTGTGATTGGCTTAGGGGAGGGGAGGGAGGCTGCCTGCTTCCTGTTCCTGCCAGAGGCAGGAAAGCAGGTCAGGAGCAGAGACGACGCGAGGCCCGGAAAGGTAAGATTATTTTATTTTTAAATTAACCCGCGCGCGCGAACCCCCGCGAGACCCTCCACCCGCGAGTCATGCCGGCCGCGACTGGATGCTACATGCAAATTAGAGGGGCCTCACATCTTCCCTTTCGCCCAGGGCCCCAGAAGTTCTAGGACCGGCCCTGGTAATAGAATTCCAATAGAAGCCCAGGTTAGATGTGCAGGACATCTAACCTGGGCTTCTATTGGAATTCCATAACGCATATTAGCAAGCCCATTATCACCGTTTTAGCGGCAGTTTCCTGCCGCTAAAACGGCGATAATTTTAACGTGGGTCTTGCTAATATGCCCCAAAGTTAAGTGCTGACTGCTCTGAAGTTTGTATGATTTGCAAGTTTGAAACCTGATAAGTTCAATTCATCCTTTCATCATTATGTGGTTAACAAAAGGAGGAAAATACAAATTAACGTAACAACATACGAATGTTTTATCGAATATGCCCTTGCTCAAATTCCTCAATACATTTTTAAAAAGTTTAAGCTAGCAGTACCAAACAATATATTATCTCAAGATGCCAAGACGACTTTTTTTTATCGCGCTGAGTAGGACTTCTCCTAGGCAACTAGTTTTAAATGTGGAATCATGCCTATGTGCTAGTATTCTCAAAGCCTTTTCGCTATTCCTGGAGCCAAAATATGTGTGAACGAACAATTGATCCCAGTCTTTCAGATGTCTAGGGGACCCAAGCAGAGTCAACCTTATTGCCAGTGCTGTTTGCACTCGTTATCCAGCCACTGGAAAAAATAAATAAAAGAAAACAAGACGCGCAGAGTGTGGAATTAGACAGCAGCTGATTGCAGCATTAAGGGTTGGTTTTTACCCAATTGATCATCGTAAGGTATTTCTGAAAGACAAAATCGTTTACACATCTGAGTGGCACAATTTCATATTGTACACTTAGGGGCAGATTTACAACCCCCCTGCGCCACCAGTACGTCACTTTTTGTTTCGTACTGGAGGCGCATTTCACTTCTCCATATTTACAAGAACAGGAAAGGCCACCCTGCGTGACTTTTCCTCTCCTTGTAAATATGGCCCCTTCACACGCAGCACTTTGCGTGGATGGGGCGTTCCATGGGTGTTGATGTGGGTGTTCCCACGCAACACCCATGGAATGAGACACATTTCCAGATTTACGAGGAATCGTAAATCTGGAAATGCGTGTCAATGCGAGACACGAGGAGAAATGTTTTCATTTCTCCTCGTTTTTTCCTCTTTCAAAGCGTGCTGCATTCTACAGCACGCATTGAAAGAGGAAAATGCCTGTAGTGATTGTTTTTGTGCAGGAAGGTGCCCCTTCCTGCACAAAAACTATCTCCCCACGCCACAGTGATCCTTGCACCATGGTGCAAGGGTGCCTGCGCCGGCGCGTGGCTGCAGTTTGTGGCCAGCGCAGTGGAGAACACAGGAATGCGACATATTATTGTAAATATGTTGCATTCCTGTGCTTCGGAAGTGCCGCAGCATGGCGTAGCCAAAGGGCTTGCATTGCCGCGCTGCAGCACTTCCTTGTAGATCTGCCCCTGAATATTAAGGGTCATATTTAACATTTGTGCCTCTTGCTCAGTATGTACAAATAACTTTTTGACATGGGGTTATAGATGTCAGGATTCATGATTTGGGACTGTATTTAGTTTTAACACTCTGGGAGCCATATTTATAACAAAGTCACGCAGCGCAGTGCAGCAAGTCACTTTGCTGCACTGCGCTGTGTGACAGGGAAAGGGCAGGAATGTGCCGTATTTAAAAGAATACGGTGCGTTTGCGCCTTTGTCCCTGCGCTGGTGCCATTTTGGCTGCATAGCGCCAACACAGGAACCGTTGCACCATGGTGCAAGAGTGCCTGTGTTGCATGCAGGATTGTTTTAGTGCAGGAAGGGGCACCTTCCTGCAGAGAAACAGTCCAGAGAGGCATATTCCTCTTTCTATGTGTTCTGCAGAATGCAGCACACATAGAAAGAGGAAGTAATGGGGAAAAAAGAAGATATTTCTCCTCGTTACATCTCCCCTGAGAAGGCGCAACTTTTTGGCACATTCCAGGTCTACTATTTTTGGTAAATCTGGGAATGCATCAAAAATCATGGGAGTTGGGTAGGAACACCCACGAAACGCCCATGGAATGCCTTTGCAGGGCAGAGTAGAGCAAATGCAGCAATTTGCACTGCGTTGCGTAACTCCAGATTTATGAAGCCACTCGGGGCCACGCAAGGTGGCCATGCATGGCTTCATAAATTTCATTTTGAGTTTGCGCCACACATGTACCACGTTGCATGGTGCAAAAGTGCCGCAAACCCTTCGTAAATATGCCCCTGGGTTTACAGAATCGCCATTATAAGAGATTTGAACTTTTTTCACTCACAAGTCATTGCGGTTATGTATGTATTGGTAATTGTATAGTGCAAACCTAGCTAGGAAGGAATAAAGCAGCAAACAGAGAGCAAGATCCCAGGGTTGGAGGAATCTCCCCCACCTCCTCCTTCCACACACTCACTTTGTCATACAAACGCACAAAAAATGTCCCACGACACACCATGCCACCATGGCTTGGAGGTTAGGCTGGTATTGTAGAATTTAGCCAAAGGTGCTCCCGCTATGTTGGCAGAAGCATTTTTAACAAAACTACAATTTATATCACAGACTGGTGGACTGATTTTGAACTCCCATATCAACTGCATATTTCAGGATTCGGCAGGGCCGGACTGGCTACCGGGCGTTTTGGTGTGCTGCCGAGCTGGGGGCTGATTGCACTGCGGTGGGGGCTGATTTCGTTGATGGGGACCTGCGTGAGCTTCGAAATAAACAAAGCAAAACAAATGTTTTTAAGCACACGCAGGTCCCCATCAACGAAATCAGCCCCCAGTTTGGCAGCACACCAAAACGCCCTGTAGCCAGTAAGGCCCTGGGATTCGGTCTCTCCCACTGGCAAACCTTAAATATGGAGTCTGGGCTGCAGGAGGTGGAGGCATTGCCTACAGAACCCCAAAAAGGCTCCTACATCTGGACCATGCATGAATGCATAATTTAGTGCCAAGTTTTCACCCACTTGTTTAACCAAAGACAGCGATCTGAGAAATAGGCTAGAGCTATTCTTCCTATGGTCAGTAGTTCAGAGGTGGCTATCACACTCACAACAAAAACTTCATTTTATTACCACTCGAATTAACCACACTCTTTTGAAACCAGTGAATGCTGGCAGAATGGTAGGGCCACAAATTGTTGGAAAACAGAAAAGAACAGAGTGGAGATGTGACTGGGGTGGGCAGAAAATGTCAAGCCGCCTATCGGAATTGGAGGAATTTGGTTACAAGAGTAACGCGGATTTCGGGGCAAAATTCTGCCAATCACATTGTGGCTGAATTTTGCCCCCATTCGAGCAACACGATGATATCAGGCACAATGCGAGGCTCCTGCAAGGGAGCACGAGCGAGATTTGGTATCCTCTAGTGTGATTTCCGGTTACTAGGAAGCCTTCAGGCACTATTTTCCAACACAAGCAGTAGCATTCAGAGGTCTGCTTCTCGAGTACATATTCTACTCCAAAACCAACAAAATCAACTCAAAACAGTTTTTTTGAGTAACTATTCTACCTGAACGGATGGTTCATGGTATTTCTTTTTATCATTAAACACATTTTTGTATTTCACTTTTTGTTTAAACAGGAAGAAAGTGCCACAGAGACTTCAACTTCCTATCCTGTCCTGTAGGCTCCTCCCAGTGTTTTGTCCATCCCTTGGTCACTTTTCATTTGGATTTTGAGGGGACAGCACCACTCTCTTTGTCTGCAATCCCTTCTGCATATACCATTGGACGTTTCAGGATTTTTTGTGAGAAATGAAGTAAGTTAAAGAACTTTTGGATAAGTTTGTTGTTTGATGGAGAGCATGCACCAGTATTTTTTGTTACCTTTTTTCTTCTTCCAATTTTAAATTTGATTCTGGGTGGCCTGAAATTGCAGTGGAGCCTATTTTCCATGAACATTTTTAGTTTTTTCTAAGAGAAAATGTTTTCACAGATATGGAAGGACTGGGGGCCTGGTTTCAAAACATTCAAAGCACTTTTTCTCCAATTTCTTGTGTGTTATTGGTTAATTTTGCACTATTATTTTGCTAATTTTACTGTGGGGATTAGTCTGCCCACGAGCGATGCCCAGCCAGACATTACTAGGCATTGGGCATGTATATATATATATATATATATTTCTTTTTTTGTCCTCATTCACCTGAGGTTTTATTGACTTATACCCTTGCCTTTTCACTATGAGAGAGAGACCATAAATCCCCTCGAAGGGGCGAAGGCATTGGGTTAAGACACTATCCTCCTTCCGATACTTCTCTCTCAAAATGTCCGATCTCACGGCGGCTGCATAAAGTGTAGTGGGGGGCCCTTGCAGCAATAAGACAGAGAGTTAAGGCATTGGGTACATATTAAACAACATTTTCTGTGGTATAAGTTTTTTTTAAACATCTATTGAGTTAGGAATGTCATAAGAAGAAATGGAAAATGTGTTTTTGTGGGTATTTTAGGTTTTTCTGCAAAGTGTTAAACTATTTTGGGGATAATTTCTGAGGCTTTGTGATGTTTGTGGTTGCTGAATTTTTAAAGTTGTCATCATTTTCGTTTTTGGTATTGCCAAAATAATGACAGTGTTTTCTTCTTTGTTTACCATGCCTCCTTTTTTTGCTGACCAAATGGGCATTTTATTTTGGGCCAGTGTGTATGTGTGTGTGTGTGTTTGCAATAGGCCACCATTTTGTCTTTGTTCATCATGCCATGTGCCAGGGTGGCCATTTTATTTTGTGTAGTGAGTGTGATTTTTGCCACAGGCTTGCATGTGTTCTTTGTTGTCCATGCCTTTGCCCTTGGTGGCCATGTGGCTGGCAGCCATTTTGCACTCAGTGTGCTTTGCTTTTACCATAGGCCTGCATGTGTTCTTTGTTGCCAATGCCTTCCCCCTTGGTGGCCATATTGTAGTCAGTGGGCTTTGCTTTTGCCATAGACCTGTATGTGTTCTTTGTTGTCCATGCTATTGCCCTTGGTGGCCATGTGGCTGGCAGCCATTTTGTAGTCCGTTTGCTTTGCATGTATTCTTTGATGTCCATGCCTTTGCCCTTGGTGGCCATGTATCAGGGTGGCCATTTAGTATAACAAGTGTGTTCCTTATCTTACACTTTTCAAAGCCAGTTTCTAGAGACATTGATAAAAGAGGCCTATGCCTTTTTGTTTTGGGTTCATTTTTTCTTTTTTCCCTGGTGTGAGTTTAATGTGCTTGAGGATAATTGTAGTATTAGGTACATTGTTTTTTATGCATTTTGTCCATTTCCCCCATGCCTCCTTGCCTTACATATGATTTCTCATAGTCCCTAGGGAGACAATAGCAATACATTTTTTCAGTTATTAGATTTTCCCTGCACCCCTGCCTGTAATAGGCGCACACCAGCAATATATTTTTCTAAGATTATTCCATTTCCCCTGTGCACCCCTTGCCAGCAAAAGGTGTCTCATAGGCACACACCAGGAATATTTTTTAAAAGGATGATTCCATCTTTCTTGCACCACCTGCCTGCTATAGGCCATAGTCACACACCAGCACTCATGTTTTTTTAAGGATTATGCCATTTTCCCCTTCGCCCCTAGCCTGCCATAGGCCAGAGGGGCACACCAGCAATAATTGTTTAATGATTACTCCATTTTCTCGCTGCACCCCCTGCCTGCCAAAGGCATCTCATAGGCGCACACCAGCAATAATTGTTTATGGATTACTCCATTTTCTCCCTGCACCCCCTGCCTGCCATAAGCGTCTCATAGGCGCACACCAGAAACAATAGTTTTAAGGATTATTCCATTTTCTCCTGCACCCCTTGCCTTCTACAGGTGTCTCATAGGCCAAAGAGGAACATAAAGTAAACTTTTCACTATGTATATTATTGAAATTGTATTTTATGGTTTGGGACAGATACAATTTTGTTAATTATTTGTGCTGTGACCTCACTAAATTATATTGTCTGTAGATTAAACTGCAGATGCCATGTTTCACTGAATATTTTTCTTGTTTATTTGCTTGTAGGTGCACAAGAGACATCATCTCACACACAGTACAGCCAGACAGAAGGCCGGCAGTGACGCACACCACCTGATTCTGTCTCTGCTTCCGCAGCTAAGTGGCAACTGCCAGAGCTAAGAAGAACTTGAAGATGGCCACAAAGAAGGGTCTTTCTACCAAGAAAGTGGCAAGTATAGAGAAGAAGAAGGATATTGCTACCACTAGCGTGCTGCCCTCCACCTATTTCAGGAAACATGGTGTACCTGCTGCACCCTCGTCTGGGCAGCAATAGGCTGGGAGCAACACTCTCGGATCATCAGCAGCACCGCTCCAACCCAAGCCCAAGCCCATTTCTCTCAGCAATGCAGCCACTGCAGTCATGGTGACGAGCAGGGAGTCTGAACTGGATTTGTCTCACGTGCAAAGTACCGAATTGTTGCAAGAAAGTGGACAATAGGAGCCGCCAACATCAACAGTTCTTCCCGAAGTAGGAGCAGAACAGGAGGTTGAGCTTCTTGCTGAACAAGATGTTGCTTTACAATCATTGGTTCACGATCTCCAGCAAGAAAAAGAAAGGTACTCCATCTTCTTCTCCAAGCCCCTCTTATGATGATCTGGTCATCGATTGGACCCCGACCGAGTCTGAGATTTGTCCCGAGAGAAAAGGGAAAAGGAAAATTCCTGAAAGCCTTAGAATTATAAAAAGTGAGAGCGATGACGATGAGTCAGTGATTGTCAGTATGGAGGGTGACTCAGAGGACACCGAGATGGCCTCTCCTATTTAACCTGCTCAGAGGGATGTGCTTCCACCACAACCACCACTGGCTTCCATATTTGTAAGACCCCTGAGACCTGAATCCAGCACTATCACAGTCGAAATGCGTCTTACAAGGCAAGATGGCGGCCGGTCAGTCGGCCGAGTGAGCTGAGCACCTACCCTCTCCTGCTAAGACCCGTTCTGAAAGCGATTCTGGACACCGCAGCGTAGAAGGTAATGGCGGAATAGACACCCTTTTTTTGACAAAACTTACTCTCTGGATTGAGCGGATGCTCTGGAGATTGCGGTCCTGCCTGTGGGGGGTCCCGTTCCCCTGTCGATTGGCGTCCCGAGCTCCTCTCTGTCCGGCTGCTCTACCTCTCTTGCCGGTACTTGCGGAGAGAGCCGCAGCGATGCCACCGAAGACTGCCAGCAAAGCAATTAGGGGGCGCGGCATGACTACCGGCCCGGACAACTCTGCAAAATTAGCTCCTGCTGGCCCCGTTGATGGAGGACGCTCTGTTGTTGCTAGCCGCCGATCTGGTATCGAGATGTTGGGCTCAGGCGAGCAGCAGAAACCGGCCAAGGACAGAGCTGTTACACGCGGTAAGCAAACAGTACCTGCGTTGTTTAAGGCTCAGTCGGCAAGAAACAAAGTGACGAGCAGTCCCGCTGGTGGTGCCGAGTTACCTCCCACGGGGAAAATCAGGAGCTTGAATGTCTCAGCGCAGAGGGAAACGGCGGCACAGGTTGCTCTGACCCAGGATACCACCTTGAATCATGGAGGGGCAGAACAGGGGATAACAGGTCTCCCTGATGCTATCTCGGGCTCAATTTATGCTAATTCTGGCAAGACCGGGGACAGTGAGAAGCCTCTCCCTTTGGCAATAACAGACTGCTATACTTTACCACAGCAAACACAGCATTCCCAATGTATTCTGGGAAATGGAGTCCACACATGTGATGGCCTGGAAATAGGGAGTATGGATACAGCTCTATCTAGTAAGCCGGCTATCCAGAAAGAAGGCAACAAATTCATTTGCCCGAGAGGAGGATGTCACCGATAAATTATTTTCTTTGTCAGATCATTCAAGCTCCTCGGAAGAGGATGGCCAGGATAAAGATTGGGCAGGGGAAGTGGAAGGGAGTGACACTAGTAGTGTACACTGGGAGGAAGAGGGGGACAGATCTTTGCTTTATCCTGGAACGGTCAAGAAACTTCCCGCTCTTACAGTACTAGCTAATAGGGCCGAGGCGACTACCGGCAGGTTGGTCTGGGATTACTCCTACTCACCAAATCTGGGAGAGACAGCTAATGAAGGAAAGGGAGAGGTATCCGCAGAGACTGGTAGCATATTCAATGGCACTGAGGAAATCACGCTCTCCACGATATACCAAGTGATTATGGCCCATCGGGAGGAAACAAGGGCTGAGAGTTCCCGGACACAAGGGGCATGTAGAAAATTGCAAAATTCCATCCGGAGAATGGCCAAGACCTGTGCAGACTTCGCAACCAGAATCGGAGAGGCGGAAACCAGGATCTCCCAATTGGAAGATGAGTTAAACTCGCAGAAGAAGAAGACCGAATCTCTGCAATCTTTAAGAGACGATACTTTGCTGAAACTGACCGACTTGGAAAATCGCGCCAGACGGAACAACTTGCGAGTTTTAGGCATTCCCGAGGGAAAGGAGGGGTCGGATGTCCGTCAGTTCGTGATCAATCTTTTTGAGGAGGCCTTTCCTGACTTACTGCAATGGGACTGGAAGACTCAAATACAAAGGGCCCATCGCTTTCCTTTTAATCAACGGAGAGCAGGAGGGCAATCTAGTAATAATCCACGCGCTATTTTGATCTCCTTGAACAATTTTTTGGCCAGGGAGTCTTTATATGATCTTGCCAGACCGGACCGGAAAAGAGCAGGGAAAGGCTGCGACTTCTTTGTCCGTCCTGACTTCTGTCAAAAGACTGTTGAAAAGCGCTGTCTTCTGCGGCAATTAATTCCGGAATTCCAGGCAAAAGGGGCGCAGGCCTTTCTCATTAATCCTGCGAAATTGAAGGTGGTCTCTCAAGGGCGCACGCAGTATTTTCAGTCAGAAATTCAGGCCAAAGAACTTCTAATGTCACTAAAAACTCCTTAGATTTCCCAGGTGTCTAACCCAGTCTGGTACATAGATGGTAATCGTCTTCTTTAAGCCTCGAACTCTAATGACTTCATGGACCTTTTATGCTAGGGCTTTTTTCACGGGAGGTGGGGCTGGTTCCTGATCTGTCTTTTTTTTTCTTTCTCAGATTCTATTCTTTGGTTGCCCATAATCGCTTTTTTCTTTCTTATGTAGTATATATAGATTGAGCTTAAAGGTCTAGCAGTATGGAGGGGCGGGTGTGTTAGCTCAGCATCACCAGGGACAGTTGGTCCCCATGCCTCGTATGGTGGGTGGTAGGTGGGGGGGGTATAGGGGGAGGGTTCCAATAGGGGGGGCAGAGGGGTGGGGGGGCAGTTGGGGGGAGGTTGGGGGTAGGTGTGGGGGATGTGTGGACGGGGGTATAATGTTGTTGTTAATATTTTTTCACGATCTACGGTGTTTAAGGAAACGGGTAAATACTGGTACCGCTGGGATTAGCTCTCAGCTTCATTTGTTCAAGCTTATTGAAGAAACTGGCTCTTTCAAAGATGACTGGTAGAAGGGCCGGAAATTCTGTATGTTCATGGAATATTTGTGGTTTAAATGACAGGAAAAAAAGGGGGTTATTGGCCAAGTGTGTACATTTTATGAGGATTGATATACTATGCTTACAGGAAACTCATATCCCTAGTAGTAAAAGTGGCTGGTTGAAGGAAATCGGTTTGGATTTGTTGGCATATACACGGCAAAGCACCACTATTAGGGGGGTGGCCATCTATGCACGACGGGGTTTAGGGGCATGTCAAAGAGTTAAGGAGGATCAATTTGGGCGCTGGGTGATCATCGAATTTAGATCAATGGTGCCCCCTCACAATTTGTTCTATTTATGGATCAAATCTGGATGATCCGGAAGTCTTGAATTATTTAAGTATTGAACTTGCCACATGGCCATATCCACTAATTCTCTGCGGAGATTTTAATATTCATTTGGAGGGCAATTTCGATCTGTCTAGTGATTCTCTATATCATGGGCGGAAAATCAGGACTTTTAAGGCTTTAAGGGGATTAGTCAGGGAGCATGGGCTGGCTGATTTATGGTACAGACATAAACGGATGGACTTGGGATATACTTTCTATTCCGCCCCTCATAATAAGCTGGTCCGCCTTGACTATGTCTTTGTGTCACGCCAGATGGCAGAAGGAACCAGTATTAACATAGCCCCTAGGGTTATTTCAGACCACAACCCTATAGTGGTGGAACTTCCATTAAATGGATTTGTCGAGGTACCGAGGTCATGGACCTTTGAACGCAAATTATTGTTGGATCAGCTGTATTGTGAACATATGGCCAAGTGGCTGGCAGAATTTTTTGATTTTAATAGAAACTCGGCCTCAGACACGATAGTCTGGGACGCTTTCAAGGCAGCCATTCGTGGAGAGACTCTTAATTATTCCTGCTACCGCCGAAAGGTGCTTAAGGACAAATTGAGGGATTGGGTGGAACAACTTAGGCTGGCAGAGGTGCAGATGATGCAGAAAATCTGTGGTGGCCAAAATTTTGAAGATATTGAAGAATGTCAGCAGTTAATTGCCGTTATTAAGGCTAAGATACACAAGCATTTTAGTGAAGAACTTGCTATTAAATATGCACAATATAGAACTGAAGCGTATGAACTCGGAGAAAATACTGGTATGGTTCTGGCCAAGCGATTACAACAGAGGGAGGTCTCAAATAGAATTAATAGAATTCAAGATCAGTCTGGCCAAATTCAGGACTCTCCGACAGGAGTCCTGAAGGTTTTTCAGAACTTTTATCAACAGCTCTATACTGAGAGAGAAAATGAAGGGGCTGATGGATGTGGGGTTGATCCTTTAGAGGAATTTTTTGAAGATCTTCAAACCACTAAAGGCACATCAGATCAAAATTCGATTCTTGCGGCCCCAATTACTTGGGAAGAGATAGTAGCAGCTATAACTTCCCTAGCCTCTGGTAAGGCTGTTGGCCCGGATTGGATCCCTCTTGAATTTTTTAGAACATTTCGGAACTTATTAAAATCAGATTTAATATCTTTATTTCAGACAGCACAGCGGGGTCGTATTCCTGATTCTTGGAGGAGGACTACTATTGTTGTATTTAAAAAGAAAGGCAAACCAGAATTAAATCCATCATCGTATAGACCCATCTCACTCATTAACTCCGATAGCAAGATCTATTCAAAAATTTTAGCATCTATATTAGGTGATATCATTAATCCTTTGGTTTCCCTACGACACCACGGGTTCATTCCTGGGCGGGACACGACTGATCATGTCAGGAGGGCTATCTCCCTTCTTGATTGGGCACGGGCCACGGGATATCCGCTTGGGATGATCCTGTTGGACGCCGAGAAAGCGTTCGACAGGGTCTCCTGGCGGTTCCTGTGGTCCGTCCTACGATCGAAGGGGATAGCTAATGAATTTAATCAGGCAATCCAGGCTCTGTACCTATCACCGGTGGCCGGGATTCGTATTTCAGGGCAGGAGTCTAATTCGTTTAATATAAGCAGGGGTACTAGGCAAGGGTGCCCCTGTTCCCCTCTCTTGTTCTCATTGTATATTGATCCTTTTCTGCAGAAACTAGAACAATGTAGTAACATCCGGCCAGTAAAGGTAAATGATATCGAATATAAGATACTGGCATATGCCGACGATATCGCAATATTAACATCTGATATCATTTTGGCATATCCGGCAGTTAAAGATCAGGCTGAGCATTATGGTATTCATTCAGGGTATAAATTAAATACCGACAAGACTCAGATTCTCTATTCTGGAATGGAGTCTTTTCCGGACTTGCCAATTGTGTCAGTAGCAACATATCTCGGGGTAAAGCTTACTGTAGAGGTTGATCAAATCCCTGATATAAATATTGGCCCCATGATCGATACAACTAATCAGACACTGGAAAGGCTAGACCATCTTCATTTGTCCATGTATGGGCGAAGTAATGTTATCAAAATGACGGTATTTCCAACATTTTTGTACCTGTTCAGGACTATTCCCTTAGAATTTCCCACTTCATGGTTTAAAAGGATCGAAAGGATGTGCTGTAGGTTTTTGTGGAGCTATCATAGATCCAGGAGAGCGGCCAAGTGGTCGACCCTCCCAAGACTGCGAGGCGGTTGGGCCATTCCAAATTTTCTGCTTTATTATTGGGCATGTATGTTGCAACATATGGGGGTACTTTTAGTCGGAGACAGGTCCCAATGCTCAGAGGCTGCCAGACCAACTATTTATGAAATAGCTATGGGGGATAATGCTAAACAATGTCTGGTTAAGGTTTTAGAACCTAGTTATTATAAAAAGACTAGATTTAAGATAATCGAGGCCGCCTATCTGATCTGGAGAAAGATACGTCGCAGATTTCAAATCTCCAATATCAATAGATATACGCCATTTTCGGCCATTGGGATCTTACCGGCAATCTTTCAAGATCCAACCGCATATAGATGGGGTAATTTTGGGATTAGTACGGTGGGGGATTTGAGCCATGAAGACCAATTAGCCTCCTTTTCCTTTCTTCAAGGAAAATATGGCTTGGACAAACGAGATTTCTTCAAATTTTTACAGATTCGTAGCTTTTTAGATAGTAGAACACAAGGCATGGTTTTAAAATATGGGAAGGTACCAATAATCGAATCAATTCAAAAGAAATCTCGGATAGGTGGAATTTATCAGACTCTGTTGGAGACTCTCCCTGATGATCTATTAATCCAGAATGATAAATGGGACCGGAAATTTGGGAAGGAGGGTATTAACATTGAGGATTCACTTGTATTAGCCAGCCAGACTCTTCTAGCCGGAAGCCATCGGAGCCAACATTATGTGTCTATTTTCGATCTTTATTATACACCGGCAAAAATTGCTAAATGGGGAGGGAATACGGGCGGGTCATGTAGTAGGTGTGGTTTGCTATCAGCAAATACTGTTCATATGTTTTTTCTTGCCCTATGTTAGCGACATTTCTACAGAATGTCGAACATTTCCTTACAAAAGTCTTAGGACTTCCAATTTCTATCACTCCAGATTTGGTTATTTTGGGAGTAGCGGGCAATATGAGCTGGTCGCGGGCTATCACTGGGTTTGTTTTTATATCAATGGCCATAGTCTGACTGTGTATTACTTCCCATTGGATCAGTCCTGACCCCCACTTTTTGTAACTGGCGCTCCCGGCTTCTTGCAGTATATAATCTTGAAATGTCAGCTTATCGGCTGAAAGGGCGAAGGAGACGGGAAAAGGGACAAAAGATGTGGGCCCCTATAACAGATTGGCTACAGTAACATGCGTAGCAACTAAATATCAATCTGTAGGCATCTCTCCACTCGCCAATATGTAAATATGTCACAATCTTTAGTCTGGTGCTTCAAGTTTTCATGATTATAACTATGATTTCGATTTTCTGGCTTGTAAACAGTTAAAAATTTGTAAAGTGGATCAATGTGTAAATATTTGTGTAAATATGCATATCCATAATGTGCCAGTATGAAATGTGGATCTATGTTCTTTTGTTCTGTTTCCTTTTTCTCCTTCTGTGGCTTTTTTTCTTTTTTTGTTAACAACAACAATAAAATAAAAAAAAGTAAAAAAAAACAAAACGAAATGCGTCTTACAAAGAGGCAAACGACACAGCTACCTACCTCCAGTTCTTCAAGCATTGGCAGTGGTACACTAAATAGGTTCTCCTCCCCAGTTTAGGAATTCTTTATGATTAGCAGGCAGGAGGATAACATTGCAATATCCTCCATTTGCCAAGTGAGTGTACGTCAAGGTAAGCAAGGTTTGCATTAAGGTACTGGAGGCCAAGCATCCCAACTGAGAAAACATCGCTCAATCTGATGAGAGGAGCACCTTAAAAACATAGGTGGTGGTGGTGTTGGTGGTGATGAGAGAGGGGAAGGAGCTGAGTGCAGAGTGATAGAAGTAGAAGGTGGTCATGAGGAAGAAGAGATGACAGCATTATACAAAGCAGTCCTGTCCCCTGCAGTGTGCCAGCATCATATGCATCAGCAATCTCCAAATGACACAAGGCTCAGGTGCAGACACACATTCGCCACATAGAGTAATTCCCCCAAGATGCACATTGAGTCCACCAACTTGTGGTAATCTCCAGCAGTTGAGGTGTCAGTGACACCACAAAAAAAATTCCAACCTTCTATTATGGGTATGTTTAGGCAGAAGGGGCCCTATGAAAGCAACCACCCAACAGCACGTTTGTATAACGGGAAGTTGGCTAAAATATTAGTGCTGGACCCCCTCACTTAATCTTTTGTAGAAGGAGTGGCACTTTTAAAATTTGTGGCATCGATCTGCCCAAAATGGAAGTTTCCCAGCTGGACCTATTTTGCCAGAGTTGCTGTTCCAGTGCTCCATATGATGTGCTGCAGTTGGTTGACCAAGCTATGCAGCAGAGAGCTGTTTACACTATCCACCATACAACAGACATGTGGACCAGTTGTCAAGCAACTGATTACATGTGTCTCACTGCTCAATGGATCTCTTTTGTAGGGGTTAGGCAACAGCAATCTGCAGGTCTCACAGCTGAAGAAAGTTTTAAGGGTGTTCGGTGGCAAGCAACAGTAGCAATGTTTGCCATTGAGAAGTCTCATACAGCTGCAAACATCTTGGAAGAGTTTAACAATAGGGTGTTTGAATGTCTTCAGCCCAGAGGTCTCAGAATTAGATCTGTTGCCACAGACAATGGCAGTAATATAGTCAAGGTCATGGCAGATGGTGGCTATTTTAGGGTTCTGTGTCTGGCGCATTGCATCAACCTGATTGTGCAGGGCTTCCTCAAAAAAGAAGACATGGTCAGCAACATACCGGCCACCTGCCAAAGAATCTTCACTCATTTCAGTCATTCTTTTAAAGCCTGGAAACAGTTGAGGGTCATTCAGCGTGCTAAGAGGGTACTTGTTAAAGCCCTCATACAGGAGGTGCCAACACGTTGGAACTCGGCTTACTACATGGTGCAATATCTGTTCGAGCAGTGCAGACCGATCACAGACTATGTCCTTCTAAGAGGAGAAGATGCAACTGTGAAAATCATGGCAATGGAGGTGGACAAATGGGGGCTAGTCAAGTGCCTGACATAAATGCTACTTCCTTTTGAGGCTTTCATATGGGAAGTCAGCAAGGAGGACAGTACGATGAGCCACGCAATACCGTTGTTACATATGCTACATAACCAGAAGGTGGCACAAAGGGTTGCTGGTGTGAACAAAGAAGTGTAAGAGTTGGTTCAGAGCTTAATCCTTCTCTTGGCTATTAATCCAAGGCTGCGAAGAGAGACTGTTTCCTCCTAAGAGTACATATGTGCCACAATACCTGATCTATGGTACAAAAAATACTCCACTTTCATTCCTTTCTCAGAAGGGGATTTTTTACTTTACAAGACTTAGATTGTTATTCAGGTGAGAGATGTGAAAGAAGAACGGCTGTTAGTTAGAGGCCCGGGCAGAAGTTCTGGCATGCAGCCTTCAACCTCTAGAGAGGGCAGTGTTGTAGACTTACAGCCAACACCATCATCACCAGCAACAATTACAACAGAAGAATCATACCCCACCTCTGCAATGGCTTAATTCCAAGTGGCAGGGCTTAAATCAAGTGCAAAGGGGAAGGCAACTGAGGTTGAGCATGTGGCAGCACCAATGACCATTCAGAGGATGGTCCAAGACTATCTGGATAACCCAAAAGAGGTCTCCCTCGATCAAAACGTATTGGTCTTTTGGTATGGGATGATGTGACAATGGCCAGACCTCAGCTGACTGGCAATAAAGAATCTGGCTTATCTGAGAGCAATTTGTTTTCTGAGCAAGTGTTCAGTGCAGCTGGTGCAGTTGTCACAGTCAGAAAGACCGAACCAACACTTCATATCACGAGATTACACTGTTTCTGAAACAGCACAGGAAGAGGATGAGGGTGATTGGTCAGACTCAAGTGTGTTAGCAGATCAACTTCTGGGTGAACCCCCTAAGTTTAAGGACTAACTCTACCTCCCTGAATAAGTAGGCCATAACAGAACTTTCATACATTATTGTTAAACTGCTTTGCAAAAAACAAAAAAGCAAAAAAAGGGATGTAGAAGAATATTTATATATTTGGTGTTTGACTTATGCAACCCCATTTATTCACATGTATGGAGTGGAGCTGGACCAGTGTGCACAGAAGAAGCCTCCCCATTCGCTTAAAGGACATGAAGATAATGCTTCCCATCCCTATCCTTCTTTTTTTATTCCCTAGCTGGGCTGGCAGTAAAGACCATTAATCATTCAAGACAGCCATTATTTGTTGCTTCTATGGGAAAAGAGATACAATAGACAAATGTGTACCACATTTGGAATAGGTAACTTTTGTACCAATGAGTGATATATTGAGTGATTGATGATTTGTGGGGTGGCTGGTAGGGTGTTGTTGAACCAATTTGTAAACTTGATTTGTAATGTTTGGGGCCCAGGGGATCATTGTGCCTGAATGATTGCCTTGCTTTCACACTTCACTATAATTACTTACATGGGCCACTCCTTTCCTGTACTTCTTTTTTTCAGGGTCTTCAGAGACCAGTGAGTTTAGTTAACAAGACTACGCAAAATGCTCAAATTATTTTGCTCTACTTGTTCATCAACACTACAAGTCTATCTCAAGCTCATTTGGGTCGAGACTCAGATTCAGTATGGAACTACCCCAAAAGCCAGAAGAAGGAAGTTATAGACAATGTCTATCTACTTCAGTAGGAAACTACATGACTCAAGAGGCCTACTTATTCCTGTGGACTGGAGAGAGATGCGTTGATTTGGGAAATGCCAAGTAGTGTGCTGGCTCAAATGTCAAACTCCTCTCATTAAGTGGTTGTAGTTTGGAGGACTGTCACTGGACACATGTCCCATGATGGACTCACACAGCTAAATGTTATGGCAACTGACATTTGTGAGATTGATCATCCAGGTACAAGCAGCTACTTGTATGGCCCTGGTCATTGTTCTAACTTCTCAGTTAATCGCACATGACTGCACCAACCTATGCTCTGCCCTCTTGATCCTCTTCCACCACAAAGTTTACCTTCTCCTTGACTTTAAAATATTGACATTAACTCTTTTGCATTCCACAGCCCTTCTCTTCTTCTGCACAAAAGCTCTATAACAACTACTGCTTACTGGACCTGTTCAGCCCTGCACCCAAGACAGACATTCCAAGAAGAAGAATGCAGATGCATCGTCCATTTTAGCATTTATATACACTATAATTTTTCTTTTCTTAACAAATAACAATTTGTAGAACATTGTGGGTACTCCCTATTGTTCATCTTTCAAACCTAGGTAACAGAAGAATTAGCTAACAAATAGACAACTTGGGACTCCGGGGTTCAAGGGCTGTTTGCATTTAGTAACTGAACTGTGTCATTCCTTAATTTCATTCCGCAACAGATGTAATGATGATGTGCTGCTCATTGACTTGATGAATATTGTGTTTGTCTTTGTCTCACCTTTCCGCAACTCCCTGTTCATTCATCAAACCCGTAACCGCCTTCCCCTAGGTTCTGTAATCTATTGAGGTGTGACTTAATAATTTACACCATAAATGGATCACACACTTGGCGGAGCGGATGTGGTGAAGTGACACCAAATCACTGTTACGGGATCCTCTTAACTAAACAATAGCCCACGCCAACCCTACTACCCACCCAGACATAAAGGGACATCATCATCATACTGCAGAGTCTTAGTTAGAACAATGTCTGTCCCAGGATAGGTAGTACTAGTGTGCACTATGTGATCTGATATACAAACATTAAGTTACACTTTTTGCTATAAGATTACTCTTGCATTGTAACTGTACTACCAGTAAATTTATGAGTAAATACTTTACAAGTAGTAACTAACTAGTAGTAATGGTAGCTCCTTTTAAAGTGATAGGAGTTACTTACTACTCACAAAGTTACTACTCACAAATTTACTGATGGAAAAGTTACTAGTCGTAAATATACACTGCAAGAATTAAGTAACACCAAAGTGTAACTTAATTTACCTTTGTTGATCAGGCCTTTTGAATGCTAACAAATTCTATGCAACATGGAATAACCTTCTCCTGAGTCGTGACCCTTGACTCAAGATTTTTGTAAATTTGTTTTTTTAATTTTTAAAATAAATTAAATAGTTACTAGCTACCCAGATTGCTTATAAGTTACTACTGCTAGTTATTGTTTGTAATATGACTTTTTTGTCATGGTGGTCTGGTCTGAATCTTTTATTACCAACTAACTCTTTCTTTTCTTTCAGTCTAGTTGACTGTGATGGATAATCCATCTGAATAATCTTACAATTGGAGTTCACCTCACAAGCATCATTCAGAATGGGTGGAAGTAAGACCATGCTTTATTATATCTTCCCTGTTAGCAGTAGCCCACTCCTACCACCAACAATAAGAAGGCTGTTTGGGAAACCCTGCAATGAGGTTTGGGAAGATTAAGAGAGGCAGCAGACATTGTATGATGTATTTAGATAAGAACTAGTTAAAAGTTTAGGGCCATATATATGACCCTATTTACGTCACTCTTGCACCAACCATGCAAAAGCAATGCAAACCTTAAGTCATATTTCTGAAGCCACACAAAGCCACTTTGCATTGCTCCAAAAATATGGAGTAACGCAATGCATTGCTTTACTCTGCCCTGGGTAGGTGTTCAATGGGTGTTACGTGGGTATTCCCACACAACTATCATTAGTTTTGATGCATTCCCAGATTTACAAGACCTTGTAGACCTGGGAATGCACCAAAAAGATATGTCTCCCCAGGGGAAGCATAACAAAGAGAAATATGTTTATTTCTCATCGTGTTTTCGCTCTTTCTATGTGTGCTGCATTTTGCAGCAAACATAGAAAGAGGAAAAAGCCTCTCAGGATTGTTTTTGCACAGAAAGGTTCCCCTTCCTGCACAAAAACAATCCCGTCAACAACACAGTCACCCTTGCACCATGGTGCAAAGGTGCCTGCATTGGTGGTAGGCTGCCAAAACGGTGTCAGCGTAAGAGAAAAGAAAAGGAATGCGTCGTATTGGATAAATACAGCACATTCCTGCCCTTGCCCTGTGACATAGGGCAGTGCAGCAAGGTGACTTGCCGTACTGCCCTGTGCCACAAAACTCTTAAATATGCCCCTTGCCATATTTACGAGTTTTGTGGCACAGCGCAGCACCTTCCTTTCCTGGCCTCTCGACCCACAACAGGCCCTCTCACCCAAAAAAATGTTCAATAAAAAGGGCACTTTGAGGGCACTCAGTTCAGTTTTTATGTCTACCACCTCCCAGTCAAGGTTCCGCTGCCCGCGCCTGAGCAGTGCCAGCTCACATAGGGCATGGTGGAGGAGGCAGTCAGATGATGACGTGGAGGGGGGTTGCTGGTGGTGTTCCGGGCGACAGTGGACCCTAGCTGCTAGTGATGCCAGCACTGGCATTGGCATGGCCAGGTTGGAGGCAGGCCTGGTTGCAGCCCAAGGAACTGGAGGCCTATGCCTTTTCTTCTTCCTCCTCTAAGGCTACCAGTTGGCAATATTCAGCTGCCACAGCCTACAAAGTTTGGTGCCACAGCCAGGCGGCTATCTCCTGCCAGGGTGATTGCTGACCAGCTCCAGCAGCAGGTCATAGCTATATCGAGAAAGTAACAACAAAAACACAAATTGTGATGCTCAGCACAAACACTTACCCTAGGGCCATTGGAATTTAATTTGGATCTGATTATTAGTCACAGGGCCAAGTTTTTCCCGCACATGCATCACACAATGCAATAACTCTGACTGCAAGGAATTAATCCAGAACACCAACATAATCAAAAAGTGATTTTAGTTCAAAAGATTTTGTAGTGAAACTGAACAGTCACTTTATTTGTGTTAATCAATGAATTAGCTGCCATTAATGAGTAAGGTGTATATGTATATTTGCTGCATAATTAATAATTGCCTATATGTGCAACATTAAAGGAGCCATGCTGGCGGATCTGCTACTCTGCAGCATGTTTTTGGGGCAGCTGTAATAGCATGTTATGTTATTAACTTATTATAATTCATTCCAATGGCCCTAATCTTCTTCAACTCCCTCTTCAATTCTACCCTGAGTCCAAACTTAGGGGCTGATGGAGTCTGGCAGATAGGATACTCCATCACACACGAGGCAGATAACGGTTATCCCGTCCGCCATATTTCAAGAGACAGTGCATAGAATATAAATGATGCACTGTAGTACAACAAACTGGATATAGTTTATTCTTCATGTATGTCACAGAGTATCCCATCCACCAAACTTTAAATCAGACACTTGGGTCCATATTTCTGACAGGGTTGCATTACGTTTGCACCATGCAACGTGATACTTGTGTGACGCAAACCTCTAAGTCAGATTTGTAGGCCACGCAAAGCACTTTGTGTGGCCTTGAGTGGCTCCAAAAATCTGAAGTAACACAATGCAGAACAAATTGCTGCATTACTCTTCCCAAGGAAGACGTTCCATGGGTCTTGCGTGGGCGTTCCCACACAGCTCCCAGGGTTTTTGATGCATTCCCAGATTTGCAAGACCTTGTAAACCTGGGAATGCGCCAAAAAGATATGCCTCCCCAAGAGAGGCGTCACAAAGAGAAATATGTTTATTTCTCCTTGTTACTTCCTCTTTCTATGTGTACTGCGTTTTACAGCACACATAGAAAGAGGAATATGCCTCTCAGGATTGTTTTTGTGCGCGAATTACCTGCACAAAAACAATCCTGCATGCAACGCAGGCACCCTTGCACCATGGTGCAAGGGTCCCTGCAATGGCGCTAGGCAGTACATTGTGCACCAGCGCAAGGTGGAAAAGTCAGGAATGAGCCATATGCCTTTAATATGGCACATTCCATCCCTTTCCCAGTGATTCCGTGCAGTGCTGCAAGGTGACTCACTGCGCTGTGCCACTTTTTCATAAATGTGCCCCCAAGTCCACATTAGCACCCTGGCCTCCACCACAAATCATTTTCAACAAATACCTTCAGTTGGCCTTCGGGGAAAGTTAGTCTACAGGAAGGTAAGTTATGGGAATTGGGCTAGGTAGAGGTTTAGCTCTGGAATGGTGGAGTGTCACTGATCACATACTATGCTTTTGCTTATTCACATTGGTTGACAGAAGGAAAAAATTGGAACTGTAAATCCGTAATTGAAGCCATTAAATATAAGTTGCTTGGGCAGAAAAATGTGGCACATGCCGAGAAAGAATTTACATTTTTGTGTAGGCTGGGACAGAAAGAAAGAATGATGCAGTAAATTACTAGTAGATGACAGAGGGCCTGATTTAGATCTTGGCAAGACTCCCATAGTCCCATTGCAGCGGAGTATCCAAGTACTCCGCCAAGCTCATGGTATCCCATCCGCCGTATTTAGATGTGTGCTGGCTGAACCACCGTCCACATCGACAGACTGTTTTCACATCAGCGGCGCACCATCGTCGAGGCAGTGGACTCCTCTGCTGGCTTACAATACTCCGTCGCCGTCAGGTCGGTGGGTTTGCGCTGAGCCAATTTAGAATGTTCCCTTTGTGCTGGCTTTGTCTTAGCGGCGGTTTGCTGATGGCGTGAGTCCCTGGTGGAGTGGAGACTGGCAAGTACTACTGATTGATTTGTCAATACACATATATTTTGTGTTTGCTTCTAAAATATATGTAGGTAATTTGTTATGCCCCTTTTCTTACATACTGCATTGCACACTACCAACACTCACACACTATTGAATGCCCACCCACAGGCACCACAAGCACAACTTCCACAACTGTCACAACAACATACATTTGTCAATAAAGGGGTGTTCATTTTACCTTGCTAAGTTGTAAAATGTACACTAATGCATTACACATAAGAAAATGCATGAAAGAGCAATGTAAAAATACACAAGACTAAAGCATTGTCAACACACTATTCATAGTAAGACAGGTGTAAAAGAAGCTTAACTTAGATCCTGGAGACAACTGAGTTGATTAGCATAGTGGCTAGCTCACACTGGAACAGAATTCTGGCAGTATGATTCACTTGACGTCCATCCCTCTCCTACGGTGCTACACTCTCCTGTCAGGCTTACAGCATTCACCACAACTCTTATCAAGGGTTTGTGGTTCACTTGCCTCTAAGGATTGTTTTTGTGCAAGGAGGTGTCCCTTCTTGGGATATGGTGCTGCACCCATAAAATGAGTGCGCCCACCTCTGCCTCACTGTGTCATCAACAGGGGGTGTGGGTGGCGCTGTCTGCTCCTGCCATGATGGAATGGGAGGGAGTTGGACTGGGATGGGCAAGGAAAGGAAACAGGCAGATAGAGAGGACAGATCAGGAAAGGAAAACAAAAACAAAGTACAAAAAACACACTCAGAAACGTAAATAAACACAGTGAAAGTCAGACAGCAATACAAATAAGTAAGGTACAGGTGAGATTGGGAAGTGGGTGATCAGATGGGGTGGATGTGGTTGGATTAGCATTGGGAAACAAAAGCAGCAGTTATAAAAGCAGGCAGGAGTATGCAAAACAAAATGGCTGCCGTTTGCGATGATTTTTCAGTGCAGAACGCACCACAGGTGCTAAATTGCAGGGCAATGATAATTTTCTGCCTGTTCGCAGAACTCTGCAGAATCTCGTGGAGTGCACGTCCGGGAGTACCACCCACCCTTAGGTGAGACCTGCTAAAGGTAGGGGGTGCAAATTGAACAAAAGGAGGAATAGAGTTAAGCTTGGAAGAGCACAGTAACTTACCAGATGAGGAATGCAAACAAAAGGAGACATTGTTCTGGTTTGTGTGTGATTGTTCAGAAGTAAAGTCATCTCTTCTAACAGTGTCCAGATGTTCCTAGCTCAGTTAGACATTGTAGGAGGGAGACGTGACTTATAAATCCTAAATAGTTAAGAGAACAAAGCTACAAAAAATCTGTTACCACCAAAAAATAAATGAAGTCTGAAACCATGAGAAGTTTACGCACATTTTAACATAGGGAACACCTTGTGCCAGAAATACCATGCACACAAAAGGCCCCCTGGCAAGCATATACCCAGTCTCAGCTTAATGGCCATACAAAAATATATACAGCTGTTTTTTTTACATGTGATATGTGTACATTTTAAATTATTTATAAATTTCTTATTTTTTTAATTTAAATTTAACTTCAGGTTTGTTACCCAATTAGGGGTATTATTGGAAGAATAGGATGGGTAGTATCTTTTAAAAGGTATGTGCCAATGTTTTTAATATTTTAGTTAATAAAATTAAGCATATTTTCATTTAATGTTGTTTAAATTATATTTAAATGTTTTCAAAATGTAATTGTGACATAAACATTTATTTTAAAAATGAGATGCCATATAAATATACTTTTAATTTGAGTTGAAATAATTTAAATGAAATATTAAATATATTTTAGTTACTTTACACATTTCTGAAAATTACATAAACACATTAAGTATTATTAATGGTAAGGTACATTAATTCTATATAATATTTAATAAAAATATTTAAATGTGGAACAATTAAATCTGGAAATGTATATTAAATGTTGTATATATAAGTACATTATTCAATATGTTACTGCAATTAATTTAATATTAACAATATAAATAACTAAAATAAATTAATTAATGTTATAATTTTAAATGTAACAGTTTACATATTTAGATGGATTAATTTATACATAGCATTAGAATATGAACACTATTAAAATATATCTGTTTTTAAGAATGTATTTGATTTTTAATAAATTAGGAAAAATAACATAACTAAAAATAATTACACTTTTCCCAGTGTTACTGGAGTTGGAGTTACATTAGTAAACAGATTTCTTCCTGAAATGTATAGATATGAAAAAAGCGTTTTGAGGCTGAAGTTATAATATTGTATCTGACACAGTCTAATGCTATGCACTTAACCTTAACCCAATGTTAGTGAGACTGAAATTGGAATAGTAAATTTGGCAACAGAAATTGTATGCACTTTTCACCATTTTTTTTCATGACAGAAGTTAGAAGAGAAAATCTGCCCTGCTCCTAAACTCAAATCTTTGCACTTTCCTCAATTTATGTGGGGCTGGAGCATGAATAGAAAGCCTGACACCCCTAGATTTATTTGCTATTCTCTTTTAGTGGGTCTGGAGTTAGACTAGTAAATCTGACCTCCTCAATCGTATGCACTTTCCCTAATGTTTGTGGGTCTGGCATTAGAATCCTAAATCTGACCTCCTCAACTGTATGCACTTTCCCCAATTTTTGTGCGGCCGGAGTTAGAATATTAAATCTGACACCCCTGATTTTAGGTTCTTTTCCCAATGTTAATGGCCTGGAGTTAGAATAGCAATTCTGAACCACCCCAAAAATCTTTAAAAAGGCCTGGAGGTGTCACAACCTTGAGATCCAGTGACCTAAAAAAAGATATCCAAAAAGAGCTCCACCATGGAGTCTGTTCACAGTACTATACATCCCACTCAACCTGGAGCACGACTAGATAATGAAGCATACCACCTAGGTGGGCAAGACTCCTAGTACCTGGAAGTTGGTGACTTAAGGAAATATCCCCATTAAGTACAGTATACGGAATGGAATTGAATTTAATCAATTTCGGAGGATGTGTGATAGACCATAAAAAGCCTTTCCCTTTCCTTTTTATTATAGATTTACATTCCACCACTCCAAATGGAATCTCAGTTGGTGTCTGTGTTTCAATTTGTGCAGATACCCAATGCAGGTATCCTCAAAGTAGTCTAGGACTGGGGTTAGTATGTCCTAATTATTTTTTTAAATGCTGAGTCTAAAAGAAGCTCATAGGGCCCTATTAAAAAAGTAGCAAATCTGCACCATCAGATTTACTTCTACAAGCAGGTGCAGCTTTGCTACGTTTTGACTTTACCAACTGCTCAAGAAATTTGTAAGGAAAGCTACACCAGGCACATGTTTCTATGCAGATTCCTTAGGCAATCATGTGATATTCATTGTGAAAATCCTTGCCCTGTGTACGTAGAACTCTCCACAAGGTCATTCATTCCTCTATACAAATGCACTTTTTTTCTTCTTCGCATGGAAAACAAATCCATTGAGAGACCCGTTCCACCACACTCCCACCCAAATTGGTGATTCATTCTCCTTCTCACCCTGGGAGCAGTGTTATGTTAGCCTTGTGATGGAGTAAATCTCTAACCAATTCTAGTGTTGGAGGGTTTGATTGTAGTTTTGGAATGCTGACAAACAAATTTGTTCGGTGTTATCAAACTTTCAAGGCAAGCAATGTCTTAAAATCCCCACTTCCCACCCCTTGAGTGAGATTTATGGCTGAAGAGATTGCCACCCCATAAAAGGGCTTACATCTGCCATAAAAATTATTAAAAATTATTGTTTCAGAAAAAATAAATGCAGGGCCCATATTGTCACTACTTAATGGCAAGTGTAAGGGTCAAGGACCATGTATCAAATCCCTTTTTATTAGCAGGAGTAATGGACTGGTTTGTTTTTATGTCAGGTCTATTATTTCAGTCTTTGCGGAGTATTTTCATGAACTGGGGGAGAAAATCCACAGAGACAAAGGACTTGTATGTATATTAACCCAGAACAAAGGACTTGTATGTATATTAACCCAGAACATGTCTTAAATAACTTTGCCAAACACAAAACATTTGCAACATTGGCGATGTCCCTTTTGGCCAGTAGACTATGGTTAAAATGGTCACTTTTTCCCACACGGTTTTATTCAAAAGAGCTACAGGTGAATAGTGCAAATGACTCTGGCAAATAGTTGTTGCACGTACAGCTCTGGGTATATTTCATTCTACATAAGCTAATTATGTGGCCCACACTAGTGTTCATAAACTCAGGGGCATATTTATGAAACTATGGAGCAGTGCAGCAAATCATCTTGCTGCTCCGTGCTGCGCCATAGGGAAAGGGCATGAATGCATCATATTTAAAGGAATACGGCGCTTCCTGCATTTTCCCATGCACTGGTGCACTTTAGGCAGCCAAGTGCCAATGTAGGCACCTTGCACCTTGGTGCAAGGGTGCCTGTGTTGTAGGCAGGGTAGTTTTTGTGCAGGAAGGACACCTTCCTGCACAAAAACAATCCCGGAAGGCATATTCCTCTATTAATGTGTGCTGCAGAATTCAGCACACATACAAAGAGGAAGTAACAAAGAGAAATAAAGGAATTTCTCCTTGTTACGCCTTCCTTAGGAAAGCGTAAGATTTTGGCGCATTCCCAGGTTTGGGAATGTGTCAAAATCCATGGGAGATGCGTGGGAACACCCACTGCAATGCCCACGGAATGCCTATCCGGGGCAGTGTAGCACAACACAGCGCTTTGCATTGCGTTGCACTACTCCAGATCTATGAAGCCACTCACAACCACGCAAAGTGGCTTTCGTGGCTTCCTAAATCTGTCATAGAGGTTTGTGTCGGGCATGCTCCATATTGCGTGATGCAAATGCAACACAAGCCTCTCGTAAATATGCCCCTAAATGTATTAATTCTTTTGTAGCTGATACCTTGGTGTGGTTAGAGCAGTGAGTGATGGGAAGACAATCTTTAAACACCTCTTGTGTTTGGTGTAGAGCCTCTCGACACCTTCCCTCAAGTTAAAACGCTACTGAGGTATGGAATTAATTTCCATAGGATGGAAATAGGAGGGCACACCTAAGTCACCAGTGTGGTTGGTCAGAGAATTTGTAAAAATGAAAGGACATATGAGGGAGGAGAGCATATCTCTACTTATTCCAGTTGGGTTCTCTGGAGCAGAAAATTGTTTTCTTGGGCACATCTTTTTCCCAGATTTATCTGCAGAATCAGCAGGAGCTACTTCCCCTGAAATATTTTAGATGGTGTTTCAACAGAGAGTATGATCCGGAACATTAACCAAATAACAGAGAGGGGCATATTTACAAGCCCCTATTGCCACCACAACGTGACTTTTCCCGAGATTGTGGTGGCGATAGGGGCTTTGCCTTATTCACAAGGTGGCGTAACAGCACTTAACGTGGCTTAACGCCACCTTGTGAATAAGGCACCCTTTCACGCTATACTTAGGGGCCGATTCCGAATCGGGCCGGAAGTGCACCTAACAGTATTCGTCCGGAAAAACTACCAGTCGAACGCGTGTTTCCCGACCGACTCGAACACTCTACCGAACGAACAAGTACGATGCGCATAACAGCCCAGATTCCGAGTGAGCCGAAGTTACCCAATCCAGCTCCTTTTCTCCGCCCGAGCCGGATCCGTAAACGCCGAATCGAGTCGCACGGAACCAAATACACAGCACCTTCCGGCCGAACTAGTACGATGCGTCTTCCGTATGCGCCGAACCCGTCGCTACGTCCGGCACGTTTCAGCATCTGGGAGAGCCGCACATAAGCTCGTTTCGCGTCACTAAACGATCCACGGCTACGAGACGAACAAGCCAGCGACGAGTACGAGTCGAAGACACGCGAAACCCGAACGAGACGAACCAACCATGAATCCCATCGCGCAGGTCCTACCAATACTCTACTTCTATTACCGGGACCGATTCGGACGCGTACGGCGCAGACGGTAAGTCAAACACCAACAGTACAAGCTAACTACACGTACCGAAAATATGTCACACACACATAGGGATGCACAAATGACGTACACTAGCAACTGCACAATCATAGGGGTGGGATGGGCATCACCAATGCCATACACACCCATAGGGGCCTGGATTCCAGCCACAAACACCACCCCTACTCAGGGGTGCTGGATGCCCATCACTACTACCACCCCTACTCAGGGGGGGCTGGATGCCTATCACTACCACCCCCCCTACTCATGGGGGGCTGGATGCCTATCACTACTACCACCCCTACTCAGGGGGGCTGGATTCCTATCACTACCACCCCCTACTCATGGGGGCTGGATGGCTGCCACTACTACCATCCCCACCCATAGGGGCTGGATGGCTGCCACTACTACCATCCCCACCCATAGGGGCTGGATGCCTATCACTACCACCACCCCTACTCAGGGGTGCTGGATGCCCATCACTACTACCACCCCTACTCAGGGGGCTGGATGCCTATCACTACCACCCCCTACTCATGGGGGCTGGATGCCTATCACTACCACCACCCCTACTCAGGGGTGCTGGATGCCCATCACTACTACCACCCCTACTCAGGGGGCTGGATGCCTATCACCACCACCCCCTACTCATGGGGGCTGGATGCCTATCACTACTACCACCCCTACTCAGGGGGGCTGGATGCCTATCACTACCACCCCCTACTCATGGGGGCTGGATGGCTGCCACTACTACCATCCCCACCCATAGGGGCTGGATGGCTGCCACTACTACCATCCCCACCCATAGGGGGCTGGATGCCTATCACTACCACCACCCCTACTCAGGGGTGCTGGATGCCCATCACTACTACCACCCCTACTCAGGGGGCTGGATGCCTATCACTACCACCCCCTACTCATGGGGGCTGGATGCCTATCACTACCACCACCCCTACTCTGGGGTGCTGGATGCCCATCACTACTACCACCCCTACTCAGAGGGGGGCTGGATGCCTATCACTACCACCCCCTACTCATGGGGGGCTGGATGCCTATCACTACTACCACCCCTACTCAGGGGGGCTGGATTCCTATCACTACCACCCCCTACTCATGGGGGCTGGATGGCTACCACTACTACCATCCCCACCCATAGGGGCTGGATGGCTGCCACTACTACCATCCCCACCCATGGGGGCTGGATGCCTATCACTACCACCACCCCTACTCATGGGGGGCTGGATGCCTATCACTACTACCACCCCTACTCAGGGGGGGCTGGATGCCTATCACTACCACCCCCCCTACTCATGGGGGGCTGGATGGCTGCCACTACTACCATCCCCACCCATAGGGGGCCTGGATGGCTGCCACTACTACCATCCCCACCCATAGGGGGCTGGATGCCTATCACTACCACCACCCCTACTCAGGGGTGCTGGATGCCCATCACTACTACCACCCCTACTCAGGGGGGCTGGATGCCTATCACTACCACCCCCTACTCATGGGGGCTGGATGCCTATCACTACCACCACCCCTACTCAGGGGTGCTGGATGCCCATCACTACTACCACCCCTACTCAGGGGGGCTGGATGCCTATCACTACCACCCCCCCTACTCATGGGGGGCTGGATGCCTATCACTACCAACCTCCCTACTCATGGGGGGCTGGATGCCTATCACTACCACCACCCCTACTCAGGGGTGCTGTATGCCCATCACTACTACCACCCCTACTCAGGGGGGGCTGGATGCCTATCACTACCACCCCCCCTTCTCATGGGGGGCTGGATGCCTATCACTACCACCACCCCTACTCAGGGGTGCTGGATGCCCATCCCTACTACCACCCCTACTCAGGGGGGCTGGATGCCTATCACTACCACCCCCTACTCATGGGGGCTGGATGCCTATCACTACCACCACCCCTACTCATAGGACGGGTAATGCATGACACAACCAGCATACTCCCACATAAGGAATAACAGAAAATTACATCCACCCAAACAACATGACAAGCGTGTGTAGTCCATGTCAAATGCCTACAACACTAAACATGACAATGAACATACAATGTGACCCACTAACACATGTGTCACACATAAAAGTGTGTGGCCTCCACAATACAAGCCGACCATGTCCACTGTGGCAATGGGGCCTAAAGCCCCATCACCACAGTCACCAAAAGGTAAGTGTGGGGTCCAAGGCTGATGGACCTTTTGGTCAGTGTGGCAATGGGGCCTAAAGCCCCATCACCACAGTCACCAAAAGGTAAGTGTGGGGTCCAAGGCTGATGGACCTTTTGATCAGTGTGGCAATGGTGCCTAAAGGCCCATCACCACAGTCACCAAAAGGTAAGTGTGGGGTCCAAGGCAGATGGACCTTTTGGTCAGTGTGGCAATGGGGCCTAAAGCCCCATCACCACAGTCACCAAAAGGTAAGTGTGGGGTCCAAGGCTGATGGACCTTTTGATCAGTGTGGCAATGGTGCCTAAAGGCCCATCACCACAGTCACCAAAAGGTAAGTGTGGGGTCCAAGGCTGATGGACCTTTTGATCAGTGTGGCAATGGTGCCTAAAGCCCCATCACCACAGTCACCAAAAGGTAAGTGTGGGGTCCAAGGCTGATGGACCTTTTGATCAGTGTGGCAATGGTGCCTAAAGGCCCATCACCACAGTCACCAAAAGGTAAGTGTGGGGTCCAAGGCTGATGGACCTTTTGATCAGTGTGGCAATGGTGCCTAAAGCCCCATCACCACAGTCACCAAAAGGCAAGTGTGGGGTCCAAGGCTGATGGACCTTTTGATCAGTGTGGCAATGGTGCCTAAAGCCCCATCACCACAGTCACCAAAAGGTAAGTGTGGGGTCCAAGGCTGATGGACCCTTTGATCAGTGTGGCAATGGTGCCTAAAGCCCCATCACCACGGTGATCATAAGGTAAGTCTAGGCATGGTAAAAGCTGCCAAAGACAAACTGAATGGATGAATCCTGGTCACACAACAACCAAAACATCTGTGGCATAGTACTGCTTGTGTCCCATTGCAACATATATTGGGGAGGCTAACAGTGCAGTGTCACAGAAACATCGCTTTATGTCCATGTGCATACAAACATCAGACATGGGGGACCACATTGCCAACAATCAGCCGATTCCACAATGACAGAAGTGACCATCATGATGCTGACCCACATATCTGCACCTATGGACACACAAATGTATATAATCTGTGGAGACTGTGGATGTCAGGTGAACAAATACCATACCATGGCAGCAATGGGACATACAAACCATGATCATTGTGCTGACTGATGACCCAGAAGTACCAGGGAGAGCAGGGGAAAATCACCAAACCACATACAGCCAATGGCACATTACAGAAATGCCAATGCAGTGATGCAAATGCACTGACACAAACAGGCAGACTCACACATCCTATCAAAGACAACAGGTGATGGGGGTGTGTGCCAGTGTCCCCAGGCAACCACACAACACATGAGGAGGCCTGAATCCCAATTACACAGATGTGTATACAATGCCACACACAAGTAACTCATGGATTGGATTCCCCTATGTGGGAAATCTGGCATTGTCAGATGAGAGGGAGCCCAAATTACACATGTCACACAAGCTTGTAGGAACAGCAACTAACACAGCAAGAGACACACCCACCACAGCACTACCCCCAGGGACCCCACATTGTGCAGACACTAGCCTGCATGACAATTCCACTGTGATGACAAAGGTAGATGTTGATCACACTGTGAACCACAGCCATGTGTCCTCAGCTACAAACTACCATCACACCTACACAAGCTCCAATCAATCAGCACGGCCTGCCAGCCAAGGACAATATGGAGGTAGTGGTCTAGCCGTGCAACAACTCACATTTGCACACTCAACACCACACACCCTCATCTGCAACAATGTGCAGCAGTGAAGCTCACATGGACTGGTGACATTGCACATGCACCCATGACAATCCCAGGGGTGGTGGGGGAACTAAGGTGCAGAAACCCATCACACATGCCCACTCAACATGACTCGTCTATGCATGACACACTGCACAGTACGCCGTACATGCGCATGATGTGAAATCCACCACAAACAATGGGATCCTGGCCATAGTCACACACCAACGAAGAAGCCAAGGTGAGACACAAAGAACACACGTACACAACTTCCAACATTGCAGCTCTGACCCTGAGGAGTGGCAGCAGTCACACACACAACGCGTCACAATCACTGAAAGCTAACACAAACTCAAAATCACATTACTTGTGTAAACAACAAGTGCCAAGGGGAATCCTGAATGTGTCCCATCTGCGTTTGCCCACATCCCCAGCCCTGACAACAAAGTCAACCTGGGATGACAACCTCATGAACATCAGTTTGCCATGCAACCACATCACGGAGAAACCAGGTCCAAGATGCTGGATGAACACATACCAACTCTGCAACCATCAGAAACAGGAACATCACTAGGGACACAGCCTGTGTAGGAAAAGGGAAGGGAACATGCACAGACATGCTCACACAACACACAACACGGGCACACGCAATGTCACCAGATTACACACAGCCATGAGGGCACTCCACTCCTGTGGAAGCTCTGCTTGGGCCAAACCTTGTCTGTGCACAACTCAAACATATCAGCAGGACACTCCGTCAGTGAGTCAACAACTACAACACACAGAAGCCTCTGCTCACATCAGCCTGGGTACGGGAGTGTCACGTCAGTCATCTGCATACACCCAAAACATGTGGCAATCCAGTCGTACTGTATACACAGATGAGTCCTCCAAAATTGATGTGCAAAACTGCATGTCCAGTGGAGACGGGCACACAGTCAGGGTACTAGGAACATTGGACAGTGGTAAGCCCAACAGATGTGCAACAGTGTAGGACAAAGATGGTAATATACAAATGCTAATCGTACATCCCTGTGTCAAATGCTGAACATTACACCCTCAGACTGCAGCAAGGGATGCTATAGATCCAGACTATATTAGGACACATATCCCATGGGCCACATGGAGCCCATCACAGCAAAACTTCATTTACCTGATCTGAACACAATTACAACAGCAAATGCATGATACTACACATCTACATCATGTACCACCAAAGATTAACCACAAGTAAACAAAAAGAGGCTTTATTCAGCAAGTGTGCAACTCAAATCAAAAGTCCAAAATTAACAACGGCCAATGTCCAGTCCAAATACACAGTCCCAACAGGGTGATGTGTGACTACTTGTCACAACTTGCTTGCCTGCACAGGTACCAACAGGGGACATCCCCTTGGAGGGGCATACGAGGGGCAGGCCAGGCACCGCAGGGACAGGATCAGGGGATGCCAGAAGGAGGCAGGGAAGGTGAGGTGGGTGCAGGAGTGTCACCGGCAACTGCAGTGGAGGTGTCTGACTCAGGGGGGCTGGCACCACCGCAGGGCTCAAGTCCGATGGTGTTGGTGCTGCAACCACTGCAGTGGGCTGGGCAGATGGAGTGGGCTGGGTCCCCAATGCAGTGCCCGAGTCAGATGGGGTTGTTGTGGACTCCACCGCAGTGCATGACTCCAAGGGAGTGGAAGGGGGGCAGAAGAGCTGGGCAGGACAGAGGGGGGACACGGTCTCCACACCAGTGGCACATACAGGCAGAGCGTCTGGTTTGGGGGTGGAAGAGCAAGTGGCAGGGGGGGAGGGCCTGAGCACTTTGGGGATGCGGTATTGGTGTGTGGGGGAACCTGGGGCAGGGTGTGGCGGTGGAACCTGTGGAGTGGTGGCCTGGGGGATGGACGTGAGAGACTGGGTGGGTGACTTGCAGGGCGGTGGCGGGGTCTTGCTCTTCCGGGTCCGGGGGGACTTGCGGGTGGGGGGCTCACTCTGCCTGCGCCTGGGGGAGGGTGTCCGGGGGCGAGGGGCACTCTCCTCTCTGTGTGGACTTCCTCTTCCCCCGGTATGCTGGATCAGCGGTATTGGAGGGGAAGAGGCCGAGGTCAGAGAGGAAGAGCTGCTGTGTATGTGGGGTTGCAGGTGAGGCAAGGGAAGGGGTCTTGGAGGGAGAGGATCTTGAGGATTGCGGAGTGACTGTGGTTGCCTGTGTGTGTGTCTGTTCCCCATCCCCTGTGTGTGTGGAATCAGTCCCCTGAGGATGCTTGTGTGCACGTCTTGCCTTGGTTTTGGGTGGGTGTGTGCTGCTCGTGTCTGTGTGTTGGTGTGATTGTGCAGGTGTGCATGTGCTTTGGACAGGTAGGGTGGTAGGAAGTGTGGATGGGGCAGAGGTGGGAGGGGTGAGGGACTGTTGGAGGAGGGACACTGCTGCCGTCAGGGAGGAGTCCATGGACCTATTGCTCCTCTGTAGGGCAGACATACCCGTTGAGATGCCCTCCATGAACGACACCAGCTGTGTCAACAGTGTGATGTGTGCATGGCGGACAGTCAGCATTGCTGTCTGCCCTACATGGAGCTGCCGAAGGAGGTACACAGACTCCTCACTCAGGGCAGCAGGGGACACAGGGGCAGGGGTGCGGTGCCTGGCTTGAAGGAGACATGCTCCCGAGCACGGGAGCCTCCACGGACCTCAGGAATGGGAGCCAATGGGAGGGCGGTGGTGGTGGTGGTGGTGGTGGCGGGATCAGACAGAGTAGCTGGGGTGTGGTGGCTGCTGACACCCGCCTCCACAAGGGAGTCATCCTCCGAGCTGCTGTGGTCCTCAGCTGAGGTGGATGGTGCTGAGGACTCCTCGGTGTGGCTCCCCTCGCCCTCCGTGCCACTGGGTCCCTCTGACCACTCGTCGGACGCTGACCCAGTCTGGCTCCGCTGCTCCTCCTGGTCCGTGGAGCTGTCCCCTCCTGTGGCTGTGGATGTATCTGCAAACAATTTGGGAAACAGACAAACATCAGTCACGTGCACTGACCGCACACACCACAGTAAGTACAGCACATCACAGAGCAAGCCCTGGCATCACTAGTAGAACATTGCCAAAAGTCATCACACAGATTAGGAGAAGCCAATTGTCAGTCTGATGGTCAGCCATGGAACAGACACCCCTCCTGCCCTTGCACCCATCTGTCTGGTGCCCGTCTGATGGTAAGACCCCAGTGTGGACACATGCACCACCTACACAGTAGTTGGACATTGCTGAGAACACGGTGAAGTATGTGAACATGCCCACCTCACATCACTTGCCACTGAGTCAGTGCAGGTGTCTGGATAAATGGACGGCCTGAGCCTAAACAGAAATGCATGTGATGCATACCAGCACCAGACCCCATGAAGCACCCATGTCCGGATAGTCAATGCCACAATGGGGTGCCTGTTGCACATGTCACCACCCTGCAGGATCACCCTTAGGAAGTTTAATGCCATGACACAGGCATGCCTGCAAAGTCATACATCACTGTCTCAAGTCACATGGCCATGTTAGCCAGCAAACAACAGTCTGCACTGTATCACTATCCTAGGACATGGGGAAGGCAAGTAATGTAACTGACAAGTGCACATGTTCATCCCCCACTAACCACATCCTCTGAACCAGTATTTGTACACTGCACACCATTTGCACAAATGGTAGACATGAAACACTACTCCCTGAACCAGAGCACCTCACTGTGTGCTGTGAATGATGAACAGCTGCCTGAAAGTCACAGTCTCATACACCTGTCTGCACAGTCAAGTGATCAAACACCTATGAGTCACAGAAGTCTTGTCTCACATGGTCCAATAGCAGATGGCATGCTGACCCCTAACCGAAGGACATCACAGGAATCACGACAACCTAGTCACAGCACAACAACACAGAGGCAGAAACCTGAGGCAACATTTCACTGAGCACAGCATGTCAGATGATACACGGGAGTGGGAGTACAGAGTGTATTGTATGCCCTGTAGTAGGCATGACTGTCCGGCTCCACCTGCAAGAGGGATGAGCCCTGGTCAGTGGGCAGGTGGCTAAGCATGTGTGACACACTTGACATACATACTCCTGAGGCCCAGACAATTTACCCACCCGCAGAATGGGGGTGTGGCAAATACCCCAGGGACATGTGGTGAATTAGATGTGCAAGTGGATCACATATCAAAGTTACACCCAGACTACATAGCACGACTCAGGCATTGTGTGAGCAACTGACCCACCCATGAAGGCAAACACAATGTCACGGGAACAAAATCTGTCACCACCTTGAGCAAAGCAAAATGCTAGGACCCTGTACCCAAGTGACACAATTATCCTGAGCGTAAGGAGCACACTGGCGCATCAGATGGGTAGTGGCCAGGTTACAATAGAGGGACATGGGTACTGGACAACAAGACTGATGTACTGGGGAAGTTTAACCAGGCCAGAGGAGGGCACATAGCATGTTAGACAGAGTTCACAGTGCAGTCTTAGACTCACCCCTCCTTGCTGCTGTCTGCCCTTCAGCTGCCCATCCAGCTCCGGGAACACCACCAGCAGGATCTGGAGCATGTGGGGGTCAGGGTCCGGTGTCCGCCCCTCCTGCGAGGAGGCGACAGCTTCAGCTGGACCCTTGCGATCCTCCGGGTCCAGCCACGAAGGTCCTGCCACCTCTTCTGGCAGTTGCGGATCCGGCGCTTGTAGACCCCCACGGATCAGACTGCCCGGACGATGTCCAGCCAGATGTTCTGCTTCCGATGGGCATCAACCTGTGAGGATGAGAAAGTGAAAAGGCCATTACTACACATGCAACATATCCATGCATCACACAGTTGGAAATACATGTCTCAATCACAGGGGCATATGATGTACACAGGCAGTGCAACGAGGGCTATGGACAGTTTGCCAGCAGTTACTACATGGTATCATTGCATGGGTAGTGAACCTTGTTTGAATGCACTGTCACTCCACTGTACCTGTTCAGAGCAAGTGACTACACACTTTGGGGGGTGCGAACTACTCAGTGGGCATGCTAGCCAGTGGTGTGCACACTGTAAATCCTGCTAGTCAGGCAAATGCACAATTAGTGAGGCAATGGACAGCACACTCACCTGCTCCCCTGGTGTCCCATACAGCTTGCTGTACTGTGGAAGGAGGCTGTCCAGCAGGGCCTGGTTCTCCTCATGGGTGAAGGCTGGGGCTCTCTCCACAGTACGTGCCATTGCAGCAGCCAGAGGATGCAGAGACAGCAGCAGTGTAGTGGCAGATGTCGTCCAGGAGCAAGTAGTGCAGGCAAGTGAGCTCTCAGGGGAACAGCCAGCATTATATGTGTGCTGCAGAGGCAGATACTGTCCCATGTGTCCAAAGTGATAGGTCCAAGTCGGTAGCATCTTCTGAATCTGGCCAATCCATGGAATAGCAGCTCCAATACACACCCACAGCATCCTTCAAAAATTCAACTTCATGACACCCATGAATTTGCAACATTGTTGTGGCTGGCCAACTGAATTCACTGCATCAGACTCGTTGTAAATTCAAAAACCGCATCCGTTGCCATGCCAGGCCCCAGCCAATGCGTGCACACCGATCGGACCATTGCTGTACAACGCGTACCCGCGATACAACGCATACCCGCTCACATTCAATGCAATGGTCCGAGCGGGCACACCGATCGGACCATTGCTGTACAACGCGTACCCGCTCACATGCAATGCAATGGTCCGAGCGGGCACACCGATCGGACCATTGCTGTACAACGCGTACCCGCGATACAACGCATACCCGCTCACATTCAATGCAATGGTCCGAGCGGGCACACCGATCGGACCATTGCTGTACAACGTGTCCCTGTACAGGTCACACGCATGTGTCACCATGTTGGTCAATGGTGAACCTATGCCAGCCACATATACTTTCCAGGGACTCTGGGGCACACCTACTACACCACACCCAGTCCACACTGTATCTAAGGCATGTGTGGCAGCATGACCTTATCTGTGTATGGGTGTGTACATGTTGTTTTTGGGCTGGCACTTGGGGGCAGACACACCCAGGCTGTGCACATGTTAATGGGGACAGGGTCCTTTGTGTGTCGTGCACATGACCACTGGGATGTGCAACTGTTCATTTTTGGAGCATGTTGCATGGTCACATTTCCAGGTTGTGTATATGTATGACATGTCACATACCCCAAGGCTCATGTGGGAAAGCATGTACATCACATGGTGGCCCATTGCCACATTAGTCATGTCCCTCCGCAGTCTGTGTGCATGTTGTGTTTCACATGTCTGACTCCATGTGCACAATGGGAGACAGTCTCCACATCCACGTTGTTTGTGCATGGACTTAGATGTTGTGTGTGTGTGTCACTGACGTCCATGTCTGTCCTGCAGAGGCTACAGGGGGCACTACCTGTGGGAGTCATGTTTGATTTTTCTGACGTGTACATGATACGCCATGTCATGCCAGTGTCCATGTGGCAAGACAGGCTCACTGGGAATCTACCTGTCAATGAGTTGAGATGCCTGTGGCGCATCTGTCCAGACGTCACTGTGGTATGTGTGTGGAATGTGAGTGCAGTAAATGGGTACTGTGACACAGCCAAATGGTTTCACATAGCACACCCTGGGACCTGTTGTCCACACATGTTGAACAGAGATGTTACATGATATCCATGTGGGTGCCATATGTGTCCAAACAGAACGAGACACACATCAAGTACTAGTGTTTGCTGATGATGTAGCATGTGAACTACAGTATGGTGAATGGCACATATGTGGGGTGACTGACAATCTTGACTTCTTCACCTCTGCACTGCAGGGCTCCTGCTGTCCATCGACCATTCCCAGACCTGGCAACCATGGTGGAACGTGACAGCATCCGACGGTACCGCTTCACCAGGCAGCTGATTGAGGATTTGGCAGTGCGGTTGGACCCACATTTGCAGCCTGGCCGGCCGTATCCGACAGCGCTGACCCCCAAGGTGAAGGTGATGGCAGCCCTACACTTCTTTGCCAACGGTACCTTTCAACACACTGTGGCATCTACTGGTGGTATGTCACAGACTATGTTCAGCCGTGTGCTACGCGATGTTTTGGTGGCGATGTTGAGATGCCTTAACCAGTACATCTATATCCCACAACGTCACCGACTCACTGACGTCAAGAGTGACTTCTATGCCCTGGGGAGGATGCCACATGTCATTGGCTCCATTGATGGGACACATGTGGCTTTGGTACCACCACAGGCACATGAGCAGGCATACAGGAACAGGAAACATTACCATTCTGTCAATGCTCTGGTGGTATGTCTTGCAAACATGACCATCACACATGTTTGTGCCCGTTTCCCCGGTTCTGCACACGATGCCTACGTGATGAGGAGTAGTCGCATCCCGAGGATGATGTCACAGATGCCGAACCAGCGTGCTTGGCTTGTCGGTGTGTACTGACTTTGTACCCTTGTGTGTGTTGTGCTATGTTGCTTTCTGCACACTTTTCAATGTTGGCTAATGTGCAATTGTCTGTCTGTAGGTGACTCAGGATACCCCAACATGCTGTGGTTGCTGACACCCCTCAGGAACCCTGTGACACCAGCCCAGATGCGCTACAATGAGGCACATGGTCGGACCAGGAGGGTGATTGAGCGGACCTTTGGTCTCCTGAAGAGCCGCTTCCGCTGCCTGGACAAGACAGGAGGCGCCCTCCCATATGCCCCAGCAAAGGTGTGCAAGATTATCATCGTCTGCTGCATGCTCCACAACCTGGCAGTGCGGAAGGAGTTGCCTCTCATCCTGGATGACGATGACCAACATCCGCCACCTGTGGAGGATCCAGGCCTGGGCCACGATGCCAGTGATGATGATGATGATGGTGATGGTGATGTCCGCACACAGCTCATCACCAACTTCTTCAGCTGAATGTGAGTATCCAGAGTGTTGTACTATCAATGATTTTGATTTGCATGATATGTGTGTGTGGTGCTCTGGTGCTGTTTGAGTGTGGCCATGTGCAACTTGACTGGATGCATGCGGAGATGTGTCCTTGCAGGTGGTCTGTACTTGCCAACAGTGTAGACATGCTAACTTGCTTTTGTGTATTTAACTTGTGACAGGTATTAGACATGAGTATTGCCATTCTGTGCTGTTCTTCTGTGCTTTTGAGTGTGTGTCATGTCTGTCCTTCACAGGGTGCTGCTGGAGTTGTTAGAACAACTTGGATCCCCCGAATCAATGATTCAACTTCCAAGGTGGCAGCAGTTGTTCCCCTACAGGTGATGTGCCACACACCCCTGGACTTTCTATCTTCTGCATTGTTTGACTTTGTGGCCACAGCCAGGTGGGATTAGCTTGCATTTGTAGTGGAAACAACATGTAGCAAATGTGTAATAAACCTGTTCTACATTTTGGGGTGTGCGTTGTCCGTAGTCACACATCTGAGTGACATTTGCTTACTGCACCTGTGTTGTAGTTGACACAGACTGTGAATATGTGTGGTGTCTGTGCATTGCACTGTATTTCCAGGCAACATCAGTGTAGGGGATGAGTCATATGGCCCTGGTGTGTATGTGTTGTGTGGCCCTAGTGGTGTGTCTCCCTCATATGTGTCACGTCGCCATGACTGCCATGACGGTGTTGGACTTGCTGTAGCAGTCAGCATGCACAGTGTCATATTTCTGATCACCATCTCCATGACAGAGACCACGTTGGAATCACAACAGAGGCAGATATGGTTTTTTGGTGAGTTTATTTACAAAAGGTGTGGGGATGGTGCACAGGATGGTGGGTGCTGTACATAGAAATTGGAATCCAAAGTTCCCATGTGAATTGGAAGTCCTGGTAGATGGAATGTCCAGGGTATAGTCCACAGTCATCTGATGAATTTGTACAACTAGAGCTCCCCATGTCATGTGGGCGAGTTGGGTTGCCATCGACAGGGCGTGCAGTTTGCACACAGAGGAAAAGTTCCAGAACAGGTGTTGGCTTCCTGGGGGATGTAGCTGGCCATCGGCCTCTCAGTTTGGCCTCCTCGGACGGCCCCTCTTCTTGGGGGGGACCCTCAGGTGCAGGCTGCCGCGGTGCAGGGTACTCTCCGCCAGAGTCCTCCTCCCTCCCTGTGGCTGTTGCGGATGTAGTGGCAACAGATGTTGTGGGCGCACAGGGAGGTGAGGCCATGTTGGTGCTGATCTGGCGGAGGCATGTCAGTATGTCCCTATGCACCGCTGTGAGTTCTTGCAATGTGTCCCACTTGGACTCCATGCGAGACATGTGTGTCTCGACACGGGACATGTGGGAGTCCAAGCGGGCATGATGGGCAGCCTGCTGCTGTTGTATGTCCTTGAGGATCCCCACTACCTGGGTGACCTCTCCGGTGCTGGTCTGGTACGCATCTGCAATGCGTGCCAGTTGTGGGTCATCACGCAGTCCAGACCCCTCTGCAAATAGCGACCTGTGTCTACCACCCCTCCCACCACCCCTGGCAACACGTGCAGGGCCTGCGGTGCCACGCACAGGTGACCGTGTGCCCACTTGGGTGTTGTTAGTGGGCTCGATGGCAGCGGCTCCAGTTTGGTCCTGGGTCCCTGCGCTGTTGTCACCTGTGGTCCTTGGTGTGTCCGTGTTGGCAGGGGTGGCCTGTGTGTTGGCAGTTGTTGGAGGGGTGGGTGCAGGGGGTGCAGATGTTGGTCCTGCTGGTGCTGCATGATGACTGGCACCGGAGGGTCCAGCTTGTTGTTCGCCATCCGAGGAGTGCAGAGGCTGATCCACACCAGTGAGCTCTGTGTCCCCCGGAGCCTGGGACAGGGACTCCTCCTCATCTGCTGCTGAGTCCCCATCTTCACCTGTTTTGGGGAGAGACACAGATTGTATGGTATGTTTCTACAGGCATCAATTGTTAAAACACCGGACAGTTGTGACTGTACCTCTGGATGCGGCCCTGGACATTGCATTCTACTCAGTTATGACAGTCAGAGAGTGATATTGGTGTAGCACATTGTCCTGCCAACCTGTTGGCATGTCAATGTGAATGTTGAGGTGTGTGCCTGACCAGCATTGGTGGTATTTGGTTGCCATCCGGGCCGACTTCTCCCCCAGCCCAAATATCCCACCATGGAACATGCTTCCATTGCAGGGAGTGCAAGTTGTCTTTCAGGATGTCAGTCAGTGGTGTCCTGCTGTTGGTTGTTGCACAGTTGCCTGCAGGGCCTTGTGCTCCCCCAGCAGTACCCAGTGTCAGCCATCTTGTGAGTCCTTTTCCACTCCCTGTGATGTGAGCATGGTTCAGGGTGGTGTTGATGGGCCAATTGTGAGGCTGAGCAACATCTGTGACTACCACTCCCATCATGCTATTGCCTCCACCCCCTTCCCAGCATGCCCATCCTTCCTTCCTTTTGAGTGGACTTCAGTGTGTGTGAGTGTGAGAGCAATGGCAAGATGGCTGACAATGTGGTCGTGTTGTTTGTTGGTGCACAGTTGCCTGCAGGGCCTTGTGTTCCCCCAGCAGTGCCCTGTGTCAGCCATCTTGTGAGTCCTTATCCACTCCCTGTGATGTGAGCATGGTTCAGGGTGGTGTTGATGGGCCAATTGTGAGGCTGAGCAATATCTGTGACTACCACTCCCATCATGCTATTGCCTCCACCCCCTTCCCAGCATGCCCATCCTTCCTTCCTTTTGACTCTGCTTCCCTGTGGGGTGGGGTGCCTGTGCTGACAGGTTGGCTGAGAGTGTTCTCCTTGCGGTTGTTTGGCTACCAGTCCCAAGAGTGTCCCTGTGCTTCACACAGTATGAGCCCGGCTGGTTGGTCTTTGTGGGATCTTGAGTTAGAATGTGAGGCATTGCATTCTCCCCGGTGGGTTCTGTGGAGTTAGTGTTGGGGTGTGTGTGAGGGGAGGTGCTTGTAACTATGGTCAGTGCTGTGAGTCCTCCTTCCCACCCAGCCAGATATCCCACCATGGAACATGCTTCCATTGCAGGGAGTGCAAGTTGTCTTTCAGGATGTCAGTCAGTGGTGTCCTGCTGTTGGTTGTTGCACAGTTGCCTGCAGGGCCTTGTGCTCCCCCAGCAGTACCCAGTGTCAGCCATCTTGTGAGTCCTTTTCCACTCCCTGTGATGTGGGCATGGTTCAGGGTGGTGTTGATGGGCCAATTGTGAGGCTGAGCAACATCTGTGACTGTCACTCCCATCATGCTATTGCCTCCACCCCCTTCCCAGCATGCCCATCCTTCCTTCCTTTTGAGTGGACTTCAGTGTGTGTGAGTGTGAGAGCAATGGCAAGATGGCTGACAATGTGGTCGTGTTGTTTGTTGGTGCACAGTTGCCTGCAGGGCCTTGTGTTCCCCCAGCAGTGCCCTGTGTCAGCCATCTTGTGAGTCCTTTTCCACTCCCTGTGATGTGAGCATGGTTCAGGGTGGTGTTGATGGGCCAATTGTGAGGCTGAGCAATATCTGTGACTATCACTCCCATCATGCTATTGCCTCCACCCCCTTCCCAGCATGCCCATCCTTCCTTCCTTTTGACTCTGCTTCCCTGTGGGGTGGGGTGCCTGTGCTGACAGGTTGGCTGAGAGTGTTCTCCTTGCGGTTGTTTGGCTACCAGTCCCAAGAGTGTCCCTGTGCTTCACACAGTATGAGCCCGGCTGGTTGGTCTTTGTGGGATCTTGAGTTAGAATGTGAGGCATTGCATTCTCCCAGGTGGGTTCTGTGGAGTTAGTGTTGGGGTGTGTGTGAGGGGAGGTGCTTGTAACTATGGTCAGTGCTGTGAGTCCTCCTTCCCACCCAGCCAGATATCCCACCATGGAACATGCTTCCATTGCAGGGAGTGCAAGTTGTCTTTCAGGATGTCAGTCAGTGGTGTCCTGCTGTTGGTTGTTGCACAGTTGCCTGCAGGGCCTTGTGCTCCCCCAGCAGTACCCAGTGTCAGCCATCTTGTGAGTCCTTTTCCACTCCCTGTGATGTGGGCATGGTTCAGGGTGGTGTTGATGGGCCAATTGTGAGGCTGAGCAACATCTGTGACTGTCACTCCCATCATGCTATTGCCTCCACCCCCTTCCCAGCATGCCCATCCTTCCTTCCTTTTGAGTGGACTTCAGTGTGTGTGAGTGTGAGAGCAATGGCAAGATGGCTGACAATGTGGTCGTGTTGTTTGTTGGTGCACAGTTGCCTGCAGGGCCTTGTGTTCCCCCAGCAGTGCCCTGTGTCAGCCATCTTGTGAGTCCTTTTCCACTCCCTGTGATGTGAGCATGGTTCAGGGTGGTGTTGATGGGCCAATTGTGAGGCTGAGCAATATCTGTGACTACCACTCCCATCATGCTATTGCCTCCACCCCCTTCCCAGCATGCCCATCCTTCCTTCCTTTTGACTCTGCTTCCCTGTGGGGTGGGGTGCCTGTGCTGACAGGTTGGCTGAGAGTGTTCTCCTTGCGGTTGTTTGGCTACCAGTCCCAAGAGTGTCCCTGTGCTTCACACAGTATGAGCCCGGCTGGTTGGTCTTTGTGGGATCTTGAGTTAGAATGTGAGGCATTGCATTCTCCCAGGTGGGTTCTGTGGAGTTAGTGTTGGGGTGTGTGTGAGGGGAGGTGCTTGTAACTATGGTCAGTGCTGTGAGTCCTCCTTCCCACCCAGCCAGATATCCCACCATGGAACATGCTTCCATTGCAGGGAGTGCAAGTTGTCTTTCAGGATGTCAGTCAGTGGTGTCCTGCTGTTGGTTGTTGCACAGTTGCCTGCAGGGCCTTGTGCTCCCCCAGCAGTACCCAGTGTCAGCCATCTTGTGAGTCCTTTTCCACTCCCTGTGATGTAAGCATGGTTCAGGGTGGTGTTGATGGGCCAATTGTGAGGCTGAGCAATATCTATGACTCCAACTCCCATGATGCTATTGGCTACACTGACTTTACCAGCATACACAGAATTCCTTCCTTTCAGTGATCTTCCCTGTGAGGTGGTGTTCTAGTGATGTCAATATATCTGGGAGTGTTTGTTGGTTCTATTTGTGCCACTGCCTTGCTGTATTTGTTGTTAGGTTTGTAGATGTCATGACACAGTTAGATGTCACCATGAGATGGCAGGTATTGTGTTTGTCTGACTGGCATTCACATCTTGGGATGAGTATGTTTTGTTTGCTGTGTATTTGGTAAGGGTGCATGGTTTGCCTATCCCTTTGAGGGTGCTGTGTGTGTATTGTCACACCATATTGTGTATATAAGTTGTGTACTCACCAGGCTCTGGGATGTCTGTTAGTCCATATACGCTCACTGGTGGTAGGATGGCCCGCACCTTCTCCTCCCAGGGCCTGAGGTATATTGGTTTTGCAGGAGGGCCACTGCCGGTGCGCTGGCTGATGATGTAGTCCTTTTTGAGTAGGTCCCGGACCCTCCTGCGCACATCATACCACCTGTTCTGGATGTCTTCCTTTGTGCGCAAACATGGTGATTGTGCATTCACCCTGTCGACAATCCTCGCCCACATCTTGGTTTTCTGCGACATGGGGGTCTGTTGTACCAATGTACCAAACAACTGTGGCTCTACCCTGAGTATCTCGTCTACCAGGACTTCCAATTCACAATCTAGGAACTTGTGGTTCTTCTTTGGGGGCATGGTGATGGGTGGTGGTGGTGATTGATGTGTGTGTGTGTGTGTGTGTGCAAGTGGGGGTGTGTGAGTGTAGGTTTAGCTGGGTGTGTGTGAGGGTGCTATTTGTAAGTGTGGTAATGGTGTGTGGCTTGTGTGATGTATGAGCTGTGAGTGTGTCTGTGGTTGCTGTGTGATGGTGTTGTTTGCTGGCAGGTCTGTGGAATTTGCAAAGGCTCATGGTAGGGATTTGTGGCCTTTATGTAGGTGGGGTTGGGGGTGTGTCCTTGTTCCATTTTTCCCCCACCCCCAGTATTTATTGGCTTTGTGGTAGCTTGTTTGGCCATTTTTTTTACTTTTTTCCCTTGGTGCTTTGGGTGCATGTAGGAGTCGTTCTTGTGTCCGAGTCGGACGCTGCTGTTGTCTGGTGCGATGTTGTCCGACTCGTTCCCGCTGTGTTTCAGGTTGGTTTCATGTGCAGCGTACGAGTCGGTCGCGGAGTATTGGGTTGATTCGGCTGGGTTTTGTGTGCGTGTGGTCGTACGGCTTGTGCTCCGTGCGAGTCGGTCGTGTTTCGCACGCATAGCATCGTACTACGCGGGTCGGAGTTCGCGGGTACGTTTCGTTCGGTCGCTATCCGGGTGCGTGTCGGTCGGTTAGTTTCGAGTGTTTTTCCGGCCGGATGGCTTGTTTCCGTCCGGCTCGGTCGTTCGTTTTGTATTCCGTCCGAGTCGGTCGGGTTTCACATGCATTTCATCGTACTACCCGGGTCGGACGGCGCCGGTTCGTGTCGGTCGGAATAAATTCCCGCACCGAGTCGGTCGGTACGTTTTCTGGCCCGAATCGGAATCGACCCCTTAGTGTGAAAGGGGCGGGCAATGGGTCTTGTGGTTCCACCACAACACCCATTGAATTTGACACTGCCCCATATTTACAAGGGTGGTCTAAATATGGGACAGCGCCAAAATTAAGACAAGGGAAAACCTGGTCTTACCCTGGCGCAATGAGGAGAAATGTTTATTTCTCCTTGTTTTTGCTGTTCCATGTGTGATGTGTTTTTTTTTTATATATAGCGCGAACTAGACCCGAGGCATCGAAGTACTTTACATGAGCACCAGTTTCGTTACAGATGGACACATTCATTTTTTTTGTTAGGCACGGGGAGATTAAGTGATTTGCCCAGAATCACGGGATGTTGAGCGTCCTTGCAGAGACTCGAACCCGGTTCCCCTGCTTCGAGGTCGACCGCTCTAACCTTAAGGCTACATTCTCTCCCTCTTCTATGTGCAGCACACATAGAAACAGCAAAAAGCCATTGATTGTTTATGTGCAGGAAGGTGTCCCTTCCTGCACATAAACAATCATTTAAAAAAATGAAATTTTGCAACTTCTATGTGTGCTGCATTAAGCAGCACACATCGAAGTTTTGAAACACCATTTCAAATCGTTTATGTGCAGGAAGAGATCATTTCTGCACATACACAATTGTAAATACGGTGCAGCCCTGCGTTTCAGAATTGGCTGAGTGTGGCGTTAAGCTAAGGAGGCTAATACCGCCCTCCGCCACTTACTTGTAAATATGCCCTAGAGAGAGAAAGAGACAGAGAGAGAGAGGGAGAGAAAGAGAGTGAGAGGGTGAGGGAGAGGGAGAGAAAGTGGTGCCAGACTGAAGTGATGAAGTATTTGCAGCTTAAATGGTCTATTCTGTATTAATGCCAAATTGTATAAATAAGATGGCTAAGATGAATTCAGCCAAGTGTATCAGATATGGACGTGCAGAGGCTTATATCTTATGTCCAACGTATTCCTGTTTCTCATGCAGGACCTGCCTATCATTCTTTGGAAGCCTATCTGAGGCTTTGACTGCTCAGTGACATAAATAAAGTAGATATCATGAGGCACGCAAAGTATTTCAATGACCTTGAGCTGACTGACGCTCATAGAAATATGGCATGGTCTCTCAGAGATAATGCACCTTGAATGAGTAGTCAGGCTAAGGTTATATGTAATCTGTTCATCTTCACTAAGTGGTTCTCTGGATAAGTTTGCCTCACAAATTCAGGAAAATCTGGGGCCTAAAACAGACTTTCTACAATTTAGGATGATACACTGCTTTACAGGCTTGCCAAGAACGTAACCCTAAAATTTGATTTATCAAGCCACACACTTTGCGTGACCCCGAGTGGCTTGATAAATCCAAAGTAACGCAGCGCAAATCGCTGCATTTTGTTACTCTCCCCCAGGGAGGCGTTCCATGGGCGTTGCGTGGTGTACCCATGCAACCCACATGGATTTTGACGCATTTCCAGATTTACCGTTATTGGTAGACCTGAGAATGTGCAAAATGCTACGTCTGCTCAGGGGAGGCGTAACAAGGAGAAATACCTTCATTTTATTTTAGTTGCGAGATGCTTGGTTTATAGGGATCTAGGGTGGGAAGTTAATTATGTAATAATTAGTTGAGGATTCATCATTAATTGGTGATTAATTATTTCATTTATTTTAAATATGTAAGTTATGGAATAGTTTTTTTTGTTATATTTTAGGTGCGGGCGGCTAGGTTTGTATGAGTACAGGGTGGGAAGTTAATTAATAATTGCAAAAAAATTTTATTAATTGATAATTCCTTTTTTATTGAATTGTAATTATGTAAATGTATTAATGTAATTCATATATATATATTTGTTAATTAATAATATTTTTATTAAGAGTTTCATATTTTTTCTACACTCATGTGGTTACTCATATATGTAATGTGTTTGAATTGAAGGAATAGTAAAATTAACTGCTTTGCAGTTCAACACTTTCCCATACAATAGTAAATTTCACCCCTCCAAAATCTGATGCTTTGCCTACTGTTGCACAGACTGGAGTGGGAATAGTAAATTGTACCTCTTCAAATTCCAACACTTTCCCTATGGTTGCACTGACTGGAGTGGGAATAGTAAATTCCCCCTTTCCAAAATCCAATGCTTTCCCTACTGGGGCAGAGACTGGAGTGGGAATAGCAAATTTTACCTCTGCGAAGTCCAACACTTTCCCTACTGTTGTGCTGACTGGAGTGGGAATAGTACATTTGACCCCTCCAAAGTCCAGGGCTTTCCCTTCTGCCACACAGGTTAGAGTGGGAATAGTAAATTTTATCCCTCCGAAATCCAATACTTTCCCTACTGTTGTGTAGACTGGAGTGGGAATAGTAAATTTAACTTCTCCGAAGTCCAACACTTTCCCTATTATTGCGGTCACTGGAATAGAAATAGTATACCTAACTCCTCCGAAGTACAACACTTTCCCTTCTGTTCCACAAACAAAGTGGGAATAATATATTTGATAATCTTAGGCTACATTAGTTTTCAAAATATTGCTTAAATACATTTTATAGCATTACCTGTTTTTTTGTCATATATTAAATTATTTGTATTTATTTTAAAACTTATTTTAATTTTTATAGTAATTTCGTAAATGTGTTTTATATATATATATGTACATATATATATATAAACAGTCACAGTCCTGGCCCACTGCTCTCCCGATGAGACCTTCCAGGTACCGACCACCAGATGCAAAAAGTTGCAAAATCAAAAAGTGCTTTATTAATTTATCGGCACACAGTCTATTTGAGGCTAGTGCCTGCCATGACGCGTTTCGACCGCCAAAGCGCGGTCTTGATCACATGACATGCCGCCATAGTCTTGTCATTTAAATAGTGAAACAAACACCACTAGTGCGTGAAACAACCAAGCAATACTCATAGACATAGACAACAGACTGTTCGTGCATGCTTCTGATACCAAATTTGTATATAACAACAATAATATGTATTTAGTCTCACTAAAAAAGACATAATAGATTGTCTCAATGCGCTCACTAAAACTAGAATGAAATCAATGGATAAAGCTTATTACAAACTATTTGTCATTAAATGATGAACTAGACCAAAATGTGATTGAATAATAAAGTGCTCGAAAGGTCTGTATAGTTAATTTGAGACAAATGCAAGAATTTCATAGATACATTCAAATGGTAGGACCACAGTAGATAGCATGTACTTTTTATTGTGAACAATATATCTCAACTGAAAATAGTTGAGTGTTGCTATAAAGTGCGAGTGCTTGAGTATTGCCATATCCCTAAAGTGCTATTGTTTTTTCAATTTCACGCTTTTTATTTACCATGTGGTGCACGCGCAGAGCTATTTTGAATAAGTCTTTAAATATGAATGACAATTGTCTATGATATGTTTTAACAGATGTCCTTTGCACAAATTGTATTTAGTTGGTTGTTGTGGAGATAATTGAACTATTTTTAATGACTATTACGCCTGTCTCTGAATGTGCATAGACCATTCCTCCCGAATGTTTGTGGTTTTATTTATGCACTGTGTTGATAACTGGAGGCAAATATGCCGGCTGTGTAAATCTTTTCTTATTTTGCTTTTTTCAGTCACTATTTTTATGTGTAGCGTAATTTTTAAACTTGTAATACAAAATGGAGCAAATAATTACTTGGAACTAGCCTCTAAAAGCACATGCACATGCACTTTATGTCCTGTTCCATAAGATGGCTGATGCCTGGGAAAGTTCTCCCAGTGCGTGGAATGTAAATCCTTTTGTCTTGCTTTTTATCTATTGTATTTTACCCAATTTTTAATTATTACTTAAAAATTGTGCTTTTATGGCCAATTGTGCCGAAATAAAGTTTTATGAACTGGACTGGCTAGAAGTTAAAGTGCTATGGTGTTGTCCATCGAAATGTAACAACATGTTAAAAAGTAAAACTACCCAGAAGCCCATAGTTAAACCTCATTTATAATATTAAAGTGCCAGTGCTGTCATACTTACTGAAAAAGTCAAACCTTTCTTAGATAAAAAACTCAATTATGAGACATCTGATCATGGAGAAAATAAAGTTGGTGTGTCTAGGATGATAGTACTACACCCCCTATAATCCTTGCAATTTGAAGGTTCAAGAACACCGTAGATACCTATTGATATAGGGACAAGAAGTACTCTATGATGGTATGAACGGTGTTAAAACATGAGTAAAAATGTGAACTAGTCCCCGTAGGCGTTAGAGAAAATTGTGTAGGTCCTCACTGGTATTTAAACCATTTGGCATTTTGGTGTCTAATGCAAGAATAAAATGCGACTCCATCTGTCTTAAACGTTTTTCTCTATTGCCTCCTCTACATGATGGAGGGACAGCCCCAATTACAAAATACTTGAGCTCGTTCAGATTGTTGTGGTGTACTAGCTTAAAATGTCAGGCCACAGGATAATTAGGATCAAAATTGACCACTGCCCTCAAGTGTTGTAAAATTCTATTGAATACTTGAAGCTTAGTACTCCCTAAGTATTTGAGTCCACATGTACATTCTAGGATGTAGACTGCATAGTCAGTGCGACATGTGTAATGGCCCTTGATCTGGACAGGTTTCAAACTGAACGCTGTTCTGTATTCAGTGGTGTTTACACCGAATTTAAAGGCTCAACATGTACTACACTTACATTTTGCATAACAATGTTTGCATAATTTTGCATAACAATGTTTAAGTGGGAATGACTTTGGGGCTACTCTTTACTAGTGCGTCCCTCATCGACGGAGCTCGTCTGAATGTGATAGATGGTAGTTCCGGGAGGATTTGATTCAAAGTGATGTCAGTGAGGACAATTGGCCAATGAGAATTAATGATGCGTCTTATTTGTTTCTCTTGCCTACTATATGTTGTGATCAATCTGATTTCCTGTGTGGTTTCCTCAGCTGGACTGATGTAGGGGGTGGAGATTTTGACACTAACAGCCTTAGATATTAAGCAAGCTTCTCTAGTGTGCGAATTAGCTTTAGAAAGGGCATTATGTACTTCAGTATATTTGTACCCACGGGCAATAAAACGTTGAACAGCTTCCTGTTGGCAGAGCTCAAGATCTGTATCAGAGCTACAAATACGATGTATTCTTGAAAATTCCCTGTAGGGAATACTACGTATCAGGTGCCTGGGATGTGCACTACTAGCGTGGAGGACCGAATTGCCAGCCGTAATTTTACGGTGGAGTTTGGTATGAATCTCTCCCCTGTATAGATAAACCTGCACATCTAGGAATTCTACGCTTTGATCACTGATTTGAGCCGTGAAGTTTAAATTTAACTCATTGTTATTGATAAAAGATACAAAAACTTCTGCTTCCTCTTTAGTGCCCTTCCATATTACACATACACCATCGATGTATCTCCACCAATGTTTGACATGGGTATCCCAAGTTGTTTTATGTTGTGCCTTGAGGACATGCTCATCCCACCAGCCCACATGTAAACATGCGTAGCTGGGGGAGAAGCATGCCCCCGTAGCCACACCCCTTAATTGTTGGTACACGTCCCTATTGAAAAGGAAAAAATTGTTGTTAAGGCATAGTTCAATCATAGTAATAATCATGCGGTTATGTTCATACAGATGAATAGATCTTTGATTGAGGTAGTAATTGACAGCAGCGATTCCATCTTTGTGGTGAATACTGGTGTAAAGAGATGTTATGTCCATCACCAAAAAGAGATATTCTTGATCACATTCTATTTCTTTTATCTTCCTTATAAAGTCACTGGTGTCTTTAATGAATGAAGGCAACTTGAATACAAACTCCTGCAGGAAATAATCTACGTATTTCGGCATGGATTCCAGTAGACTTTTCTTGGCTGAAATGAATGGCCTGCCAGGAATAGGTGTAATGCTTTTATGGATTTTCGGTAGAAAATAAAGGACTGCTGTTATGGGGTATTCATTCTTTAGAAAATTCACTTCATTCTTGGTTAGTAGCCCCGTTCGTTTCCCCTGATTTAGATGTTGAAACACCATCTCTTTTACTTTGCGTAAATCCTGCATTGATGTTTTTCTGTAGCAAGCAGTATCTTCCAAGTGTCTGTTGGCCTCCTCTAGGTATTGTTGTCTTGGTCAGAGGACAATATTCCTGCCCTTATCTGCCTTGTTGATTATTATTTCATGATTGTCCCCTAGTTTCTTCATAAGATTGAAATATTGCAAATGCAGATGTTTTGTCCGGTGTGCTTTCCGATTCATGGTGTTATTAAGTTTCTTTAACTCATCCACTACTGTGTCACTGAAAACATCGATAGCATCCTTCGGCATCATAGGGACAAAAGTAGAAGAGGGGCGAAAGGGACAGCTCGCTGCTTTATTGATATTAATGCCAGCTGCCGACAAATCTCGTTGTGTTGAGTTTGAGGAGTCATTTTCATCATTGGCTAAAGAATGCAATAGCCTCAATGTGGTGACATCTGTTGCCTGTAGATTTGTATCACTATCACTGTGAATAGTGTCATCCTTAGCAGTGGTTGTCGACTCCTTAAGACGATGAAATTTAATTAGTTTTAATTTCCGAATGAATTTATACACATCAACTCTTGACTGATTGTTTTGGAAATTACTCTCTGGACAATATGTCAGTCCCAAAGAAAGTAATTGCGATTCTGCAACTGCTAAAGCAGTGTCGGTGAGATTGATCACGGTGTTGTCTTTTGGCCCAGTTAACGTCTCCACTTTTTGGCTTGTGTCCCCCTGTTTGTATTGCTGTTTGCGTTTCCTCCTCCTCTCCCTCCTACGTTGGTTCCTCCTTCGCCTTGTTTCGGTTGGGGATTCCGAGGACGTAGGGTTTGTCACCGATCCTGGCATAAAAAATTGAGTTCTTCTGAGGGTGTGAGATTGATTGCCCCCATCTCCTGTATGCCAGATGTATGTGCTCTACTTTCATCAGAGTCACTATTGCTTGTCATAGAGCTTGCTTCAGAATCCGAAATCGCCATCGCGTTCCCTGCTTGTGGTGTTGTTTGGGCTACGGGCACTTTATTAGTTAATGCTTGTCTCTTGAACGTGTCGAATTTTCTAGAAAATGTAAATATTCTTCCCGTTTCATAATCATTTTTGTCGCGTGCAAATTTAAAGATTTTTCTTGCCTTAATGACTTCTTCATGTTTTTTTATTCTTGTTTCAATATCCGCACAACCTTTTGATATCAAGTCCTTTTGTTCAAGTCCATCTAATAGACCATTGATCCTTTCAATTTCTTTAAGGGTCATTTCGCAGTCTATTTCATCGTATTTAATGAGAATTAGTACTATGTTCATTGAGGCTTGTAGATTGTTATCAGCCCACTCCTTTAGCATTAAGGGGTTCGGATTTTCAAACGTGGGCGCTATCAACACCCTCAACCCCCTCGGTACTCTGTTTATGTCTCTGTACTTTTCCAGTGACTTTTGTTCCCACCATTTGGTGAGCTCGGTTTTAAGTAATTTATCCAATGTTTTCAACAGACTCTTCACATCGTTGTTCATAGTTGTGTTTATTAGACAATTCTGCTCACTATTGATTTCAGGGAGGTTTAAAAATAACGCTTCAGCTGCAGCTTCACGTTCACGCAGCGCGTCGTTGGAAGACATAGTGAAAATCGCCTATATTGCACTTCGCATTGAGGTGCTTAGCCAATTATCAAGACACCTAGGTATATCTGCGCCAAATCTCTCCACCCACTGATACAATTACTACAACTGTCAGTCCGGCTTACCAGATCAAAATCACCTGGTCCCTAGAGTCCTCCGACCACTCAGGCGCCACCAATTCCTCGCTGGAACAGCCGTGATCCGACTTAGTAATATGAAGATGGGGGGGGCGAACTCAACTCGTACTCCTTCCGTGTCAGTTTCTTTGCTTCTGCGATGCCAGCTGCATGTCAGTTTGCCACAGATAGAGAGTGGGTCCATAAATCCGGAGACAGCCTTATTCCGGATGAATTAAATAAACAGTCACAGACCTGGCCTACTGCTCTCCCGATGAGACCTTCCAGGTACGGACCACCAGACGCAAAAAGTTGCAAAATCAAAAAGTGCTTTATTAATTTATCGGCACACAGTCTATTTGAGGCTAGTGCCTGCCATGACGCGTTTCGACCGCCAAAGCGCGGTCTTGATCACATGACATGCCGCCTTATTCTTGTCATTTAAATAGTGAAACAAGCACCACTAGTGCGCGAAACAACCAAGCAATACTCATAGACATAGACAACAGACTGTTCGTGCATGCTTCTGATACCAAATTTGTATATAACAACAATAATATGTATTTAGTCTCACTGAAAAAGACATAATAGATTGTCTCAATACGCTCACTAAAACCAGAATGAAATCAATGGATAAAGCTTATTACAAACTATTTGCCATTAAATGATGACCTAGACCTAAATGTGTTTACCAAACATAATATCATTAATATGCATCTTATTATGCTGATTGAATAATAAAGTGCTAGTGCTTGAATATATACAAATGGCTGAATCCATGTTGATCACTTATATCACAATGACGAAAACACAATCGAAAGGTCTGTATAGTTAATTTGAGACAAATGCAAGTATTTCATAGATACATTCAAATGGTAGGACCACAATAGATAGCATGTTCTTTTTATTGTGAACAATATATCTCAACCGAAAATAGTGTTGCTATAAAGTGCGAGTATATATATATATACAGAGTGTAGCATAATTAATAAAAATTTCATTTTACATTAAATTAATTTTATTAATAATCTAAACTTATTACTAGAAACATATATACATATGCATATGTATCATCTTAATATATTTGAAATTTTACAAAAATAAATATAATATTAAATAGATATTGTCATAGTAATACCCTCAAAATATAAAACATATAATGTAAAATAAATATTTTTATGAATTATGTTACACTATATATATATATATATATATATATATATATATTTCACATATAAATACATATATATATATATGTGTGTGCTTATATAAGCCTATATTTATATATAGTATTAAATAGTGGAATATATTTCATTCACATTATATTCAACTTATATATTAAAATATATACTATTTGCTACTTTAGCCTACATATATTAAAAAAGTAATATTTTTGTCTATTTTTGGATGATATTTGTATTAACAATAATTGTTTTCGAATATTTTTGTACTTACCATTATAAGTCTAGGAGCACAATATCGTAGTAAACTATATTTGTTACACAATATTTTTGTCACCAATATTGTTTATCACAATATTGTGTCAGTCATCCCCATTTGGGAAAGTCAAGTCTGAACAAAATCAGAAATATATGGCAGAGACCAAAAGAGACTGTGGGCCCTATTTAGAGTTATTCAGAGCAGAAAATCTGTCCAAAAGTGGTACATGTTCCTTCCTCTGTATTTAGAGTGCTTTTGACATCAATGAACTCTTTTTTAAAAAAATATTTTTATTGATTTTGACAGGACTTAATGCACTTTACTCAAAGCCTGTTACAATTCCTTATACATATCATACTTTCATGGGTGAATCCCTTTTCCCCCACCAGCTTCCAGCCTTCTTCTTTTGTCTCTTAGTGCTATAGGGAGTCTTCCATCTGATTTGTTCTCTGCTGTGTCCCTCCACCCGGGTTCATACACAGATTTCCTTGGTACATATTCCACATGTTCCAGATCTGCTCCCACTTCCTGGGGCACCCCCTGCTTGTATACCCTGTTTTTTCCGCAACCATGCGTCAGTCAAGGTCCCTCTCCCACTCTTGCAAGTTTGGTGTTTCTGGCACCCCCCAGTGTTGAGCGATGTTGCGCTTTGCAATTGTAAGCCCAGTGTTACCCAGATCCTCCCTTCCTCACTAAGGTCTGTGGGTTTCCATACATTAAGGAGGCACCAGCTCGGGTCAGGGGTCAATTCTATCCCTGTGACCTGCGTCCTCTACTCTGCCCATTTTGACCAGGCGGCTGCGTGAGTAATAAATTCTATTAAGTATTTTTAATTGTATTAATCTAAATTTACTCGTTATGGCCACTTCTTTCAGGGACGACAGAGCGTCTTGCCATTTGTCATCTTCGAGCTCCCCTATGTCTGCCTGCCACCTTCCTCTAAGTTTAATGAGGGGGTCCGGGGAATTAGTTACCAGTTTCTGGTACGTTAGGGTTATGGCTTTCTTATTCATGTGGCCAATTAGGATTCTTTCTTCTAGTGGAGAGGACTCTGGGAGTTCCGTGGCCTTAGAGATCACTGCTTGCTGTGCGTGCTTAATATGCAGATAGCAGAACACTTCGGTATTGGACAGATCGTATTGTTGCTGGAGCATGTCAAACGATCTTATGTCTCCCCTCACCCACAAATCTCCTTCACGGGATATACCTATTATATCCCATTTATCAAACCCTTGATACTTGCCCATGGCCCCTAGAGTTTCCGCGTCCCAGAGTGGGGTGTGTTGCGTAATCTTATTTTCCCAACCCATCTGCTTATGAACCGTATGCCAGAGTTGGACCGCAATTTTGGTTGGGCCTGTCAGGGTTTGGTGAAAGGGTGAAGTATAGAGTGCTTTTGTATATCCCCTCTTTCCTAAAACAAACCTATCAATACAATACGCGGTTCCTCCGGTGGTTGATACATACATTGATTAATGGCTACCAATTGTGACGCCCAATAGTATATCTGTATGTTGGGCAGTGCAATACCCCCATCGTAACATCCCCGAACTAACTTCTGGTGTGCGATTCTCGCCGGCTTTTCCTCCCATAACACCATTCTTTGCTCATTTTCTATTGTTGTGAAATACTTGGGGGGCACCATATATGGTGTGTTCTGTAGGATGTACAGGAAGCAGGGAAGCATCATCATTTTAAAGAGGGCCGCTCTTCCTAGCAGGGAGAGAGGCAGTGTCCTCCAGTGGCATACATCTCCTTGTAGGTGCTGTAGGGGGGGCAGTAGATTATAGTCATAGAAAAGGTCTGGGTCTGCCATTATGAACACTCCCAGGTAACGGAAGCCTTCTGTAACCACCTCCGCCTCGCATTCCCTGGGAAGTGTAGGGGACTGTCTGTGGAGTACGTAAATGGTGGATTTGGTTCAGTTTATGTTGTAGCCTGAATACCTCCCGAAGTTGGTGAATATATTCAACACCCTATGAATTGAGTTTTTGGGGGATGCTAAGTATAAGAGGATGTCATCTGCGTATAGGGATATTCTGTCTTCCCATTCATCCGTCCATTGCAATCCCCTAATCAATGGATCCCTTTAAACCCAAGAAGCCAGTGGCTCCAGCATTAATGCAAATACCAGAGGTGATAAGGTGCAGCCCTGCCTTGTTCCCCTCCTCAAGGGAAATCTGTAAGACGTTGACCACCACTTGTGCGATCGGGTCGGAATAGAGCAGTTTGATCCATGCCATGAAGTTGGGACCAAACCCCAATTTTTTCAACACTGCAAACATGTATGGCCATTCCACTGTGTCGAAGGCCAAACGAGCGCCGAGTGACATAACCACCACATCCTCTCTTAATGTGTTTACCCTTCCCAGCACTCCGTTGAGCCTACGGAAGTTGAGAGCTGTATTCCTTCCTGGCATAAAGCCTGATTGGTTGGGTTGGTCCAGTTGTGGAATGACTTGGATAAGGCAATCGGCAAGTAGTTTGGCCAGGATTTTTGCTTCTGCATTAATTAACAAAATAGGATGGTAGGACGCACACTTATCTTTTGGTTTACCCTTCTTGTGAATCACCACTATGGAGGCAAGGCGTTGGTCTTCGGGCATTGTCTCTTGGTCCCGGCTTTCCATCTACAAGTTTTTTAGGTGGGGGGCCAATGTAGTTGTTGCAAGTTTATATAGTTCAATCAGAAGGCCGCTGGGTCCCAATGCTTTCCCCAATCGTATGTTTCAATCGCTTGCGCTATCTCTTCCTCTGTTATTTCTCCCTCTGTTAGAGTCAAGGCCTCTGCATCAAGAGCGGGAAGGGAAATGTCCGCAAGCAGCTCCCTGGCTTCCTCTTTTGTTGATTCCCCAGAGGGTGAATACACCTCACTATAATATCCAGTGAATGCATCTGAAATTTTTTGGGGATCTCTAAGCTTCTCTCCTTCTCTCGAAGTTACAGAGGTAACTTGCCTATTGGCTTGTTCACGCTGGTCTAACCAGGCGAGCAATTTCCCTGTCTTATCTCCCAGTTCGTATATTTATATCTGGTTGCCATATAATGGGTCCTGGCTGCGTCTGTGGCTGGTTCATGGTATTATTTTTTTTAATAGCTAGGATATGTCTAGTCTCTTCTGCATTATTATCAGTTAGGGCTCCCTCGGTCTGCAGGAGCTCACCCTCAATTTTTTCCATTGCTGCTTTTTTCTCTTTCCTGTGTCCCGCTATCGAGGAGATAGCCTGTCCTCTTATCACAGGCTTGTATGCCTCCCATAGTGTTAACGTAGATTGGACCGACCCCGTGTTTTCTTCAAAGTAGTTTTTCATCGCTAGTAGTTGACTCTTTTTTATTTTTGGGATTTTGAGCCACCATGGGTCAATGTTTGTCCTTCCTCCCTGTCGGGGTCCTCCTTCTGAATAGACTGCCCAGAGTGGCGAATGGTCAGCTATTCCCCTTGCCACGTGATGTTTTTCCCTAAACTTCCCCACCAGGTCTGGTAATGTGATCATGTAGTCTATTCTTGAGCACCCAAATGGAACTTGCATTGTTGTGATGTAGGATTATGAGTTCGCCACGTGTCTACCAGCCCCATGGTGTTCAGGAAGTCAAGTAATTTTGAGTTAGCTTGTTGTGTAGCCCACAGTGGATATCTCTCTGAGTGAGCTGAGAGTACAGTATTGAAGTCTCCCCCAATCAATAGTTCACCCATCGGCATTTCCAACAGTATGTCTCCTATAGCTTGGAATGCTTGTGTGTGCAGTGCTGGGGGACATAGACAGACACGATATTTACCACCCTCCCTCTCCAAGACCCCGCCACCGCCACATATCTTCCCAAGGCATCCACTCAGGTTCGGTCCACTTCCAAGGGAAAGGTCTTTCTCTGCAATATCCCCACCCCTCTTGAGCCTGTGGTGAAGCCCGCGTGCACTATCAATTTATATCTCCATCTGTCTAAGGCTTTACAGGTGTTGCCAATCAGGTGTGTTTCTTGGAGTAGAACTATGTCAGGGGAGTGACGCTTTACATAATGAAGTACCATTCCTCTCTTAATTCTATCTCCCAGCCCATTAATATTCGAGGAGAGAAGTCTCGTTCCCGGGCCTTTACCTATATCAAGGTCTTCTATTATGATTTTTTTACTTTCATTTTCCCTTTGGCCCTCGAACGTGGTTGTGTCCTACTCATGGGGTGTGGTGGGTCATCCATGTCTCTTTGTCCTGTAACTGGTTTAAATTGAACAACACTCCGTAGTCTTCCTGTCAAGCAATGAAATTTCCTCTCGATTAACCTAGAGTCACTAGTCTTCCCATACCCTCCCTTCCAATAACAATACCAAATTTTAACAGTAAATAGAAAATACCCCTTTCCCTGCCTCCCTGCAATTTGGGATTAGAACTGCCCGAGTCCCCAACTATGCAGAGTGCCTGTCGCCCTGTCCCATTCTGTGTCACCAAGGGGGGATTTCGGGGCTATTCTCCTGCATCCACCATGTACCCCTACTATTTCTGGGGAACCAGATAACACCATTCCTGGCCAGGTTGAAGTCATATCAATTCGTCTCTTGCTTTAGTGTTCCTTTCTTATGTGATTCCTGGCTCACCTGGTATTCGCTTACTCAGCTGTATCCATATCATTACCCCGGGTCATGTAGGCCGTTTCTGTTATTCTTCTTCTGGAATCTGACCGTTTCCGGTTGTTTACTGCGACTGTTCCTTGGGTTCCTGTATCAATTGTCTGTGTCCCTCCCACGGTCTTTCGGGCTTTTGCCACCCACCACCCTCCACCCCTCCAGCCACTCCTTCGCCATCTCCGGTTTCTTGAAGAACCATGTTTTGCCCTCTGCCTCAACCCTCAGTTTCGCAGGGAACATCATGCAATACTTCATTTCACAACTACGCAATTCCTGCTTGATCTCATTGAAGGACCGCCGCTGTCTCTGGACCCTGACAGTGAAGTCGGGGAGGAAGGTTATCTTGCTGTTCTCAACGCGAACGGGTGGTCCACTTCTTGCTGTCTTTAGAATGACGTCCCTGTCTCGAAAGTTAAATATTTGGGCCAGGATGGGTCTGGGTGGAGCTCCGGGTTTGGGCCTCCCACCTGGGACCAGGTGTGCCCTTTCCACGGAGAAATTTTTTGAGAGACCCCTTGGTTGCATTTGTGTGGTTATAAGATCTTCAACAAATAGATCTGTAGCTGACCCTTCCACGCGCTCCGGTACTCCAATAATACAAATATTATTATGACGCGATCTTCCCTCGTAGTCGTCCAGCTTTGCTTCTAGATCACAACAGGCAATTTGAAGTTTCTTAACTTATTGCTGCATGGACTGTGAGTCATTTTGGATTCCTGCCACCGTGGTCTCCATCGTGGTTACTTTGTCTCTCATTTTCCCCAGATCCACTCTGAGCAATGACACTTCATTCGTGACGGTGTCCATTCTTTGCTCTAGGGATGTGCGCACAGTCATAATTGCTTTCATAATGTCCTTTAGGAACGGTTCTCTAGTCTCCGAGTGCGGCTGGGTGGGTGGCCCGAGCGGGGTGTTGTTTCTGCCTCTACAGTGTGGTTTCTATTTGTCGTGAATTTATCAAGTTTAGTCTGGTGCCCTCCTTTTGGTCCTCTCTCCCATCATCTCCGCTGGGTGTGTGGAGTTTGTTGACTCACGAGGTTTTAGGAGTATGGGGGATTCTCCCCGCCGCCTGCCTGTGCGGGGAATCCTCTCCACTCTGCCTGTCGGGTTTCTCCCACTCTTACAGTTCTCACTCTAGATTATGGTCCTTCCCAACGAGTCTCTATGAGTCCGCGTGATCTCCTTAGGCCCTAAACGTGACGCTGGCTTGCTCCACCCGGTGTGGCCTATAACTCAGATTACTCTGTTGGGTAGTGTATTTGCTACGAGTGAGAGCTGTCCGCACTCAGTTTGTGAGTCTGTGCTCCCTCGATCTTCAGCACGCGATTTGCGGCACCTCGCTATTTCTGATCATGTGGGGTGAGTTCAGCTTGGTCTTTTCCTTTAGTGGCCTATCATTTCCCAGTGGTAAGTTCCGTGCATTCACCATGGACCCCTTAATTATTTAGTATGCCTCCAGGCTGTAGCTTCTCGCAGCTTTGCTACTCTCGGGGGCGTGTTTATGACTTCCACATACTCGCTGCTGGGGTGTGACGGTGTCTGTTCTTTCTTCCAATTTAGGATCAAGAATGCTTTCTTTAGGACCCTTATGATTGCTGCTAGTTTGGGGTACTTTGTATTGGTTGTGAGCTGACTCGCAGTATTTTCGAGTTCCGGAGTCTAGGGATTATCCATACCTTCTCATCCCACCAGCCTCTTGTGGGGCTCTGTGCCACATGGCGGTGGGGATTATAGCCTCCCTGCCTTCCCCTTCGTGTCGTGCAGCTTCACTTTTTTTCAGGGGGCTTGTGCTCGCTCACTCTGTCGCCTTAGGGGGGTAAAGGAGGGGGAAAGGCCCCTACGTTGCACCTGTCGAGCCACTCCTTCCCTTCCTTCAAGTCCTGTCTGCGTTGCCCCCTCGACCCCTTGCCCTGTTCTCGTGGGTGCCGCAGCTAGTTATTGCCTCGTTTCCAGGTCGGGCCGAAATACCTGTGTTTTGGTGTCCGTAGCGGTTGCGGTTTCTGAGCCCTCCTTCTGCTTCCGGCACGGCTGATCCCTCTTGACCCTACTGTCCGCTTGTTCACTGCGTTGCATGGAGGGGGATTTGCGGAGAGGACGCGGCTCCGATTTCCGAAGATCCCTCTCTTAACGTCCTGTGATTCCTCCCTTCCGCCCCCTTCCCCAGGCTGGCTCTCTGCCTTCACTCCTTACACCAGCCCCCGGCTCCACTGGCTGTGAAGGCTTGATGTCCTGGATCAGTCACACGATTTCTCCCCGCTCTGGAGTTATGGCATTCTCTCCAGGCACTGACTTCGGTAATGCTGCTAGCTCCGGTTCCCCACTGATGAATTAATTGGACGGATTTTAGGGGGCTTTTGGTGGATTCTTCTTCGGAGCCGTGCTAGTCTGCGGCCATCTTCTTTGGTGCTCAGCCACGCCCCAACATCAATGAATTCTTAATGCGATGGAAAGGATATCCATCCGATTTTTGGTGGATGTCATACATCCACCCAACTGTAAACAAGGCAGTTGCTTTAATTTAGTTCTGGGATGCAGGAAAGGCACTTTGTATATGTGTAGTACTCTTTTGTCTCTGTTATATTACTGCAACATTGCTGTATCAGGAAGTTTAATGTAAATTGTAAATGTACTCCGACTGTTCAAGACTGTAGACTCCCTTTCCCAAGAGGAAATTATAAATGTAATTGAACCATATGGATCTTTTTGTGAGAACATGAACTACTAAACATTTTCAATCAATTGCTAATGTTTTATTAATTATATGTTGAGAACTTCAATAAATGTACATTGAAAAAGGTTATTTCTCAAGTAGAATGAAGAGCAAACAAAATCACACAGTTAAGGCATTTACGGCCAGATGTACGACCATTGGAAATTGCAATATCCAATGTACAACAGTGTCTGAGACACTGTTTGCAATTCTCATCTGGTCGCATAAATTGCATGCCTCATGAATATTAATGAGGCACTCGCAATTTGAGATCCCATTGAGAATGGCAGGGCCTCCCAGGTATGGTGGCCTGCTGGGCTCAGCAGACCTCCATGTCTGGGACTGCTTTTAAATAAAGCAGTTTTAAAAAAAATAAAATGCAGCCCATTTTCCTTAAAGGAAAACGGGATGCATTTAAAAAAAAAATGTAACATTTTCGTTTCATTTTTTAAGGGCAGGTAGTGGTCCCTGGGACCACTGTCTGCCCCTAAAAAATATTTCCCCCTGCATCTGCAAAGGGGAAGGGGTCCCCTGGGGACCCCTTCCCATTTGTGACTGCATTACCACACTCTTGAAGAGGGCGCTAAATTGCGAGTAGTTTGCGACTGCAATTGCGGTCGCAAAACATTCATACATAGGGCTGCGAGTCGCAATTAGGAAGGGACTCCCTTGGAACACCCCTTCCTAATTGCGAGTCGCCAAACACTATTTTGCGAGTCGCAATTTTTTGCGACTCGCAAAATAGTGTTAGTACATGGTCAACAGGGATTTTGCATGCACAAACGGGTCACAAACCTGGTTGGGCATGCAAAATCCTGTCGTACATCTGGCCCATCATTTTCTCTGACCAGCAATAAAAGCACCCTCTTGTCCATAATTTGTCATACCATATTTGTAAAGGTAGCTCTGTTAAGCTTGATCATGAACAACAAACAAGTCAACAACTCGATGGATAAATATTTGTTGCATCTCAGTGGCAAATCACTGCAAAAAGCCAGTGCTCTGAAAATGTTATAAATACCTCACTTTGTTAACAGAATTGACCACAGAGTGACCTGCTGCTGCCTGATCTACTACTAAGTTTCTGAATCTGGAGCGCATTCATGTGGGGTGAATAGAATTGTCAAATAGAACTAATGGCAGCTTAGGAACCCGATGTACAGAGGACAATACCACTTCTTCTTTTCAAGCACCTTCGAATCGACCTTCGAAACGCTTTTTGAAAATATTTCATTTATCACTTCAAAAAAAACTTCCATTATGAAACATTATATTTCAAAGCACTTAAATAAAGTAACCCTAAAGGTCTCAAAGCCATCACTAAAAAGAGGAATTTTATAAGTTGACAGAAAATTTAGGACTGGAAAATCACTCTATTATTGAGTCCATCAATTCTGTTTTAACTAGGGGTGTGCGAAATTTGTGTAGTTTGCATTCATGTAATTATGTGAACTAAAAAAATATGCAAAAATACTCCTAATTATGCCAAATGCATATGCAGCACCTTGCATTAAAAAGTGACTCATTTATGTTAAAAAAATAGCGTGAAGCAGTGGGCAGTGAACTACACTCCGCTAGCAGAATTTGTAGAGTTTTAGCAACTCCGTATTTAGTTGAAACCACAGAGTTCAGGCAAAAAATCCTACTCCACCGCGTAGCAGAATTAGCTCCTGCACCCACATCCCTTTGATACAACAACTTTACCTTCACATGCTAAAAAAGCATATAGCCATTTCACAAAACTGAACTTTGAAACATTTCAGGCAGTGAGAGAGGTGATGATTTTGGGGTCCCCCCTAACCTAGTGGGAGGACCAAGCAGATGTCTTGAACACAGAGCATATCATGCTGAACGATTCGGTGGTGGTCCCATCCTCCTAGGACCACCCCAAGCAAAGTTATGGGCAAAAATACAATGCCAACCAAAGGCCCCGCAAAGCATTATGGGGCGAGATTCTAGAGTGCAGTGAATATTATAGTATCGGCTCTCCCGCTGAGCCTGGGAGAGCCCCTGTGGCTTGAGGAATGGTTTCCTCTAAGTCTGGTGGGTCTGATGGAGGTGCCCGTCCCACCGGGCACCTCAACAGTGATTCTTGGTGGAGGGGAGCTCGGGGAGCCCCCCCCGGCTGTAATCACCGGCCCCCTGCCCCAGCAGCACCCATGCATGCTGCCTCAGTCAGGAGCCAGCAACAGCAGGCAGACGGCAGCCCTCTGAGGTCGCCTCCTGATCCCCTCAGACACCAGCACAAAGGAAACACACGGGGCGGGGATGGCCCTCCACCAAGGATCACTGTTGAGGTGCCCAGTGGGATGGGCACCTCCATCCGACCCACCAGACTTAGAGGAAACCATTCCTCAAGCGGCAGCAGCTCTCCTGGCTCAGCAGGAGAGCTGATGCTATAATATTCACTGCATTCTAGAATCTCGTCCCATAATGCTTTGCGGGCCCTTTGGTTGGGATTGTATTTTTGCCCATAACTTTTTCTTGGGGTAGTCCTAGGAGGATGGGACCATCACCTTATCGTTCAGCATGATGTGCTCTTTGTGTTCAAGGCATCTGCTTGGTCCTCCCCCTAGGTTAGGGGGGACCCCAAAATCATCACCTCTCTCACTGCTTGGTATATTTCACTTTTGTGAGATAACTATATGCTCTTTAGCATGTAAAGGTAGAGTTGCTTTACCAAAGTGTGTAAGCTTTCCGATTTATTAATTAGGATGGAGCAGAGCAGAGCAGAGCAGAGTTTTTACAGAAATTTTTTTAACTGTGCGTAATTCCGTGTAGTGTTACTCTGCCAACTCCGCCCACCCTTAGAAATAGCTAGCCATGCTATACAAACATCCAGCTATTTTGTTTATTCCATCTTGCTCTAGATTGACTTTATCTCATGTTTCCCTGCTACCTAGGCCCATCCACCTACATCGGCCCCATTCCTGTCCCCCTCACCCCTTTTTTCAATTTTATTTTTGCTATCTTTTACTGCCATGTGCATTTATTTTTCATTTTCTAGTTTTGAATCTTCCCTTTCCTTTAGTTATCCATATCCCTATCTATGACCGGGACTCCCGCACCCACTGTGGCTCACTGCAAAGTGAGGGGGTAATGCCCAACCACATTTTTATTGAGGCAGAAGTGGTAGTGCTAATGTTTGTTGTGCAGCGGCACCTTCCCCTCATGTTGGCAGTAGGTGAAATGTCAGGAAAAGGGTCCAGCCTGGAGGAGAACGAGCTGCTGTGGGGGAGAGTGTAAAGGAGCATGCACCGTCACACCAGGGCTTGCCACATCTAGTGGCTGGAGACAAACTCTGGGCTGACCTAATTGACAAGGAGGAGGACCTCTTTGACCAGTTTGAGGGCTAGGTAAGTGAAGTTTAAATTGATTTTACCTTTTTTTGTATATTACTGTTCAGGAAGCATTATTTACATTACAGATAAGCTTATGTGATTTATATTATATATATATATATATATATTCACTGAAAAAACCATAGGTTTTAGGGACAGTTATAGTTAGTTGGACATTGCACTCGTACAAAACCCGTGAAATTCCCCCGTTATAGTTAGTTCAGCTAACTATAACTCGCGCCCCCGCAATGCACTGCTGATGACGTCACATATTACATCACCCATGACATGGTCAGTGACATCACTGATGACATCTCAAATGACATCACTGATGACATCACTGATGACATCATCCACGTGATAATCTGATGCACCTCCTCACACCCTAATATAACCTTTGATACACCCACTCTAAATTACAGACTGCCATTCGCAAAACCATAGACACTCCAACACCAATAACTACATACCCACTCACTGATTCTTAGGTCTACACACACATCCACTCACTCACCCGTACAGTCACTCATACTTACGGTCACTCTGTACTAGGACTATCATATGCACTCATACTCCTATATAGACACTCAAACACCGCCACTCATCCATAGAGGTACTCACACACCTAGTCAGTCATGCAAATAATTAAACACACTGCCATTTACTCACCTATACAGTTATACACACACCAGCTCACTTACTCATACAAATACTAGCACATTCTTACGCTCTTATACAATCACTGATACAAGCACACACTCATCCATACAGTCACTAACACAAACACACACTCTCGCTTATAGCTATTTATATACTCCAACACACATATATACTGCCTTTCACATATGTAGTTACTCACACATGTACCACTGGGACATACATTCACTCACTAACACACTCTTACACACACTTACCCACCCATACAGTCTATCACAGATGCACTCTTGAAACCATCCACCCAGTGAATCACCCACTCACACATCTATGCACAGAATCGCACACACCCCACCCACACAAACACTCAGGCACCCATACAGATACTCAGACAACCAATCAATAACTCATATAGACACTCATGTAGCTATTCACAAACCCATGCAGCCACTTACACAGCAACAGACAGACGGATACAGACATTCATCAAGTTTAGTCACTAACCCATGCATTCAGTAAGATACGTTTAATCACTCACTTATAGAGTTAGTCACGCACCTACTAAATCATCCATACAGACACTTATACACCCACTCATTCTTCAATACGCCTTTTCCTATATATATTAAAAATATTTAAACTTTACAGAAACACACAGTCACTGGATGATGTCATCAGTGATGTCATTTGAGATGTCATCAGTGATGTCATCATTGATGTCACTGACCATGTCATGAGTGATGTAATATGTGATGTCATCAGCAGTGCATTGCGGGGGCGCAAGTTATAGTTAGCTGAACTAACTATAACGGGAGAATTTCATGGGTTTTGTACGAGTGCAATGTCCAACTAACTATAACTGTCCCTAAAACCTATGGTTTTTTCAGTGAATTTGTAAGGTTTTTTAAATGCTAATTTCTAACTATAACGTGCCTGAAACCTATGGTTTTTTCAGTGAATTTCAAAGGTTTTTTAAATGCTAATTCCTAACTATAACATGTCTGAAACCTATGGTTTTTTTCAGTGAATTTCAAAGGTTTTGTAAATGACAATTTTTAAATGTATTAATTGTTATATTTATTTTTTGATACTGATTTACTACATTTTTTAAACTATTTATTTTTAGATATTATATTTTTTAAATTACATTGTAATTACATTATACATTACATTACAAAATATACTTTCTCAGAATGAATTACTTTAGTTTAAATACTTTGCAAATAGGCAATAGACTTTTAAGTACAGTAGTTACAGTTGTTGCAATGGGCAACACAATTTCAAACACAATGCAACATTGAGCTCAATGTGAATTTCTAGTTAAATGCAATTAGTTACTTTATGGATTACTTTTCTAACCACAGGACTGGATCCTAGATTCAGTCCTGCGACATCTCCTGTAAACAGTTGAGTAAAAGCGTTTTGGTTACAGTAGTGATTTTTAAGGAATATTATTGTATTTTAAAAGTTGACACAGAAACTTTTTCACATAGAATCACCAATGTTATCCTATGGGAGGAAATTCACTTAGCAGGTAAATAGTGTTATCGTTACTTTTTCTTACTCGGTGGCGGATCCTGGATCCAGCACTGGTGCATCTCCTATAAACAGTTGAAAGAATGCGTTTAAGTCATACAGGCGATTTTTAAGGAATATTTGTAGTTTGTGAAAATCGACACAAACTTTTCTGCTGAAAACCAGACAATGGATTCCTATGGAAGGAAATACAAGTTACTGGTAAGTACGGTTAAAATTACTTTTCAGGATCAGTACTGGGCTCAAAGATGCAGCACTGAGGTCTCTCCTGATAACAGGTGAGTAAATCGGAATTCGTAGTTCTGCTGATTTTAGAGGAATATTTGTATGTTTCAAAATCGACACTTAGAAACTTTTTCAGCAAAAAGCAGGCAATGATATCCTATGGAAGGAAATACAAGTTACTGGTAAGTACGGTTAGAATTACTTTTCAGGGTCAGTGCTAGGCTAAAAGATGCAGCACTGGGTTCTCTCCTGATAACAGGTGAGTAAATCGGAATTCGTAGTTCGGCTGATTTTAGAGGAATATTATAAAGTTCCAAAACTCCACACTTAGAAGAATTTCCAAGTGAAACCAGTCAATGTTAGCCTATGGAAGGAAATTCAAGTTACTGGTAAGTACGGTTAGAATTACTTTTCAGGATCTGTACTGGGCTCAAAGATGCAGCACTGAGGTCTCTCCTGATAACAGGTGAGTAAATTGGAATTCGTAGTTCAGCTGATTTTAGAGGAATATTATAAAGTTCCAAAACTCCACACACAGAAGAATTTCCAAGTGAAACCAGTCAATGTTAGCCTATGGAAGGAAATTCAAGGTACTGGTAAGTACGGTTAAAATTACTTTTCAGGATCAGTACTGGGCTCAAAGATGCAGCACTGAGGTCTCTCCTGATAACAGGTGAGTAAATCGGAATTCTTAGTTCGGCTGATTTTAGAGGAATATTTGCACAATGGTGAAGGAAGGGGGTGGGGCCTAAGGTGACATGTCTGCAAACACGCCCTGTGGCGCGTTTTAAGTTGGAGAATTAATTCCTCCTCAATCCCGAGGGTCCCTAGGGGCCAACTAGCCCACCAGATACCTCCAGTATGCGCCAGAGAGCTGCGTTGCAGAGAGGTGTTCAGAGGCCACGCCCCTTTTTGCACCTCTCTGCAACACAGCTCTGTGGCACTTTCTGGACGTACCTGGTGGGCTAGTAGGCCCCCAGGGACCCTCAGGATTGAAGGGGATTTAATTCCCCATCTTAAAACGCGTGTGGCCCCCCCCTTCCCTGGGCCTCTATTGGCCCCGGGGACCCCATCCCCCGGGGCCTGGCCACTCGTTGGGGACCGTGGGGGTCCCCAATCCCGCACGGTCCCGCCTGGCTCCCCGTGTCCTGCGGGAGCCGGCAGTTGCTTTCCATAAGGGGGCTGCTGACATGCAGCTCCTTATGGAAAGCAATTCTGCTTTGCTTCATTGAAGCGAGAGCAGGTTTCCTGCTCTCGCTTCAATGAAGCAGCAAGCTGCAATGACAGGACGGAGAAGCGAGGCTCCCGTCCTGCCATTGCAAACAGCAGTGTCCCGGGGTAGGCACCCGGGACACTGCAGGAGCCGGCCCTGGAAGGTGGCGGTCCCCAGGGCCACCACAGGCTCCAGGAGGGGGCCACGCGGCCCCCTCCCCACTTCTACATAGCCCCGGGTAGGTGGTGGTCCCCGGGGCTTCGGGGGTCCGAAACGGACCCCCACATGTATTTTCTTAGTGCCCCGGGGAGGTGGCGGTCCGCGGGGCGTGTGGGGGGACAGGAGCCCCCTCACACAGGTCATTGTTTATTTAAAAAAGAAGCCCCAGGGGGTGGCGGTCCCCAGGGCTGCGGGAGGGCGGAAAGCCCTCCCGCACCATTTTTTAAAGCCCCGGGGGTGGCGGTCCTCGGGCTTGGAGGCCATAGAGGCCCCCACATAAATAAAAACCAACCCCGCATGCCCCCGGGACTTGGCCCACCCGGGGGCAAAATAGCATCGAAGCGCGGGAGACCGTGCTTCGATTTTTTTTTTTATCGGCAGGATCCGCGCACCCAGCGCGTTTTTTGCCGAATTAAAAAAAAAATATAATAATAATTTTGGGCCCTGGGGGTCATTGTAGGACCCCCTGAGCAGGCCAAGGGGGTCAGGGTGTTTCTACCCTGCCCCCTTTTTGCGTTTTGCGTGATTGTTTTTACTGTTTTCTTGTGACTCGGTTCTACCGAGTCACAAGATGGCTGCCAACACTTCCTGGTTTGGAGTGTTGACAGCCAATTAGCATACAGCTGGTCATCGGGAGGGTGCGCGGACCCTCCGCTGCCATAGATATATATGTGTTTTTACTTTTGATTTTCTCAGCAACTACTGAACGGATTTACACCATTTAACAAAAGGGTTCTTTCTGAACCAAGAACTACCTCTTTGCCAAATTTGGTGTAATTCCGTTCAGCAGTTCGGGCTGTAGCCGTGGCTAAAGTTTCCTATGGGAAAATGAATGGGGAAAACACGTTTTGGGACCCCCCTTTTTTCTCAGCCCCCGCTTGACGAATCACCCCAAGACTTTCAGGATAGGAGCGGACCGGAGCGGGCCACAAAGTTTGAAAATTTCGCGAAGATTCGTCAACCGACGCAAGAGTTATTTCAAATAGAATGTTGCGGATTTCCTATGGAAAATAGGTCCTAACTATAACTATCTACTGGCGACCGCCAGTAGATAATATATATATGTATATGTATATATATGACCGGGGAAACGAGGGTCGCAGCGAGTGACAAGGGAACCTAGCGATAATACACTAAGTATATGTTGCAGAGTTCGAACAAAAGTGAAGTCACTACCCAGGGGGAGTAGCGAAGAAAAATGTGCCATATGTAACAAAATATGCTCCTTCACATGTCAGTGTGATTTAAAGTGAACAGCACACGGAATACATATTAACTGTCAGGAAAAGTGTCTATAATAACGTACATAATTGAATCATGGAGGAAAGAGCTAACAAACGCTCTCAACGAGCTGAAAAAATATTTCAAAAAAGCAACCAATCATTGACCAGTCATAAGGAAAAAGATAAAGCTACTGATAAGGAGGAGATGAATTTAAAACAACTATTTGTTCAATTGGAGAGAAAACTAAAAAAAGAGATCACGAAAAGTTGGGAAATACTTACCCTTGAAAAGTATATTGAATGTGAAAGAGTACCCAGGGGTCTACGAATATTCACACTCCCTAACCATCCAGATACCCGACCAGAGATGCTGGTAGAGTGGGGGAAAAATAATATGCAGTGCTCGCACAATATGATGCTCATAATAGTTAAATATGCTAAAATGGATGTGGAACAGCTACATAAAGAGATTGCGGAGTTGGAAGCCAGCATTCTGGCAATAAACCAAGAAGATGAGTCAAAAAAATTGAGGAAGGAGATGGAACGAAATCTTGATAAACATGAAAATCAAGTAGAAGAACGTAAGGAACGGAAATTCCATAGAGATGAGCATGACTATGAGACAGGCACAATTTTAACCTTTGCCAAACGTTTTGAATCAATAAGGTTGCAAATGGGCACTAACAAAAAACAACCGCAAGAATCCCCAAACACGACACAAAGTGAGTCTGATACCGATTTCAGTGAAGGGGAGGGACAATTGACATCTGGGCAACCCACCTCTTTTTTAGACGAAATGAAAATGGTATATTTAGACCAGCAAACTCCAAGAGGAAGAGGGAGAGGATGGAACATAGGACGGGGAAGAGGAAGAGGGTATACTCAAACAAAAGGAAGAAACGAAAAACCAGAAGAAGTAATCGCAAAAACAAAAAGCTACCATCTACGCAATCGGGTAGCTAAAACATAGATGAACCAGAAATGAAGGATCCATACTTGATTATTAACTTATCTAAACATGTCTTAACAAAAGCAGAAGTGAGTCTCCTCAATAAAGGATTGACATTTTGTCCAGAAAAGCATCTAGATCCTGTAGAGACAAAAATAGATCTATACAAGTATGTACGTAAATTGAAACTGGCTAAATACTTTAGTAAACAAGACAGACAGAATGCGCAGAGAGTGGAAGAAGAAATATCACTGAACTTGATGATACATCACAGGTATTTTCCATAGCTGAAATAGAACATCTGAGAACAGCACATGGTCTGGCAAATGAAATAGAAGATGACGACATCACTGATTCAGCAAGTCCTACAAGAAATGGGTATAAGAACGGATGCACATGTGAGTACTAAATTCAAGGATAAATCTAAGTTCTGTCCCACTCTACATCCAGGCAATCGGCTAGAAACATTCTATGAATTAGTGTCGGCGGATATAGAGAAAATTACCAACAACAGATGGGGACATAAGAAAGAAAATCTAAGTCAATCAGAACGGTCAGCAATGGTCTCCCTGATGAAAAATTCATCTATAGTAATAAAACCTGCCGACAAGGGAGGCAACATTGTCATTCTAGATAAATTGGATTATGTCGCAGAAGCTATGCGGCAATTGAATGACAGTAATAACTATGAAAAATTAAAGAAAAATCCGATAAATTACTTAGTAAATGACCTGAATAGTAAGCTTAAACAGTGGCAAGAAAAAGGACTTCTTACTGAACAGGAGGTACAATATCTAAGGAATGATTTTCCAACAATACCTACTGTGTACTTTCTTCCAAAAGTACACAAAACCCTGAATAAACCTCCTGGCAGACCCATTATTTCAAGCTGCGATTCTCTATACCAAAATATCTCCATCTATGTGGATCACTTCTTGGCCCCAATTGTCCCTACTCTCACGTCATACATAAAAGACACTGGGGATTTTTTGAGAATATTGATGAATACACAGTGGCAGAAAGATTATCTGCTAGTTACCATCGATGTGGTGTCGCTGTATACGTCAATTAATCATGATATAGGTCTACAAGCAATGACGTATTTTTTGAGACAAAAACCAGTGGAACAGCTACAACACTGCTTGATGGTACTTGATATGATCGAACTGTGTTTAAGGAACAACATATTCCTATTCAATAAAGATATGTATTCCCAGAAGTGTGGGACCGCGATGGGAGTTTCCTTTCTCCAAGCTATGCCAACCTGGTCATGGGTTGGTGGGAGAAGACCATAGCTTGGAGAGAGGAAAACGACCCATACGTAGCCAAAGTGGTCCTTTGGCTGCGTTTCATAGATGATCTTTTCCTCCTCTGGAACGGAACTGAATTGGAATGTCGTGAATTCATGGATATCCTCAACAACAATACCATTGGCTTAAAATTCACATTTAATATCAGCACAAATGAGATTGTATTTCTGGATACCAAGGTATATGTTAAATCAAATAAGATCGAAACAACAGTACATCGAAAGAACACAGCGACAAACAGCGTGTTACATGGAAAAAGTTTCCACCCGGAAAGCCTGAAGAGAAGTATACCTTATGGTGAATTTACAAGGATGAAAAGGAACTGTTCAAACATTAAAGAAATGAATCTCAAGTTCAAAGAAACTGAAAAACGGTTCTTACAAAGAGGATACCAATACAATGATATCAAACGTGGAGAACTGAAAGCTAGAGCAATAACAAGATCAGACATGCTGATTAACAAAAACAAGAAAGCTGAAACCAGAACAAAAGAACCAGTCAGAATGGTAATGACATACAGTAAGGAAAGCATCAAAATCCGAAATTCCCTGAATAAATACTGGAACATCTTAAGAAAAGACCCGGACATTGGGAAACAACTAGGAGATTACCCTCAAATCTCCTACAGGAAGGCACCGTCATTGTCAGACAAATTAGTTAAGAGCCACTTTGAAAACAAACGACCGGAGACGTGGCTACAGGGACTAAGAAAGGGGTTCAGTAAATGCATCCATTGCAAGGCCTGTAAGATCGGTAAGAACATGAAAATGGTCATAGATCCTCAAGGTAAAATCTTCAACATCAATGATACCATCACATGTAACACTACACATGTGGTGTACTTACTGGAATGTTTTTGTGGGAAACGCTATATTGGAAGTACCATCTGTCCCTTGAAAAAACGAATCTTAGAGCATACAAGGGCAATTCAGAATAAAGACACAACATACGCAATGTCCAAACATATGCTAACCCACAATGGAAAATCATGGAAAGACATTACATATTTTGGCCTTGCAACGATACCAGTACATGATAGAGGAGGGAACAGAACCCTTAAACTACGACGACTTGAATCAAGATTAATCATAAGATTCAAGACAAAACATCCAACAGGGCTTAACGGGGACGAGGAGATGTATATACATCTGTGATATGACTGGACATTAAAAGAAAAGAAGAGAATTGATAATGAACTAATGAGAAATACAGATAAAAATCTTGGATGTAGCAATTCCTCCGAAGATAAAGAACATAAGAACATGGAGTAAAATGGACAGATCTGTAGTCCGGCAACAGATGGTATATAATGTGGACAGGGTACTAGACCAAGATACATATAAACATATGCATACAATTAATGTGAGACATATTATGAGCTTTGGGCACTGACCCATAAGATAGATATATGCATATGTTCACAGTATGCTTTCATAATATCATAATATATACCAGATAAACATAGAAATGTTGCAAAAAGTCACTAAGACTGATATATGTGCAAGAACAACAATGTAATTTAATGTTGCGGACATATAATTTAAGGTTTTCCAAATAATTTCGACTCCTAATATAGACACACGATGACAAAAGATTCAGTAATGTTTATAACTGTTTTATTTTTATTTTTACACAATTTGGGTGGTTTTTTTCACTTAGAAACTACCAGTCCCAGAATGCACCTAATATGTTAACTGGGTAATAGGTATAAATAATAGAAAGTGTAGAGGGACAAATGTTTGCACCATGATCAAGACCTGCTGGTTGAAACGCGTTGGTGGAGGAAGGAGTAATTTCATGGCTTAATAAACCGCTTTTGTAAAACAACCCCCTGGGAGAGTGCTGCGCATTATTGGATTCGGTGAGGAATATGTATATATATATATATATATGTATATGTATATATATGTATGTATATATATATATGTATGTATATATATATATATATATATATATATATATATATATATATATATGTATATGTATATATATGTATATATATATTCACTGAAAAAACCACAGGTTTCAGGGGCGTTATAGTTAGTTGGACATTTCACTCGTACAAAACCATAGAAATTCCCCGTTATAGTTAGTTCAGCTAACTATAACTCGCGCACCCGCAATGCACTGCTGATGACGTCACATATTACATCACTCATGACATGGTCAGTGACATCACTCATGACATCACTGATGACATCTCAAATGACATCACTGATGACATCACTGATGACATCATCCTTGTGATAGAGTGGCAGACCTCCTCTCACCCTAATATAACCTTTGATACACACACTCAAAAATACAAACTAACATTTTCAAAACAATGGACATACCAATACCAGTTACAACACATCTATTCATTAATTCCAAGATCTACACACACATCCACTCATTCACCAACAGTCCCTATGCAGTCACTCATACATGTACTCACTCATCATATGTACTCATACACCTATACATCCTGTTACACACTGCCACTCATCCATAGAGTTACTCACACACATAGTCACACATACAAACAAAGTATCAAACATCCATTTACTTGCATATACAGTTATACACACACTACCACACTTACTTCTACAGAAACTTACACATACTTACTCTCTTAAACAATCACTTATAGAAACACCTACTTATTTGTACAGGAACTCTTCCAATCTCTCACTCTCACATATACTCACTTAAATACACCAATACTCACATATACTAGTTTAAAACATGTAGTTACTCATAAAGACACTATTGAGACAGTCATTCACTCACTAACACACCCATACACATACTCATCCACGTATACAGTCCTGCACACATGCTGTCTTCAACACATACAAACAGTGAGTCACTCATTCATGCATCTATGCACTAAGTAATACCCCCACCGAACCATACAGACACTCAGACACTCATACTGATACTCAAAAAACCAACTAATAACCCATATAGACACTCATGTAGCTACTCACCAACCCATGCAGCCACTTATACACAAAGTGAGAGACTGATACAGATATTTTCATATTTAAACATTACTCACTAACCCATGTATTCACTAAGATACACTTAGTCAGTTATACAATCAATTTTACAAAAACAAATCATCCATTTAGACACTTATATACCCATTTATTCTTCCATCGACCTTGAGATATAAATATATCAAACATATTTAATTTTCAGAAAAACACACATTCACTGGATGATGTCATCAGTGATGTCATGAGTGATGTCACTGACCATGTCATGAGTGATGTAATATGTGACGTCATCAGCAGTGCATTATGGGCGCTGCGAGTTATAGTTAGCTGAACTAACTATAACGGGGGAATTTCTATGGTTTTGTACGAGTGAAATGTCCAACTAACTATAACGCCCTGAAACCTATGGTTTTTTCAGTGAATTTCTAAGGTTTTTTAAATGCTAATTTCTAACTATAACGTGCCTGAAACCTATGGTTTTTTCAGTGAATATATATATATTTATTATACTATGTATACATGTGAAAATGTCTCGGTCCCCTGTTTGCCTCGGTGGCACGGAAAAAATGGGTGGAACTGACGTCAGCACGCCGATGAGGTCCTCTTATGGCTCCGATGACGTCCTACGGTGTCGCGAGCGGAGCCGTGCTCGTTGACGTGGGAGAGCTAGGAAAGAATTTCCGTGGAATGCTGGTGCAGGGGATATTCACCTAAGTGTTCAGGCTTGTCCTTTGGGAGCAACTGTTTATGTTGCCACTCCAGAAACCGAAACCAGTGATCCGAGGGCAGAGGCCCTGCAGATGGCACACGAGGTGGGGTGCCCAGTCGTGTGCACCAGCAGGCAGCGAAGTGACAAGCACCACGACCTACAAAAAAGGTAACGAGGGCACTGAATAACACAGGATCTTCTCTTTGTATCTGGCAGGAACAACGAAGTTAAAATGCCCTAGTACCAAAATGTAGAATTAGTGCTACAACGGTCTTCAAGAGGACCTGCGATGCCGCTTCTGCCTCCCGTACCCTGGAGGCGGCACATGGGTCACGCGGTACGGTCATACTGCGGTGGGACGCACACTCGTTGACCTCTCATGGCACTGCTCCACACTTCAGGGAGGACGCTTTCCATTAGCTATGTTTTCTGATGACATGTCGCGCCGGCCCCGTCCAACAACAGAACTCCTTTAGATCCAAACAGACTCTTCCACTCTCTCACCGGAAGTGAAACCAGGCCACGCGGACACTTTCACAATACAACAGCCGGGAATGCACTTTTCGGTAAAAAACAACAACATTCCTTCCTCCTAATTAATCAAATAAACGTCTCACTGAAGAACAGGGGCCAGCTTCGATCGGTAAACAGCCGTTACGACTTTTTTACTTTGTGATACCATTACAACGCATGCATTACCACGCATGCGTTGTACATCACGAAGTCATTACTACGCATTTTTTTAGAACGCATGGTCATTTACCACGCATGCCTTTACAACAAATTTTGTTGTAAAGGTATGTATGGTAAATGACCATGCGTTCTAAAAACATGTAGACGATCCATGTCGTTGTAAGGAAACAGAGGCTGTTCTGTTTCCTCACAACGACGTGCACCGCCCTCAGAGATGACGTGAAGCAGGAACCACGAGGAGAGAGGAACCATGAGGAGTGAGAGGTAAGGGGGATTGGGCATGGGGTGGGGGTTTCTTTTCTAGGGTTTAGGGTAGTGCAGTGGTGTTTGGGTGGTGTAGGGGGTCGTGCTGGGGGTAGTGTTTTAGGGTTTAGGGTAGTGCAGTGGTGTTTGGGTAGTGTAGGGGTCGTGCTGGGGGTAGTGTTTTAGGGTTTAGGGTAGTGAAGTAGTGTAGGGGGTCGTGCTGGTGGTAGTGTTTTAGGGTTTAGGGTAGTGCAGTGGTGTATGGGTAGTGTAGGGGTCGTGCTGGGGTAGTGTTTTAGGGTTTAGGGTAGTGCAGGGGTGTTTGAGAAGTGTAGGGGGTCATGCTGGTGGTAGTGTTTTAGGGTTTAGGGTAGTGCAGTGGTGTTTGTGTAGTGTAGGGGTCATGCTGGGGGTAGTGTTTTATGGTTTAGGGTAGTGCAGTGGTGTTTGGGTAGTGTAGGGGTCGTGCTGGGGGTAGATTTAGGGTTTAGGGTAGTGCAGTGGTGTTTGGGTAGTGTAGGGAGTCGTGCTGGGGGTAGTGTTTTAGGGTTTAGGGTAGTGCAGTGGTGTATGTGTAGTGTAGGGGGTTGTGCTGGGGGTAGTGTTTTAGGGTTTATGTTAGTGCAGTGGTGTTTGGGTAGTGTAGGGGTTAGTGCTGGGGTAGTGTTTTAGGGTTTAGGGCAGTGCAGTGGTGTTTGTGTAGTGAAGGGGGTCATGCTGTGGGTAGTGTTTTAGGGTTTAGGGTAGTGCAGTCGTGTTTGTGTAGTGTAGGGGGTCGTGTTTTAGGGTATAGGGTAGTGCAGTGGTGTTTGTGTAGTGTGGGTGGTCATGCTGGGGGCATATTTAGGGTTTAGTGTAGTGCAGTGGTGTTTGGGTAGTGTAGGGGTTAGTGCTGGGGTAGTGTTTTAGGGTTTAGGGCAGTGCAGTGGTGTTTGTGTAGTTTAGGGAGTCATGCTGGTGGTAGTGTTTTAGGGTTTAGGGTAGTGCAGTTATGTTTGGGTAGTGTAGGGTGTCGTGCTGGGGGTAGTGTTTTAGCACTTATTTTTCTTTCTACAGCACTAACCATAATTTCTATGGCAAAATGAACCCCTCATTTTGTTCCTTTTTAAATTAAATGTTTTAAGTGTTACCAGTTTATTCCAATCAAGATGGCTTCAGGTGTGCCATACTTTTGTCATAAGTAAGACTGTTAGCGCTCTAGTTGTTCTTTAGAACACTCTGGGAAGCTGCAGTAGAACACAAAGGCATCAACTGACAGGCTGCTCCTGTTGAAATATAACAGGAAAATATTTGAGATCTCACTTAAAACATGTCCTAATTTTTCTTTCTACAGCACTAACCATAATTTCTATGACAAAATGAACCCCCTCATTTTGTTCCTTTTTAAATTAAATGTTTTAAGAGTTACCAGTTTATTCCAATCAAGATGGCTTCAGGTGTGCCATAATTTTGTCATAAGTAAGACTGTTAGCGCTCTAGTTGTTCTTTAGAGCACTCTGGGAAGCTGCAGTAGAACACAAAGGCATCAACTGACAGGCTGCTCCTGTTGAAATATAACAGGAAGATATTTGAGATCACACTTGAAACATGTCCTAATTTTTCTTTCTACAGCACTAACCATAATTTCTATGACAAAATGAACCCCATCATTTTGTTCCTTTTTAAATTAAATGTTTTAAGTGTTACCAGTTTATTCCAATCAAGATGGCTTCAGGTGTGCAATAATTTTGTCATAAGTAAGGCTGTTAGCACTCTAGTTGTTCTTTAGAACACTCTGGGGAGCTGCAGTAGAACACAAAGGCATCAACTGACAGGTTGCTCCTTTTGAAATATAACAGGAGGATATTTGAGATCTCACTTAAAACATGTCCTAATTTTTCTTTCTACAGCACTAACCATAATTTCTATGGCAAAATGAACCCCCTCATTTTGTTCCTTTTTAAATTAAATTTTTTAAGTGTTACCATTTTATTCCAATCAAGATGGCTTCAGGTGTGCCTTAATTTTGTCATAAGTAAGACTGTTAGCGCTCTAGTTGTTCTTTAGAACACTCTGGGAAGCTGCAGTTGAACACTAAGGCATCAGCTGACAGGCTGCTCCTGTTGAAATATAACAGGAAGATATTTGAGATCACACTTGAAACATGTCCTAATTTTTCTTTCTACAGCACTAACCATAATTTCTATGACAAAATGAACCCCATCATTTTGTTCCTTTTTAAATTAAATGTTTTAAGTGTTACCAGTTTATTCCAATCAAGATGGCTTCAGGTGTGCCATACTTTTGTCATAAGTAGGGCTGTTAGCACTCTAGTTGTTCTTTAGAACACTCTGGGAAGCTGCAGTAGAACACAAAGGAATCAACTGACAGTCTCTGCCCTTGTTGGATGTACATGTTTTACTGAGAATGTCAGACTTCATTCTCACATGACTGAGAAAGATAATGTGAATTTACAGAAAATATGCTCTCATTTTAGCTTCTGGAGCACCTTCCAAAACTGTATGGGACAAGCATGTGAAAATAGTTTTCTCTCAAACATGATTCATGATATCCCAGCAGAAGGTTTTTCACAGGGTAAAATCACCTTAGAACACACCACAATTCCTGAAATTAGTATGGTACCATCAACAAATGAATTCTAATGTAACTAAAGTCTGTTATCACCCTTTATAGTTCTCCTTTTGGTAACCCTCAAAATCTTCGATTCACTACAATGCATTTCAATGGGGTACTATCATTTATATTGGTCCCAAGATGGCTGCCAGCAATTCCAGGATGAAGTGCTGTCAGCCAATCAGATCTCACGATGACATGTGTGGTTAGGCTCCGCCCAGATATATATGTGTTTTCTTTTTCAAATTTATCAGGAACTACTGAACGGATTTACACCATTTAAGCAAAAGGCACGACTCTGAACCAAGGGCTACCTTTTTGGCAAATTTGGTGTAATTCCGTTCAGCAGTTCAGGCTGTAGCTGCGACTAAAGGTTCCTATGGAAAATTGCATGGGGAAAACACGTTTTGGGACCCCCCTTTTTTCTCGGCCCCTGCTTGCCGAATCACCCCGAGACTGTCAGGATAGGAGCGGACCGGAGCGCCCCAACAAGTTGGAAAATTTCGCAAAGATTCGTCAACACGGCGCTAAAGTTATTTCAAATAGAATGGTGCGGATTTCCTATGGAAAATAGGTCCTAACTATAACTATCTACTGGCGACCGCAAGTAGATAATATATATGTATATGTATATATATGTATATATATATATATATATATATATGTATATATGTATATGTATATGTATATATGTATATATATGTATATATATGTATATTATATATATATATATATATAATATATATATATATTCACTGAAAAAACCATAGGTTTTAGGGACAGTTATAGTTAGTTGGACATTGCACTCGTACAAAACCCGTGAAATTCCCCGTTATGGTTAGTTCAGCTAACTATAACTCGCGCCCCGCAATGCACTGCTGATGACGTCACATATTACATCACTCATGACATGGTCAGTGACATCACTGATGACATCTCAAATGACATCACTGATGACATCATCCAGTGACTGTGTGTTTCTGTAAAGTTTAAATATTTTTAATATATATAGGGAAAGGCATATTGAAGAATGAGTGGGTGTATAAGTGTCTGTATGGATGATTTAGTAGGTGCGTGACTAACTCTATAAGTGAGTGATTAAACGTATCTTACTGAATGCATGGGTTAATGACTAAACTGGGTGAATGTCTGTATCCGTCTGTCTGTTGCTGTGTAAGTGGCTGCATGGGTTTGTGAATAGCTACATGAGTGTCTATATGAGTTATTGATTCGTTGTCTGAGTATCTGTATGGGTGCCTGAGTGTTTGTGTGGGTGGGGTGTGTGCGACTCTGTGCATAGATGTGTGAGTGGGTGATTCACTGGGTGGATGGTTTCAAGAGTGCATCTGTGATAGACTGTATGGGTGGGTAAGTGTGTGTAAGAGTGTGTTAGTGAGTGAATGTATGTCCCAGTGGTACATGTGTGAGTAACTACATATGTGAAAGGCAATATATATGTGTGTTGGAGTATATAAATAGCTATAAGCGGAGTGTGTGATTGTGAGAGTGACTGTATGGATGAGTGTGTGCTTGTATCAGTGATTGTATGAGAGCGTAAGAATGTGCTAGTATTTGTATGAGTAAGTGAGCTGGTGTGTGTATAACTGTATAGGTGAGTAAATGGCAGTGTCTTTAATTATTTGCATGACTGACTAGGTGTGTGAGTACCTCTATGGATGAGTGGCGGTGTTTGAGTGTCTATATAGGAGTATGAGTGCATATGATAGTCCTGTACTGAGTGACCGTAAGTATGAGTGACTGTACGGGTGAGTGAGTGGATGTGTGTGTGTAGACCTAAGAATCAGTGAGTGGGTATGTAGTTATTGGTGTTGGAGTGTCTATGGTTTTGCGAATGGCAGTCTGTAATTTAGAGTGGGTGTATCAAAGGTTATATTAGGGTGTGAGGAGGTGCATCATATTATCACGTGGATGATGTCATCAGTGATGTCATTTGAGATGTCATCAGTGATGTCATCAGTGATGTCACTGACCATGTCATGAGTGATGTAATATGTGACGTCATCAGCAGTGCATTGCGGGAGCGCGAGTTATAGTTAGCTGAACTAACTATAACGGGGGAATTTCACGGGTTTTGTACGAGTGCAATGTCCAACTAACTATAACTGTCCCTAAAACCTATGGTTTTTTCAGTGAATTTGTAAGGTTTTTTAAATGCTAATTTCTAACTATAACGTGCCTGAAACCTATGGTTTTTTCAGTGAATTTCAAAGGTTTTTTAAATGCTAATTCCTAACTATAACATGTCTGAAACCTATGGTTTTTTTCAGTGAATTTCAAAGGTTTTGAAAATGACAATTTTTAAATGTATCAATTGTTATATTTATTTTTTTGATACTGATTTACTACATTTTTTTAAACTATTTATTTTTACATATTTTATTTTTTAATTACATTGTAATTACATTATACATTACATTACAAAATATACTTTCTCAGAATGAATTACTTTAGTTTAAATACTTTGCAAATAGGCAATAGACTTTTAAGTACAGTAGTTACAGTTGTTGCAATGGGCAACACAATTTCAAACACAATGCAACATTGAGCTCAATGTGAATTTCTAGTTAAATGCAATTAGTTACTTTATGGATTACTTTTCTAACCACAGGACTGGATCCTAGATTCAGTCCTGGGACATCTCCTGTAAACAGTTGAGTAAAAGCGTTTTGGTTACAGTAGTGATTTTTAAGGAATATTATTGTATTTTAAAAGTTGACACTTAGAAACTTTTTCACATAGAATCACCAATGTTATCCTATGGGAGGAAATCCACTTAGCAGGTAAGTAGTGTTATCGTTACTTTTTCTTACTCAGTGGTGGATCCTGGATCCAGCACTGGTGCATCTCCTGTAAACAGTTGAAAGAATGCGTTTAAGTCATACAGGCGATTTTTAAGGAATATTTGTAGTTTGTGAAAATCGACACTTTGAAACTTTTCTGCTGAAAACCAGACAATGGATTCCTATGGAAGGAAATACAAGTTACTGGTAAGTACGGTTCGAATTACTTTTCAGGGTCAGTGCTGGGCTAAAAGATGCAGCACTGGGTTCTCTCCTGATAACAGGTGAGTAAATTGGAATTCGTAGTTCAGCTGATTTTAGAGGAATATTATAAAGTTCCAAAACTCCACACTTAGAAGAATTTCCAAGTGAAACCAGTCAATGTTAGCCTATGAAAGGAAATTCAAGTTACTGGTAAGTATGGTTAGAATTAATTTTCAGGATCAGTACTGGGCTCAAAGATGCAGCACTGAGGTCTCTCCTGATAACAGGTGAGTAAATCGGAATTCGTAGTTCTGCTGATTTTAGAGGAATATTTGTATGTTTCAAAAATCGACAGAAACTTTTTCAGCAAAAAACAGGCAATGATATCCTATGGAAGGAAATTCAAGTTACTGGTAAGTATGGTTAAAATTACTTTTCAGGATCAGTACTGGGCTCAAAGATGCAGCACTGAGGTCTCTCCTGATAACAGGTGAGTAAATCGGAATTCGTATTTCGGCTGATTTTAGAGGAATATTATAAAGTTCCAAATCTCCACACTTAGAAGAATTTCTAAGTGAAACCAGTTAATGTTAGCCTATGGAAGGAAATTCAAGTTACTGGTAAGTACGGTTAGAATTACTTTTCAGGATCAGTACTGGGCTCAAAGATGCAGCACTGAGGTCTCTCCTGATAACAGGTGAGTAAATCGGAATTCGTAGTTCTGCTGATTTTAGAGGAATATTTGTTTGTTTCAAAAATCGACACAGAAACTTTTTCAGCAAAAAGCAGGCAATGATATCCTATGGAAGGAAATTCAAGTTACTGGTAAGTACGGCTAAAATTACTTTTCAGGATCAGTACTGGGCTCAAAGATGCAGCACTGAGGTCTCTCCTGATAACAGGTGAGTAAATCGGAATTCGTAGTTCGGCTGATTTTAGAGGAATATTATAAAGTTCCAAAACTCCACACTTAGAATAATTTCCAAGTGAAACCAGTCAATGTTAGCCTATGGAAGGAAATTCAAGTTACTGGTAAGTACGGTTAAAATTACTTTTCAGGATCAGTACTGGGCTCAAAGATGCAGCACTGGAGTCTCTCCTGATAACAGGTGAGTAAATCGGAATTCGTAGTTCGGCTGATTTTAGAGGAATATTTGCACAATGGTGAAGGAAGGGGGTGGGGCCTAAGGTGACATGTCTGCAAACACGCCCTGTGGCGCATTTTAAGTTGGAGAATTAATTCCTCCTCAATCCCGAGGGTCCCTAGGGGCCAACTAGCCCACCCTGTACCTCCAGTATGCGCCAGGGAGCTGCGTTGCAGAGAGGTGTTCAGAGGCCACGCCCCTTTTTGCACCTGTCTGCAACGCAGCTCTGTGGCGCTTTCTGGACGTACCTGGTGGGCTAGTTGTCCCCCAGGGACCCTCAGTATTGAAGGGGATTTTATTCCCCATCTTAAAACGCGCCACGGGGCCTGTTTGCACACATGTCACCTGAAGCCCCGTCCCCTCCCTTCACCACTGTGCAAACGTGCCCCGTGGCGCGTTTTAAGTTGGGGGATTAAGTCCCCTTGAATCCTGAGGGTCCCTGGAGTCCAACTAGCCCACCATGTACGTCCAAAAAGCGCCACAGAGCTGCGTTGCAGAGAGGTGTAAAAAGGGGCATGGCCTCTGTACACCTCTCTGCAACGCAGCCCCCTGGCGCATACTGGAGGTTCCTGGTGGGTTAGTTGGCCCCCAGGGACCCCCAGTATTCAAGGGGAATTCGTTCCCCATCTGCAAATGCGCCAGGGGGCGCGTTTGCAGAGTGCTGCAAGCAGGGGGCATGGCCTCCGGCGCGATGCCGGTCTTTTTTTTTTTTTTTAAATGGGGCTGTGTGGCCCCCTTGTTTTTCTAATTTCTTGGCCCTTGGGACCCCATCCCCCAGGGCCTGCCCCCTAATATTTTGTTAAATAAAAAAAAAATTGGAAGGGGGCCGCTTGGCCCCCCTCCCCAGGCCTTAATCGGCCCCGGGGACCCCATCCCCCGGGGCATGGCCTTCTTTTTTTTTTTTTAAATGCTATGGAGGGGGGCTGCGTTGCCCCCCTCCTTAGGCCACTTATGGCCCCGGGGACCCCATCCCCCGGGGCCGGCCTTTGTTTTTTTTTTTTTTTTTAAATGTTCATTTCTTGGGGAGGGGGGCCGCGTGGCCCCCCTCCTGGGCCACTACTAGCCCCGGGGACATCATCCCCCGGGGCTGGCCCTCTCCGTTGGGGACCGTGGGGGGGTCCCCAATCCCCCCACGGTCCCGCCGGCTCCCCGCGTCCTTCGGGAGCCGGCATTGCTTTTCCACATGGGGAGCTGCTAAGATGCAGCTCCCCGTGTGGAAAGCAATTGTCTTTGGTTTTGGAAGAGAGAGCAGGTTTCCTGCTCTCTCTTCCAAAACCAAGCAGTCTGCTATGACAGGATGGGAGCCGCGAGGCTCCCGTCCTGTCATAGCAAACTACAGTGTCCCGGGGTAGGCACCCCGGGACACTGCAGGAGCCAGCCCTGGGGGTGGTGGTCCCCAGGGCCATCAAGGGCTCCAGGAGGGGGCCGCGCGGCCCCCTCCCTCTATTGGCAAAGTCCCTGGGAGGTGGTGGTCCCCGGGGCTCGGGGGTCCGGAACGGACCCCCATATTGAAATATTTAGTGCCCCGGAGAGGTCGCGGTCCCCGGGTCGTGTGTGGGGCTGGAGCCCCCCACACAGGTCATTTTATTTTTTTAAAAAGAAGCCCCGGGGGGTGGCGGTCCCCGGGGCTGCGGGTGGGCCGAGAGCCCTCCCGCACCATTATTTTTTTAAAGCCCCAGGGAGTGGTGGACCCCGGGGCTTGGGGGGGCCTTAGAGGCCCCCCCACATATTATAAATTAATCCCTGCATGCCCCCGGGACTTGGCCCACCCGGGGGCAAAATACCATCGAAGCGCGGGAGACCGCGCCTCGATTTTTTTTTTTCTCAGCGGGATCCGCGCACCGTAAGCGCATCCCGCCGATTTAAAAAAATGCTTTTTTCTGCCCAGGGGGTCCTTGTGGGACCCCCTGAGCAGACCTAGGGGGTCAGGGTGTTTCTACCCTGCCCCCTTTGTGCGTTTTGCGCACTTGTTTCTGTGCCTCGGTTCTACCGAGGCATAAAATGGCTGCCAACACTTCCTGATTTGGAGTGTTGACAGCCAATTAGCATGCAGCTCGTGATCGGGAGGGTACGCGGATCCTACTCGGCCATAGATATATATGTGACTTTACTTTTGATTTTCTCAGGAACTACTGAACGGATTTACACCATTTAAGCAAAAGGCACGACACTGAACCAAGGGCTACCTCTTTGCCAAATTTGGTGTAATTCCGTTCAGCAGTTCGGGCTGTAGCTGCGACTAAAGGCTCCTATGGAAAAATGAATGGGGAAAACGCGTTTTGGGACCCCCTTTTTTCTCGGCCTCCGCTTGACGAATCACCCCGAGACTTTCAGGATAGGAGCGGACCGGAGCGCCCCAACAAGTTGGAAACTTTCACGAAGATTCGTCAACCGGCGCTGAAGTTATTTCAAATAGAATGTTGCGGATTTCCTATGGAAAATAGGTCCTAACTATAACTATCTACTGGCGACCGCCAGTAGATAATATATATATATATATATATCCAAGAAAGAAGTGACTCAAACAGATGGATTCACCAAAGAACAAAAATATATTTCCACTACAACGTTTCAGCTTCCTCCTTCCTCAGGTAGTAGAAGATGGTTTGCTCAGTGGCTGCAAAGAGGACACAGCTGAATTTTCAAAAAGCATCATGAGTGAAGATTCCATTTAGAATGTGGAATCTATGCAGTCCTGAGAGCTTTTGAGATATGCAGTAATCAGGTGGTATTGTCAGTAATGTTCAGTCCATCTGGATGCTGTGATTTTAAACGGTACATCCAGACGTTTTCTCTGGAGTCCAGTAGTTCTTGCTTCAAGACATGTTCCACAGGGAAAATCTTCAAATCTGATAGTAAATGATCCACAAGGTTAAAATGATTGGCATGAAATGGAATCTTCACTCATGATGTTTTTTGAAAATTCAGCTGTGTCATCTGTGCAGCCACTGAGCAAACCATCTTGTACTACCTGAGGAAGGCAGAAGCTGAAACATTGTAGTGGAAATATATTTTTGTTCTTTGGTGAATCCATCTGTTTGAGTCACTTCTTTCTTGGATATTGTACTTCTTTGTGACTCATTGTATCCTTTGGGATCCAGATTTTTGCCCTGGCTGGCTGTTGTTTTCTTCTGATCCTTCATCTTCAAGTATATAAATAAATAAATAAATATATATATATATATTCACTGAAAAAACCATAGGTTTCAGGGACTTTATTGTTAGAAATTGTCATTTAAAAAACCTTAGAAATTCACTGAAAAAAACACAGGCTTCAGGGACGTTATAGTTAGTTGGACATTTCACTCGTACAAAACCATAGAAATTCGGCCGTATAGTTAGTTGAGCTAACTATAACTCGCGCCACCGCAATGCACTGCTGATGACGTCACATATTACATCATCCATGACATAGCCAGTGACATCACTGATGACATCACTGATGACATCTCAAATGACATCACTGATGACATCATCCAGTGACTGTGTGTTTCTGTAAAGTTTAAATATGTTTTATATATATATATGCCAAGGTGTATTGAAGAATGAGTGGGTGTATAAGTGTCTGAATGGATGATTTAGAAGGTGCGTGACTGACTGTATAAGTGAGTGATTAAATGTGTCCTTATTGAATGCATGGGTAAGTGACTAAACTGTGTGAATGTCTGTATCAGTCTGTCAGTTGGTGTGTAAGCGGCTGTATGGGTTGGTGAGTAGCTACATGAGTGTCTATATGGGTTATTGATTGGTTGTCTGAGTATCTGTATGGGTACCTGAGTGCCTGTGTGGGTGGGTGGGGGGTGTGTGACTCTGTGCATAGATGTGTGAGTGGGTGATTCACTGGGTGTATGGGTTCAAGAGTGCATCTGTGAAGGTCTGTATGGGTGGGTGTAAGGAAGTGGGTTTCTGTTGCAGTAACCCCCCCACTTTTTGCCAGACTACTGATGCACTTTGACTTGATGTGCCCTGGGTCCCTGCCAATCACGTGCCCAGGGCCTGTGTTCTTTCCCCAAAACTGTACCCAATTGGCATCCCTGGCCACAGGTCAGCCCCTGGTAAATGGTACCACAGGTACCCAGGGCACTGTGACCAGGGAAGACCTCTAAGGGCTGCAGCCCTTATTGTGCCACCCTTAGAGGCCCTGTACCTTTACACACACACACTGCCCTTGCAGGCTGCGTGTCTTGGTGCAGAACAAAAGTGAAGAGTCGACATGGCACACATCCCTGTGTGCCATGCCTGCAAACCACTGCCCTGGCCTAGGTCAGCCACCCCTCTAGCTGGGTGCACTCTGCCAGTGATGCGGGTACAGGTGCATGAGCCCTGTACCCCTACATTGCCCAAGTCCATTCTTGGGCATTGTAAGTGCAGTGCTGCCATTAAGAGTATATGGTGCTGGGAGTTTGTCATTACGAACTCCACAGCACCATAATGGCCCCACTGAAGACTGGGAAGTTTGGTATCAAACTTCTCAGCACATTAAACCCACACTGATGCCAGTGTGGGATTTAATGTAAAAAGCACACCAGAGGGCATCTTAGAGATGCCCCCTGAAACCCAAACCAACCTCTCGTGTCCTGACTGAGTGGCTGCCTAGGCTGCCACCACCAGACATGTTTCTGGACCCCTGGGTCGAGAGCTGCTGCTCTCGGGGGCCTGAAACAATGAACATCCTGGGACGAGGTACCAAGCCTCCTTCCCCAGGATGGGCAGGGTCCACGAAGGGGGAGCTTCAAAGGCCTGCCGCCTTTGTGAGCTTCCCCAGACCACTTGCTGTACTCAGCAACCAGTCCCCACTGGTTCTATCCCCACTTTCGGCGGGAGAACCGGCGGGAAAAACAAAGTGAGGAAGAGAGGTGTGCCCACCTCTGCCAACTCCACCCCTAAGGTGGGGGAGGCGAGGTGAAGCACAACCTTGAGTCCCCGCCATCTTGAGGATGAGGGGACACAGCCAACCAGGGACAGGCTCCTGCCCCCCTCCCACTGGAGAGTGGCAGAATAGGGGGTGTACCCATCCCAGGGAAGGGACCCATTCATCCCTGCCCTTTACCTAGCTGTAACGCCCCTAAATTTAGTATTTAGGGGCGCCCTGAACCTTCCTTCCTCAGATCCAGCAACGACAACAAGAAAAGAAGAACAAGGACCAAACAGCCGTGCAGCCTGCTAACAAGAGGAAGACAACAACTGACTTGGCCCCAGCCCTACCGGCCTGTCTCCCCTCGAACATGCTTTCTGCGAAATCCCGGTGTGTCCTGCAGCCAGCAACCTCACAAACCCCGGAGGACCTGCCTGCCTTCACTTGAACCCCCTGCTTCTCCCGTGAACACCGGATTTGTTCAAAACCAGCACCCCTGGCACCAGCCCGGGATCGCGAATCCAGCCCACTCTGCACCCGCCGAACCCGGCCCAAGCTCGAGAAAAAAAACACACAGAGGAGGTCTCCCCGGCGATCCTGACCTGGAATCCGGTGACTCCTGACCTGCCTCAAGCCTCCAGACGAAGCCTGCAGCCTCAGTCCAGAGGGTCCCCCCTACCGCGAGCAGAGCGGGTAAGAGAAAGTCGACACTAAAAGGCACCCCTGCACCCGAGGCCCCACGGCCTTGTGTGCCCAAACCCAGGGTGCCTACCTAAGCCAAGACATCTCAACTTACCCCTCGAAGTGTTGGTAGATCCCAGGAGACTCTCGTTTCCAAGCTAGCAGTGTTTGTCCAGTCCGGAGAATCTCCATAGACTTCAACAGGGAACCCGACGCCATAATAGCCCCCTGCACCCAGCCGCCCGAGTGCCGCTGTGGGTGCGCTTTTGGTGCTCACTTGCTTCCCCCTTTGTGCCAAGTCTACAGCCAGGAGCTTTGCTCCCACAACCCAGTGGCCTGCTAGCCAGCAGCCACCAACCGAAGGCCCCCTATCCCCCATAGGATAACATTGGGGCCTCAACACTCTGCATCCGGCCACCCTAGTGCCGCTGTGGGTGCAACAAGAGTGCATCACTGACCCTGGGGGACCCCTGAGTCTAACCCCAGAACCTGGACTCCCACAGTCAAAAACTTACCTGCAAACCGATAACTTGTTTCCCCTCCATAGGATAACATTGGGTATTTTTCTCTGAAAAAACGACTGTGGAGTTTCAAAAACTAAACATATTGCTTAAAAATTGTGTGTTTAACCAAAACGACTTTACTCACCTGTTTGCAGGAAGTGTCCCAGGACTGAATCTAGGACCCAGTCCTGAGGTTAGAAAAGTAACGCGATAATTACCTACCTGCATATTACAATAAAAGTCAATGCATTTCAATGGACTGTTCGAAAAAGTTTCTAAGTGTCAACTTTTGAAATCTTGAAATATTCACTAAAAATCGTCCGAATATCAAAAACGAAATTACTCACCTGTTCTCAGGAGAGATCCCAGTGCTGGATCTAGATGCCCAGCACTGATTAGAAAAAGTGACTACAACTGTGATTTTCCGATAACTTGATTTTCCTCCATAGGATAACATTGCCTGGTTTTTACTAAGCCTGGGCGTAGTTCGCGAAGTAGCGCTACGCGAAGCTACGCAAAGTGCAGTTCGCACTACGCGAGCTACGCGTAGCACTACGCGAACTGCGTAGTGCACTGTTCGCAATGATTGCACAGTGCCGAATGCTTGTCCGCACTGTGCAATCATTGAAAACGGCATCTTGCACAGTGCGAGCTGTCTTTTACTGCCGCTCGAGTAGATTTTTACTCGAGCGGCAGCTTTCTCAACGCGGACTGGTAGTTTCTCATCGCGAGCGGTCGCGAGCATACGCGACCACTCGCAATGAGAAACCTGACCTCCCCGCGTTGAGAATCTCGCCGGGAGGTTTATTTTCCACGCTCGCGATCGGCAACTTGATGTTGCTGATCGCGAATGAGGAAAAAGTCTCGCCGGGATGTCATTTTGCTTGCTCGCGGTCGCCAACTTGACGTTGAGGACCGCGAGCAAGCAAAAAATGACCGCTGCTCTACGCTACGCTACGCTACGTGTGTTTGCACTGTGCTACGTGCAATTCGCGTTGTGCAAAGTAGCGCAAACTTCGCAAACTACGCGAGCGTAGCGTAGTGCTTTGCCCAGGGTTAGTTTTTACCAGAAATTCTTCGAAGTGTCGATTTTTGCAACACACAAATATTCCTTAAAAATCGCCTGTGTATCAAAAACGAAATTACTCACCTGTTCTCAGGAGAGATCCCAGTGCTGGATCTAGGTACCCAGCACTGATTAGAAAAAGTGACCACAACTGTGATTTTCCGATAACTTGATTTTCCTCCATAGGATACCATTGCCTGGTTTTTGCCAGAAATTCTTCTAAGTGTCGATTTTTGCAACATACAAATATTCCTTAAAAATCGCCTGTGTAACAAAAACGATTTCTTTCAACTGTTTACAGGAAGTGCACCAGGGCTGAATCCAGGATCCAGCCCTGAGTTCGTAAAGTAATTCTATTACAGTTTACTTAAAAATCCCATTGAGCTCAATGTTATAGTATACCAAGTATTGTGTTGCCTATTGCAACCCCTGTGCCATATCGCATTTAAAGTCTATTGTTCATTGAAAGTATTCAACAAACAGCATCTTATCTTGAGAAAGTATTTTTATGCAAACCTGTGGTTCTAAAATAAAACAACAGTATATTTTTTATACAAAACAATTGGCCTAGAGTTCAGTTCTTGAGTGTGTGGCTTCATTTGCTGACTGAGTGTGTACATCAAATGCTTTACACTGTCCTCTGATACTGCCTTACTGCTCGACCAAGCTACCACTTTAGAGAGTAAGGTTATATCTAACTTTAGCCTCTGCCAAACCTCTGGGGACTGTGGACTCTGTGCACACTGAACCTTACTTTGGTTCAGTATATACAGAGCCACTTTCTTACAGTGGGTGAGTGTGTGTATGGGTGTGTTGGTGAGTGAATGGATGTCTCAGTGGTACATGTGTGAACAACTACATATGTGAAAGACAGTATATGTGAGTGTTGGAGTATATAAATGACTATATGTGAGAGTGAGTGATTGTGAGAGTGGCTGTATGGATGAGTGTGTGCTTGTATCAGTGATTGTATAAGAGAGTAAGTATGTGTTAGTATCTGTATGAATAAGTGAGGTGGTGTGTGTATAACTGTATAGGTGAGTAAATGGGAGTGTGATTGATTGTTTGCATGACTGACTAGGTGCGTGAGTAACTCTATGGATGAGTGGCGGTGTGTGAGTATCTATATAGGTGTATGAGTGCATATGATAGTGCTGTATTGATGAGTGACTGCATGTATGAGTGACTGTATGGGTGAATGAGTGGATGTGTGTGTAGACCTAGGAATCAGTGAGTGGGTATGTAGTAACTGGTATTGGTGTGTCTATGGTTTCGAAAATGGCAGTCTGTATTTTAGAGTGGGTGTATCAAAGGTTCTATTAGGGTGTGAGGAGGTGCATCAGATTATCATGTGGATGATGTCATCAGTGAGGTCACTGACCATGCCATGAATGATGTAATATGTGACGTCATCAGCAGTGCATTGCGGGGCCGCGAGTTATAGTTAGCTCAACTAACTTTAATGGCCGAATTTCTCTGGTTTTGTACGAGTGAAATGTCCAACTAACTATAACGTCCCTGAAACCTGTGTTTTTTTAGTGAATTTCTAAGGTTTTTTAAATGCTAAATTCTAACTATAACATCCCTGAAACCTAAGGTATTTTCAATGAATTTCAAAGGTTTTTTAAATGCCAATTTCTAACTATAACGTCCCTGAAACGTATGGTTTTTTCAGTGAATTTCTAAGGTTTTTTAAATGCTAATTTCTAACTATGTCTACAGAGGTAGGACATGTGCAGAAAGAGGAAGAAAGGCGCAGAAAGAAGCAAGAGAAATGCAGAAAGAAGCAACAGAAGTCCAGAAAGAGGAAGAAAGGTGCAGAAAGAAGCAAGAGATATGCAGAAAGAACCAACAGAGGTGCAGAAAGAGGCCTTGTTGTAAAGTTATTCTGTGCCCTGGGCACCCCCCAACTTTTTGCGGACTGGTACTGGTGGTAACTGACTCTGACTGACCCTGGGCTCTGCCTAACCAGGCCCGGAGCCAGTGCTATGCTGAAAGACACTTAGAATACAGTGAAAACAGTTACATACACTAGGGTACACTATGGGTTAGGGTACCCCTGTGATTGGCATGACCTCCCCTGTAAGGCCCTAGTACACAATAGGGCAGGGGGATTAAAACTACCTCTAAGTCCCTAGCATATAATAGGGCATGGCAGTTTAGGGGCCTGCAGCCCTTTTCTGCACTTGCATGTGTGCACTGCTGAGCCAGGTCAGTTTCAAAGTAGCCCTGTGTGTGCAGAAAGAGGCAAGAGAGGTGCAGAAAGAGGCAAGAGAGGTGCAGAAAGAGGCAAGAGAGGTGCAGAAAGAGGGAAGAAGGGTATAGAAAGAGGCAAGAGAGGTGCAGATAGAGGGAAGAAGGGTGCAGAAAGAGGCATGAGAGGTGCAAAAAGAAGCAAGAGAGGTGCAGAAAGAAGCAAGAGAAGTACAGAAAGAAGCAACAGAGGTGCATAAAGAGGGAATAGGGGTACAGAAAGAGGCAAGAGAAGTGCAGAAAGAAGCAACAGAGGTGCAGAAATAGGCAAGAGAAGTTCAGAAAGAGGCAGCAGAGGTGCAGAAACAGGCAGAAGAGGTGCAGAAAGAGGGAACAGGGGTGCAGAAAGAGAGAAGAGGGTGCCGAAAGAGGCAAGAGGGGTGCAGAAATTTGAAAGAGAGGTGCAGAAAGAAGCAAGAGCAGTGCAGTAAGAAACAACAGAGGTGCAGAAGGAGGCAAGAGGGATACAGAAAGAGGCAAAAGAAAAGCAGAAACAAGCAAAAGAGATGCGGAAAGAGGCTAGAGGGGTGCAGAAAGAAGCAAGAGAGGTGCAGAAAGAGGCAAGAGAGGTGCAGAAAGAGGCAAGAGAGGTATAGAAAGAGGCAAGTGGGGTACAGAAAGAAGCAAGATAGGTGTAGAAAGAAGAAAGAGAAGTGCAGAAAGAAACAACAGTGGTGCTGAAAGAAGCAAGAGAAGTGCAGAAAGAACCAACAGAGGTGCAAAAAGAGGCAAGAGGGGTGCAGAAAGAGGGAAGAGGGGTGCAGAAAGAAGGGACAGAGGTGCAGGAAGAAGCAAGAGAAGTGCAGAAAGAAGCAACAGAGGTGCAGAAAGAGGGATGAGGGGAGGAAAAAGAGGCAAGAGAAATACAGAAAGAAGCAACAGAGATGCAAAAAGGGGGAACAGAGGTGGAGAAAGTGGCAAGAGGGGTGCAGAAAGAAGCAAGAGAGGTGCAGAAAGAGGCAAGAGGGGTGCGGGAAGAGGGGTGCAGAAAGAAGCAAGAGAGGTGCAGAAAGAGGCAAGAGGGGTGCAGAAAGAAGCACGAGTGATGCAGAAAGAAGCAAGAGAGGTGCAGAAAGTAGCAAGAGTAGAGCAGAAAGAAGCAACAGAGGTGCAGAAAGAGGCAAGGGAAGTTCAGAAAGAGGCAGCAGAGGTGCAGAAACAGGCAGAAGAGGTGCAGAAAGAGGGAACAGGGGTGCATAAAGAGAGAAGAGGGGTGCCGAAAGAGGCAAGAGGGGTGCAGAAATTTGCAAGAGAGATGCAGAAAGAAGCAAGAGCAGTGCAGTAAGAAACAACAGAGGTGCAGAAGGAGGCAAGAGGGGTACAGAAAGAGGCACAAGAAGAGCATAAACAAGCAAAAGAGATGCGGAAAGAGGCTAGAGAGGTGAAGAAAAAGGCAAGAAAGGTGCAGAAATAGGCAAGAGAGGTGCACAAAGAGGGAAGAAGGGTGCAGAAAGAGGAAAGTGGGGTGCAGTAAGAAGCAAGAGAGGTATAGAAAGAGGCAAGAGAAGTGCAGAAACAAGCAACAGAGGTGCAGGAAGAGGGGTGAGTGGTGGAAAAAGGGGCAAGAGAAGTGCAGAAAGAAGCAACAGAGATGCAAAAAGGGGGACAGGGGTGGAGAAAGTGGCAAGAGGGGTGCAGAAAGAAGCAAGAGAGGTACAGAAAGAGGCAAGAGGGGTGCAGAAAGAGGCAAGAGGGGTGCAGAAATAAGCACGAGTGGTGCAGAAACAAGCAACAGAGGTGCAGGAAGAGGCAAGAGGGGTGCAAAAAGAGAGAAGAGGGTGCAGAAAGAGGGATGAGGGGTACATAAAGAAGCAAGAGATGTGCAGCAAGAAACAAAAGAAGTGCAGAAAGAAGGAACAGAGGTGCAGAAAGAGGCAACAGGGGTGAAGAAAGAGGGAAGAGGTGTGGAGAAAGAGGCAAGGGGGTACAGAAAGAAGCAAGAGATGTGCAGAAAGAAACAAAAGAAGTGCAGAATGAAAGATCAGAGGTTTAGAAAGAGGCAACAAGGGTGCAGAGAGAGGGTGGATGGGTGGAGAAAGAGGCAAGGGGTGCAGAAAGAAGCAAGAGAGCTGCAGAAAGAAACAGAAGAAGTGCAGAAAGAAGGAACAGAGGTGCAGAAAGAGGCAAGAGGGGTGCAGAAAGAGGGAAGATGGGTGCAGAAAGAGGCAAGAGGGGGGTGCGGGAAGAGGGGTGTGAAAGAGGCACGAGCGGTGCAGAAAGAAGCAAGAGAGGTGCAGAAAGCAACAGAGTTGCAGAAAGAGGGAAGAGGGGTGGAGAAAGAGACAAGAGAAGTGCAGAAAGAAGCAACAGAGATGCAGAAAGGGGGAAGAGGGGTGGAGAAAGAGGCAAGAGGGGTGCAGAAAAAAGCAAGAGAGGTGCAGAAAGAAACAAAAGAAGTGCAGAAAGAAGGAACAGAGGTGCAGAAAGAGGCAGGAGGGGTGCAGAAAGAGGGAAGAGGAGTGCAGAAAGAGGGATGAGGGGTACAGAAAGAGGCACAAGGGGTGCAGAAAGAAGCAAGAGAGATACAGAAAGAAACAAAAGAAGTGCAGAAAGAAGGAACAGAGGTGCAGAAAGAGGCAAGAGGGGTGCAGAAAGAGGGAAGAGGGGTGTGAAAGAGGGAAGAGGGGTGTGAAAGAGGGAAGAGGGGTGTGAAAGAGGCACGAGGGGTGTAGAAAGAAGCAACAGAGATGCAGAAAGAAACAAAAGAAGTGCAGAAAAAAAGAACGCGGTGCAGGAAGAGGCAGGAGGCTCTCACCACCTAAGCATATGCAAACAAGTCATATAAGTTATAAATAACCCTGGGCGAAGTGCTACGCTACGCTCGCGTAGTTTGCGAAGTTTGCGCTACTTCGCACAACGCGAATTGCACGTAGCACAGTGCGAACACGCGTAGCGTAGCGTAGCGTAGTGCCGCGGTCATTTTTTGCTTGCTCGCGGTCCTCAACGTCAAGTTGGCGACCGCGAGCAAGCAAAATGACATCCCGGCGAGACTTTTTCCTCGTTCGCGATCAGCAACATCAAGTTGCCGATCGCGAGCGTGGAAAATAAACCTCCCGGCGAGATTCTCAACGCGGGGAGGTCAGGTTTCTCATTGCGAGTGGTCGCGTATGCTTGCGACCGCTCGCGATGAGAAACTACCAGTCCGCGTTGAGAAAGCTGCCGCTCGAGTAAAAATCTACTCGAGCGGCAGTAAAAGACAGCTCGCACTGTGCAAGTTGCCGTTTTCAATGATTGCACAGTGCGGACAAGCATCCGGCACTGTGCAATCATTGCGAACAGTGCGCTACGCAGTTCGCGTAGTGCTACGCGAAGCTTGCGTAGCGCGAACTGCACTTTGCGTAGCTTCGCGAAGCATTACTTCGCGAACTACGCCCACCCTTAGTTATAAACCACATTGACAAACACTTCCTAATACATACCTAACAAGTATTAATACTTCATAATTGATATACAGGTACAGCACATTTTCTTATCTTTTATTTGTGACAACACTACTCCTATTTAATAATGTGACTAAAAGTACTACAACTCCTAGAATGCAAATAACATAGATCTGTCTGTTCTGCACATGGTGCTTAGACTTTTAAAACATTGTCATTTTAAAAGACATTGCTCATTGTAACTTTCAACAGTAATATACTGTTGTTTTTCTATAAAGTACAAAATGGAATAAAGGGCCACAAATTCATTTTCCTCTAACTTCCCAAAACATTTGGTACTAACAACTTAAAGACATAACCTACAAGTAACACACACTATATATAAATTAACTGTCTTAAAATATGTAAAACCACACACACTGCCAGTCACAGTTCATCTCAAATATTTTTTTCAAATGACTGTGATACTCTTTTTTATCAAAGTCCCATATGCATTTTCATTTTTAATATAATTTTTTTAAATGATTAAAATGTTATCCACATACCAGTGAATTGAGTTCGTAGATTCTATTGTTGTTTTAGCTCTTTTTGGATAGTTTTGACACTGTCAGGATTTGTAAAAACTAAGCACAAGAATGGTACACTACTCTCATACAAAGTAACCATAAAATGGCAACCTCTTCAACTTTGCACTCTGTGATAATGCAAAAGGCATCAAATAAAATCATGTCTTTCACTTTATTCTACTCTATCTCCACTTGTGAATGGATAGTATCTGTTAACCCTTTTCCCTCTCTTTCAAAAACAGATTCCTGTCTATGCGTGTTCGCGATGTTTTCGTGAACATCGCGGAGTAATCGCGAAAAAAACGGGAGTCCAAACCTATATTTACTTTCAGTTTTTTTAAATATAAATACTGCAGAACAGTTTACTACATAGTCCTGAATTGGAAATTAAAATGTATAATTAGTTAAATTTTGTAATAACTCCTGTACTTAAAAAAAATGTTGTACCTCTTTAATACCCACTCTTAGCTGACTGTGTGTAGCAACCTAGTGGAATCAGTAGGTCACAAGTTCAAAGCACATTCTGGAAGGTCCATGCTACTTCCAAATGAGGTGTGGCAGGTGTAGTTTACTCCTCAGATTCAAAAGAATATCCATGTCTGTATTACCTTTCTTTTTTAAAACAACAACCAATAATAGGACTTCTTGCTAATGCATACACTGTACTACCTAATTGTATTCACTTACATATTGACAGCATTCAATGAAATATATATTTTAACTGCTTTCATTTGGAAAACTAACTCATTCACCTCCAGTCTGCTCCTAATTGCTATTGCTCCTTCACTTGAAAATGCTTGAAGTGTGGATTGTTGGCCACAGCTATGTCTATTGGGCTGAAGAGGCAGCAGAAAAGAGAGGTATTGACAGGGACTTAGGTTTGCCAAATGTGGAGATTACTTGGTTTGGCCAGAGAGGGTTAAAGTTTCATCAGTTACTGGCTTTGGTTAAAAGCATTGTGGATTGCCAAGCTCCTCACCTCATGATTGGGGTAGGGCTGGAAATCCTAATGAAAGATACCTTTGGACAACTGATGTCACATTTCCCTCACACTGTCTTGATGTACTTTAATATATGCCAAAGACAGAAATGGAAGTGGTCAAATCAATTCTGTCCAGATTGACAAAGCCAGGAAACATGTTAATAAAACTGTTTCTGCATTCCTCAGAGACCATCGCATGGGCTGTATCTATAACAACAATCTGCGTTTTGACATGCATGGAATTTATAGAAATGATGGAGTGCACTTTACAGACGAAAGCAACAGGGTGTGTCTGAGTAACCTGAAACTCTGCATCTGGTTTTATGTGTAGCTGTCATCTACACACAATCAACACAAAGGCTCTTGTCAGAGCCACCCTAGTGACTGCAATATTGTTAATTATTTTCTAAAGATCCATTTTTTATTTAGTTTTTGAGAATCTTCGCAATGACGTCGCATTGGTCACGAACATGTCGTGAAATCGCAAAACAAAAGCAGACATTCAATGGCCACCAGCACATTAAAAAATATTAACTAAAAAAATCCATTCTAAACATTGCACTACACGTATTACTATATACATGCTTCTTTAAAAACATGTTTAAACTCATGTTGTTGTACTAAGTTTCTTGAAAATCCATCTTAAAGTTCTATTTTATGTTTTCGTGGTTAAACGTGGTGTCGCAATGACGCTGGTAACCGCGACAACCGCGCCTTTTCCATCAAGTAAAAAGCACATATATGCACACATATTACAGTATTTTACACACTAGAGGTTTATTACTATACACTTCAAACTAATGTTTTTCCACTGAATTTCTAAAACAATCATCTCTAAAACCTATTTCCCATTTTCGCGGTGAGGCCGAAGATCACAATAACGTCGGTAACCACGACCATCGCGAATATGTCACAAAAGCGGAAAGCAAAAGCAGTAATTCAATAGCCACCACAACATTAAAAAATGATAACTATATAATTCTAACCATCACACTAGATAAAGCACTATCTAAATAACTCTATAAAAACATTTATCAGTATCTCAATGTAATACAATGTATATTAATGATTCATTGATTTTTTAAATATTTCTAACAATATTCGGTGCACGGGGGCCGCGCTGGTGATCGCGGCATCATCGTGAAAATCCGACAAAATTAAAAAATTCTATTTTGGACACATAACTTGTGCCACTAACACTTACTTGCTGAAACATTGGGTCAGAGTAACTCCACATTAACCCCTTATGTTTGCTTTCACAGAAAATATTGGCCCCGGGAAACCTTCCCGATAGATAAAATGGCGACCACAACTTTCTGTTCAGGTTGCGTCCAGCCAATCACAGCATTTCTGTTGGCGCTCGCAGTCGCGATTAATAGCGAAATCGTCACGAGATATCCACGGCCAGAGATATCACTATAATTTTCAACTTATATTTCTCAAAAACTACTGAACGGATTTACACTAAATAACCAAAAGGCACTTCCTTGAAACAACATCTACCTCTCTGCCAAATTTGCTGTGAGTCTATTCAGCGGTTCAGGCTGTAGGTGTGGCTAAAGGTTCCTATGGAAAGGAACATTACAAATGCACCCTTATTTTGTGCCCTGATTTCTCAGTCCCCCCTGCACAGATCACCCCCAAACTTTCCATGACACACAGAACCTACCTTGACACTTTTTTGGAACACATAATGAAGATTGGTCAAACAATGTAAAAGTTATAGCTAAGACAAAAAACGCTTTTCCTATGGAAACTAGGTCTTAACCATAACTACTTACTGGCGATGACCAGTAGGCAATATAAGCATATATATATATATTTTTCGAATATGGACTGTTTTTCTCCGTTTTGTGGCACAATAATGACTGTTGAAAATATTAGTCCCCTGCTTGTTAAAATTAGATTGATAGTGACTGAAGATCAGATCACAACCATTATATAACTTTACAACATACGGGTACTTTACCGTAATTAGCGAATTTAATTTCAAATTCACAAAAGAACATTAAAATAAACTTTTGAAATCAATATCAACTAATATGACATGTTGTGGAAACTTGAGAGAAAAACTCATTGAAAAATTCATTGAATTCTGCCAGTCTTTCCTTGTTTGTGCAATGTGTAAAATGTTTAAAATGTAAAATAAAAATGATTTTGTGTGTGCCCCTTTAAATTGTGGTGGTCATTTTGGAGGGAAGTTTCCCTTTAAATAATCTGTCTTTACACACATACTCCAGACCCAGTTGAAGGCTCCTTCCAAAACGTGTAGGTGCTTTTGTTGCACTGTCGGTGGTTCAAAAATAAAATAAAAAGGATTACTTACAACCTGCTGTGCCTGGCTATGCTGCTTCTCTTCTGCACCCTGGGAGTGAGAGGGCTTTTGTTGGAAGAATTCTGGAATATATATATATATATATATATATATATATATATATATATATATATATATATATATATATATATATATATACATATTTATCTACAAATATACATATTTATATATATATATATATATACATATACACACACATATATACAAAAATAAACTGTATAATACATATATATTATGTATAAACTAATATGCATAATTATAATATAATTCATATATATAATAATTATTCATGAATTAAGTACATATATATATTTATAATAATGTATCGAAGTATAAATTACAGTATCTAATATAAATAGATATATAAGTGTACATATATGTGTGTGTATGTGAGAGTGCATGTGTGTAAATATGTATATATATGAGATCCACAAAGTTAAAAAATCTACCGTCCTCTTTGAACAGCAGCTCATGCCCGGGTATGAATCCCAAATATAAAAATGTCCTTCCGTAGTCACAGAAAGTAACAGCACAAGCGCTTTGAAGTGAAGAGAATGGTTTATTTGCAGCAACAAACTACCTGACTCGTTTCAGAGGCCACTCCCCTTGATCATTGGTCAATGGATCAAACCCTGTATTGTTTGTTAAAGTGAATGGTGCAAAACAGTGAGAAAGGACAACAAAGCACAAACATTTCTAAGAGGTGTCCATGGGCACCTACTTTGACAAGGTTTGTAATACGAAAATATCATTGATATTGTTCTTTGGAGAGAATGACTGTATTCGCCCCTTTAATGATTGTATGATGACAATCATGTTTTTTTTCTGAAAATCTTTAAGTGCTTGTTGATGTTTACGTTTTTTTAGTACCACATACTTTGATGTATCTTAGTTGTTTTTTCAAATCTTTCAATACACCCTTTTGCATTATTGGGTAAAACAACTTTGGTTTGAAAACCACTATGCTAGTTGCTGTTAATGGAAATATCAAAGTTTGCAAGGTTCTAAATAGGATCTACATCAGTTGTCATATTTTAATACAAATCACATAATTTGATGTCACTTATACTTAAGTGCATTGGTGGCTGAATTAAACTTTAATGTTCAGTACTTTTAGTTTGTTTCTGTTCAACCCATTTTTTAAATTTTGGTTTTCTGGTAAAGTTAAAAAGATCAAGTCGACTGTCTGTATTGTTCAAATCTGAAGTGGGACAGAAAGAGAGGCCTAAAGTTAGCACATTTTTGCTGTGCTCCATTACTTGGTTGAAGATTGGACCCTTGTTCTCATTCCCACTAAGCCTTCAATGCCTACTGTTTTCTTTTTACCCCGCTTGTTTGATCCTCTTACTCCATGACCTCTTCTTTTGGAGAGCTTTGAATGGGTTGTGATACTAATTGGCCCAAAGTGAGGAGTTGAAATTCTTTTAAAGAATTGTTTTTTGCTCTAATTGAATCTGAACTTAGTAATGCATCACTATATATAGCCTAAGCAATTATGTTTTATTAGACCTTACCTTACGCAGCACTCACTTCATAGCACTAGAATAAAATATGTGTTACACATTTAATGAATTTGTGAGGTAGGGTGTACTGTTGGACTCAGACTAGACTCAAGGCAAGACTCAGGAGGAAGTAGGGTAAGAGTAGGATATATGACATGCCGTTAGTTGTCCAAAAATGATTTTTTTTAAAATGCTACCCCTACAAGTTGGCTCATTTAATGTATATAGTCAAATAAATTGTGAGCATAAATTTAATGTGCCATATTTTTCAATGGAAATGTATATGTACTACATGCTGCATTATGTGACTTATGTGTGAGAAAAATGCCCTGTGACAGAGAACCACATAAAAAAATCCAGTGACCCTACGAGACTAGCAATATCATTTAAAAGTCTTACTATATAAACAAGTGTTTGCGGTGAGTACTACAATTAATGGTCTTTTCTTCTTTCATTGGATCATCTAGGACCTGGAATCCTGGTTGGAGATAGCTGCTTGGCTGTGCCTCCAGAAGATGGAGTCCATTGCAGTGGAGTATTGCTAGCTGGTGACCCTGGAGAAGGGGGAGTAGGAGGAAGCTACCACTGTCTCAAGTCATCAATCAGAGGCATCCTAGCCATGCCATTGCTGCCACCACAGGCAGCTGAGGTCCAGAGCAGCTACTCCTCCCCAAACACGGAGGCCCTTCTGCAGTAAGTCCTCAAAAGCATGGAGGAGGTGAAGAAGGCCCAGTATTGCCTTTCCAGCACCCAGCAGAACATTTTAAGGAGGAGGGAGGCCACAGAGAGACAGTTTTTTTTAGGGAGGGGCAGACTATTTGTGGGAAGAGAGGGTGAGAAGATCATCTTTACTCTCTCCACTAGAGCTCCTTTGCCAGGTTAGGTAGGTAACCTTGCCTGACCTCCTCCACTCCACTCCACTACAATCAGTCTTGGGAAAATGTCCATGACCATGCCCATCCCACCCATATTTAAAAGCTTGATCAAGCTGAGCAGCGCCCTCCCATCCATCAGTAATATTTGTATACTTATTCCCCTTGCCCTAACCTCTGAAACTATTGACCATTAATGGTGAATGGCAACAAAGAGCCAAGACAACAATCGCTCCTTCCTATTCTTAGCACTTCTTTTCTTACTTGAGTAGAAAAGGTGAAGTCTGCTATCTCCCTCAATCGGCCCAATACCTTAAGGCAGTTTGTTTTTCCAATGGACCTTAATACCGATAGTGGGCAGTCAATAACAGTGAAGAAATAACACAAAAATCAAGGTTTCACTTTTTACCACCACTGCCCTGGTCCCTCCCACATTTATTACAAAATAGTATATGTGGTAGAGAACCTCCACACAGAAATGTTAGGAGAGGGAAGAGTGAGAGTTCCACCTATAGGTTTGTGAATTGTATTTTATAGTAAGTAGTGCTACAGTAGTACTACTTTACATAAAACGAAATGCAGTTTGTGAATTATATCCAAACTGTTTAGTGGAAAGCTGCTTTAACGAAGGGTGCCACTGTTCTAGGACATACTAGAGTAATGTGTGCTGACTAATAATGACCACCATGCCCAGACTGGGTGTAAGCCCTAGTCATAAGTGTTGACAGCTCACCTGTGAGTCCAGATGTAAATCAGGGAGCCTCTGACACAGATTCTGAAGGGGAGCATGTGGATAAAGAACTTTGGATGAAGGATTCGGAAGGTTCACCGGGCAGATTTCTGCAAGAGGTATGGACATCAAAGCTAAACTGTAGTGCTTAATGTCGGCCGGGCCTCAACAATATGTCTTGATATGAATTGTAGTCATGACCTGCTAGAGGTTGAAGTATGTGTTGACATTTCTGCATTGGGAGACAAAAAGAAGCGGTGGGAATAGGACAGCTAACCAAGCCACAGGAAAGTCTTTCATCTCCAGACTCCTTGCACTGTTTCCAGCCACCAGCATTCAGAAATAATTTTTAAATGTGTCAAATAGGTTGATTACCAAATCAAATGCTTCTTGGTTGATGATTGTATGACTGGAGTTGAAAGTCATCTTTCACTCTTATTGATATATCAGTGCAAACACATTATTAAAAATTACGTTCAGCAAATTAGCTTAAAAGTGTTTGTGGGGTTAGATTTATTACAACATTTAAGCCAAGATTCGCGGAATGCAAAGCTGCATGAATATTTGCAGCAATGCATTGTGCAAATGAAAAAAAATTTCAGCACTATATGAACTAACTAGCATGTGCTGATTATGTCTTCACTCATGCTTGTGCTAAAGAGGCAATGTTTGCATGACACTAAACAATAATTAGCAAGTGGTGTCTATCATGAGATTTTTACTCAAGGCCCACCAACGAGTACAAACCTCTATTCACAGACATTTGGCCAATATGTAGAATTTTATGAAAATTTCTCATGTTACTTATGAGATATCATGAGACTTGTATAAAAAAATGTTTTGGGCTTGTTTTCGTTTAGCCTTACTATTCTATACAAAGTAAGATCATACTACTTTAGATTACTTTAGTTGATATTACTGCATGTATTCCTAATTTTGCATTTTCAGTCCATTCTATGCAAAAATCCTTTTTCACATGAATGTTGATGGACACTCCTATTTGCCTCTGTTTGCATCATGTAGTGTCATTTTGTGGTGCATGAGGGCTGGCCCTAAAACTTAGCAAACCTGGGCCTTATAAAGACAGGCTATAGATTCATGCATCTACATTATGTAAGTACAAACCATATATAATTGTGACTGCCTCACATTTTCAGAGGTACCTTGCCTTCACCTGATAGCAAAATGGAAAACAAGGGTTCAGCTGAAATGGACCGCAGCAAGATGGCGGACGTGAGCTGAGAGAGCTTCGTGTCCTGACCCACGATCCGGAGCCAGCCATCCTGCTGTTGCCGCACAATCACCTCCGCTGTGGGCTCCGAGTGGAGCGAGGTGCCCATGGAAACCCGGGGAACTTTCAAGCAGCTCTGAACACCGCTTGTTAGGTGTTCCCTGGAGGACGGGAGGCCTCGTGGCAGCCTAGTCTGGGACCTGGACTGTGAGGCCTGGGTGAGCCTAGCCGGACTGCCAGGGTGGTACGAGGATTTGCAGGTGACCCCTCCCCGAAATAGCTCTCCCCCCATGAAGATATGGTGACCGGGGTTGAGGATTTGGCCTGACCGCGCTAGGATTTGTGGCGGCCTCCAGAGGAGACGCTGAGCGACCGTTCCCTACACGAAGGGCAGGAGCATATTTCTGCCGGCTGGAATTGAGTGCGGAGACTGGCAGGGGAGTTGCTGCAGAGGAGCTGGGCCTGCAGGCGGCGGTGAGTGCGGCCGACTGGGGGGCTCTCCTGCGGGGGATTGAGGATGCTGACAGGCCTGCGGGGGCCATAAACTGCCTGAAATTGCTAGGGCCTCACTGCTGGTGAAGGCCCAGACACGGACTGAATGGACCTGTCCCAGGAGTAGAGCGCTGAGAGTTGAGATGGCGGTTGGAGGTTGTTGGGGGGCTGGGACCGCTCGTGCCCGTTCCCCCTGTTCCTGCTGGGACATCACTGTGGGCGGGGACAGGTGAGACTGGTCCCTCAACAGGGTGCCCCTTCCCCCTAGTAGGTGCAGTACCCCCACAGGGTTGGGGAGGCCTAGTATCATTGATAACAACCAGCACTCGCCCCAGTGTGGAACTCAGGGGACGCTTTGTCCTGCGGTGGACTCTGCCTCTCTGTACTTGTTCCCCCTTGGTTCAGCTGTGAAGCGTGACTGGCTCCTGTGCTGGTGAGTGGCCACAGGCACACCACTGTTGGGCCCCTGTGAGTTGCTGTAGAGATCGAGGTGTGGGGGTGCCCGCTCCTTCCCTCCCTCCAACAGTACCTACACCACCACATAAAGACTGGTCCATCTAGTTCATACTTGGACAGTGGATGTCGCCTTGTGGGGGGGCCCCCCGGCTGTGCTGACATACCGACCTGGGCGTCTGATGCTTTTTGTGTGGGTTGAGTGTGGCCTGGCCATCCTCCCTTACTTACTGATATCATCCTCGGTCGCCTAACCTGACTGAAGTACCTGTGGTAAGATATGGGAAAATGTGGGGGGTCCTCGGACTCATTTGTTGGGCCGTTAAGGGGCGAATTCTCCTGTTATGTAGAGGCATTAGAGCGGGGATACCTCTTCGGTTGACAAATTTGATCAAATCCTGGTGGCCATTGCGGAAACATGCCAAGATTTGTGCAATGGGATAGATGCTGCAGCGATCAACGTGATCTGCTGCGGGATGACCAGAAGAAGTTGGCCGGCAGAGTCACTCAGACGGAGTGCACCCTCAGCGTACTGCAGCCCCAAGTAAGAGATCTTGAGGGCTAAGTCCACACTCTGGTGACTAAGGTGCGGTAGCTGGAGGACAGGGCAGAAGATTCTGAGGTCCACTATCGTCACAACAACCTTCGGGTTGTGGGATTTTCTGAGGGAGCGGAGGGCCGGGACCTAGTCTCCTTCTTCGAGCAATGACTTACCCAGGTGGTGGCCCCAGTGGCTCTTTACCCACAGTACCAGGTGGAGCAAGCACAAAGGGTTCCAGTGAAATGGCCGTGCCGGGATCGATCCCCTGACCGGTGGTGATTTGCCTGCTGAACTTTAAAGACAAAGAAACCATCCTGAGGAAAGACAAAGAAACCATCCTGAGGGCAGTACGGGGTGCAAGCCCTCTGCAGTATAAAACTTCCTATTTCTTTCTTTTCCCAGACTATACCTTAATGGTGCAATGTCAGAGAGCATCCTTCCTGGGAGTTAAGAAACGCATGAGGGAGGCGGGCCTCACATACTCATTGTTATACCCTGCGAAGCTTAAAGTAATAGCCAACCAGACCAGCTATTTTTTCACAGGGCCGACGGATGCATGGGACTAGGTGGAACAACGGCGCTATGAATCATCCGTCTCGGCCACACTGAATCAACCGACTTGGTTGGAGAAGAAGCAACGCACAAGGAGATGGCGAGACAGGGGGAAGGTGAGGTTATGTGCAGAGAGGGCTCTCTCACCGGCACAGGTGCGAGACCAGCAGCAGCACACATTGACGGTTGTATCATTATTGACAACAGAGTGCTGCTCCCCCCACCTCTCTGACTCAGGGAATTGATTGGTAGGGAGGGGGCTCTGGGAATCGGAAGGGGTGGTTATGCTGGGCAACCTGTTCGAAAACGGTGCCATTGTGCCCTTTGAACAATTATACGAGGATTGCAGCATTCCTCCAGGCAATTTCCTGGTGCATCGAACACTGCTGGTTGAACTGCAGTGGCATTGGCACATCACCGACACTGAACCAGAAACACATCCACTGATACACCTGCTCCATGTGATGGGCAATGGTGACACCTTATCACGTGGTTCACGGGTGCGATGGCCTCTACCACACAGGACTTGATCCAATCCACAAGACTGTACTGGGAGTGGGACATTGGGCATGTGCTGACACCAAAAGAGTGGGACAGTGCACTCATTTACCCACGTAATGTTCCCACAATGTGAAATTCTAATACATTCAACACAAGATTTTACAAAGAGCATATATCACACCTCTGCGCTTGCAAAGAATATGTGGAAGTCAGTCAGCGTGCCTTAGGTGTGGTTCCAGAGCCGCAAATATGGCACACATGTTTTGGAGCATGTCCGGAGGCGCAGGTGTTGTGGATGGTGGTAACAGATGCCTTGGCGGCGTTCATGGGTAGGGAAGATTTGTGCATCATAGAGGCGGGTCTTTTGGGGCTATACCTGTGTAGGAGGTGGGGAGGTGTCATGAATCGGTTTATAGGTTTGTCTCTAATTAAAACTAAGAGGGCCATTGCCATGAAATGGTAGGATGCACACCTTTCTGGTATGCCCTATTGGTTTGCGGCAACACGAAAGTGGAGCAGGGCTGAATCGCTGGCACTGCGCAGAGAGGAGGTCAGAGGATTGTGCAGGGTCCCCATTGCATTGGAGTGGGATGTCCTTGTGCACGAACTGCCGGTCTTCTCTATGGAGCCCAGGGAGGAAAGACCCGAGAGCTAAGTATGATTAGGTGCCAAAAGTCACCTTGTGCATCTCCTTTCTCTTTATTGTGGCCTCAGGGCTTGCGCCCTATCGCTCCTTGAATCATGCTAGGATTTTCCTCTTTTTCTCCCCGCTCTCCAGTTCCCTATGGACATTGTTTGCCCAGGTGCTGGAATATTATGCCTTCGTCTGCTGTCTGTACGTGTAGTGTTGCTATGATGGCTTTCCAACCTGTGCCACTAATATCTTCCATTCTGGATGCACGGATCTTGACGAATAGAAATGTCAGTTCTCTGATAGTTAAGCTTGCTACTTGAGTTGCTTGTTGAGAATGCAAAAAAAAAGAAATCAATGTCTCCTGTCGAAACATTCATTACATAGGTTATCCTTTCTGTTTACTGAATGTTTGCACCACACCTCACACAAGTGCTCTGTGTGGCAGACGAGGCCCTTTCCTAGTGTGCATCCTAGAAGGGCAGAAAGTGAATGGTACTCCTGCACAGGTCAATGTTGAGCTCTCACCGGAAACGTACATCAATATGGGTCTGAAACACACAACTCAGCATAGAACACAGGAGGTTGGATATGATAAAAACGTTAACATATCTCAGGCGAGTTATGACAAGCCAACTGTTAAACCTTGTTCAATGATGGTCTGAGTCTGGAGCCATTAGTCTTACTAGGAGCTACGCTCAGTATTGAGGTCATGGCAAGACTGAAAACCAAAACCAGCCCTGGTTAAACTGTTCAGACCAGCTCCACACTGCAAGAAGCCACAATTATAATGGAGCCAGGGGGCCTTGGTGTTATGGTTGTGTCATGGTGCCCATCCTGCTCTGAAATCAGCCAGTGGTGTAGCACAAAAGTACCCTGCAGAATGTGAAGAGAGACCCCTGAGTCTCCCATATCTCACAGATATTCATTGGTTGTAGACTTAAGGGGACCCCTTGAAGGGTTGTGTGTTGCAGGGGCTTCAGGGGCCTCTGTTACGCCCCCTATCTTGCATCCTATCGGTTATATGCCAGAGTGGCAAAAAGGCCCTGAGGTAAGAAAATGTGTCTTCGCTGAAAGGTCAGTGGTATTTGAACTAGAAAAGCATATAACGGTTCCCGAGCATGTAAAGAGAACGTTTCAAATGCATGGTACAGGCTAAGGAGAACAACTATTCCGCTGCTGTAGTGCGAAAAAACAATTTCCAGTCTATGCTACGATATGTCCGTACCTATTAAATGCTGCTAAAAATGCAGGAGAAAAGCAGATAAAGGGAAGATGCATGCAGATATTTTTTCAGTTCCATAAACCTGCTGTTTGTAAAAACGGCCCAGGAGAAACGTCTTTGTTACGTGATTGTGGTTTTACCCTGAGGAGTTTGCACACCGAATTCCAAGATTTTCATTTTGGAATGGGGCGTAATAATGAAAATGGGGCATGTCACTCAGATGCTTGTGCACTAGTCAACCACAGGGCAATGATCCCTAAAGGCGCCACCAAACTAGTCATTCCTATATAGCAAAACAGGTCATCTCATGCTCCTCTGTTAGGGCTCATTTTGAGTTCCATGCTATTTGAAAGTCAGAGCAAACTGTATTAACACCCAATGGCAAATTTCAAAATCATGCACAATTTGCATAAGAGGTGATGTTTTCCATGGTTTCCAGGTTTTTTCTGTAGGAATTTTTATGGGAAAAGTAAGTCGGCAGTGTGGAAATTGTGCTCGTTTAATGTGTGTTAAAACAACAACATCATGGGGGCATAGCTTAGCGTGCAACTAAGATGGCCGCGCTTTCTTAAGCTCCGTCAGATCACCGGTGCGGACGCTCTAATTGAGATGCTGTTTGGGTGATTTTTGTTCACCATGTAACAGCGATAGGCGGCGGAACAGTTTGGGAGCCTTGGGGACGGCTCGCAGGTGATTTGGACTGCTTCCCTGTGTGAAGCTTTGCACCGCAACTTTTTCCTCACGTCGGGACTTCAAAATGGCGGCTGACACGGAGGTCTCGTCGATACACGGACTGAGGGCATGAAATCATTTTATCTGCCTGTTTGGACTACAGGCTCATTTCCCCTGCGCTGCATGAGGTATTAATATGTCGAATTTTATACCTCTTTATGTCAGGACCTGAGACTTCGGGGAGGTCACTATTCTATGGCGTCAGCATAAACACAAAATGGCGGCCGCTGACAGGATTCTCTCGGAAGTTATAGTGCCTAATTAGTGGCCTAATATCCTGCTGGCTGTACTTCAGTGGGGGTGAACTATCATATGAGCAACATGTCGTTTGTTCAATTTTAAGCTTTTGGAGCCTGTCCTGATTATTGCTGGATGTGCAGAGTCTACTCAGTAATTTACTCTTTAACCAGACAGTGTTCTGTCTTCTCTGGTGTGACATCTGCCTGTTAACGGATTGTCGTACAGAGTCAGCATTTCTTGGATTATTTCCTTTTGAATGTGGGTTGTGTAAGGCGTTCCCATTATTGGGACTACAAATTAACATTTGCTGTTGGGTCTCTCATGCTGTAACAGATTTGCTTACAAAAAAGTGCCTTCCTCAGTGCTTGATTAATTTTCACGCATTTTACAGACGTGTTGGACTTCGGTTTCTCAGGCATTAATATTTTGTTTCTCCTAAGTAATTTGTACAGTACTTTGTGCTCTTTTGCTTTACATAACATCTACGCACTTTCAGTCATTTTGTGTGACTACTGTGTTTGTTCCCGATGGCAGAAGGCATGGGTGTCACTTCCAAGGACAGAGACTCTAAGGGAAATCTGAAGAGGTCTAAACAAAATTCACCCACCCCGGATTTACCAGCTAAGAGTAATTTCGACTTTGCTTCGACCTTAGATACTATATTACTCAAACTTAATTCAGTCCACGATATAGCACAGAGTACCAAAACGAACACAGACTTGCTTCAAATTGAGGTTGCGGCAATTTGGAATGACCTCAAAAATCTTTCAATACGTGTCTCCAATGCCGAAACACGAATAAGTAATGTTGAGGACTTTACAAACAAGCAAGCTAAGCACGTCCAAAGTTTGGAGTGCTCCATGGCTTCATTAAGAAGAGACCTAACTGAACAGGAGGACAGAAATCGTAGAAGTAACCTTCTTATTTTTGGATTACCGGAAGACTGTGAGAAGTCTGCTCCTTCAGTGTTGGACTTCTTGCTTACTTGGATTCCAAAAGTTCTGAACATTTCATTCCACAAAGATTTTTAAATAGAATGTGCTCATAGAGTTCCGACTTTTAAGCCTAAAACATTGTCTTCTCCAAGACCGTTGATCTTTAAACCTCTGCGTCATCAACATACTGAGCAAATTTTGGCTCAAATGAGGAAGATTAAGACATTACTATGGGAAGGTCACAGAATATCAATATCACAAGACTTTGCTAGAGATACCGTCATTCGTCGTAAAGGTTTCTTGAATCTACGCAGAAGACTCATAGATATGAATATTCCATTTTCCTTTGCAGGTCCTTCAAGATTCAGAATAACATTCAAGGGTCGTCCACAGATCTTTTATGAACCTTCAGAGCTTTCGACATTCTTGGACAATCAATCTGAATCACAGATGGACTCAAACTCTCTTCCTGACACTTCTCGTCTTTAACAACCTCCATCTTCTGACAGAATGGTTCCCTGCTTTTTGTGCCTTGCCACAATGTGTGTGATTAATATTGCTCTTCTGGGTTCTTCTTTGGAATGGTAACTACGCACTGTAAGATCGTTGGTATTATAATGGTTATTCTCTATTAACTGATTTTCCTTTTACAGGTTTTTATGGTTTTTTATATTATTATGAATATTTTTTGAGTTTTACATTTATATTGTTGGTATTATTCCGGTGCTATTTTGTTATTTATAGGCTGTCAATGTGTCCCTATTTCTCTTCTTCTCCCTATCTTTTTTATCGTCTTGTTTTGCTTCTCTGACTTTTTCCAATTTCGTACCTACTCCCTACTCAGTTTCTCCTTATTTCTGTGGGCATTTATCTTAGCCCATATTGATGAAGTCTTTTTGGTGTAATAACATTCTAGATAGTTGGTTTTTTCATTGCTTTTCTTTCTCAACTATTCGTGTGACGAAGTAAGTATCTCTTCTTCTACTTCCCACATTCTTTTTCTTTTCTTTGCTCGATCACTTCTTATACAAGTCCTTTCTATTTTGTTCGATTATTCTATTTTTTGCTTGACTTTTTACTTCTCTTTTCTTATATTCTTACATTGGTGTTAAAATATTTATGTGTGTTTATTATTCATCTGTATGTTTGTCCACTAGTGTAATGTTATTTATGATATACATTTTTATTCTGTACGTATAATTTTAATTTATGTACTTATTTGTTAATTTGATTATTTTTCTTTCATTATATATGTATCCCAAGCTATGAATTACATCTAATGTAGAATATGCTATCTTCTTCTTAAATTCCAAAATACTCTAAATAAGTCAATTTATTCCTGAATACTATCAACTCTGTAGTGATTAGTAACTTTTCTTTACATTACGTATTTTGGAAATCTATGTTTATATATATTTAAATTAACTTGATAGACTAGTTTATAATACTTTAGACTGAGATTTATATGTTTTATATTGGTATTTATATTGCCTCAGATTACTATTTGTTACACCACATATTATTATTTATTATGCCTTAGATTGTTAGTTATATTGCCTTATATGGTTATTTATAATACCTTAATTTGATATTTATCTGATATTATAATCTCACTTTTCTATCTAAGATATGATAATATGTTTGTCTCTGATCAAATATGGTATATATTTTTTGGAACTTGTGTTATTTATTCTTATAGATGGATTATTGATAGTATAGTATACATTGATATTTATGCATCTGTTTCGTCGCTTAATGCAGTATTTATTGTTGAGATGTCTGCATCGTGGTTGTTGGCCTCTGTTGTTGCTCCTCCACGTTTTTTCCCCCATGCAATTTGTCTATTACAGACATCCCCTGGTGGGGTTACTCTTTTTTAACGCTCCTTTTTTCTTTGGAGTACTTTTGTTCTTTCGTTTCTTCTTTCTAGTCTTTTCTTCCTCCCTTCCTATTTTTCCTACTCTTGGGACATCTGCTTCGGTGTATTTTAACTATTTTGTGGCTTTCCTTTTTCCCCTATACCTGATGTTCTTCTGGTTACCCCTGTGTTTTCTTTATCAGATGTTTTTACTTGTGTTGTTTTATGTTTATCTATGACTGGTTTAAATGTAGTCTCACTTAATGTACGTGGGTTGAATCACCCTGTTAAAAGGGCCAAGATCTTAGATTATTGCAAAAGTTTATCTGGCGATGTTGTTCTACTTCAGGAGACTAAGATTGCCTTTAAAGAAGCTCTTCTTATGCGGAAGGAGTGGGTTCTTGATGATACTTGTTCCGAAGCTTCTGGTAAAAATAATGGGGTTGTTACTCTGATTTCCAAAAACTCAGGTTTATCTATTGTCACTGCTGAGCATGATACCAATGGCAGATGGTTTGTCCAATGGTTCAGATGATCTATATATCATGAATTTATATGCCCCTAACATCAATGATCCTCTTTTTTGGCGTTCCATAAATAAAAAACTTTCTGATATTCCTCAGAATGCTAGAACAATCGTTGCCGGTGATTTTAATCTGCCCTTAGATCCTATTTTAGATAGACATTCTACTTTTAAATTCCGTCCCCCTAGATCGCATAAACACATGCTCAATATGTGTTCATCTCATCAGCTTGTTGATGCATGGACATTGCATAATCCTACGGGTAGTGATTTCACGTTTTTCTCCTCTCCACATTCTAGTTTTTCTCGTATCGATTATCTTTTAGTTGATGCTGCTCTTTTAAAGTATACTATAAATGTTATGATCCATCCAATAGTCGTTTCTGATCACGCAGCGGTTTCCTTGACTATCCTTAATCTTACAGATACGAGAGGCCCTCGTAATTGGCGTCTTAATACAGAAGTTTTGGACGATAAAGTTGAAGTTAAAGAGCTTAGGGGCTGATTACGATGGCGGGTGGACTTGATCTACCCGCCATCATAGCGGTGTTTGGGACCGTCCGCCATGCATGCGGCAGTCCCACCTACCCGATTAGGATGGGCCCGCCACCGCTGCGGTCCGATTCCGCACCGTTAACATTGCGGCGGTGGCTGCTGACAGCAGCACCGCCGCGATGTCGAGAGGAGCATGTTGTGCATTTCACTGCACTACGTGGCAGGCACTACACTGTGCCTGCCACATGGTGCAGTGAAATGAAGGGGGGTACCATGGGTACCCCCCCAGTGCACCCACACCTCCCCCCAACACAAGAGGGGCCCGCAAAGGGTCCCCGACACCAATCCCTGCCAGCCTTTCAATGGCGTTCAACCGCCACGGAAAGGCTGGCTTCCGCAAGCATCGTAATTCGGCGGATGGAGCCTGCTAGGCTCTGCCACCATTGTAAGCATGCTGACCGCTCCGCCAGGCAATCGTAACTATTGCCTGTGGCGGTTCCGTGGTGGACGGGCCTTGCCTCCGCCGCGGTCGCGGTCTGTATCCCACCGCCATCGTAATCCGGCAGTCGGAGAATTGCGGTCCGCACGGCCGGCGGACCTCACCGCCAGCCCGGCAGTGGCGATCGTTCCGCCATCGTAATCAGCCCCTTAATGAGGAGATTGATAATTTCTTCAAAGATAATGAGTCTTCGGTGAATTCCCCAACAGTTCTATGGGATGCATTTAAATGTACTATTCGTGGTCATATTATCAAAAAAATTTCAAAAAGAAACAGTGACATCAGAAAGTTGCTGCAACCTTTGGGAGACGAGATCAAACGTAGAGAAGTACTATATAGACGCTCTAATGATAAGTCTCTCCTACAGGATATCAAGAATTTAAAATACTCTTTCAACTCTATAGTTACTAAAAGAGCTTATATTGGTGTACACGCTCAAAAATCTCGGCATTTGCTATTACGAAATAGAGCTGGTAAGTTATTGGCTGCCACCTTAAAATATCAAAATACGAATATTAAAGCTGCCCAGATTTCTTATATTAATGATAAAAATGATTCAAAGTAATTCCATACTCAAGAAATACTTTAAGTCTTCTGTGATTTTTATGAAAAGTTATACACTCCTAAAGATCAATGCAACATATCTACTTGTCAGCAGTTTCTGAATTCGATTCCTACCAGTACTATTTTGCATTCCGATATGATTGAATTGGGGAAATCGATTGAGACTGATAAGATAATTCAGGCTATTAAGGCTACTCGGTCGGGGAAGGCTCCGAGGCCAGATGGGTTCCCTATTGCCTTTTATAAAAACATTTTCTTCCTCAATAATCAAATATCTTAAGGAAGTTTTTGATAATTTTGTCCTTTCTGGCAAAGTCTCTGGCTCAGCTGCTGAGGCTACTATTGTAGTGATTCCGAAAAATGGCAAAGATCACTCTGATCCTAAAAATTTCCGTCCAATTTCATTATTAAATATGGAAGCTAAGATTTTTGCCAAGATCTTGGCTAAGCGCTTGGAGGGTCATATTCCTAGTCTTATCATGATTCCCAAACTGGTTTCGTTAAAGGGAGACTCGCTAGAGACAATATCCGAACCTTTTGTCATATTCTGGAAAAGGCAAAACTTTCTGCTTTGCCATCGGGGGCGATCGCCCTTGACGCTGAAAAGGCTTTCAACAAAGTTTCTTGGCCTTTTTTAAAAGCAGTGCTAGAATCTCATAATCTCGGTGACTCCTTTATTAATATGGTAATGTCCCTCTAGGCGCAGCCAAAAGCTAACATCAGAGTTAATGGGGCTACGTCTTCCTTTTTTAATCTTTGTCAGGGTACTAGACAAGGGTGCCCTTTATCAACCCTTCTTTTTCCTTTGTCTATAGACCCACTCCTTTGTCTATTCAACTTGAACCAGGATATTAAAGGTTTTCAATTTGGTTCGCATACGCTTAAAACAGCTGCCTATGCGGATGACGTTCTTATCTTTTCAGAGTATATTGCTGCTGCGATTCCTGTTATTTCTAACATCATTAGAGAGTTTTCGCTTGTTTCTGGATATACTCTGAACAAGGACAAAACGGAAATGTTCTCCCTCAATTCGGTGTGTTTCCCTTCTCACATGGGCGACTCAGGATTTAAATGGCAATCGATTCATATTAAATACTTAGGAATTTTGGGCCATATTATCAAGAACGGCGCAAACATTATCGCCGCTTTAGCGGCAGGAAACTGCCGCTAAAGCGGCGATTAGGGCTTGATAATATGCCCTATAGAATTCCAATAGAAGCCCAGGTCTGATGTCCTTGACACCAGAACCTGGGCTTCTATTGGAATTCTATAGGGCATATTATCAAGCCCCTTATCGCCGCTTTAGCGGCAGTTTCCTGCCGCTAAAGCGGCAATAATGTTTGCGCCGTTCTTGATAATATGGCCCTTGGTTTTGTAAGGACCTTTCAGATACTACTTCTTATAATGAATCCCACATCATAGCTAAAGTGAAAGTTCTTTTGTCCTCTTGGTCTCCTAAATAATCCTGGTGGGGAAGATTACAAACTCTTAAAATGATGATAACCCTGATTGTTAATTTCTTGTCTTCCATGTTACCTATAAAGCTTTCTTCCTCTTTCTTCCACGAGATTGATTCACACACTTCAAAATTTTTGTGGAATGATAAGAGAGCTAGAATTGCTTATAAATACCTTAGAAAGCCCTCTGTCCTGGGTGGTTGTAATCTTCCGGATTGGAACTTGTATCAAATTGCCTTTCTAGCCTCTCAAGGTGCTCTCTGGTTCTTACCAGATTCCCAGCATACACCCCCTTGGATTTATATTGAGCGAGAGTTGTGCACTCCTCTTTCTACTTCCTCCTTTCTCACTGCTTCTAAGCTCGTTCTTGGTCATTCCCTTCATATTATACTAGACACGATTAATGCACTGAAATATATTGACAAAAAAGTATGTAAACCTATTCATAAATCAAGGTGGTCCTCGCTATGGTACAATCCTAAAATTGTTACTGATATTGATCCTGTTACGATCTCTTCGTGGGCTGCTAGTGGTATTAGACTGGTAAAAGATCTTTATGATTCCAATCACGACCCTCTTCCCTTCTCTTTTTTAGCTAGGGAATATAATCTTAATAACATGGATTTTTACTCTTTTTTGAAAATAAAGGTTGCACTTTCTAAAGTATCCCTTTCTACAGATTTGGCTACTGTTTCACTTCTTTCTATGTGGTCTCGCTCAGGACATACTGCATCGAAAATTTATACATTTGTATCTGCTCCACTTCCTTCACAGACTACAATCACATATGATAAATGGTCTCATCATTTTGAAAATGATATTTTTAAACATATTTCGCAAGAGACCTGGCAATTGATTGGGAAGTTATCCCTACGTAATAAAATTGCTCCTTCTCTTATTCAATCTAAATTCTTTACATTAAATCTCCTTCATTGGACCCCTGCTCGTTTACACAAATTGAAACTACGGGATAGTGATCTTTGTTGGAATTGTAATTTGGATCCAGGTAATCATCAACATATGTTTTTTGATTGTACGTTATTGCAATCCTTTTGGGGTTTGATAAAGAAACACTTATCATTAATCTTTAATATTTCGTTAGAGCTTTCTTTACCTATGATTCTATTGGGCCCTTGGGCTACAGCTATTCCTTTACCCCTTGACAATACGGATATGGAGTTATTGGATTTACTTATATCCATTGCTGTCAAAGTTATACTAACAGAATGGAAACCTTTTCCTCTTCTGTCTTATCATACCTGGTGAGCATGGGTATCATACCTCCGTGGAGCTCATACTTTTGTTGAGGAGAAGCATTACTCGCCTTCCATTTCTAGCAATGTTTGGTGGTCACTGGACAATTATAGGACTTTGTCCTCTCAGGGGTTGATAGCTCAGTATCCTTTTGACTCTACTTTTTAAGTTATTTCCTTCATTGAAGCAGATGTCCCCACCTCTTCCTGTCTTCTTTTTTCTTTTCTTTGTTTTTTTCCGTCTTTTCCTCTTCTTTTTTGCTTTCTTCTGTTATGCAATCTTATTTATTAAGCAATACGACTGGTCTATGATCTCAGCTATGATGTTGATCTTGTTTAATCCATTTATCTGGGTTTTGTAATATTATTTGATTCGATTTATAACATATAATACGAGTCATTTATATATTTTGTTTTTTCCTGCCTGAATAATTATATGTTCATACTTTTTTTTTTTATCCCAGTTCATTAACTCTTGATATGAAATCTATTTTTGATTCTGTAATTCTTCAATTTTAACCTAATATATATTTTATAATGTTATGTTGTATTGCCATATATTATAAATGTATTTTCTCTTTTAAATAACAATAAAGATATTTGAAGAAAAAAAAACAGCAACATCACATTACAGCTAAAGTTTGGATCTGGGGCTTTTCTCTGCCTCTGAGTTCTCAAGCAACATCCCCCCTTATTATTTTTCAACACTGTGGGGCCAATTCCGATCTCGGCCGGTAGGGCTCCGAATCGGATTCGGCATAACCGGATCCGATTCGGAGCCCTATTTCCCCACCGATTCGTACGCGCGTCCGGACGAGCGAGTACGATGCGAATTCGCCGACCGACTCGTTCGGGTGTCCCAACAGCTCCGACCGACTCGTTCCCAGGTCTAACCGCACCGACCGACTTGCTCGGACACGACTCGCACCGCGCAATGGAGACGTTCCCCGGCCGGGTAAGTACAATGCGCGCCGCGAGCAGTCCGACCGACACGCGCCGTCCGGCTCAAAAGAGCAGTCGGAGCCGTACTTCGGGGGTCCGTGTCGGACCCCCCTGTACTCGTAGCCACGAGAGTCGCACACAGGGGGGACCATGGGTCCCCCCTACCTGTGCGTGTACGGCGCGAGTCGCTTCGCCGTGTACCCGCTGTAGGGGGCGCCCTTGTTCGCCTCGCACCCATTGAGGCAATGGCAGCCCGCGTACGCGTTGTACGACCGGCTCCCATTGACTTCAATGGGAGTCCGACTGACTCGAGTACGATAGCATACGGACGCATCGTACTCGTTCGGTCGGGCTGCACGGGTCCGATTCGGTCGGAAATCTCTCCGGGTCCGGCTCGGTCGGAGGGATTTCTGGCCCGAATCGGAATCGGCCCCTCAGTATTCATTGCTGCAAGTTACACTACACAGTCTGCTAGCCATGGGCGAATTGATCCTCATCAAAGAGCCATCAGCTCCCAAAATACTGCCTGGTACATATGGCAGTCAGCACATTGTGTATGAAGCTCTTTGACATATGCCTGTTCTCAACAGCACTTTCTACATCATTCCTGTCCCAGTGGGTTATGTCACATGCAATTTGCAGAATCTCCACCAGGCTATTTCTATGGACCCTGTGTATCCAAGCACCGTGCTTACAAAGCCATCAGAAGAGGAATCAATGGAAGCAATGCTTCCAATGCACCACAATTTTTCAGGGCCCTATGCATGTGCTGGAAAGTTAATTTACAGATTTTAAAGCAAACCTACAGTGAATATGAATATACCACTAGCTGGTGTCAGATGGTGGCACTGTCATTTTTAGGTCTTGTCTACCAACAGCGCATGTGCTGTCGCTGCGAGACGTATTGTTTACTATATTAAGTTTGGAGCCTGTCCATTGCTTATCATTCATAGGCTTCATTGTCACTCTTATTTGCTGCCTCCTAATTGACCAGCTCTTGACAATGTCACTTCCTTTTCATTGGTTTGGAGCATGAACCAAGTACTGTTAGATTTACTTTGATTAGTGCCCTTCTGCTGCCAATCCACTGCTCGCTGTGATTTAGGTAGCATTTATTTTCTTTGTGCTCCCCATCTGTGCTGCTTCTCCCTGTCCCCCCGTTGTCCGTGTAGCCTCTTACACCCACACCCGCTGTTGTCCATGCTGCTTATCACCCTCTCTACCCTGCCCTTGTACATGCTGATTGTTACCCTCCCAGCTCTCACCATTGTTCATGTTACTTCTTTCCTTCCATCCATACCATCCTGTTGTCGGTGTTGCTTCTTCCCTCCCACCTCCCACCCTCCCATTACATGTGTTGACCGCCAGCGCTGGCCCCATCATAGCATTTTTTTTTTGCCGTTCCTATTCTCCTTCCCTTTGTTCATACTGCCATTGTCCAGTCTTCCCACCCCCACCTGTCATAAGAAAGAAAATTGCTGTGACATGGCCAGTGCTATCTGCGTCATAGCGCTTTTATATTCTAACTTTGCTTTTTGATAACTTTACTTTTGGCCATGCTGCACATCCACACTGCTGTACAACATGGCTAAAAGACAGTGGCAAAGCAAATAGTTTTCGTACAGGCGAAGCCTATCGGCTTTGTCAATGCTTGCTTCATTTCCCCAAAAGAATATTTTTAACTTAGAAACAGATGCACATGCTAAGTAGGGCTCTGTATTAGGTTTTTGACCCTAGGCCCCACAAAAACATCTGACACACCTTTCTGCATACAAATATTTCATGTTATTCTCTCTAAAGAAAACTTCTGCATACACCTCTCATGTGTACATAATGTACAAATTAGCTCCCCGTGAACTCTGTTAGCTGATGCACATTTGCAATTATAGAATTGTTTTAAACTGTTGTTGGGGCTCAAACACCAAACACATCATTTAACTTTACTAAAAGCTGTTCAGTAAATTGCATATTCGACTTGATATGGTTTCCTTTCTTTCGTATGGTTTCCTTGCTTTTTACAGTGCAGCTACAATTTTAAAAAAACAGCTACTGCAGTTAACAGAAAATATATATCCCAGCTATCAACTTTGTATTTAGATGGATATTAGGTGGAGTGATGGTGGCTTTCCAAGGGCTTCCTGAATGTCAGAGCCTTCAATGCTGATCCCCTTAGTAGAGTACAGTGATCCTGCAAACCCTAAGCGAGTGGGGAAACAGTGGTCTTGTCTAAGCAAGTAGGTTAATTTCCAAAAAGACAACAAAAAGGTTCAACATTAGGATTCCTTTTTTTACTTGTAAAAGTCAGTAAACGCTTCTATGTTTGGATTTTTGTGAACACGTGTAAGATCCCTGAGAAGGAGAACCCTTGAAGTTAAAAAAGTAAATATTATTACTTCTTCACTTCTCTCGTTGAAGAATGCAGAGCGAGGACAGCAAGCTAGTGCCAAGCTTGCTGGGACACGTAGGGGCTTATTTACAAGCCCCTAGCGCCACTTTTGTGTCAGTTTTAACATGGGAAAAGTGACGTTGGGGTGGCGCAAGACGCTTGTAAATAAGCCCCGTAGAGCCTCATTTATGAGGCCCCTTGCACCGTCGGAACGTCACTTTTTGTGACGTTCCGTGGCGCAGGAGCCTGCTCCATATTTACGTGGCAGCACTAAGCCACTTTTTTTGGTTTAATGCTGCCTCGCAAATATTGCTCCCTTTAACCCAGTTTTCTCCGTTAAAGGGGCGTGCAATCAATCAATCAATCAATCACAGAATTTGTAGAGCGCACTACTTACCCGCGAGGGTCTCAAGGCGCTGGGCAGCGAAAGGGGGGGGGGGGTGCTGCTACTGGTCGAACAGCCAGGTCTTGAGTAGCCTCCTGAAGGTCAGCAGGTCTTGGGTCTGTCGTAGGCTTAGTGGAAGGGTGTTCCAGGTCTTGGCGGCTAGGTGTGAGAAGGATCTGCCGTTGGTGGTTGTTCTTCAAATGCGAGGGACGGTGGCGAGGGAGAGGTCGGCGGAGCGGAGCTGGCGGTTGGGGACGTAGAAGAAGAGTCGTCTGTTGAGGTAGGCTGGGCCAGTCTTGTGGAGTGCCTTGTGTGCGTGGATGAGGAGTTTGAAGGAGATTCTCCTGTTGACGGGGAGCCAGTGCAGGTTCCTCAGGTGGGGGGTGATGTGGCTGTGGCGTGGTACGTCGAGGATCAGGCGTGCGGAGGCATTTTGTATGCGTTGCAGTCGCTTGATGAGCTTGGCCGGGGCTCCCGCGTAGAGGGCGTTCCCATAGTCGAGTCTGCTACTGACGAGGGCCTGGGTGACTGTTCTTCTTGTATCTGTTCTGCAATGGGTGTTGCCGGGGGCGTTCCCAGCAACATCCATGGTTTTTAGACACTGCTCCAGATTTACGAGAAATCGTAAATCTGAGGCAGAGCCAAAAACGTACGGAGGCGTAAGGGAGGCACAACGAGGAGAAATATCTTTATTTCTCCTCGTTTTTCCTTTTTCTATGTGTGCTGAATTCTGCAGCACACATAGAAAGAGGAAAAAGCCTCTTCTGATTGTTGAAATAATCATCCCCGCAACACAGGCACCCTTGCACCATGGGGCACGGCAGCCCACTGTGTGCCGGCGCTGGGGAAAACGACAGGAATGAGCCGTATCTGATAGATATGGCGCATTCCTGACCTTTTCTTTTACCGTAGTGCAGCGCAGCAGGAAGGCCTGCGGCGCTGCAATATGGTAAAACCTCATAAATGAGGCCCGTAGTTTAACATTTTGCATTGTACGCTAGTCCTATAGGTCGTCACATAGGTTCTCATATGCTTAACGCACCTGATTGATAAAACAGGAATAGCCAAAAGTCTGTCTAACCGCATGGGCCAGATGACAGGTGTGAGATTACCAAAGGGAGTAAATAGGGATGAGCACATATGGTATACAACTGGCCTTGCCACAAGCAGAACCATTCATAAAAACAAACAGTAAGTCCTGAGAGAGAGTGAGAGAGAGAGAGAGAGGGGGGGGAGGAGAGAGAGAGAGACAGAGTTTTTAATCAATGTAACGTCAGTATGTGTACCTAAAGTCTGAGTGCTCACTGCTCTGGATGTAGAATGTGTCAGAGCAGGGGCCGCTGCAAATTGTTTCCTAATGTCTAATGATAATGCAAGTGCTTCCCCTATGGCACAGGTTATTAGGCAGTGCATTTGCAATTGAACATCTGTGTCCTTGAACGTTATTAATACTCTCAGCAATGAGAGGACAATTTCCATGTGGAATTATAGTATTGCTTAGTACAAAGAAATAGTGCTAATTGCTAGCATTAGGGAACCGCTGTTGTATTCACAGAATATCTTACTTTTCTTCAGAAAATAAGCGATCGCTATGTTATTTCAATATGGTGCAATGTACGCAATACTTTAGGAACTGCTTTATAAAATAAAATCTAAATTCTTGTGCAGAGGAGATGACTTTTACGATGATACACTGTGACGAAACGGGAAGCAGCATTTACAACGCGGCAGGAACCACTCGCTGCTATTACAACGCAGGCAATACAACAATTGTGTCTTTACCACGCAATCCTTTACTACGCATATTGTTCCAATGACATGTCTTAGGGAAAGCGGCATTGGACTTTAAAGTCCAACGCTTTGCCTTCTGTTGCGCAGACTGGAGTTGGAATAGTACATTTTACAGTGCTTTCGCTAAGGCATGTCGTTGTAACGGTATGCATGGTAAAGGAATGCGTAGTAAAGATGCATTCATTATAAATAAAGACTGCAGAGTAACAGCATGCATGGCAAAGGCAAGCTCGGGCCCCCATTCTGCACTGCAGGGTTAGGTACAGGTTTTTTTCATAAACCAACATTTTAACTGAGTTTTGAGTGAAAACAACAAACTGTACAGCGCGAGTTGCCAGGTACAGCATTATTGAGAAATACACACTGCATGGTATTATACAAGTCATTACAGTCCATAGTAAGTCCACTATTTGTCCCCATGTTTTCTTGTTTTTGTGGGGGCAACCTCTTGAGATGTAAATTGGTTCCTTCATTTTCATGCACCAGTCCATCTCCCTACGTCATGCCATTGACATGGGAGGGCTAGCTGAATTTGAGGGCAGGACAATATCCCTTTTTGCAATAAGAGTACCCAAACCAACCAGTAACCGCTCCCCCTGCTCTCCCCACTTTCTTGAGGAATCCCAGGATGGCCGTACATGGGGAGAGTTTAAGGAGTCTCTTCGGGATTTGAGAGAGGGAGTGAAAGATGACAAACCAGTATTGCGGAAAGACAGGGCAAGCCCAAACTGTGTGAAAAAAATGTGCGCTCTCCTCAGTGCAAAATGTGCACGCAGGGGCAGGGCAATGGTGCACCCTCCACAATCATAACAATGTCAAATAGGTAACATGCAGAAATTTCAGTTGAATTAACAGGAGCCTGGAGGATATTGCATCCAGTGCATCCTCAGAGCATCCCTCCACTCACTGTCTTTCAAGGGGTGCACCCACGCCTTCCATTTAGTGTTAAATGGAGTAAGGAGGTCCAGTGAGTTAATGATCAAAGATTTATAAATAAAGAAATTACCTCCTTTCCCTAGAGGGGTTATTCTCAAGAATCTCTTCTAGGGAGTCTCCTTAAGACCAAGGCATGGTAGAGCTGCAGAAACCTGTAAGATTGTGAGAGTTAAAGTCTGAAATCTGCCTGCAGCTCTTGAAAGGACCTTATATGGGACCACTTCCAGACATCCCCCACCCTGGAGATGCCAAACAAATCCCATTTGCCGAAGCCCTCTAGACGGTCAGTCTTGTCGTAACCAAGGCACCTCCAGAGAAGAATCTCCAAAATAATTCTTCCATCCCACACAATCTAACAAAACGCTGACCTCCAAGCCAGAAAGACCACTCTAGAGATTTCTGGAAGACAGAGAGTGATTGATGTCCCATAAGCCATATCCACAATAGTATCACAGCCCGTGAAAGCCACTTTGGTCCGAAACGCCGGGTCTGCCCAACCCCAGCAGATCCAATCATTCAGGACCACCAGCTGGGAAGCCCAGTAATATAACTGCACATCTGCTACCGCCATGCCCCCCTCATTAGGGGACTGAACACATTTGCCAAAGGCGATACAGGCAACTTTATTAAACCACAGAAAGGACTACACTGTGGCCTGCACCTCAGCAAACCATTTTTTCAGGATCAAAGGCAGAAAGTTTTGGGCAATGCAAAAAAATCTCACCAAGACCATCATTTTATAGAGTGCCGACCTTCCCAGGATATGGAGTGGAAGACGGGTCCACTTATCAAGGTCTGTCCGCATTTTGGAAAACTAAAGGCGTGTAATTCAGAGATCAGGAGAAAGTCGGGAGCAGGGATATATGAATTCCCAGATACTTGAAGCTCAACCTATGAATAGGCACTCGATTCTGCCAATTCACCACCTCAGCACTCTCAGACGGGGTAATAGCAAGGACTTGGACCAACGGACTATGAGCCCATTAAGTTCCCACATGTGAAAAAGCTGCAGCCCGTGACCTGTAGTCAGGAGAGAAAAGCAGTACATTGTCTGCGTACAAGGCAATATGATCCTTGAGGTTCATCTCAAGGACTCAATACCCATACCTACGAATCACATCTGACTTATGCCACCAGAGGCTCCATTGCCAACGTGAAGAGCAGGAGTGATAAAATGCAACTTGCCTGGTACCCCATCAGCTCGGGAATTAGCTTGACAACACCACATTCATGCTCACCTGTGCCCCTTGGTCAGTGTATAGCTCACATATGACAGAAATCTAGGCCCAAAGCTGAGGTGCATGAGCACGTCCAGGAGGAAGTCTGAGTGGAGGGTATCAAAGGCGTTCTCAAAATGAATGAGTAGAAAAGTGCATGGACCGATAAGGTGGTGCCAGTACGGCACTGTGGCATGCACCCTGTATATGCTGTGTCAAGTGCTATGCTGTGGTATAAGTCACACTGGTCTGAATGGATCAGCTTCTGCAGAACCTTAAGGAGCCTGTTGGCCAGCACCTTAGCATAGAGTTTGAGCTCCCTAATGGACAGAGAAATTGGACGGTACGAGGAACAATCCTCTGGAGGGCAGGCGCCCTGTGCAGCACTACTATTGTGGCTAAGTCCAGACCCTCAGAGAATTGACCTTTCGCTATGGCTTAGTCATACATGGTCTACAAGTGTGATAAAAAGAGATGCCTGTAATTCTGGCAATATTTGATCAGGAAACCATCTGGTCCAGGTGTGTTGCCAGGGTTCACATCACTGAGGACTTCTTCCAGCACCTCCAGTGCAATGGGGTGCTCTAGGTCTACCCGCTCCATGGCTGATATAGTCGTCAGGGGTAAATCCACAGTTAGAGGCACGGACAACTCTCATGGTGGTATCTCTCGCTTTGCAGAAAGGGTTTGGTCATAATTAGCGAAGGTGGATGTAATCGCCTCTGCATTTATAACTCTCATTAGGGAGGTCCCTAAAATTCCTGGGATCACCCTACCAACCACTCTGTGGGTCACTGGCCTTTAGAGTAGTTTGCTGGACTTATATTCCCACTCACATACACGGCTACCAATTCCCCATATGCAAGCCATCCCTGCTGCTCATAGTAGTCCGTGGGACTCCACAGACCCCTTGTTCAGCTCTAGGAATACCATGAATTCCTACCCCAGGAAATGCGTGACCTTCCTGTTCGTGAGGCACCAAGTGTTTAGTCATCAAATCGGGCGACACCCCTCCAGGTCCCCCTACTTGGACCACCACTGGGGAGTAGTCAGAGATCCCCCTCGGCAGGATGTGTGCTCCTGTGGTAGTGAGTAGAACGGTAGCTGACAAGAAGAGGAGGTTGATACAGGACCTCGTCCCTTGGGCAGCCGAAGTGTGGGTGTAGTCCAACGTTGTCAGATTCCAGATGCGCCAAGCGTTGCAGAGACCAAGGCTGGAGTTCCAGGCCGCCAACCCTGATCGTTCCTTTCAGGTAGTCCCCATCGGACTTGTGTGGTCAACTATGGGGAACATCACTGCATTGAAGGGGCACCCTATGAGCGTGCGTTCACTGTGGAGTCTCAGCACCATGGTCTTCAATGTCTCCAGTGTCTGCTCGCCAACTGAGGAGGGGGTACTTACTAATCAGGTTGTAGGCCTGCCCACGGATAACTCCCACCAGGTATCTGCCCTGAGTATCCGTCTCAGCCCGAGAGATCACCATGGGCAACCGCTTAAGTAAACAGATTGCCATACCACAGGAGCCCCTGGAGTATCCCGTGTGATACACTCTGTCATAGCTATATCTGGCCAGGAAAGGACAGTGGGGGCCCCAGTCGCCAATTGCCCCTGTGGTCGAAGAGAGTTACACTGCAAAGTCTGTTGCTCAATCGCCTATTTCCAGGCCAGGTCTGGGGTGTCCAAAGAGAAGGATTTGGATGCATGAACCACCTAGAGCTTTATTGGGGAACGGGAGCGTGTATGGCACTTTCATCTGCAACTTTTGTTTGACGGTGCCAAAATAATTTGGCATAATATTTAGTGAATTTCACATAATTAAACTGACAGTAATTATGTGAATTTTGCATAACCCTATAAAAAACCTATTAGGACAAATCACTGAGGATCTTATTACGATGTCGGACGGATGGACTTAGTCCGCCCAACACCGCTGCGGAAATCGGGACGGACCGACTGCAGGAGTACAATGGGACTGCACATTTCTCTATGGGCGGTTGTGCTGCAGCCAGTTTCACTTTCAACTGCCTGCATCATAATGCGGTGGTCGAAAGTGAAACCCGTGATGTGATCGGAGGCTTTCCGGGTCTCATCGTAATGAGGCCTTAAAAGTTTATTACATTTTTTGCAACATGATGTCACATTTGATAGAGTAACAATACTATTAGCAATTTACCCTATAAAATAGAAATCATTGCTGTTTAACATATTTATCATTGATTGAGTGTTAGTAGCCAAGAACTGGTGCATCAAATATATATACCTCTACCTATTATATCGAGTGGACTGAAGTAAACAAAGCACAGACATGAAATTTAAAGCAGTATGGATCAGACGCTGAACAAGATTCAAACTCGTATGGGCCAAATTTGGATAGCATGACACTATTGTTATTTTAAGCTTCAGAATTGAATGCACCAATTAATTTTATTATCTAGTGGTGTACTAAAAAGTCACGCAGTGCAATGCAGCAAGGGAACATGCTGCATTGCATGAAAGGGAGAGAGCAGAAATGCATCATAATAACATAGAAATTACACATTTCTGCTCTCTCCTTCCACTGGTGTACGCCGCTGGCGTACTGTGTGCTGCCTTGCGCTACACCCATGTGCCATGGTGCAAGAGTGCCTGCGTTATGAGCAGGATTGCTTTTGTGAAGGAAGGCATTCCTCACTTCACAAGAACAATCTTTCAAGACATATTTCTCTTTCTATGTGTGCTGCAGAATGCAGCACTCAGACGCAGAGGAAGTAACGAGGAGAAATAAAGATATTTCTCCTTGTTACGCCTAGTTTGAGGAGGCGAACCGGTTTACAGACCTTTGCAAATTTGGAATTTTGGCAAAAATAATGGGTGGATACGTGGGAATGCAAAGTGGCTTTGCCTGGCTTAGAAACTCCCACTAAAGGACTTGTGTTGCCTTGCGATAGCTTGCATCATGCAAGGGTAACACAGACCCTTAGTAAGTCTGGGCCTTTCTGTCAATTAAGTTCTAATGTGACTTACTGTATTCTGAATTTCTTCAATGATAATTCATTTTATGAAGTATGTAAAATAAATACGATCCCTAATGGAAATGTTTTCTAAAACGTTTTGAGGTCAACTGTATGTTTCTACATGATCACTGCAGAGTTTTACGCTGGATATACTGAGAAAAAGAACACATGCATTCACTACAACAATGGTGTTCAACATGTGTCCAAGTGGTCAAATCCATTCCATATTTTTGGGATAACACTTGATTATGTACGTTACTAGGTCCAGGAGGACTGAATGGCTTCTAGATTTGCAGGATAATCACTTTTTATTTCTGTTTACTTTAATTCTGTTGGAATTTACCTTATCTGGACTTTTTATAAACCCAGCATGTATACAGCCGTCCAAGATTTACGTTGAAGACCCATGTACGAACAGAAAGTAGAAGTGGATAGCTATGGAGTGCCAGTATTGTATGGCTAGCTAGCACACACATCTGATTTTCACTGACATGACTGCTGACAGAATACCTCTATTAATCGTTAGGTTACACTTATGAAATTTTCAGTTTTCTCATACATTTTTTTAACCTCTACACGGTCTTTTTATGATTGGAGGTATTTTTTTTACCTAATTTGATAGAAATCTCTGCTAAAAAGGTTTAAAATGGAGGTAAAAGGATTATAGCAAAATATACATTATTATAGCCTTATAGCCCGCCGTAGCAGGCTATACCGGCTATTAAAGGCCCGCTCCAGCGTTAAAGGCCCGAGCCGAAGGCGAGGGCCTTTAACAAGGGAGCGGGACTTTAATAGCCGGTATAGCCCAGCTACAAAGGGCTATAAGGCTATTAGAACATTCTGCCACTAGAGGGCAGATTGTTCTAACAAATTAAACAAAGGCCTCTCGGAGCCCGAAGGGATTGAAATCCCCTAGAGCTCCGAGAGGCCTTTGTTCAAACAACATTGGAATGTTGCTCTGCGGGCCTTTAACAGCCCGTAGAAGCTCGGAGCACTCCATTGTATTCAATGGAGTGCTCCACATTCCAATGTTCTAATTTACTGTATATACTTGTAGGTGTGGGCAAAATGTAATCTTTCCAGGGAGATCTCGGACATATTTTTCACTGTTTAACAAAGGTTCTTTATTGTGATTAAAAATTGCTCTTTAATCAATCGCACGCACACTAGTCATGTTACTGTGGCGGCCATATCAGAAGTAGTGTGAGCTCTGTTGGTGGCTGCAGGCCCTGCCCCGGAGCTACATCCTTGAGCAAGCGGAAGGCATCCTCTAGTATTATAATCACCCCACTGCACGTTTGTGTCTGAACCATGTATGAGAGTTTTATTTTACCCTCTTCCATTACTTAATTCTAGGTGCTCTTTTTAATGCTTATTGGTGTGTTTTAGCTAATTTTTTGCAATACATGCTGCAAAGGGTTAAAAGGGAAATAGGAGGATTATAGTAAAACAGAAATTATTTTAGTGTGTACATACAAGTGATACAACTGCAGCCGCCATATTAGTAGTAGGGTGGGTTCTATTGATGGTTGTCAGTGCCTGTTAGAAATTGGTTTGCTGTTTGACTGGGGTGTGAGCCCTGGTCAAGCAGCAACCACAACCTTTGTCAGGGGAAGGCAAAAGCAAACCCCAAATTAACCTGTGCTCAACTCCCTGGCAGCTTGGCACAGAGCAGTCCGGCTTAACTTAGAGGTAATGTGCGAAGTATTTGTGCAACACTTCATAAAGTAAAACAGCGAAACCCCCACACAAAAAGATCCAGCACCAAGTTAGGAAAATAGAACTTAATTTAACTAATAAATTAAAACCAAAATGACAAAAATCCAATCATTAGAATCAGAGTTATTAATTTTTTTAAAAATAGACTATAAAATGGCACCTGAAAGCAGAAAGCGTCAACTGCGGCTATTTGGTCACGCTGAACCAGGTCAAAGTCAAAAGTTCAGGCCCACCGCGATGGATGACGGGTCAGATACAGTCCCAGATTAGTCCAGCTGAAGGTTTACCTTCTCAAGTTTTGTGTCAAGAGTCCCATTTGGGGTGGAGAGGGTCACAGGGAGCAAGGACAGCATTGGGGGCGGAGGTCGGTGTGGCACGAAGAGCAGGCCCTGCGTCGCCGACAGACAGACTGGAGCTTCTCAGTGGCATTCCACCATGGGCAATCAATGCTTGCTGTGTGAAGAGACGGCCTGGCTGTGGCTCGCATTGAATTTTGGTGTGAACGGTGCACTTCTGGCGCAAACGGGCTTGTTTGCAATCGCAAAGAGCCCAAAAGTTTGATTTGAAGAGCTCCGGAGCCACACCAAGAGTTCAGGACCTGAGAGGCACCACTTGGGGATCAGGAACTCACTGCAGCTGGGTCCAAGAGCTGGTTGGGGAGCCTTTTATGTTCCAGAGGCTCAGATCAGGAGGCCAGCTAACTCGCCCTTTGAGTCACTCAGAGGTCCTGGGTTCAAGATGAAGTTGCAGGCAGTTCTTGTTTCCCAGGAATGAGGGCGGCATGCAGCAGGTCAGCTCTATTTGTAGCAGCACAGCTTTCCATCTTCCTGGGAGAGTATTCACAGGTCCAAAAGTGTACTGAAGGGTTGCTGTCTGAAGTCCTTTTTTTACACTTGTGCCCTGGTTCTGGAAAGTGGGAGAAGCATCTAGACAGTGGCTTTGAAGTGCATGGAATTTTTTGCCTCCCCTGCACAGGTTCCAAACTGGCGGAAGTGACAATGCAGGGTCATTAGTCCCTTTGTGTGGTGCAGAGCAGAGGATATTCAGTTGTAAGTGGGCGGCGCTCAGCTCCGCCATCCCCATCCTGCCAGTAGATGGCCCAGTCAGGCACACCTAATCCCCCCATTGTATGGATGTCTGGGATGAATTCACAAAGTCTGACAGCTACACCCATTCATGTGACCCAAGACAAGCTACAGGCACAAAAGGGCTAAGGACAGGAAAATGCCAACTTTCTAAAAGCCAAGAACATCAACAAAGTGCCTTGTCTGAAATTATTTAACAAACACAAAGAATGACTCTTGCTTGATCAAGAAATTTAATTATCATGACCACAATTCTAATTCCATAGTGTGTCTTTCACATTTCTTCTTTAAACATTTTGCATGCCAACTCATATACATTGGATAGCATATCCTTCAGTCGATATCAGTTATTCATAAAAAATCAATTTTTCATGTCAACTCATATACATTGGATAGCATATCCTTCAGTCGATATCAATTATTCATAAAAAACCCACATTATTATATCTAACAAAAAAAAGGACCAAGAACTTAGCACAACATCTTTGATTGCTAGTGTATAAATGCTTAAAGAAAAAAAACACTAGTGGCAACAAAGTTATAGGAAAGAGAGTTCCAGTGAACTCAAATGGATACCTGGTACGCGGTTAAAATATACATCAAAGTCTTGGTTAGCCAGGAAATATTGAAAGACCCGAGAATGAATACACAAAGAAAAAGTTACCACAATCGCCTCAAATAAAAGCCCGCTGAAAAACAGCCTGAGGAAATTAAATGACAGTGACATCTCTGCTCGATTCAGCTCATAGTAGGACAGTAGCACACACATTCAAATAATGCGCGCACAAATCATGTTAATGAATGTTAGAAAGGGGATTCCTGGTTGGCTGAGCTATGCACCCAGGCCAGGCCAGGCAGAAACCACTACTCCAGTTAGGGCAAGCTAGATACACACAAAAAAATGGCCCGTGCTCAACCTCTGGTAACTTGGCACAGAGCAGCCAGGCTTATTTATGTAAAGAGGCAATGTGTAAAGTATTTGTGCAACACACACACATAGTAACACAATGAATACACCACAAAAAGACTCCACATAGGTTTGGTAAGATAGAGCATATTTAACTGACCAAGATGAGACCAAAACGACATAAATCAAATAAGTAGAAGTTGAGACATGAATTTTTAAAGATTAAATGCAAAAATAGTGCTTAGAGGTCACTAGCGGTCAATAGGTTATCTCAGGTCACAAGGGACTAGTGCAAATCCAAGGTTCAGGTCGACCGCGATGGAGGCCAGGCTGGCTACAGGACCCACGCAGGGCCTGCTGAGAAAGTACTTTGGATGGAGCAAAGCTTTGATGCTTTGGGCACGATGCGTCAATCTTTTCCACACAATCAGATTGCTGGGACGCTGGTGAGCCTCGCTGAATTGAAGGCAATACGTCGTCGTTGAGCCGCACAGAGCATTGTCGTCAGGCCACGCAGGCTGTAGAACCGCTGTCGCTGAACAGCCTCTGTGTCGGTGTCGAAGGGCAATGTGTCAGTTCAGATTGGAGCAGTGGTGACAATGTGTCGGTTTTGTAGCAAAAGAGCTGCAAAACCCACTACTGAGGTCCAGAGCTTGGAGAGGGCACCTCAGGCAAGGGTATGACTCTCAGAGGGCAGAGTCCAACAGCACCAGCAGAATTGTAGGAAGTCTTTTGTATCCCTGAGACTTCAGAAAACAGATGGCAGGCCACTCATCCCTTGGAGATCATTTGGAGGGAAGGCAGAGTCCAGCTCTCCTTCAGCAAAGTCAGAGAGCAGAAAGCATCAGGGCAACAAGCAGAAAAGCAGTCCTTCTACAAAAGCAGTCCAGTTGAGTCCTTTAAGCAGCACAGCAGTCCTTCTGACAGAGGTTCAGTTCAAGATCCAGAAGTGCCTGATTTTAGGGTGTCAGAGACCCAGTACTTATACCCAAAGTGCCTTTGATGGAGGGGGTGACTTCAAAGCAGTTCTCTCTGAAGTGCACAAGGACACCTTTCAACCCAGTCCTGTCTGCCGGGCTGTCTGTGGTGGGTAAATCAGTGCTTTGTGTGTGAACGTACCTATTGAAGCCTTAGTGCCAGCTCCTCCCATTCTTCCCTGCCCAAGAAGACCCATCAAAATGCAGATGAGTGCTCAGAATGCAGATTAGCCTTACCTTCCTGTGTTTGTGGCTGTCTAGAGGGAATGCACAAACTGTAGCTGTCACCCAACCCAGACGTGTATTGGAGACAGGCTGTAAGGCACAAAGAGCTGTAAGTACAGAGAAATGCCCACTTTCTAAAAGTGTCATTTCTAAAAAGTAATGTTAATTTCAACTTCACCAGTAAGGAGGAGTTATCATTACCATTCCAAAGATATGACACCTGAAAAAGCTACTCCTCTCTGATCAGGAATTACCGCTTAACAGTGTATTAAGGAATTCCTAATGCTGGACTATGAGAGGGGAAGTCCTCACAGTAGTGAAAAACTAAATAGGCTGTTTGTCACTGCGAGGACATGCAAAACATACAAATACATGCACTACCTTTTACTTACATGGCACCCTGCCCTTAGGGCTACTTAGGGCCTACCTTTGGGGTAACTTGTATGTAACAAAAGGCGAGTGTAAGGCTTGGCAAGTAGTTTTAAATGCCAAGTTGAAGTGTCAGCAAACTGCACACACAGGCACTGCAGTGGCAAGCCTGAAACAGGTTTGAAAGGCTACTTCTGTGTGTGGGACAATTAATGCTGCAGCCCTCTAGTAGCATTTGAAGTACAAGCCCTGGGTATATGGTATACCACTTTACAAGAGGACTTATCAGTACCACAAATAAGCCAATCAGGTATACACCAATGTCCTCATGTTTAGAGGAGAAGCCCATGCACTTTAGGAACTGGCAGTGGTAAAGTGCTCGGAATCCTAAGGCCAACAAAAAAGAATCAGTAAAACATGAAGGCAAAAAACAAATAGTCCAGGGGAAGACCACTCTAAGGATGCCAGGTCTAACAATAAACAATTGGATTTATTTTGAATGGAAAGTCAAAGAAGTTGTGCTCAGTTCTTGGTCCTGAGGAGAACGTGGTTTGAAACATGTTGACACTACACATTAGGGAGTTGGAGGATTTGTTCTATTTTGTGGAGGCAACCTTATAAAGATTAGGTGTCCAGGTCAGGTTGAACTAATATATAGCCACAACCCCTACGTATGTTTGGTCTTCAGTAGTAAAATTGGGGAAAATATGTTACTGTTTGTTTTTGAAAATTAACAATTTTTTTGTTAGATATAAGAATGTGGGTTTTTATGAATAATTGATATCAACTGAAGGATATGCAATCCAATGTATATGAGATGACAGGTAAAATATTTAAAGGAAAAATGTGAAAGACACACTATGAAATGAGGATTGTGGTCATGCTAATTACATTTATTGATCACGCAAGAATAATTATATGTGTCTGTTAAATTATTTCAGACAAGGTACTCTGTTGATGCTCTTGATTTTTATGTGGTCTGACCTTGCTGAACAGATTGGTCCAACCCCTTTGTACATAACTTTCTAAAAGAGCCATTTTCAGAATTACAATTTAAAATCCAAACTGCACCATAAGTTAGGATTTTAAACTGATGCCAGGGGCACCAAACATTAACTGGTTATCTCTTCCCATTTGCAAATTACACATAAAATGTAATAGGGCAACTCCAATTTTATCCTAAGGGAGCGATAGACCTTGTAGTAGTGAAACACAGTTTTAAGAGTTTTTCACAACCAGGGCATGTAAAACTTAAAATATATGCCCTGCTCTTTAAAAACATTGCACCCAGGACTTTATTCTGTCCAGTGCCTACCCCCGGGGTGACCTATATGAATTAAAAAGGACGGTTTGGGCCTGGCAAAGGTTTATTTTGCAAGGTTGAAATGGCAGTTTAACACTGCACACACAGGCTCTGCAATGACAGGCCTGAGAAATGTTTAAAGGGCTACTTAATTGGGTGGCACAATCAGTGCTACAGACCCACTAGTAGCATTTTATTTACAGGCCCTGGGCACAGGAAGTGCCACTTTACTATGGACTTATAAGTAAATTAAATATACCAATTGGGTCTAAGCCAACACAACCATGTTTTAGAGGAGAGATCACAAGCACTGGTAAAGTGCACAGAGTACTAAGGCCAACAAAAATAGGTTCAGAAAAATAGAGGTGGAAAGGCGGAGAGTTTGGGGGAAGACCACCCTAAGGCTGACAGGTCTAACAGTCCTGCTCAGCATCTACAGCTCTGAGCAAGCAAGAAGGTACCTGTCAATATTTCAATCACCCTGCTGCACACAGTGGGCGTGTCGATGGTGTGCTAAAGGCATGCCAAAGGCAAGCCTTTTTGCACCTCTCCATACCCTGCTGGGCCCAGAAGCCAGCCACTATGCTCAATCTATCTCCTACTCCTCATCGATTTGAAATCTTTCCAGAGCCTTCGACCCTTCTACTTCTCGCCTTTACTCCCACCTATACAATCACAGCTCTTTTAACATATTGCCTTCCTGACAATATGAGTTATTTCATTTTTCCTACTGCAAACTGTGAATGTGATATTTTAATCTCCTGTACAAAACATATAGGGGCAGATTTACTAAGGACTTGCTTTGTCCTTTCCTGATGCAAGTTGTCGCAAGGCAACGCAAGTGCTTTACTGGGATTTACTAAGCCATGAAAAGTCACTTTGCATGGCTTTGGTGGTTTAGTAAATGCACAGTAACACAACGAAGTGCATAGCACTACCTTGCATTACTTTTTGTTGGATATGCGTTATGTGGGTGGAGCATGGGTGTTCCCATGCACCCACCAATGTATCTTGATGCAAACCCAGATTCTCAAAGACTTGTAATGCCACAATTTCTCCTTGTAAACTCCTCTTTCCACATGTGCTGCACCGTTGAAGTATGGTGCAAGGGGGCCTGTGTTGGTGCGAGGCAGCACACAGTGCGCAAGCGCAAGCAGCACTTGTAAACATGGAGCATTTCTTCACCCTCCCATTCATGTAATACAGAGCAGCAAGTTCCCTTACAATGCTGCGTTGCATGACATAATAGTAAATGTGCCCCCGAGGTCTTAGGAGACTTTAAATATTGGGCAGATTACCTATTGTCAGATACTAAAGCCAAAGAGTTCTCAGATTTATTAACACATTTAAATATGTCCCAAAAATTAAAAATTCATCCCACTAAAAGAACAAACACTAAACCTCTTAAGCACTTCTGATGTAGATATTGCCAACCTTCATATCATATCTTGCACCTGATCTGACCATTATACTATTAAATTCTCAGTTCCCATCCTGCATAAAAAGGTCAGTAACAAAACAGATTATAGGTTTATTATTGTATGAAGTTAATCAGGATTACTTCCTCAGCAACATTCCATTGATCCAAGATAGCTTGATAAAGGAACAAAACTCAGGCTTTCACAGTTGGTTGTCGAAGGCAGGGTATACCTTCGCCACTATAGACCCAAAGTTAACTACCTCTAATTGGAAAAAGCACACCTAATTTATTGACCAATTAAAACATGTTGAAACCCCCTTGCACCAAAACTAAAAGAAATGGAAAAAAAGTACCTAAAAACTGTTATTTCTGCTGGAAATGTGCATACAAAGGGGCCGATTACGATGCGGCCCGAAATGCTTCTGTTGGAGCCTTCCGGGACACATCGTAATCGGCCGCTCGGTTTACTTTCCGACCGCCGCATTACAATGCTGGCGTTTGGAAAGTAAACCAGCCGGTCATTCTGGCTGGCTTCCGATGGACTCATGGAGACCGTCGGCCAGTTGGAGCCGGCTCATAATCCCAAAGGACGGGCCTTTCCGACCTTGGGATTACGATGCATGGTTGCCGACATGGTTTCCATGCCGGCCTGTCCGACATGGAAACCATGTTGGAAAGCGTATTTAGGGGCCCACAGCAGGGCCCCCTAAGGTGCGCAGCCTCCAGTTGAGACCGAGGGGGCACCATAGGTGCCCCCCTGTTGATCCCTGCACCTTGTGGCAGGCAGCTTGAGGTGCCTGCCATAGGGTGCAGGGATGAACAACACCTCCCATTGCTCAATGGGAGCTTGTGTTATGGACGGTTTACAGCTGTAACACGCGCTCCCATTGAGAAATGGGAGTATGCGACATAACAGTGTTCAGTCGCATACTCCCATTGCAATTTGCCGGTCAGGACCGGCAACCGGAGGTTGGTCGGTCCCAGAACCGAGATGGTGTCGGGTGGACGCAAGTCCGCCTAACATCATAATCAGGCCCAAAATGTTAAAAGAGGCAAACAAACTTACTATTCTAACAAAATTAATATGGATACCAAAACATCAAAAGCAAACTTTCAGATTGTGGAAGAACTAACATATGATGCTTGAACAGCTCAAGATATTAGCCCATCTATTAAACGCTACGCTCTATTAAATTATTACTCGATTGAAAAAATGAGAGCTGAGTTTGAGAACCAATATTAATATGGATATTGATGCATTTGTCAACAAAAATGAGCTATTGTCCTTACTAATAGAGTCACCCTTTCTGAACTCCTTATCTACCTCGAAACGCAAGTACGTGGTCAGGCAGTCCCTCCGACCCACACCCGGGATTACTGATTGATTGGTCACAGGTGAGAGGGTGCATAGTTGGCAGGCAAACACTCGGGCAGGAAACTCTCAATCAATTCCACAGATAGGCGGGGCGACATTACAATGGTCAGGGGAGATTGACCCAATAAAGCCACTGGTGGGGGTTCGCACTACCAAAAACACCATAAAGTCAGATGCCACATGAGTTAGGATCACTTAGCCAATCAGGGTCTAGCACATGTAGTGATCGTGCACTCCCTATGCTGGACATCTGGACACATTCACCACTGGCCACACTGTGTCCACGCAGTTCAAGACCCACCTGTAGTACCCATTGACCATTACTTTATGACCCTAAGGCAGCAACCAACATTCCTCATCATATATGGTACGCTGGAAACTTTTTATGACTGTTGTAATATTGTATTTAAAGAAGCCTCAAACTAGATATAAATTGAGATAGTCCTCAGACCTAGTGCCTGCAACTGTTCTTTCGGCTGCGCTGTTTAATTAAACAAAGTGTTCCTGTGTTGGCAAACACCTCTCATCTTCTGTTTTTTAAGGAAATCCGAGTCGAGCAATACAACCATCCCCATCTGGTTGTCAGGAGTTCACTCCAACTACATCCTCTCTTACATCATTTACACCTTTGTCATCTGGATCAACATTTCGATGTTACTCGACCACCTTCAGGCCTCCAGCATAGATGAGATGACCATGAATTGGTTTGAGTCTTCTCACAGATCACACCCAATCAGGGACCTTCCTTCCTTAATTTGGCCAAAAAACACCCATTGAAATGTAGGGTTCCCCAAAGCTCACCACTGTCTCTCTACCCCTTTAACATTTATGTGAGCCTGTTAGCTAACATATTCTCAGGAATTGGCTATCCATGAAATTCATCAAGAACTGGATGGGCCTCAACTGGCTTAAGTTAAATGGCAAGCAAAAATAAATATCAATCATCAACCGCCAGGCTGATCTACGGCTTGATTCCTACTGATCCCCTAGAGCCTTCTGGGCCTTCTTTCCTGCCCAGCTTCTCATGTAAAAAGTTTAGGGGTTGAAAAGTGACAATAAAATTATCATGTCAACCTAACTTTCCTCTGTTTTTTCTTCTATTTCAGGGTAAATGATGATGGGAAAAGTCTGGCAGTCTCTGTCCTTATTGGTTCCCGACCAGGATACTTTAATTTTATTTACCTCGGGTCCCAAACTATCTACAAAAAGTCGCAAACTATTCAGATTGCAGCAGCCTGACTGCTTTAGCACACCCAATATTTGCTGTCCTATATATATAACTGTCCTAAGTCCACTGGCTACCCATAAAACAGTGTAGCAAGTTTAAGGCCTTACTTAATTCATAGTTCATTCATGGCCAATCCCCTATTGTTTTTGTTAATAGCCACATAAATAGATATTGCCCCAGCAGTTCAATATGCTCCACCAACCCTAAATGTTTTATAAAGCTCAAATTAGTGGTCACAGGTTTTCAGTTTAAGCAGCCACATTTTGAAAGTTGGAGCAGATCTCTGTCACATAGCCTCACTCAGGGCCGGCCCGATTCACAAGGGTAAACTTTGACCTGAAATCTAACTTTCGACCTGAAGTAGAAGTTCACACCTAAAGTCTAACTTTAGGACTCAAGTCTATTTTTAGACCTGAAGTCTAACTTTAAATATAAAATCTAACTTTAGACCTAAAGTCTAACCCCTTGCGCCGCTGGTGCGTCACCTTTTTTGATCATCATATGAGGAAAGGTACCCCTAAATGAATTTCAAGGTTCAAGAGTGAGGGGAAAGACAATTACTATCAAAGAGAACTCTTGTCAGACCTATATCTCTTTATAAACGGCCCCCAATAGGCTCACACTCAGAGCAGATCCTCAGTACAAAGCTAAACAACACCACATTATTCAAAAATACATTTATTTTTATTTAGTACAAATTATTTTTCAATCATTTTTAAATTAATTTTATATAGCTTTTTTGTTCATACCAATTCATTCTTGACAAAATTGTACATTAGATTCACATTTTCCATAAGAAAGGTAAATAACATATAACATTTCACAAGTGCAAAAACAACAATGTCTATATAAAGGTTTTTCCTATGGAGAAAAACAAAATGACATACAAGAATCAATAAATAACATCATAAAAATTTACTGTAACCCCACTTACAACCATCAAGCAGTCACTCTCACCAATCAGAACATTCTCACACACGCAAAACACTCAAACACAAGAAGATGAAATTTCGTGGGAAACTCCTGTTTTTATCAGATGACATACACTCTTTCATGATTATGTGGTTTGACTCAATCTAAGGACTATCCACTGATGTGTTGTCTTACAAGAGTTTCCCATATGGTCGGTCAGCGCACGTTGCGGTGGATAGGAATTACAACCACCTTTATCAGGACTGCATTGATTAAAAGATAAATCACAAGGGTGACGGGGGTTATCTGTGAAATAACAAAGAAAAAATTGTTTTCCAATTTTGCTGTGCTGAGAGACTGCCTGAGAAAAAACTAAGTCAAAACGTACAATCAATTTGGAGGAATTGGCATACTTTACCAACATAGTCTATCTCATCCTTTGTCCTTGTGGACTAGGATATATAGGAGAGACAGGGAGAGAGTTCCGCATTCGGTTCTCAGAACACAAATCAGCAATTAGGACACACAAACTACAGGCGCCGTTGGTTAGACACTGCCTTGACCTTAAACATATGGAAGATGAGTTGAAATGGCTCATCTTGGAACGAGTCAAACACAAACCAGGAACTGACATAGAGAAAATTCTTCTGGATCTTTACTTTAGATACAGTTTGTAAAGGACTAAATGAAGAAATAGTATGGATAGTGACCTGAGGGGGACTCCTCATGGCTGTAGTCATCTGACTGAGTTGTAGTTACTTCCCTATTAGTAATACTACTCATATGTAGTACTTCTACATCAGACCCCCCCTCAATGGTCTTGCTACCCTGTACCATACTCATAGATGGCACTACAGCACAGAAAAGTGACTTGCTGCACTACCATGTGTCAAAAACTAGTAAATAGGCCCCTAAGTTTAGACCTAAAGTCTAACTTTAGACCTGAAATCTAAGGGCCCAATTCACAAAGGTAAACTGAGATGAAAGTCTAACTTTACGACTTTCAGTATTCACAAAGGGCATTTACCTAGACTTTTGTCTCAGTTCAACTTAAGTTTGTGTCTTCAGCCTAACTAAGACCAAAACTTAAGATAAACTAAGACAAAAGTTTAACTTTATCACTCGTAATACCCCTTTGACTACTCGTAATAGCCCTTTCTGACTACCGAAAGTCTTAAAGTTAGACTTTCGTCTCAGTTTAGCTTTGTGAATTGGGCCCTCTGTTTAGTTAGACCTGAAATGTAAGTTTAGACCTGAAGTCTAACTTTAGACCTGAAGTCTAACTTTAGACCTGAAGTCTAGGTTTAGACTTTAGCCCTAAAGTTAGACTTCAGGTCTAAAGATAGACATTAGATCTAAACTTAGACTTCAGGTCTAAAGTCAGACTTTTGGTCTAAAATTAGACTTCAGGTCTAAGTTTACGTTTATGAATCGGGCCACAGGGCCTGATTCACAAAGGTAAACTTGGCCAAAAGTCTAACTTTACGACTTTCGGTATTCACAAAGGGAATTTACGAGTAGTAAAGTCCCTTTATGAATACCGAAAGCCTAACTTTACGACTTTCGGTATTCAAAAAGGGCATTTACGAGTAGTAAATGCCCTTTGTGAATACTGAAAGTCGTAAAGTAAGACTTTCGTCTCATTTTACCTTTGTGAATAGGGCCCACCGTGCCTTCAGATGCTCTCTTAAAACATGGCTATTTTGTCAAGCCATTTCTACAGATTAATATCTTATCTGTATTATCCTGTGATCTCTCACCAAGAAACCTATGGAGGATATGCGCTTCATCATTAAATTTAACATAAGAACATCACAGAACGTTATGGCAAAACAGTGTATTCAGGGAAAAAATAAAATTTGACATACCTTGTACTAAGAGGCACATTCACAATATATTACAATATCGATGCTGGATGAATCCTGTTTTTCAGAATCTGACATTCATCATTATGAAGCGGAGTCCGACGACACCGACCACATAATGATTACCTCGCGCTGCACATATTTGCCTTATAAAGCAGAATTGATTTCTTTCCAAATATAATTTACTTGTCAGTAAACTGCCGTAAAGATCATAGCATGAATAGCCTGCTTAATGTCAGAAGTAGAGGTCTATATGCAGCCATGTTTCAGTCTCTGAGAACGGTTTTAATGGCATAATTTTGAGGCGTAACAAATACTTTTTCCTGGAAATAGCCGTCTGGTATGGATAGTGAACGCACAGTCTACGTTTTAAAATGAGAGAGAACATGTGAACCTTTGCAACTATACACCGTGACTGGATTACATTAAATTCTTTTTACATCATACTGCTGCCTTTCACATTATATTAGTACAAATGAATGCCAGTGTGATACACATTTACATACATATGAGAAGAGCTTTTGAATTACCTGGTCACAGTGCATTACTATGTGCATGTTCAAAGCAGGAGTGAGAGAGATACCGACTCTTTAACCCTGCACAGAACATTCATTCACGCCCCCTGTTTCCCTGGCAGCCATAACTGATGAAAATCGAGGCTGCGGCTTTCCTTTTCTAAGTGGATTAGATGGTTTTATAAGAAATAGTGGCAGTAGTAAAACAAACATTTACAAAGTCAATAAATCTAGTATTAATGAGCAGACTAAATGTTGTTGACATACGTTTATTATACTAAAGACTTCCCTACGGGCTTTGCCAATGTTGGGGTCAAATAGTAAAAAAGAATTGATATCTGCACAGAATGCATCTAGGAAGTGTAAGAAATAAGCTTATTGGTTGAGGAGGGTGGAGGCCCTACTCAAGCAACAACCACAATCCTTGTGATAGCGAACCACAAAAGTCAGTCAATTAACCTGTTCTTAACCCTCTAGTAGCTTGACACAAAGCAATCTTGCTTAACTTAGAGGCAAAGTTGAAAGTATTTATGAAGCATACAAAATGTAATAAAGTGAAAACACAACAGAAGAAAAATCCTAAACCAAATTAGAAAAATTGAGTAAAATGTATTGAATAACAAAAATGCAATCAGTAGAACTGGAGATATGCAATTTAAGTGACTATAGCACCTAAAAATATAATGCGTCACTAGCAGGCCTGAATCAGAGTTCAGGTTAATCCAGCTGAAAAAGTCACCTTCTCAAAGTCTAACAAGAAGATTTCTGGTCGAAATGGAGGAGGCCGCGAGGACCAGGAAGAGTGTCACAGATGTTAGCCGTTGTAGCGTGAAGAGCAGTCTGGGCGCCATGGGCTGTCATTGTTGTAGTGCGAAAAGCCGGTCAAGTATCGCGGATAGTCGTTGCTGGAGCTTCGCATTGGCGGTCACCAGGGGCTGTTGTTGCTGTAGCGTGAAGAGTCAGGTTCACCAGAGTTTAGCATTGGGGGTCTTCGCGGGCAGCAAAGTCTTGGAGCTTACAGGCCCATTCGCTGTTGCACGTAGTCTAAAACATCAGGATTTCACCTTTCTTCACAGGATGAGCTCAAGTGTTGCCAACCAAGGGTCGAGGACCTTGGGAGGTATCTCCTGAGGCCAGCAGGGCTCAAGCAGGCCCAGTGGCAAGTCAAGGCTGGTTCAGTGCAGCAGGTCAGTTGGGCAGCTGCAGGGAGGCTTCTTGAGTTTGTTGTGCCTCTGTAACTCAAACAGGAGGTCAGTCAACTGACCCTTCAAGTCACTCAGGTAGCAGGGCATTCTTCAAGCAGCAGTCAGCCCTCTGGGGCTCAAGGCAGGCCTCAAGCAGCAGCAGAGCAGTCCTCTTGTAGCAGCAGAGCAATCCTCTGGGAAGCAAGGCAGGCCTCAAGTAGCAGGGCATTTCTCTAGGTAACAAGGCGGTAATGTTCACAGGTGCAGAAGTCTACTGATGAGTGACTTTGGAGGCCCCGTATTTATACATGGTGCCAGACTTTGATAAGGGGAAATTCCCTATACTAGCCCTACATCTGGTTCTGGAAAGTTCTTCGCTTCCACTGACAAGGCTCCAAGAAGTCTGGGGTGTCAAAAGTCTAGTGTTAGGTTCCTTTGCGTGTGCAGGAGGTAAATCTCTTTGAAATGTAAGTGTGGCTGGGTGCAGCTCCTCCCAGTCATCCTGCCAGGATGGCCCATCCTGTCCACACCTACGTCCGCCTTGTGTCACTGTCTGGAAGGAATAAACAAATCCCAAGAGCAGCACCATTTGCAGTCATGTGAGCCAGGACACTGGCAGAAGGCACAGTTGGTTAATAAAAGAAAATTCCAACTTTCTAAAAGTGGCATTTTCAGAATTGTGACTTAAAATCTGACTTTACCATTAAAAATAATTTTACATTACAATTCATTTGAGTGTAAACACCATATCTCTATCTGCTCCCAATCAAAAGTTTGCATTTATTAAATATAATAAGGTAACCCAGTGTTAGTCAATGGGAGAGATGAGTGTTACAGCAGCAAAAAATCACTTTAGGAGTTTATCACTACCAGGAAATAAAAAATGTAGGTACACACGTCCTGCTTTTTAAATACTATTCGCCCTGCCCCATGAGCATTTGGGCCTACTTTAGGGGTGACTTATAAGTATTAAAAAGGAAGGTTTAGGCCCAGCAAAAGGGTTATTTTGCCAGGTTGAAATGGCAGTTTAAAACTTCACCACATGATGTTGTGGCAGACCTAACACATGTTTTAAAGGGCTACTTTAGTGGTTGGAGCAATGAGTGCTGCAGGCCCACTAGTAGCATAAATAATTTATTGGCCCTGGGTATATGTAGTATCATATATTAGGGACTTACAACTAAATTAAATGCACCAATAAGGTAGATGCCAATTGTACCATACTTTAGGGAGAGAGTACAAGCACTTTACCACTGGCTAGCAGGGAAAAAATGCACAGTGTACTAATACCAACAAAAGCAGGTTCAGCAACAGAAGGCAAAATTCTGTGGCAAGGTGGTATGAAATTAAGAAGCAGGAGAAGTGTAGAGATCCAAATGTGGTTTATTAGCATAGCAGTTGACCCACGACCAAGGACACGTCTGGATGCTCCCAGGAACACAGCCAACTGACCACTCAGCTGACATTCCTAGAATTATCCAGCCGGTTTCAAAGAACATGGAACACATATCATAGATAAAAAACAGGAGGCTAAGGGCCTCAAGCAATACATGAAATCATAGAATAAGACTGTCACAACGTTCCAATAAATCCCAGCATACCACATCACCCTCCCCCCAGTAACCCAGAGCATCAATTGCTGTGATGTAATTTAAAAAAATTCTCAGCCACTCTTTCCACTTGATATCAGGTTTTCCTGGCTTTTGTAAAAAGGGAGGAGGTTGCACCGCTCCTTGGACAGTTGCCATTATAAGTAGGGAAAGATGAAGGCTGAACAGCAACTGTTGTCAATGCCGAAGTCAATGAAAAACCCCAAGCATGGGGGCAGCGAGCAGGCAAAGTGAAATAACCCCCTTAAGCGAAGCAAGAGGCGCGTGGTAAAGTTGCAACACCTGGGAAAATGAAGATACGCAACGTAAGAAAACAGCTCTCACCTGAGGCACCGTAAAGGGAACAAAGCCTGACAAACTGCTGCGGAGCAATCCAGTTGAGCGGTTTGATAAGCATCTGATCGGGCCCTGACGTCGCGATCCAAACAGCAGCTGCTGTTGAAGTCAATGCGGGCAATGAAGGAAACCAAAATGGCCGCCAACGTACGTCGTGATGCTCCTAATGTATGTGGCGATGCTGCGGCGCACAGCAACGTTTCGTGCGCTGCACTTCAAGTCCTAGTTCCAAGGAGGGAACAAGAGCAAGTCCCGCACTAAGAATGCGGCGGGCCACTCAAACAATGCCGGCAACCGCTTGTAGAGGCAACACGAGCATTCCAAGTGCGGTGGCAACAGATAGCAAAGTACGTAAAGTGCAGTAATTCACGAAACTTGAATAATTATTTTCTTGTTGCGGGTGTCCTCTGGGTGGCTTGGATTTCCAGGGTCCTTTCACCAGGAGGCTAGTGTGCGAAGCGGAAGTCAGTGGGTCAACAGCACAGGACAGTAGATAGCAGGACTGCTCTGTGGAGGCAGTAATTCCAAACCATACTTAACCCCACTCCTGGTACCAAAATGTGGCAAGGTAGTATGGAATTAAGAAGCTGGAGAAGTGTAGAGATCCAAATGTGGTTTATTAGCATAGCAGTTGACCAACGACCAAGGACACGTCTGGATGCTCCCAGGAACACAGCCAACTGACCACTCAGCTGACATTCCTAGAATCATCCAGCCGGTTCCAAAGAACATGGAACACATATCATAGATAAACAACAGGAGGCTAAGGGCCTCAAGCAATACATGAAATCATAGAATAAGAATGTCACAATGTTCCAATAAATCCCAGCATACCACAGATACCCTGCAAAAAAAGCCAGGTCCAACCGAACGTAAAGATCTGAATGTTATAAACAGCGTGATGATTGAGTGACCTTTACAAATGTAAAATAGTCCCTCATCCATTCAAGTGAACACTGGAATAATATACCAAAAAGCCAATAGCATGAGGTGAGAGGGTAATCTTCCTCCAGATAGAGAAAAAGCCCACTTTAGGTAAGATGTAAAGAATTAATTGCAGACAGCGGCGCCATCAAGCTAGATCTAAAATATTCGGCAGGAAAGGAAAGCTGTGTCTTTGAGCGTACTCATCTCTTGAATGTGTGAACATTGGAGGAGGAGAACAGTGATGGCATTCCTGAAGATGTGTTTTTGCCTGCAGGGGCAGTTTTCTTGCTTGAAGTTGGCTTACAGCTTAATGGAGGGGGAGCATAGAGAAACAGGAATTAGTAAGAATGCGACCAAAAGGAGAAGATGGCGGCAAATAAAGTGCTTTTGACACCAGACCAGATGAAAGGAGAGAGGAGAAGGAAGGATAATGTATTACTGGGGGAATTTACATGGAAAAAGAAGAAATGATGACATTTCCAGTTCTTCTCACCCTGATTTAGAAAAGATTGGCTGTGCAAAGAAGCATTTTGAAATATTCGATAAGCATGTTACTGCACCATTAACTAAGGGTCTGTGAAGTACTGTACTTTCTGGATTCTTAACTCTGCACATTAATATTAAAACTACAGGAGCTTCGCAAAATGCAAAGATCCATAATGATGATGGCCATCAACAGCGGCCTTTGGCGGTAGCAGAAAACTATACTGCTGTGATGATAGGTCACTCAGGGCAATAGAGGCTCTCCGGCAGGTCGGCAGTCACCCCTGTCTCCTCCTCTAAGCGCTCCAAGGGCGGTCCTGCTCCGCCTTCCATCCCAACTGCACTAAAAATCAATCTAGCCAGCAGACCCCTCAATACACTGAAGACCCCACCCTCTCTTACCATGAATGGCTGCGCATCCCTGTACTGTCCAATGCTGCCGCCTAAGAAAGGGAACCCCCTCTAATGGTTCAATTAGGTCTGGGAGAAAAGGGGGACAAACACATCAAACATTATATCAAAAAACCTCCCACTTGATCTCTATTTCTTTGATTTTTTTGGGCTAAATCTGCTCCAATGGGCTATCAATGTGTACTATGAGACATGATATATACAACATCATCATTTAATCAAAAACATTTTTATTAATTTTCTGAGATCTATACTTATTTTCATTCGTAGTATCAAAAATTTAAAACAACATACATATGATTGAAATTATTTTTTTCATGCTTTTATTTTTTATACACTTCATAAGTAGACAAAAATCCTGTATCTAATTACACATAAGATACAATTCTCTTCATGAGACCCCTATTAGTTCACCACACAATCATACTAACCTACCATATCCACATTCATACTCTACCAAGCCATACATACTGACAACCAACCCAAGAGCACATACAACTCGTGATCAGAAGGGGGCAGAGATGTTTAAGGTCTCCATGACCGTATTGTGGGCTGGGCGCACATACAAATGGGTCGAAGCGCGTTTCGGTGGTATTATCCTTGTGTTGACCACCTTCCTCAGGACCTTCCACAATTATGATTTTTCAAAGAGTGGTAGGGGTACCTATAGTATTTAAATAACATGTCTCAGCAAAACCCATACAATAATAATGTGTCTTAAATTGATTGAACTAAACTAAGATCCAAATAAAGGGGTTAAAAAATCAGAGAAATGGGGTGCAAGAGCCTTATTCCAGAGTCACCAAACGTATGTATCAGTCTTAGAGAATCCAGGACCACAAAGGTGAGAGGAAAAGAGCTAAAGGGCATAGATATGTCCAAAGATACCCCAGCCATCATACCATACCATAATAAGGAACCCAACGTGAAAACGTAAACATGCCAATAATAGTGCTCCAAATGACCTGCTACTGTGTTGCATTACGTGTGTCCCAAGAGGAGGCACAAAGTGTGCTCGAGAGTACACTCTTCTAACTTACAAGTGAGTGTAGTGTGATGAAATTCCTAGTGGCACCGCTACTGGCCGATACGCAGATGTTGGCATGCCATCAGGATCAGAAAAAAAATTCTCCTTACACGCCAGGTGCGAGTACTTCTAAATTGTACTATAGATGGTAAGAAAAAGAGGGGGAGTTAGGATTATATCTCTCCTAAAAGCATTCTGTTGCTGTCACCTACATGTATTGTCCTTTATGAGTTTACCTTCTGTTGATTAAAACCCACTGATCCTTTTCACTACGAGGTAAGTATTTATCAGATTAGTTTCAAGGACCTTCATGAAGTGGCATCAATACCTGTGAAGATGTAATTATACTTAGGTTTAGTTTATGGAGTGAGTAGTCACTAACTCCAAGTACTCGCCAACCTCACTGATAAGAGGATGTTTAGGTGCCTCAAAACATGTATGAACATGCATACACACCTTTTTATATCTTTGTCCATGGAACACCAATTACAAGATGAAGTAGATTTCGGCAATGTTACTGCGCGTGGGGGCTCTTATAAGAATATCCTAGGGCTCCAGTCTTCACTAATAAGTTCAAAGCTGATCCCAAAAAATGGAGGAAAAAAAAGGAATATGTGGTGACAGGGGCATATAGCCGTCATACGACATGCGTAGTGCTAATTTCAAAGACCATGTTGGCTAGAGCACTCAAAGGTTAAGTGCATTCATTAATTTTAAACTTCCAAAATTCTAAGCCTATGCAAACAGCTAAGATAAACATAGACTATAGGAACCAGCATCGCTTAGCTGTTTTGTTATATTGCAGAAAATCTCAAGCTCCCTCAGCATAGCTATGAGTAGTTGTAATTACAATGCAGTGCTTTACTCATGGAATGAATATTACGTAGACAATATCACCCAAGTCTTCCAGAATACGGTGCACTAAAACCATAGTTTAACCTAGTATGTCTGCGAGAACTCTCATTTGGTATTATTTCTCGTTTCAATTACAAGCATATATGTAGCCACGTTGGCCAAGCACATAAGCATACTGGTGATTAAAATACATAATAACTATGGCCCATAGCTGAAAGATATAAGCAAGGGCCCCCATGAATGTGCGTCTTTATACTTTAAATTGAGCATGGACCATAAGATACTATCATGCATAAAATGGCGTGTTCTCGGGTAAAACACACGGACATGCACTGGTTCTCAGTTTACTCACCAGCAATGTCCTCAATCAGGCCCCCGAAGTCCGATGCGGCCAGTACGCCGAGCATTAAGTGCTCCTTAAATCACCCCGCGTTATATTTCCTGAAGATGGAACGTAACCTACGTAGCGTCAGTGACGTTGCGTGATGCCGGGCAGAGCGTATTAGAGGTATTTGCCTCAATCTTGAATGCAACTGACGGCGCCATATTGGAATGTGGATGTTCACTTTGATGTTCTTTAAAAGACTATTAATAGCCATAATTCACGCATATCTTATTTTATCGATACTGCTATTTAGTGCAGTACAATTAAATACCCAATATTTAGACGTATAATATGTATCTATATTTCACCACGTGTGAACCTGCTAATGATGTGCTGTAGGTAAAGATATAAATTGCAGTACTTGGACCCGATATAGTGTAGTAATCATGGTTCACATAAGGTAATGATATTATCAGTTGGAAGACGGTAAAACTAATAAGGTCCAATCATACTATATCTATGGGTGTAATACAATCGCAAGAAACATATGGGCCATGTAACATGAGTGCCATCTTGGAGTGGATATTATGTGTTTAAGATTATACATCCGATACCCAATGCATGGGTTTCTTGCGTCCAACATGTATTATTAGGTAGCCATGTTTTGTCAATGGGAACTCTATTAATCATGACGACAATGTTGCATAAAGCAAGATATGTCTAATGCCGATACCCAATGCATAGATTTCTAACGTCCAACATATATTTTTAGGCCGCCATGATGGATATGCTGTCTTGTTTATCAATAGGAACTCTATTAGTCATTATGGCAATGTTCTGTAAGGCAAAATATACCAGTTGAGGAAAAACAGAGTAGTGAGTACAACATAATCTCTTGTCCGACATTGCACAATCCCAAGTTTATACTGCCTTTGACATACTGATTAGGAGTACCTACATGGGAATGATTGTATATGTTACCCAATCAGATTCCAACAACCCAGTTTTTTACATTGGGTCTTAATGATTAAAATAAGAACCCGAATAGGTTGCCTAATCACATATCATAGCAGTCATATTTCTGGGTAATATTCCAAACAAATTCTTCATTGAGTCCTTCCTTTACTGTATTCAAAGTAAAAATCCAAAAGGTTTCTCTTTGTTTACGGACCTGTTCCAAAGATACACCTGCTTTTGATTTTACTTTCTCCAAGATGTACCATCTCAGATCTGTGTCAGAATGGTTTTTATCGTAGCAGTGTTGTACAATAGGAGCAGTCATTCTCCCTGTGCGGATTGCAGATTTATGTTCACTATATCTCACACGGAATTCCCTGCCCGTCTCCCCAATGTACCCCAAGTGGCAAGGGCACAACAGAATGTAGATGATGTTATGACTTCTACAGTTCGTCAAATCTTTAAGCTTACCACTCTTACCATTTTACTCCCAACAATCTGTCACAATGGCCGTCTCGCATGCGTGGCACGTGCCGCATTTATGGTTTCCCATAATCGGTGGCAAGCCAGTGACTGTCCTTTGGTCGCTCTTGATCTCAGGCCTATTTCTGGTATGCACTAGTACATCTTTGAGGTTACAGTTTCTTCTGTATGCTACTCCAGGGAGCCTTATTTGTTCCTCATCATCATGTACATTCAGTATCTTCCAATTTTTGTTTAGAATATTTTTTATTTTGAAGTTCAATTGTAAGTGATTGATCACGCACACTATTTGGCCATTAGATTCTCGAGTAGCCCCCTGTAACAACGCATCACGGTTATAATATTTTGCATGTTTAAAAGCAGTCTTGACTAAACGGTGGGGATACCCTCGATCCAAAAGACATTTCTTCAGAAGGTCACCGTGCCTGTTGAAATCTTTGATGTTCTTGTAGTTTCTGCGAATTCGCAGAAATTCGCCAAAAGGGATCGAATCCTTTTGGCTTGTGGGGTGAAAACTCTGATGTTGAAGAATCGTGTTCTTTGCAGTCGGTTTCCTAAAGAAACTTACCTGCAAAGTACCTGTATATCCAGAAATTATGATATCTAAAAATTCCACCTCTGAAGTACTGAATTTGGCCGTGTATTTGAGGTCAACATCACAGGCATTAAGCCATGCAATGTACTCCTGTAACATGGCAGTATCTCCACTCCATACAAAAAAATATCGTCTATAAAATGATTCCACGTTTTAACATTTTCATAGAATGGTGGTGCGTCATTGAAGATGTGTTTTAACTCGTATTCCCCCATGTAGATGTTCGCTATGCTGGGGGCACAAGAAGCCCCCATGCTCGTACCTTTGATCTGTTGGTACGTTTGTCCATTAAATTCAAAAAAGTTATTCAAAAGGACTACCTGTAAGCATTCCAGGACAAAGGCATCTGGCTTGTTACCTGGTGTTCTAGCCAGGAGGGATGCCACCGATTGTAACGCTTGACATTGAGGAATGTTGGTATAAAGAGCCTCAATGTCAAGCGTTACTAAGACTTCACGATCAGGGTCAAAGGACATACCTTCAATTTTATCAATCATATCACCAGTGTCCCTGATGTACGATTGATCATTTTTGGTCAGCGGACAAAGAAACGTTTCTACATATTTAGACAGTGGCTCAGTACTAGCTCCTATAGTTGAAATGATCGGTCGCAAAGGTGGATCAACAGTGTTCTTATGTGTTTTTGGGACCCCATAGAGAGCTGGTACTACCAGGTATGGTATGTTCAGATAGGCATATTCTTGCTGGCAAATGTGTCCTTCCTCAAGTGCCCTCTTGGATATTCGTTGGATATTGGTGTTCAATTTACCCAGTTCAGAGGGATGTGCTTTTTTGTAGTGCTCCTGGACCGCTAGCATATCACAGATTTTACTATTGCAGCTGGTTTTGTCCATCACTACTATACACCCTCCCTTATCACAGGGCTTGATGATTATCTATTGGTTTGTTTTGATGATGTTAAGAGCCACATTTTGACTCAGTGACAAGTTGTATCGATTATACGGGGGATGTTTTGTGATGCGTTGCACTTCGTTTAAGACTGTCTTTTCGAAAATGCTAACTTCCGGACCCACCATCTCTAGTGTAGGTGTAAATGTAGATATGGGCTTACATTAGGATAGATTGACTTCATTATTTTCTACAGGATGGTGCATAAAGAATTTCTTCAATCTCACCTTACGGAAGAAAGAAAAGATGTCCTGATGGAGTTTATAAGTGTTACATCTGGTACTAGGTACAAAGGACAACCCTCTCCCCAATACTGAGATCTCATCACTAGACAGTGTCACAGATGACAGATTAAAAATGGGTAAAGTATCATCTGTGGTGGTGTGATACTTTGCTCTGGCTAGGATCTCCAGTATTGTTGATTCCTGGTTTTGAGGTAGGGTTGCTGATGTTGTTGGTTCATCTGTTGCTGTTCGCCTCTGTCCTGTTTCCATCGTCTGTTCCTCCCCCTGTTCTGTCCCCTGTATAAAAAAGAAGGTTGGCCCTGATAAAATTGTTGATTTCCCTGTCTTCCTCTGTTGGCCCTGTAATTGTACTGTGATCCCTCAGATGTATTTGAGCTATCACCATCAGAGTCTGTGGAATAGGTATCAGAGAAGGTAATGACCTTCCTCCTACTGTTTCTACTCTGATTTTGATAGTTGGTGCTTTGATTCCAGTCCTGGTAATACGTGGTGCCAAGATAGGGATACGCTCTTTCTTGGGTGTACCACCGTATATCTTTTCTGAGTTTCTCTGTCTTTTTACTTAATAAATGTTCTTCAAAATCTTTCATTTCACTACTCATGCTCTCAAGTCTCGCCTTTGCTTCCTCTAGTGCTGTCGTTGTTTTAAGTTTTTCTTCCATTTCAATTATCTCTTGGCTAAGCACAGCCATCACTTCTTTGGCTGTCTCTATGATCAAGATCATCCAGTCCCTGGAGCAGCAGTTCGCAATTTGGGACCACCACTCCAGGAACTTACGTATCTCCATAAATAGGGCTGGTACATTACGGACTCTAAGTCCTGAAGGATTTACACCAGCTCTCAAATATTCCAGCATAAAATGCGCTTGTGACTCCATCCTTTTTGATTTTTTCCTCAAGTTCAAAAGATTATTCCATTCACTATTGTCTGAATTCAACTTCATTGTTGTTCTATCTGTAGATGGTGCCTGTCCTATCAGGGCTGAAATGTCCTCATCAGAGAACCCAAATGTCTTTAGGCCCTCCATGCTAAGGATTTAATAAAGATTGTTTCTACAGTGTATAACTGGAATAAGTGTAACTAATGAGGAGGGACAGCTAGTAGGCCTATAACCAAGATGAGGATGTTCTATCTATAATGGGACAATAACTTTCAGAATTAGAGGAGATATGTTAATCTGTTACTAGTAAACCTGCGTTAGTATACACGTGTGTAAATATCCTACGTAGACAGACTACACTTGCATGAGTGGTTCATAAGACACAGATAAGGTTTTATCAGAAAAGATACAAAAAGATGACCTTCAGGAAAGGATTTGTGGAAAGGTAAGGTTATTCTCGCTCCCCACCCCCTTAGACGTGGAAATAGTGATTTTCGTTCCCACAGTGATTTTTGGTTCAATCAAAAGATATCTCTAAATACAGATCAATAAATAAATAAAGATCCCAGGGTTGAAAAACCGTGAACACTCCTAAGAAAGGGAACCCCCTCTAATGGTTCAATTAGGTCTGGGAGAAAAGGTGGACAAACACACCAAACATTATATCAAAAAACCTCCCACTTGACCTCTATTTCTTAGATTTTTGGGCTAAATCTGCTCCAATGGGCTATCAATGTGTACTATGAGACATGAATATACAACATCATCATTTAATCATCATTTAATCAAAAACATTTTTATTAATTTTCTGAGATTTATACTTATTTTCAATTAAAAACGACATACATATTATTGAAGACAAATATTATGGTATACTGTGATGGCTGGGGTATCTTTGGACATATCTATGCCCTTTTGCTCTTTTCCTCTCACCTTTGTGGTCCTGGAGTCTCTAAGACTGATACACACTTTTGGTAGCTCTGGAATAAGGCACTTGCACCCCATTTCTCTTTTTTCTGATTTTTCTGATTTTTTAACCCCTTTTTTTGGATCTTAGTTTGGTTCAATCAATTTAAGACGAATTATTATTGTATGGGTTTTGCTGAGACATGTTATTTAAATATTATAGGTACCCCTACCACTCGTTGAAAAATCATAATTGTGGAAGGTCCTGAGGAAGGTGGTCAACACAAAGATAATACCACCGAAACGCACGTCAACCCATTTGTATGTGCGTCCAGCCCACAACACCGTCATGGAGACCTTAAACATCTCTGTCCCCTTCTGACCAGGAGTTGTATGTGCTCTTGGGTTGGTTGTCAGTATGTATGGCTTGGTAGAGTATGAATGTGGATATGATAGGTTAGTATGATTGTGGTGAACTAATAGGGGTCTCATGAAGAGAATTGTATCTTATGTGTAATTAGATACAGGATTTTTTGTCTATTTATGAAATGTATAAAAAAGAAAAGCATGACATTTTTTTTTCTCAATAATATGTATTTTGTTTTAAATTTTTGATACTACGAATAAAAATAACAATAAATCTCAGAAAATGTATAAAAATGTTTTTGATTAAATGATGATGTTGTATATATCATGTCTCATAGTACACATTGATAGCCCATTGGAGCAGATTTAGGCCAAAAAATCAAAGAAATAGAGGTCAAGTGGGAGGTTTTTTGATATACTATCCAATGCTGCCTCCTGCCAGGCACTAGTTACTTCTAATTGCAGGAGGGTGCAGCCTGCTTTTCCATGATTTCTACTCCAGGATGTTCTGCTAAGGGATAGACACCCTGGGGTAGGCAATTGTCATATTGTTGGTGGGCTGGAGGGCCCACTACTCTTTTATCAAATCAGACAAACGTGGGAAACTTCGCCAGACTTCATAAAAGCTGAAATTTCTTCAATGTGCCTGACTACATGGGACTAAAGGAAATTTCGCCCAGCCCTACACTGAACAGAATTTTCTTAATTAAAATAAGGCAGTAACCAGCATTATACAATACAGTAGTATTGCACCATGGCATGGGACAATTATGCTCAATAGCCTCAGCAAAGAGCAAGTGCCCTGCTTAATACCTTTAAATGTGGTAAAACACTATTTTCACATTTTATTTGTTATTTAAAGCGAAATTTAAGGATATAAAATAAACTCTGGGGCATCAATTATGAGTGCCCTGGAATGCTCCCTGTTATTTCCCCATCATAGAATTACCATTACCGTGCCATTTGGAATTATCCGGCCAGTTGTAATTGTGTCCTGTGTGGTGTAACACAATCGCTGATACATGGCACTACCTCAGATTTTCCAAACATCACCAATTGAGGGCCAGAGAGTTATTTAAGTGTCATGTATACAGTATATGCACCTATATTAAACGCATTGTAAAGATATCTGAAATCAAGTTCATAAATTATTATAAATTATTGTTCAGAATAGACAGAAGTGACAGGTCTGCTTCTCAACAACCATCAATACAGAGAATTGATGAAAAATGCCTATGAGAAATAGTAAAAACTTTATTTTAGGCATTATTTTCACCCAATTTAAAGATCCCATAATGATGTGGTCATATCGCCAGGATTTAAACTTGTGACCTAGAGACCACTACTGCAGATAGCAGCTGTAGAGTTTGCATCACTGAGCAGTCTTGTTGCTTATAACTCTCTGTCTACTTTTTGGAAAAGATCATTGCAAAGATATATTTTAGAATCGCCTTAATTACCAGACATATATGAATAAGTCCAAATTCTTTTAAGGATTAATAATGTTTTATTAAGGAACACAAAAACATCCCACCTACATTCACAAGGAACAGCGGTAGAAATCCACAATTACTTAACAAATATCTTTAACATTAATAAGGTTCTGGAAATTCTTACCCCATTGAACCACGGGACCATTATCGGACAGCCAGCAGGTAATAATCTTTAAACTCACCTCATAAAGCTACACCCACACAAATTCTCAGCGACTCCAGAGAGTATAGTAGGGGAAGAAGAGCATGGAGAGAGAACAGAGAAAGACAGCCCAGTGATACAAGTTTCACTCAGTAACTTCCCTGCCCCCCTTCCAAAGAAGCATGCTTTGGGCCTGCTTCTGCCACAATACAGCGCCACCCAGTCCCCAAAATCCTACCAGGACAGGCCAAATTTCCAGCTTTGTTATTCAATCTTGATCAGATCCCAGGTTCTCTGATATGTATTTGGCAAATTCCAATTTCGTAAATGTAAAGTCTTTCCCTATATATTCTATACACAGTCTGACCAGATATCCCACCAAAGCCACTAGGCCTGATTGTGAGGTCTCGCTCAATGCCCATCAACTCTCTTTCCAACCATGGTAGTAGAGCACCAGCAGGGGAAGAAAGGTTTTCCTATTTCCGCGACCAGAAGAAGTGCATCCTTCCGCTCCATCAGCCACATAAACCACCATCACTGTGCCTCCAACTTTCTTGCCACCTTTCACTGCCAATATTTTTTGGGAAAATAGATGGACAAATTCTTCTTGGCAATAAAGGGGTTCATTTAAAGTATGGAGTGGCCTGCGACCTGTTCAGCCAGCAGGGACTAGGGCCTCTGCCCTCCCGGCGGAAAATTGCATGCCACATTTAGAGATTCCTGCCTACATGGAGGGCATCTCTAATCCTTGAGTGAATTTACCAGCGCAGAGCATGCACTGAAGGCAGAGCTGAAAGCTTGGCGCAGTGCCATGTTAATTTTTCCTGCTCAGCAATAAAACATTTTCCTTACTGAAACAAAATCTAGGCGTTTTTTTCAGTAAAACAAGAATGACATTGGGAGGTTTGTCTCTTAGAGTGAGGGGCCACTGTTTATTTTCTCTGCCTGGATCCACCATGGCTCGTATTGAGAACCTTGGTACGGAATCAGTGATGGTCAAAACCCCCAAAAATACAGCGGGACGACCTCCACAGTGACCCGGAAATCCAGTAATGCGCAGACTGCTGAGTGAAATGTTTTTGACAGTGAAGCGAGGTGTGTCTCTGCTATCTGAAAACTTATGGTTTGCCTGACTGTAAATGCAATGGTGGCTGCCTCTGTACGGGGATGCTGGGCGGGAGGGGGGAGGCATGATATAAAAAAAAAAAGAAGTAACTTACCTTCTTCACCGCCACCGCTGCACGTCTCTCCCGTAGTCCTCGCAGAGCACAGGAAACACCTAGTCTCCCAGTCTCTACCAGCCAATCACGTGATTGGTCTGAGAGGCCGAAACGGCTGCTCATGCAGTAACCGGGAGGCTGGGCATGTTCTCCACTGGGCTGTGCAACACAGCCCAGTGTGAGAACATTCCAAGTGTGCATGACTGTTTGGATGGCCCCAGAGGGCCGACCAAGCCATCATGTGCAATTAGGGAGGGGGTGTAAACCACTCCTGCTCCCTCTGACGTGGGGGAACCTTGCCCCGCCCAACCTGGCAGTAGTTGGAGTCCCGCTAAGAAAAATAAAATGATAATAACTTCTTGTTATTATCATTTAATTTTTTTTTTGCACTGCTCAAGGAGCAGTGGGGCGACTCTCTTCTGCCTAAGCAGAGGAGCCACCACTGTCTAAATGAGGCTGTGGGATCACAAGCTTGGTGGGGCAGAAACAATACCTTTTTAAGGCAGTGTGCTTGTCTCACTGAAATGTGAAGGAGACCATCAGTGATTCCAGCACGTATCTTAAAACTCTTTTGCACGTGCTTTTAGAAAATTCAATCTCATCCACATTCAAAGACAGTACTAAGACATTTCGTTTCCCATTTAGAAACGAAGGAAGAAAAGCTAACTGGCAGTTTTTACGTTTTAGCTCTAGTTTCAAGCAGTAAAACAGGCAATTACTTGTAGCATAAGATAAGTTCAGCCAAAATAAAACTAGATGGTAGTTAATTAAGTGTTTGACATTCATAAGTTCAAACTGCAGTCAGAGAGCCTAGAATGGAATGGCCCTTCCGACACCTGTCTTGGCCTTGAATGCCATGTCTTCCACATCACATATCAGATTTGAATCGTACTATGTCTAAGCCCCCGAAGCATATGTATAAATTGGTGATATTTTTGCTATATAGGCTGTGATCGCTGGTTACAAATGGAGTGCGCATTAAATTTAATGAGGTCTCAAACGATGGACATTACTTTTACAGCTATATTGTCATAACGTTGCCACCAAGAAATGTATATATGCGGATATTTGCATAGCACAAAGCTAGCCAAAGTCAGCGGAGCGCAGTGCAAGGTCGGCGGCCATGATTGTTGACAGAGTGGAGGAGAGAGGGGCTAGTAGTTGTTAATTATAAAGGGAATTTCTAAAGTAGGATATCATCGACTGTGATGCTCAGGTAGGTGTAGGGTTTTTCTAACCCTTGAGTATGAGTAACCCACTGGTACTTGCTCAAAGAACGCTGAAAGCTCATTACTTGGTCTTAGGCTGATGCACAGTTTATCTGTGCATTGGATTGCAGTGTGTAATGTTGTTTGCAGGCCAATTGACGTTTGAAACTATAACTCTGTATTCCTGGTGTAGGTGAGAAACAGAAATGTCAACACTGTAGTATTGTGAGACTATGTGTGCTAGGACCCGTGCGATTCTGGGCGGACTTAATAGAGGAAGTACGTAATTTGCTGGCAAGTGTTAAGATGTGGTCATTAATGGTTATGACGTAATCAGAGTGAGATTGTATGTTAAGGAATAAAGACGTACAATCTAGAGCTGCGTATGTGGCATATCATTGCATGCTCCTGGGCTGGGGAGGATGCTACAGTTGACAACGAGTGCGGGATCTGTTCCTTGAAAAAGCAAGACTTCTCTCCCTGGAAGTTTGCAACATTATGTGTGTGCTTTATGCAACCAATTTCAATGAGAAGCAATTCGAAGTTGCCGTATGTGGAATTAAAGCTCCACTCCAGCCCATATATGGCCCTCGAAGAAGTTGAAGGCCCTACAGAAGAGCACATTCGAAAGCTCAACAGAAACCAACTGGAAAAGCCAAAAGAAGAGATACGGCACCACAGCCTAACACAGAAGCCTCATCCATGCAAAACAAACGCTAAATGCAGCAACAACCAGGTATGAAAATGCAGACGTACTTACCAGCACAAGCTAGGGAAGAGTCACACAACCTCAAATCGGGTGTGACCACCAAGCCCGGTTGAACTGCCAATCCGTGCTGAGCAGCGAGTGCTATCCAGTACAATGAAAGGCCTTTGAGATTATGAAATTTTCAAATGGATGCCAAAAGGAGCATGAAGTATGGTGCAGCCGCTTTTCTGATACCACCACTGCCCTTCGACACCACCAAAAAGCAGAATATTGGCACCAGATGGACTGCATGGATTGAGATGTTCGATGATTTCATAGATGCCCTAGAAGAAATAGATGATAAGAAAATAATAAAGAACCTTGCAGGTGACGGAGTAAAAGAAGTGCTGAAGAAAATATCACAAGCTGATGATGTATCAAATCAAGGACAGAAAGAAGGACAAGGGAACCCTTGAAATCAAAAGGGACCAAGGGTGCTAATCGATTCTCAGAAACAAAGGTCCCTATAAGGTAAGAAATGGATAAGATGGCCACAAAGTCACAATGAAGTTTGAGGCTACTTGAGTTATGCATACAAAATATTTAATTATTAAGAACCAAAATAACAAACCAACAAAAAAATCAATAATGAGTGAGCAAGGCGTGAGGAGGTAGGGGGAAATCAGCCGATTTCCTTACCGCAGGCAAGTGACTTAAAAGTGACTTAAGCAATAAAATGAAAATTAGAAGCCACAATAAGGAGTACGTCTTTTACTCAAAAACAATATCTATACAACATGAGTTAGAGACGTAGGTGTCGACGACGTTTCGATCCCAACTTAAATTGTGGGATCATCATCAGGACTGAAGGTAAAACAAATGCCTGAAAAGTTGCCTGGGTAAGCGAGGAAAGGTAATGAGGAGAGAGGGGGGGAAAAAAGGAAAAAAGGGGAAACATAGCTAGAGTTACATGGTTGCATTGCATCTATAATACAGAAAAAAGACAGTTCCACTTAAACAGTTAAAACGTGAGAAGGTACAGAGGTCCGTGTAACCACATATAATATTAATAAACCGAGAAAACAAAAGGATAGGCGGCTATTGAATACGGGGCATGCTGGACACGATGGTGCGGTGGGCAAGCGGGGAGTTAAATAACAAGGAGGCTGGTGAAAACCATACAATAAAATTAAGGTGAAAGACTAAAGGCAAACACCTATGAATTTGGAGCGACCAACTGTCTGTGAGTCTAAGCAACCAGAACAAGGTGAAAGGGGTTCTGGTACACAATGAAACCCAAGAGATAACACCGTGAATTCCAGCGCAGCGCATAAGAAGCAGGAAATTCTTCCTTAAGAAAACGCGGTGCATGCAGAACGATGGTGGAGGCAATAAAACTTACTCAAAAATCCGAGTGAGCAGTCGTGAGGGCAGATGTCTACAAGGGGAGCGATCCAGGGCGAGAGTAGACCTGTCATACAGGCTAGGGAAATTGGGAAAGGCAGCGTTACATAACGGGTAATAACGAAGGGGGGAGGGGGGGGGAAAGGAGAAGGGAGCCAAATGTCTTACCGGAGATACTACATAAAGAAATGCGTGGGGGCGGTCAAGACGGATCCAGCGGTAGCAGGGCCTGGAATCGGTCATGCAATTATACTGCCCCGGTAGGACTGGATCAGTAAGCCCAGGTGCGGGCGTATCTTGAAGGGTGGCGGCAATCTCAATGGAGCCGCTACTAAAGGAAAGTAAGCAATGAGCATGGTGAATTGAGGTCACTAAAGGATAAGGAGTAGGAATCATAGTTTTTATGTGACTATTGCGCAGGCGCCGTCTCACACACTACGCATATCTCCGGAAGCACCGGTCCAGTTTATTAGTCTTCCTACAGACCCTCGTGGTTGAGGTATAATTGAGCGTCTACATACTACACAGCCCCCCGACCATCCGCGACGGCTCCCTTCTGACTCCATCGCATAGAGGACTTTTCCGAGTGAGTACACCTTCATACTATGATTCCTACTCCTTATCCTTTAGTGACCTCAATTCACCATGCTCATTGCTTACTTTCCTTTAGTAGCGGCTCCATTGAGATTGCCGCCACCCTTCAAGATACGCCCGCACCTGGGCTTACTGATCCAGTCCTACCGGGGCAGTATACTTGCATGACCGATTCCAGGCCCTGCTACCGCTGGATCCGTCTTGACCGCCCCCATGCATTTCTTTATGTAGTATCTCCGGTAAGACATTTGGCTCCCTTCTCCTTTCTTCCCCCCCCTTCGTTATTACTCATTATTTAACGCTGCCTTTCCCAATTTCCCTAGCCTGTATGACAGGTCTACTCTCGCCCTGGATCGCTCCCCTTGTAGACATCTGCCCTCACGACTGCTCACTCGGATTTTTGAGTAAGTTTTATTGCCTCCACCATCGTTCTGCATGCACCGCGTTTTCTTAAGGAAGAATTTCCTGCTTCTTATGCGCTGCGCTGGAATTCACGGTGTTATCTCTTGGGTTTCATTGTGTACCAGAACCCCTTTCACCTTGTTCTGGTTGCTTAGACTCACAGACGGTTGGTCGCTCCAAATTCATAGGTGTTTGCCTTTAGTCTTTCACCTTAATTTTATTGTATGGTTTTCACCAGCCTCCTTGTTATTTAACTCCCCGCTTGCCCACCGCACCATCGTGTCCAGCATGCCCCGTATTCAATAGCCGCCTATCCTTTTGTTTTCTCGGTTTATTAATATTATATGTGGTTACACGGACCTCTGTACCTTCTCACGTTTTAACTGTTTAAGTGGAACTGTCTTTTTTCTGTATTATAGATGCAATGCAACCATGTAACTCTAGCTATGTTTCCCCTTTTTTCCTTTTTTCCCCCTCTCTCCTCATTACCTTTCCTCGCTTACCCAGGCAACTTTTCAGGCATTTGTTTTACCTTCAGTCCTGATGATGATCCCACAATTTAAGTTGGGATCGAAACGTCGTCGACACCTACGTCTCTAACTCATGTTGTATAGATATTGTTTTTGAGTAAAAGACGTACCCCTTATTGTGGCTTCTAATTTTCATTTTATTGCTTAAGTCACTTTTAAGTCACTTGCCTGCAGTAAGGAAATCGGCTGATTTCCCCCTACCTCCTCACGCCTTGCTCACTCATTATTGATTTTTTTGTTGGTTTGTTATTTTGGTTCTTAATAATTAAATATTTTGTATGCATAACTCAAGTAGCCTCAAACTTCATTGTGACTTTGTGGCCATCTTATCCATTTCGTATCAAATCAAGGAAGCATTATTTAAGCCAAGTTCAATCCGATGCCGAATGTCGACAATAAAAGATACATTTTCAATCAAGCACAGCAGCAAGTTGCAAGTTTAATGAATTTAATGATGAAGAAGCCATACGTCTCCAAGTTATCGATGGCTGTCTTTCAGACTCCTTCCAAAGACACATGTTGAGAGAGACGCTCAGTTTAGAGAGAGTACTAATATCCTCCAGGGCTGAAGAAAGAGCGGATTGACAAGTCGCTGACATGGAAGCTGGATCAGCGAAAAGTGAATCAGTGTTGGCCGTGAAGAGTAAGAACAAACACTGAGCAAACACACGTCAGTGTTTCTGATGTGGGTTTTGCTTTCCGCATGAAGACAAATGTTCAACCATAGGCCAAACATGACATGCAAAGGCTGCAGTAGGGGGAACCACTTCATTATGGTTTGCACAGCAAAAGAGAAACTAACTACGTCACAGCAAGAAGAGATATTGAACGCCAGAAAGTTCCAGAAGCATTCTAGCCACGTCCACAAAGCAAGCAAGTGACATCAGCTACGACAAGTAGAAACCAAAGTTGATAGTCGCCAAGTTCATCCGACAGAGGCTCTTCAACATCATTATCGTGCTCCAGTGAAGGAGATGGATGTGCACTGATGGCCTCGACCAATGAGTGACAGGCACATGTTGGTCTGGCTGCTTGCAAGGAAGAACGAATGACAAAGGCAAACCACCAAAAGAAACAACAAAACTCATTTGGACATTGCCCCAAGCTTAAATAAAGGTCAATAACCTTTATTATAGACAGTGGTGAGGCGATTAACATCTGGTCTGAGCACCGTGGAGTGGCGCTCAGATCAGGACAGGGAGCCTGTGCATATTCCCTAACAGGCCGTCCATTACTGCCTGGTAGGGATTATGCAAAGTGCGCAAGACTGCTTAGCAGGCCAACACAGCCGGTCAAGCAGTCATGCGCACTTGGGGGAAGATTTATAAGCACCTTGCGCCACCGGTGCGTCACATTTTGTGATGCACGGTGGCGCATTTCACTGCCACATATTTACAAGGACAGGAAAAGCCACCCTGCATGACTTTTCCTGTCCTTATAAATACAGCCCCTTTACACGTAGCACTTTGCGTGAAAGGGGTGTTCCATGGGTGTTGCTGTGGGTGTTCCCACACAACACCCATGGAACCTGACACATTTCCAGATTTATGAGGAATCGTAAACCTGGAAATGCGTCAGAATGCTACGCCTCCCTAGGGGTGGCGTAGCGAGGCGCAACGAGGAGAAATGTTTTCATTTCTCCTCGTTTTTTTCCTCTTTCAATGCGTGCTGCATTCTACAGCACGCATTGAAAGAGGAAACCGCCTCTAGTGATTGTGCATGGCAGCTGTTTGTGCGCCAGTGCAGGGGAGAGCACAGGCATGTAACATATTATTGTAAATATGTTGCATTCCTGAGCTTTGAAAGTGCCGCAGTGTGGCACAGCCAAAGGGCTTGCGGTGCCGCGCTGAGGCCCTTTCTTGTAAATCTGCCCCTTAGTGTGCATAGTCCACATAGTACAAAGAGGTGCCTGCTGCTGTTTAGGACCTCTAGAGACTGTTGGTTCCTGGGAGCTGGAAAATCGACGCAACCTCAAAGAAGCGTGTCGCATCTGCACCTGTTTCCGATGCATCGCCGAAGAAACCGTCGCCGCGCCTGCAACGGCTCTAGAAATTGCTGCACGACGCATCGGGTGCAACGATCTCACAGTCCGAGATCCTCATACCGACCCCAACGCAAGCCTGCTGTGCGGCTGCACGAAACCACGCATCGTACCAGAGCGACGCATCGCATCAAGGTGCCAAGACTGTCGCACCGTTGGGGGACGCAGTAAGAAACCAACGCATCACTTCCCCATGCAGTAAGAAACCTGCGCATCACCTCCTCTCCGGTAAGGAACCGACGCATCACCTCCCCCGAAGCAAGGAACCGACGCATCACCTTCCGTGCCTGTAAGGAACCGATGCATCACCTTCCCTGTGGCCATTTTGTTTGTTTCGCGTGACGCATCCCAGGTACTTTGGGAGAAAAGTGTCACATTTACAACTTGCATTGAACTGAACTATTTCTACCATTTGAAAGCCTTATTTTTAATACTGTATTGTGGAACTTTTGTCGTTTGGTCTTGTTTTTGTTTAGATAAACATTACTTATTTTTCTAAACTGGTGTGGTGTCCATTTGTAGTGTTTTCACTGTATTACTGTATGTGTTCACAAATGCTTTACACACTGCCTCTGAGATAAGCCTGTCTGCTCGTGCAAAGCTACCAAGGGGGTGAGCAGGGGTTATTTTAGAAGTGTATCCCCCTTACCCTGACTAGAAGCAAGGGTCCCTATTTGGACAAAGGTACCTACCTCTGCCAACTAGAGACCCACATTTCTAACAGTCACTCTTGACGCAGCAAAGTGTGAGTTTCATAAAACCAAACTCAAATTCTTTGGACACATATTTTCTGATTGGAAATGAGTCCTGATAAAGTGAAATCACTGTCAGCTACTTGCCCCCCCCCCTCCCCTCCAAGATGTCAACATGCTGTAATCCTTTTTAGGCTTGGCCAGTTATTGCCCAAGATATATTCGTGATTTTGCTACTGTACGCGCCCCATTGAGAGATTTGATAAAACGAGATGTCCCATTCCAATGGTCTCAAAATAATTAAATTTGCAATTGAGAATGCAACGAAGATGGCCTACTTTGACCCCAAACTACAGACTAAGATCACAGTGGATGTGAGCCCGGTAGGGCTGGGGCAATCCTTGCTCAAAATAATGGTCATCCGAATGCTCCGAGGCACTTGGCCTATTCCAGTCAGAGCCTATCTGTCACAGATCATGCTTATTCTCAGCCGGAGTAGGAGAGTCTGGCTGTAGTGTGGGATTGCGAACATTTTCATGTGTTTCAGTACGGAAAGCCTTTCACTATCATAACAGACCACCAAGTTCTACTCACCATCATCGGAAATCCGAAAGACAATAAGCCCCCTCACATTGAGAGGTGGGGTTTGAGACTGCAAAAGTATAATTATGCCATTGTACACAAGCTGCTTCTTATTTTTCATGAGTACTGCTACATCGTCACAGTTCGACATCCAAAACAGCTGAGAAGTACATCAACTTCATTGTGAAGTCCAGTACGCTAGTGGCCATATCAATTGAACATATTATTGAGGCCACTAATGCTGACAAGAACATGCTTACCATCAAAGACATCATTCTAAATCAATCCTGGAGAATGAGTGTTCGAACGGTTGCTGAAGATGTCAAATTTCCAAAACATTATTAAAAAGTACAGGATGAACTGTCAGTGACAAATGAAGGTGTAGTATTGAGAAGAATTGTCATACCTGAGAGTCTAAGACAACAGGTCATTGAACAAGCCCATGATGGACATCATGACATTGTAGCTACCTAAAGAGCCCTAAGAGACATAGTGTGGTTCCTTAGACGAATGAGTTGAGAGTAAGTGTCAGCTTTACAAATGCCTTTTCCCCAAAGTGACGCAACATCCCCAGACCATGTCTGACCTTCTGACAAACGCTTGGGAAAGGATTGCAGTTGATTTCTTTGGGCACCTAGGAAACAGACATCATCTCATGGTATTCAGTGATGAGTATTCATGTTTCCCTTTGGTAGAGGAGTTATCCCCAACACCCATGACATGGTCATTGAGCAGCTGGACAGTACCTATGCAGCATGGGTATCCCACCATTCTCAAATCTGACAATGGTCCTCCGTTCAACAGCAAGGAATTCAGAGAGTTCCTAATCAGAATGAATATCAAGCTTCAAAACAGTACACCTCTGTGGCCACAAGAAAATAGTATTGTGGAACCATTTATGGTACCCTCAAAAGAGTAATTCAGCGAACATCAATCAAGGGGATTGAATTAAAGCAAGCCATGTGTCAAGCCCTCCATGCTTATCGGTTAACTCCTCACACGACAACAGGTAAAAGTCCAGCCACCTTGGTATTTAAGAGAGCCATCAGAACCAAGCTGCCAAAATGGTCAGTAGAACGATCCTTGAGTGCTGACCAAGTTCGTGTCATCTACACTTCTCGAAAGAGCAAAATGAAGACTTATTCCGATCGGCATTGGAGAGCCCGCCATAGACTTCACTGAAGGTGAATTAATCCTAGTCAGGCAGAAGCGAAACTGGAAAACAGATACTTCCGTTTAAGAGAGCCATCAGAACCAAGCTGCCAAAATGGTCAGTAGAACGATCCTTGAGTGCTGACCAAGTTCGTGTCATCTACACTTCTCGAAAGAGCAAAATGAAGACTTATTCCGATCGGCATTGGAGAGCCCGCCATAGACTTCACTGAAGGTGAATTAGTCCTAGTCAGGCAGAAGCGAAAGTGGAAAACAGATACTCCGTTTGCTGTTGATCCTCTAAGAGTTGGGGTGTGCAAAGGAAATATGAAGACTCACAACCTCCCAGACAGTCCATCACATGGGGCTTGTCACATTTTAAAAATCTCCCTCTGTGATCATCAGCTCCTGCACCTACAAATGAAGCTGTCATACCTGACAGTCCAGATCAAGCATCAGTACCTGTACAATACATGCATTAATCTCAACCACTTCATGATGCTCGATCTGGCTGACTAGTGCGAGATCCTCGATGACTCATCGAAGAAATATGATGTAACTGTTGTTTTTACTTTTTAGTTAACAAAGGGGGAGATGTAGTGTTGTGAGACTATGTGTGCTAGGACCCTTGCGGTTCTGGGCGGACTTGAAAGAGGATGTACGTAGCTTGCTGGGAGGTGTTAAGGTGTGGTTATTAATGGTAATGACATAATCAGAGTGCAGAGTGAGATTGTATGCTGAGGAATAGAGATGTACAATCTAGATCTCCATGTGTGACATATTCATTTGCATGCTCCCGGGCTGGGGAGGATGCTACAGACATCATTTGGAAGAAACTAAAGGCCTGATTTAGAGTTTGAGAGACTGGTTTCTCCGTCACAAATGTGACGGATACACCGTCTGCCATATTACAAGTGCCATTGGATATAATGCATTTGTAACATGTCGGGCGGTATGTCCATCACATTTGTGATGGAGTGACCAGTCTGCTGAACTATAAATCGGGCCACAACTGTGCTCAAGAATGAGTTACAATACCTATGAACTATATAGATGGAGAAAGTTTGGAGGCAAAATTCACCCTTGTTTTAAATGATTGCATGTAAGTTTGAATCAAGTAGGAATGCTGGAGTTGATGGACAAGACCTTTCCCGGGTACTAGTAAAAAACAACTTTATTCTGCCGAACCAGCCAGAGCTGCTGAATTTGGAACTGGGGAACTTGGTTCGAGTATCGGCATCAGCTCAACATCTAGTGATTCTTTGCAAATTACTTAATCTCCCCATGCCTACAAAAAATGAATGTGTCCATGTGTAATGTTAAAAGTGCAAAAAAAAAAATCCATTCTAAGTCATTTAAGTCAACCCACAGAAGCATCCTGTTGAAAGCTGTTGTCTAGTTAATGTAACAACATAAGTTCCTACTGTGCCAATGGGATGATCTCTAAGACACGTAGGACATAACTGTAGGGGGTAAAGCTTGCCTGGCTCCAAGATGGCGGCTCATTAGAGTTGCTCCGCAAGCCTGGCTTACCATCTGTCATAATCCTGGCCCCCATATAAACTCATTTAGTTTATCCACTGCGCATCCGACATCAAGAGCTGCGGTGAAATTTAAGCTGAAAACGAAACCGGGATGCTGGAAACATTGCAGTCCCTAAGGTGGTGGCTGGTGCGGACAAGTTTCCAGGTTGGCGGCTGGGCCTGGACCTGCTGCTGATGGGCCACCGGATGCGTGGAGAGAGTGGAGTGGTGAAACCAATACTGCAGTGGTGAGCGGGGGAGTGCGGAGTGATGTAGTGGACCTCATCACTTGCTAGCTCGGGGAGCATGGCCCCAATTATGCGCTCGGCCTACCCGAAGGCGTGACCGTATGGTTGTATGGGGTTGCCATGGTATGAGTGGGCCTGCGATGTGCCAAGCAGATGCCCGACCAAGTGGCATTACACTGGGAGAGCCTGGGCAGAGGTAAGGAGGAGCCGACTAGATTGCTGCCGGGAGGCCTGGATTGCAGCCATTGTACTGTCAGACACCCGTCCATTCGTGCTGTGCTCCTCGCCGAAGTATGGGACTTTGCCCTGCAACCCCCATAGAGACATTCTAGAGTATCCTCTAGCACTTTCTGCTCTGTTATGGCTGCTGGCCCCTCACTGGGAATAAGTATGCCAGAAAAATCTTACTATTGGCACTGACCTGCAGCCTTCGGGGCCCACACGGTTGCTGATCTGTGCTTTCTGGAGTTCGGCACCAACCAGCTGCTTAGCTCCCCTTGCTGTGCTGGGAGTGGAGGGGCAAGTCATAGCTGGCACATTTGAACATTGCCTGACCCAGCTGAAAACACAAGGTATGTCCGGCCTTGCTACGATGCACCCCTCATTCAATCTAGCGCGAAGCGATTATTGGAGTTGACTGGGACATCTATACCTGTGGTGGCTCTCTTCAGCCAATCATACAACACCCTTGGAAGGGGTCAACATGGTCAAAATGGATAGATCCAATCTAAACTCTAATTTGAGCTGCGCAAGACACCCAGGCACAAAGAGGCTACCGTCGAAGCAGTGGATTCGGGCTTGGAGTCAACTGATCCCAATCTGGATTCGGACTTAAAACAGATCCCAGCGGCGATGCAGCGCAGCCTGTCAAAGATTGATGGGAAAATTGATGTCCACTCTTTCAGGATGAACAGAATGTCAGGAAGGTTAGATAAACATGCGGAGAGGCTGGATAATGTGGAAAGAAGAGTGTCTGATGCCGAGAGCAAAATAACTGCGGAAGCAACTGCGCACACAAAAATGGATAAGCTGCTTCAAACACTCCAAGCCAAAGCTGAGGATTTGGAATCTTGCTCTAGGCGTAACAGCATAAAGATTGTGGGCTTGGTGGAATCAACGTACATCAATAATATGGACCACAACGTGGAACACCTCTTTATAACGTTGCTAGGCAAGGCCACATGTTCAGATATCTTTGTTGTGGAGTGCGCTTATTGCTTGCTGGCTCCTCGGCCGGTTCTGGGGGCCAACCCGCGCCCAATAATTGCACAGCTCCTAAATTACAGAGACCATGATTCTGCCCTCAGAAAGGCAAGGGAGTTAAAGGTTCTGCGATATGAGGGCATGGAGTTGTTCATATTCCCGGACTTTACACAGCAAGCACAAGAAGCGCGTCGCAAGTTTATTCCAGTTAAGAGGAAGTTGCATGAATTGCAACTGGAATACAGCATGCTGTACCCCACCAAGTTACGGATCCTATCTGAAGGAAAATCACATTTTTTTACAGATCCTAAACAACTTTTCCAGTTCCTTAAGCACAGGGAGGGCGCCGGCTGATTCTCTAGTCAAGGAGGAACAATGAACTTGTCAGTGTTGTGCTTGGTAGACTGTAAACTTGCTGGCGGATGGCCTGGTGTGTTTCAGTGGGGGCACTGTGCGCCTTTACCTGAGGACTTAAGAATTTGGTGAGACTGGTCCTATACTTTAGTTGGATGAGCATCTAGTGTGAAGAGTATTAAGCAACCTCTTTGGCTTTAAATTGCTTCTCTTCCTCAATGCACAACGCAACATAATTCACATACTTCTTTATTTCATGTCTTGGATGGGGCAATTGGACATTACAGCGGGATCTCCTAGGGATCCTTTTTGATTAGTGACGGTGCATGGTTTATTGATTATGTAAAATGAATGGGGCCTAGCCTCCTGCGGAGATGCTTAACCGGTAACATCCACCCGCATGTGTGCTCCACAATATGTAGTGCTTTGTGTTTTTTTTTTCTTTGGGCATCAGATGGGTGGAACAAGGGTGGGATTGATATATACTATGCTCAGTTTGGGGTGGCATAGAGTGGGAGGGTCTGCATGTGGGATAATTGTTGTTGTGTCCTCACTGAAATTTATCTCTGTATTTGACTGGCTGGTCACGACTGCTATACTTATGCTGCAGGGTGGTATGGGTGTCATTGCACACTCTGAGACGGATAGGCGCTCCTGCCCGAGAGTTAGGTTCTTTACATGGAATGTGAGGAGTCTAAATGACCATAGAAAGTTTTGAAAGGTAATGGCATATCTTAAGAGACACAATGTAGATGTTGCCATACTGTAGGAGACACACTTGACTCCGGACAGTAGTGTTTTGATGAGACGCAGGCTCCAAGGGCACTATTTCTCAGCAGGCTTTATTTCCCATGCCTGCTGTGTCCTTTTATGGACTCGTGGCAGATCAGGTATAACATTACAAGAAATTCATGTGGATGGTAGGTTCGTTATTGTCTGCTATAACAGGAATGGGTTGGCAGTTTTACTCATTGGGCTTTATGGCTCCAACCATGACGACCCACACTTTTACCATGCACTTAGTGCACGCCTAATCTAATGCGGTGACTTACCACAAATCTGGGGTAGAGATTTCAATTGTGTCTTAGATCTCGTCCACGATCACTCGAGGGGCCCACCTCCCCACCCCTAGGCTGCCACTACGGCTATCATTGATATAGCTAACTGATTGGGCTTACTTGATATATGGAGAATCCGCTCCCCAGAGGCTGTGGGGTTCACACATTACTCTGCAGTACACAATATCCATACTCAAATTGACTTCTGACTGGTGGCTAATGTCTTGGCCTCTCGCATTACTAATTGTCCATCTCTCCCGAGAACCTATTCAGATCATGCACCAGTTGTATTAGACTTGGCTCTCCAACTCAGGAAGTTTGAGGCATATCTCTGGAGGTTCCCACCATACTCTTTACTGATTTTATCTTTAAGTCCGAAATGGCGCAAATGATTGAGGAGTTTTTCCATAATAATATTGGTACGGTTGTTCACTTTGCTACAGTTGGGGAAACTTTTAATGTATATATCAGAGGGGTGACCATTTCAAAGCATGCGGGGGTACTTGAGTCCTTAAGAAATAGACTGTCGTATATGGAAAAAGAAATTGCTCAAATGGAACTGGATCATTTGCGCTCTGGTGACACTCAGATACTGAAAGACATTAAAGAGAAGTTGGCTAAGCATCTTGATGCAGCCAACAGGCTGAACTGATTATGGAAGTTTTAGATGAAGATGACCAACCACTACATGATTTTGAGCGCATTGCTGAAGGATTCCGTGGATAATATGCAGAGTTATATACCTCCCGCATCCCGCCAGATGGAAAGGCTATTTCCAATTATCTGGAACATATACGCATGATGTGGCTTACTGCGGAGAACAGAGAGCATCTTATGGCCTGCTCAACCCCTCTGAGATATGCTCCGCTCTTAAAGATATGCAAGTCGCAGGAGCACCCAGCATCGATGGCCTCACTGTGACCATCATAAGGCCTACCAAGAATTTCAAATTTTGCACCTGGTCACATTATACGAGGAAATGGAAACTGGAGAGATTCCGCCCACAATGAGTGAAGCCTTGTTCGTACTTCTCTTAAAGCCAGGGAAACCACCTAATGTTTGCTCCTCGTACAGGCCCTTGTCACTCCTAAATGTTGACACCAAGATTTTTGCCAAAGTCCTTGCGAATAGGCTGGCTCCAATCGTCCCAGTAGTGGTCCGTCCGGAGCAGGCGGGATTCGTATTGGGTCGTAGCCTATCATATAACCTAAGAATGCTGTTTGGTGTCATCCAACAAGTTGACCCAGCAGTTCAGGCTGCAGCACTTTTTTAGACGCCAAAAAGGCATTTGACTCTGCAGATTGGACATTTATGAGGTCTGTTTTGGGGCGGATAGGAGTGGGCAACGTGGTTCTTTGTCTGATTGCCGTCCTCTATGCTTCTCCTGTGGCCAGGGATTGAGTGGGTGCTTTTGTCACTGCCCCCTTCTCAATCACAAGGGGCAAAAGTCAAGGCTGTCTGCTATCGCCTTTGTTATATGCCCTAATTGCTGAGCCACTGGCTTGCATCCTTAGGGAGTACCATGATCACAGGGGATTGCGCTTTCCTCATAATTTTGAGCTACACGGATGATACTTTGCTGTATGTACGCGATCCGGAGAGAAATCTCTCTCCTATACTTAAGGAAGTGGTTCGGTTTGGAGGTTTGTCAGGCCTCTGTGTGAACTGTCCATTATTTTTGCATTGACTCCTGCCACGACCCCCTCGGCTCTCGAGTTCCCTATACAATGGAAAACTGATTCTGTGCACTACCACGGCATATAAATTCATACTGATCCAGTGATTGTTGTGTTGGACAATTATGGGAGAATAGTACAGCGTCTTGAAGAAGATGTTGACCGTTGGATAAAATTGCCCCTTTATTTAAAGGGACGAGTGACGTTGATGAAAATAGTGGTCCTCGCCAGATTTCTTTTCTTATTCCAGCACATTCCAATACTTCTGCCTCGTTCTTTCTTTGTTATGCTGCGCTCTTTGATGCTTCAGTTAGCCTGGGCCAGCAAGCAGCCTAGTATTAGATGGGAGGTGCTTACCCTTCCTGTTGACATGGGTGGATTGAATGCACCAGAGCTTGAACCATATTACAAAGCGGCGCAGAGCTCGCATGCACATTATTGGCTTCATGCCCCCCATGACCTTCCACACCCATAAATAGAAAGGGATGCTGCTGACCCACACAACCTACCTCAGACTCTATTTCATGACCCGCTGAGACGCTACAGTACATTTGACTCCGTAAAATTTACAGTGCATGTTTGGCAGAGACTGCTGGTGCAACATTCTGGTTCCTTCCTATACTCCCCACATATGTTATTGGAGTGGTGTTCATGGTTCCCCATAGCGAGGGAGAGAAGTGTATTATTGGTTCTGCGCACATTAAGTATAACCAAGATCGGGGATTTCTTCCAAGATGGTGTTGTGGCTGGTTGGGAGTCAGTACTCGACAGGGGACATCCGCCGTCTGCGCTTACCTATTTTCAATATTATAGAGTCCGGCATGCGCTACGAGGACTATTAGGGGACGGCATGCAGGAGCCTCCGGACACGGCAGCGCTCTCATCTCTAATTCAGATGGAAGTCCCCGCAAAGTTGGTGTCCAGATTATATGCACACGTGCAGGAATCCCGGAAGCCCACCATGCTGAAGGCACACTTAGACTGGCAGAGAGACCTTGATAGGGTTATTGATGACAAATGTTGGCAATATTGCTGTGCCCTGAGTAAGGGCTTATCCCTCAATGGTAGGCATCCACTGAGTCACTTTAAATGTATTAGCCATGTGTACTATCTACCGGAGAGACTGCATCGCTATGGGTTTCGAGACTCTGCTGACTGTCAGGGTTGCCATGTACCGGGAGCTGGTTTTCTGCATGTGGCTTAGCTTTGCCCACCTGTATTAGAATTTTGGGGTAAGATCTTCCAGGAGCTGTGTGCTATAGGCTTTTCCCAGGAGTCAGATCCGATTCAGGCCCTATTGGTATTCGACAAACAGGTGGATAATAGTGTCACGAGATTGGTTGCGATGGAGCTGCTTCTGGCTAAGCGCCAGGTAGCGATGCCCCCACCGTGGAAGATTGGAATAAAGATATGGTATATTGGAACACTCAGACCGATACCTATAGTGAACTATTGCCTCCCCAATGCTGCCCCAGGGGGTTTTGGGGCCCATATCAGATAAACTTAGGGGCTTATTTACAAGGCCCTTGCGCCACTTTTGCGTCATTTTTAACATGGGAAAAGTGATGCAAAAGTGGCGCAAGGGGCTTGTAAATAAGCCCCTTAGTGGGCAAGGAGACAGGAGAACCAGAAGGAGAGAGCGATGTTGCCTCACAGAATATATGATGACTCCTACCATTCTTGTTGCTGTTGGAAAAGGGAACGTGTATGCCTTGATTGCACCTTGGTAATTCATGGGAACCTATGGCCTCATATTTTATTTGTTTGACAGGGTCGTCACCTCTTAGAACATATTGCACGTTATGTTATGTTCACTGTGTCGCTTTCTGTTACTCAAACAAACAGCTTTGCTAACGGAATTGTTGTGCACTCAGCCAGACTACATGATCTTGTCAATAAATAACGTGAAAAAAAGACATAATTGTACGATTTGTAGCTATTGTCATGCGCTGACAAGACCAGAATTGTGTAATGAGAATGATCATTTTTTCATTGGCTCAAGAATGAAGATGGTAAAAGAGCTTTTTGGTTATTTTATGGTCTTGATTGTAAAAATGTAGATGTCCAAAACATCGATATTAACTTCATGTTTTCTCCGTTCTGTTTGGACGTGGGACTGTAGGAGGAACATGAGTGGTGTAATAACGCATCGACCAATGTATTTTGGCGCGTTCCCAGAATTACCAAGACTGGTAAACTGGGAATGCATTCAAATTATACACCTTCTCGATAGAGGCACAACAAGGAAAAAAAAAAATATTTCTCCTTGACGTTTCCTCTTTCTAAGTGTGCTGCGTTCTACAAACACTTAGAAAGAGGGAAATGCCTCTAAGGATAGTTTTTGTGCAGGAAGATGTCCCTTTCATTTGTAAAACCTGATAAGGATTTTGCGTCTGGTCTGCATTTTAAAAGTAACGCAAACCCGAAGCAAACTCTTTGTAAATCTGGCCCTCAATGTGGCAAAGAGAAATGCAAACTGTGCAAACTAGCACACCTCTACAATTTGTAGTCAGGTGCTAAATGGTGTCTGTGTTTAAATTAGCTCCATCAGTGTAGTTTATATTATCTAATCAATTTAAAATTGGTTTAAATTTGGTGGAGGGGGTTCCAGCAATTTGAAGTCTTTGATAACGCGTGTCCATATCAAAAATAGTCTAATTTTTCGATAAAGCCAGCATGAAACTTGTAGAATCAATTTGACTCAGCAATTCTATATCCAACCAGTATATCATGTAACGTAAGTTTATTAATTTTAATCATAGTATGTCTTCTGTTGCACTGCTACCCTTTTAAAAACATATTTGTGTGTCCATGACATGTGTTCTAAAAACCATTGCATGGCTTCATAGTCTTACAGTGACTTGACATTTAGCTTTAAAGAACATGGGTGAAATGATGACCCTTTATGGAGAGAAATGCTTTTTAATCTAGGCTTATAGTTTGCTGCAACCTAAGGGTATAAAAATGTTTCTTAATTAACTGGAAGACCTGTGACTTGGCAGGTAATCTGAGATGGTGCACTCTGTAAATGAGGTTTTAATTATAGACATATGGTGATAACAATAATAGATTTAAATTAGTTTTAGTCATTGCAGAAGGCATGTTTTCATTTCAAAGAAGATGAAATGCATACCTGTCATTATGTTATGGGTTCTTTCCAAGCAAAAGTTTGAAAAATGTCATGTATCTCAAAATGTGCTTTGTTTTACCCAATGGCTGCATTCACTAAAAATAACTACTTTATTTAAATGACCTAAGCAAGTGAAAGGAACCAGACTGTGCCGAAGAGAAGTCACAATCTTGCTATGAGCTATGACTGTGGTCTGATCAGGGGCGTAACTAGAACTGATCTTTGGGGGTGGGGTAAGGGGGCTAGTACTAAACAGCATTGGTGAGGCTACCATTTCACACACTGAAGGCCAAGACAGTATTAGACTACCCGTTTGGAAGGCCAATAGGTCAAGGTTTAATGCCCTTACACATGGAAAAGGCATATATCCATGTCTGTTCTATCCTGCAGTGGCATATCAAAGCCAGATCTCTTGTCTTTGCCAATGCATTCCCATGAGACACCGAGCACGGCTGGAGCTCAGGGAGTGTCCATCAGACCTGCGAGCATCATATGTCTGCAAGACAGTATTAGACTACCCGTTTGGAAGGCCAATAGGTCAGGGTTTAATGCGCTAACACATGGAAAAGGCATATATCCATGTCTGTTCTTTCCTGCAGTGGCATATCAAACCCAGATCTTTTGTCTTTGCCAATGCATTCCCATGAGACACCGAGCACAGCTGGAGCTCAGATTATCCATCAGACCTGCGAGCATCATATGTCTGCAAGAATGTTGGTACCACACGAGGCCTGTGCATGTCAGAAATGAAAGTACTGAAAGCTTACTTGAAAAGCGTCTTTTCTGATTAAAAGTAGCATGAACTGCATAATGATAACATGCTTCCATGGAACAAAGAGATGTGTGTAGTGCTTCCACAGACCTTGAGAAATAGACTTTAGGTGTGACGGATAAGCCAGGATAAAGAAAATCAGGTGAGCTTCTATCTGTTTGTCACAAAATGAGGTTGGCTCCCCAACAGCACAAAAAGAAGAGGTATCCACGGAGAATAATACGCTGGGTAGTTGTTAACAATGAAAAGCATGCACGTGTTGGTATTTCTATAGCATGGACCTATCCTTTGAGCAACATAGATTTGCCCATTATGGGAGGTGATGGAAACTTATGCAAGATTGTATTCATCAAGTGGTGGCTCATATCTTATTGTTACACACACTTACACTAGTATCTCACACATTTTGAATTTGAGGCACATTGTGATTAAGTGATTTCCCAGAACTGCACAATTTTCAGTCAATGCCAAGCTGGATTGAAATCAAGGTCCTCACATCGACAGATTATCCACTAGACATCTCCTTCCTTAGTTGATGTACAAGATCTTTCAAAAAAGCTTCAAACATTTAATTTCACCACTCCTTGTGAACACTCATGGTTTGTTGATGTTTTTACATAACCATTAGGCCGAATTCGTCATGTTGTCTAGTGAGTGGACCGAATGTAAATTATTTTGGTATCTATGTTTTATACACGGGTAGCACATAAATGAGTTGTCTCTTGTTTAAGATTGAGGTTTATCTATTTGCATATACACAATGGTTTAAAGTTAAGTACATACAGAGCATGTATAATAGGTTACTGTGTAAAATGTTCCAATATTACAATAGAGGGGTTCTGGTGATATATTTGGCCCTGTGGTTTGTAAATGTCACCAGAAGCCTGAGATGGCAATGACAAGGTGCCAGTCATGCATTTTTTTTATATTAAAAGCTGTTTTGTTCAAAGTGCAGCTAACAATGGACATTGAGTGAAATTAAAATGTTGAGGTTTTGTTTACCTGTCACAAATAAATCCTTGATAAAACAATAGGCAATGGTGAGAACAGTGGATTAATATGACTCTGTGGCTGCAGAGTTTACAGCATCATTTTGGATTTACTGAATTTGCCACATAATTTCCAAAACTTGCAAATTTCACCAAAAGTGTTGTTGCCAGCTCAAACAGATAAAAATAATACTGCCTGTCACATAGCTTCGATAACCTTGGTCCTCCAAGCTGCATTATCCTAGTAGCCTTGACAATGTAAAACCTTTGCACAGTGGCGACAAAATCTGTATTTCAAACGTAACAGTGAAATATTTTCAATATTTCACGGTTCCTTAAAAATATGTGGGTTTAAATCCACTGCTTTTTGTGCATAAAAAGCACCAACACATGTAGCACATGCATTTTTACTTGAAGATGTAATGACTTCCCAATAATCTCCATGGTACCCATCAGTGTAGAACAGAGATCGTGGTGGGGATGAGTTTTTTTTTTAATGTGGTATTTTCCGTCATCTATGGTAGTGTTCAAATGGTTGATGAATCTTTCTTCAGTTTTTGGCCCTGCAATACTTCTTTAAAAATGGCTAACTACTGTGAGAGAAATGATTGTAAATTACAACTACACAGCCAGTTTCCATTTTGTTAACTCTAAATTAATTTTCTTATAAAAATACACACTTACACCTAAGCCAAACTTGCACTCAGTCACTGTTTCTTTCTCTTCAAATGGAAGAAGGTTAGATAAAGATGCACCAATTTAAATGTGTGCATGCTGCAACAGAAATTCATCATGGGAAGTGGTGTTGAGAGCCATATTAGTGAAGGAGCTGAAACCATGTAACAATTATATTTATTCTTGTTCTGGTGAGCATCGACAGCATAGTACACTTCTGCAGGATACGATTGATATAGCCAAAAGAGACCTGTGAGTAGACCCATGTATCTGGAAAAGTGTGTGCCCATAACCCTGCTGCACCGCTCTCAAAGTGCTCCTGTAGCTCCAGCCAGTGCACAACGCCTGCACCCTCAGCCAGTGCAGAGCTCAAGTTCCTTCACCTGAACAGATGCAGTTCACCAATACCCTTAATGTTACATAACGTTTGACTTAGCATTATTGTTGTGGTGCTGTTCATACATCTCTCACTCTGGTGTTTCATGTTTCATACTCTGTCTCTGTTCTTTTCCATCTCAGTAACACTCTCCTTATTTCTTTCTGTCCGTATTCATACACATTCTTAATTCTCTTTTCACTACTACCTACCTTGTCTTTCTCTCTCTCTCTCTCTCGCTCTCTCTCTCTCTCTCTTCAATGACTTATCTCAATCCCTTCTCTCTCACTGTCATCCTCCTTCCCACCTTCTCATCCTCACTCCCTATCAGGAAGATTAACCTGGGTGAGGGATGTGTGATACTCCCACAGAATGTTAGCTGATCCTGGTTTCTCAGTTCCCACAGAACCCTTAGGTTTTACATTATAGGAATGAATGCTGAAAGAACTCAACCCTGACTGTGAACTGGCTCACATTGATCATGCCTGCGCAGGGGCTCACCACTGTGTGCAATGGAGCTCAGCTGCATACTTGGAAGACCTCAGCTCTGTCTGCATAGGGTTGAAGTGCTATGTATGTAGGAATTCATCTGCAGCTCAATGAAAGAAATTACCTATGGGTACACAGTCTGTGCTCTATCTGTGCATGGGTTCAGCACTATGCATGCAGGGACTTGGAAGCTTCTGGGCTGGAGCTCAACTCTATCTGCAGAAAAGTGAGTTCAGCTCAAAAAGTTGATAAGGTATGTTTGTGGCAGAGCCTCACTCTCTCTGTATGCACAAGAACCTACTTTTCTCTCTGGAATGTATGTCTTCTAAGTGTTCAGCCTGTCTCCAGAAGAACAGCCAACTTCCTCTCCTTAATACAATACGCACCTAAATGAGTTTCTTGATACTGAGCAGACTTCATTGTTTTGAATGGTAATTTTTTATTGACTTTGCACTGCAAGAGTTTGGACATATGGTGTTAATCTCTATTTACCCTGTCTTCTTTTCCCTCTCAATGTCACACCATCTTCCTTCCCAGAGTGTGATTTGTTGTGAATGCCTTCTTGATGTTCATTGCTTTTATGTAATTTTGGTATGCGCTTTCGGTCTACATTTGTAGTGAGGAAATTTAGAAAGAGCAGGGAAGATCATGCTGAGACAAGGAAACAATGATAAATATGAAACAAGACAAAGGTGAAATGTATGGAGTGGAAAGGAGCAGGTTGAGAAAAATGAAAAGGGATGATGACAGGGAGCAGGAGAGAATGCAGCGACATGTGGAGAGAGTGACAAGAGGGACATAGAATAGGATGAATAATGCTGAGGTCCAGGTAACTACCCATGGGCAATGCAATAGAAGTTAAACTGCACTGTAACACATGGGAAGGAAATGGTTGGCCTGAACAGAAAAGCAAAGTTAAAGAAAAAACATAAACTTGTCTGTGAGCACCAAGTGTGAGCTTTAAAACAGGTGGACTCTGAAAAGAGGGGAGCCAGATGGACCATGTCTCTGAAGTAGGCGTTAACCTGTGGGTCTACCCTTCCGGTTTGGATCCTTTGAAATGTGAATGTGTTCGGGATTTGGAGCAGGCACCATTCTCCCTTTGGCTCAAGGTTTTCCAACCACCAACTGCCTATTACAGAGAGGGTAAGGATGATCAAGAGGTAGAACACATGAGGGCAGAGCAATCTGGGGAAGACCATGCTGCTGTGGCAGAAAGCTTTCATGGTAGAAGTACCAGGTGCTGTTTATCCACAGTATCATTCTGATCTGCCTCTTTAGTCTATTATGTGTCTGTTCACCACGCCAAACAAAAATGGCAAGAGGCACACAAGTACCTTCTGGGAGGTGGACTATGAGATGTCTAAGGGGTGTAGTTCAACTATGATCCACACAGGCACAATACATTTTATTTAGCACACATACTGTGCATGCCTGAGACAGCACAGTGTATCTGCTAAAAGGGGGCTGTCAAGGCACACACCAGTTCACCCTTGAAGCCAATGAAAAGCCACAAAGTTCAGCAGGGGTAGGATCCCCAGCACTATCCCAGCTGCTTATTGGCCTATGCTTCCAGACTTTTAACAGAGGCACTGGAAATAAGCGAATGTGCGGCTGCAGCATTTTTCGCATAATTAAGGTTTGTCACATTTGCCACATAATCCATGATCTGCTGTATAATCACCAGATTTTAGCAAACAAAAAATGTCTCTAGCTCAAGCGGTTCACAAGTTACTAAAAACCCAGTGATGTGTGTTGCTGCGTAGCAGAATTCCCTTTCCAAAGGTTAACTGGTCACCTTTATGCTGCTTATTGTTATATTTAGGTGTTAAATCGGTACCAATGAGGTGCAATCTATTCCCAGAAAGTGTTAACAAGTGTAAAAATGTCAAAATAATGAAATGATACTATCACAAAATGTGCTGCATTAACGCAGCATAATTTGCCTTTTCTTGTGGCATAATTAAGTCAACCCTGCCACACAATTTGGCCCTCCCCTGACGCATAATTCCAGTGGCTCTGCCTATCAAGAAGCTGAGAGGGGTATTGAGGTGGGTCTTCACCTTTTTAATCCTGCCCTTGCTGCTCCACCTGGCTCCTCATTTGGAATCATGGCTTGCTGGTTCCAATGCCCAGCACAGTATTACTGCTCCTCTGCTGCCATGGAGTCTCCAAGATGCCAGCTAAGTAAGCCAGGTAGGTAAATAAATGTTATTTCTCTATGCATTTGTGTATGTGTTTGTGAGTGCTTCAGAGTGATTAGGATTGAGTGAAAGTGTATGTGTTTGAGAGTGTCAATGAGAGTGAAAGTCAGAATCAGATTTTGGGAGTGTGCATGAATAAGCGAAGGTTAGCAAGTGTGTTAGAACGTATAATTGATTGGAGCTTGTGAGAGGGAGTGGAAGTGAGTTGTGGGTGCAGCTATCAATAGTGTAGTAGGTGCAGTTGCACCAGACACCAGAGTTAGTGAGTGTGTGTAGTAGGTGCAGTTGCACCAGACACCAGAGTTAGTGAGTGTGTGTAAGTGTGTTAGTAAGTGAGAATGAGAATCAGTCAGTAATGGTATGTTTGTATGTGAGTAACAGTGAGTGGGAGGGAATATGAGTGAGAATGAGCAAGTGAGAGAATGAGAGTTAGAGTGAAGGAGGGAAAAGAGACTAAGGCCCAGATTTTCAAAACTTTTACATAACATAGCACAGGACCCAAAGTTACTGCATTGCGTGAGAGGGAGAGAGCAAGAAAGCATCCTATCTACAAAGATATGGCACCATCCTGGTCTCTCCCTAGCTCTGGCACACAATTCGGTTACCGAGCACCCCCCACACACACACACACCTTTGCGCAATAGTGCAAAGGTGTCTGCATGAGTCTAGCATAGGTTTTGTGCTGGAAGGGTGCCCTTTCAGTACAAAATATTATGCTTTTACTAACTTTTAAGCTTTTCCTACTTCCGAATTATGTTCTACAGTCCAGTACACATGCACAGTGGGAAAAGTTAGGAAAAATAAAAGCATTTTTTTTTTTTAATGCCTGCTTTCATGTATTGTTTATTTTTTGGTGCAAAACACTGTCTACTATTATTAGATAAGGTTTTACGTCAAAAACCATGGGTGGTTGTATGGAAACGCCCTTGTACGACCTATGATATGCCCCTTGACACAGAGTAACACAAAGCAGTCATTTGAACTGCTTAGCATTACTTTCAGGTAACTTTCGAGTGCAAAAAGGTTCTGAACTGGAAAGTAAATTTAAAAAAACATTTTGGGCAGGTTTGTGCCACTTTTGTGATGCAAACCCTGCACAAAATGGTTGTTAATCTGGGTCTAAAAGTGAGCGGGAATAATAATGAGTGAGGCAAATCTTGAAAAAAAATTTGTAAACTCCTGGGCGGTAGTCACTCACCACTTTCAAATATCGCCAGCAGCCACTGACACCAATACTAACTGATGAAATTTGGCCTAATGGCCTGAGCTGCCAACTTTGGAACCGGGGAACGAGATTTGAATCCCAGCATCAGCTAAACCTTCTGCGATCCTGGGCAAACCACTAAATCTCCCTGTGCCTAAAAAAAAAAATCTGATTTTGCACAGATAAAAAGCGACAGGCAGCACGGAACATTTTACCCAGAGGATCAGGACTGCTAACCACGGGTCATCTTTGCTATCTATCTATTTTACCACAATTATTTTGCATGTGCTCATGTTTTAGTCAGTACTTGGAACTTTAATAACCAAAACCACAAAGTCCCCCCATTCACTCTTGCTATTGACAGAAAAGTCTGGACTGATGGATGGTCATTGCATTTAAAAACCCAAAAACATTTTCTTCCCTTTTTAGCATTCATTTAGTGCTTATTACCCTTCACATGGGTAGTAAGCACTATATAAATACAATTATGAATCAAGACAATTTGGGATTTCTGTCTTGTTTGCTTGGAAGCAGAGGAAGATGGCAGAAACTGGCTTTAAAGTGCAGATGCGGTCTCACACACTAGCGTTAATGGGCAAGCATTGTCTCTCTTTAAAACAAAGGTGATCAGTAAAGCACATTGCTGTGCACAATTAGAACTCCCACTGTGGGGTTTTTGTCCTAGATGTTATGAAAGACCTGTGACCCTCCCCCCCCCATCTCCTCCTTCGAGGACGCTGCAAGCAGCAAGATAAACTGTCTGTCAGAGAAAAGAAAGTGTTCTGATGCACTCTTCTCAAGCCATACTTCACCCAGGCTTTACCGGGGCAGACACACCACACAGCTGCAGGCTTGCAGCCCGAGTTATGTAACACGACGGGGGGTGAAGCCCTTTTAGGCCAATGGACATTGCACACCAGGGTCTGATTCATAGTGGGGTGGCCTGACAGCCTTCCAGGTGAGTGAAGACCCTGGAGTGCGATCCCCTGGTGGATGGCAACCTTTAATAGTTAGAGATCCCGGCCTGTGTGATAGGGATCTCTATGCCTTCAGTGCACCCACTTGTGTGGCAAAAGCACTGAAGACAGATGAGAATGTCCACAAGCCGAAATGTTTTGGGGAGCCCACTCCACATTCTTTTTTGTTTTACTCGAACAAACTGCAAAACAAAAAAACAATGGCCCTGATACCCAGGGAGCTTTGTTCCCACAAATAAAAGCTATTGTTTTTTTATCTGCCAAGTTCCCTATGCCCCTCAAGGTGGTCTTGGGTGGGGAAATTGATTAGTGGCCCAAAGAGGATGGCACTACCATCACTGTGACCCAGCAGTCTAGTGGTGAATGAACTGTCTGCACAAATGTTTCTGCTAGTGGAACTAATGGAATTCTGCTGGTGGAAGTCCATCAAGGTCAGTGGATGGAGTATCAGCCATTTTTTAGCAGATGCCCCAATCTTCCAACATCTACAAGACCTAATGAGCTTCTATAAGGGGAACAGCAGGTACCTATGGGTATGTTTGGATCGCCTTCGGTAAGTTGGTAAGGGATCAGGAAGGCAACCTTCCCAAAAAATGTGAGTTTGATCATAGAAATAGTAAAAACAACCAAACCTCATTTCAGTTAAATAACCTAAAAAATGAAAGACATTTGTTTAGGGGTTGTGGAGAATTTAATCATTGATAAACACTGTCCTAAGGAACCATAGAAATCAGTCATTTCACTCATGTCAATGATCAATAGGTCACATCTTCAAAGAATGATGAAGTTCCATCTTGAAATCTCTGGCTTAGGAATGGGGGACCGTTAAGCGCTCATGGTTGGTTGTATAGTGAGATGTTGGGGCTTGGACAGTGAAATATTTTACCTTCAGGCTTAGAAACATTTTGGTGCTTGAATTACCCGATGTGTTCACCCAGGAAGGTATGTATGGTGAGGCAGCATTAAAGGTAGTTACCTACACTTTAAAGGCCCTGTGATGATGCTTTGTGGAGAAAAGCTTTGAGAGGGACAGGATATTCATCCTCTCCAAGTAGGTCTTTCCTTCCCAGGTAGGTGCCACCGGAACTCCTCAGTCGTGGAAATCTGCAAAAGCTGAGGCCAAGTTTAACGAAAAGTCAAATATCCTTCAACAGCACAACGATCAGGCAAAGGCAGATTCAAAAATTCATTTTGATGACTTTAAGGTGCGAGTGTGGAAATCTCATAAACATTTTGTAAGCAGCTCCACCTTGAAACTTACTAAGTGAAACTTCAATTTCCACACCAATTTCTTCTTAGGTCGACGAATCGTTGCCACCATGTTAGAATGGAGGACAACCCAAATACATTTCTAAAATAATCATCAACTTGCAGCATTTAATGTTCCGTCAATGATGAGAGGGTTGATGACATTTTAAAAGCTTTATTTCTCATTTAGAGATTAGTCTGTATTTTTTAGGGCTTTTATTCAAGTTAGTCAGATAAGTCTGTTTACAGAAATATCAAGAAAACGTTTGCTAGAGACATCATACAAAATAACAGCATGTTCCATAAAGGAATTAGTCCCTATCTTAATCTAAAGGACCTAACCTATCCTAGCAATAACGGATAAAGAGTTATTTTGGAAAAGAGCAAAGGTTTGGAGAATCAAGCTAATAGTTGTAAGAAAGCAAACACCTCATTAAGAGCAGTTCTGGAAACTCAACCGAGTTCCGTATCAGTGGCAGTAGCAACCATTAAAACATGTAGAAAGAAATAATCACAGCAGTAGTTATGATCAGCATGGAGTTAGTCTCCTTAAAGGTATCAGGAAGAAACAGCAAATCACTGCTCGCAGAAGCTCAGCAATCTCGGGAAAGAATAGCACAGTCAAGTGCTAAGGGGCATGGCAGGGCAGGTGTGCATAGAATGCCTTAACTATCTAGCTAGGAACACGTCCTATATAGAAAGCACAAAACAGATGTTGTAAAAACAGATGCTTAAGTCATTTTGAGCCAAGGAGAAAGGATCTTACGATGGTTCATCATCGTATCTTTCGATTCCCAAGGAAAACATCCATGTCGACAATTTGTTATTTGAATGCAGCTACAACGTATTACAAAAAGATACATCTAAGAAGGTTCTCATGAGAACCTTTGCGAACTTACTCAGTTAGCTGTTCATCGTCCCATTGTGTAACAATGGACTGCTCTATGAAACGAAACATTAACATCTAGCATGTCCTGGTCAGATCATTGAATTCAAAACTATAGCAAGCATTTTCTTACTTTAATATACTTGTACATTATAAGCACGTGGCAGAGAAAACTATCAAAAATACGATTAAATCATATGGTGTGAGGAGGAAAGAAATACATTTTGCATCAAACAGCACATTTCACAAAGATATCAAGTTCTGCAGTTCAGTTATAACGTTATGTCAGCATTTACAAAAGGCATTTATTTTCTTAAAGGGATAGTAAAGAATCAAGAAAATATTGAGGCCTAGCAGTGAAAGAACGATAGAAATAGGAGCTTTCTGTAGAAATAAGCAGCATTTTCACTATTAAAACGTTTAATAAAAGCACAGTATCCCTAACCAGTATATTGATACGCAATTTCTACGTTAACGTTAAGGCACATTTCTATATCATTCTGAGGTTAACTTTACGTAAAAAGTTTCAATTTCCACAAGGAGATCCCACATAAGCTAAGAAACAGACACCAAAGTCCTCCCAAAGCATCTCCAGTTACCAGTTATGTGTGGTCTTTCCAGGGCGCATCAGTCCTCCTCCAAACGTAATTCGGCAGATATGCACAAGGTATGTCTGCAGAGACCCAGTCAGCAAAGAAACAAAAGACTGGAATTTGGCTCTGAGTAATTACTATATTCTGACATTAATCTAAGCTTTCAGGAAATTATTTTGTTTGGTTTCTCAGTGATATGTTGTAGGCACAATGGGTATGTCCAGACTTGGGTTCCATGTTCACTGTGCCAAAGGAACCAGGCTGCACCTCACCGATGAGGCTCACCAAGGCTGAAAGGCTCCGGTATAATTTGCTTTTCAGCTCAGAGCATACTCAGAGATGACTGGCCTATGAGTTCAAGCATGACTGCAGGACCAAAGTTTATTTACATAAGGGTGGGTCTTGCCTGTGATGGTACAATGAGCAAGAAAAAAATGGATAGGAATAAGGTGAGGTCAAGAGTAATTACCAGCGAGAGAGATTAATCCCATCATTTCCCCCACAACAAGAGACTTTATGTGGTTTCTTTTCATTGGAGATTTCCTATTTATTTAAAGAAGTAAGACTCGAAAGCATGAGGACATATGCCAGTCGTGGGGTTTCCTTGAGCAGACCATGGTACTTTGAGATTTCATCCCCAATCAGTTCAATTAAAGTGAGCTAAGACTGCAACTCCCATAATGCATGCTGCTGTAAATGACTGTATTGCATCAGAACATAGCGTCGTGGTCACATGGAGTCACATAGAGTCACATAGAGTCACACATAGAGTCACACATCCTCTCATAGTTTTCACTCCCTAAAATAACTCAGCATCAGCTTCCCAATGCCTACTCAAGAGATCAGTCTACAGGTTTGCACATTTAACAACTGGGCATGGGAATCATGGATTTCAGTGCAGCAATTTTGCACCAGCATTTTTGAATTCCACATATTGCTCTGTACTATTGAATAAGAACGTTTTTCATGTTGTTTTTGGGACATGAAATTAAAGCTATATAAAAAGCATGTGCTTGAACAAGAACATTGGAGTGACCTTTTTATTACCATGAAAAATGAGATTTGTTCGTGTTTGTATGGAATCTATCTCCACTTTAAGACATAAAAGCGTGGCATGCAATGTGTGCAGATCTGCTATTGCTCTGCCTTTCCCCTTTGAACCCAATCTGAGGATCCTAGAGCTGATTACACGTGGGACAATTATAAAGTACTTTCATGCCCGTTGATTGACGGGCAGTATATTTAAACAAGGGCGGTTCAAAACAATGCTCCCAGCGCTGTCTACATATTAATTCTGCTGCATGACGACTCTGCGCAGTGGGCAGCAGGGCACAGTCAGCATGGCAGCTGCGCAGGGATAAGATTCAATTTAATGGAAAAAAGCTTGCTTTTAAATCACAGACAATTCAGTTTGCAGAAAGATGTACCTTGCAGAAATAAATGAAAGGCGGCCTGGTTGGGCCTTCAGCTGGTCGTGCTACATCAATAATGCAAGAGGGCCGTCTTCTCTGCCCATTCAGTATCACACCTATTGTGCGGCTGCACAGAAGAACACCTGCCTGGCTGTCCATTGGGGCACCAAGGGCCCTTAACACCAGTGCCCGAGGATGGAAATGCCCTCTACGTCAGATCATACTATTATTTTACCAGGCAGGGACAGCTGGGAAGGATGCTCCAGGCCTTCTTTTCTAGCCTTTCCTCGTACAAAAAACCCTACAAAGAGCAGCTATTGTCCACTCCGTGTCTTAATAGGGATTTAAACTGCCTGAAAAGCTAATAGTGTGCTTTGTGGTCTGGATGGGTTTTTTGATAATCCCCATTATATTCAAAGTGGCGCTATATGGCCTTGAATCAATGGAGGACTTTTCAAGGACAGACAGTCCTGTTTGTCTTATTCTGTAGCCAATGGACATCTTTAGCTTCTTGAGAAATTGTGCAAGACGGATTTGGTTGTTATTGGCAGTAATACAAAGAAACTAGAAGATTCCATTTTTAGGGAACAGTTGATCATGTAAGAGGGCACGTGTGCTTGGCATATGCTTGTCAGCAATTCGTAGTTTACAGAGTTCTCCCTAATTTCAGATCACAAAGAAATTCTCCTGGCCATCCAAGATATGTCCTCAATTGCCATAACAGCTAATGCGTAAAACAGTGGAAGTTGCTGTGCGATGTGAAAAGAGACTGAAGGGTGCAGTGGTAAGGAAATGGTTTTAATTTGGGTGGTAATGCAAAATGTTCTGATTTCTGGAAGGCATGCTTATTTGAAGAGAATCCACCAGTATGGAGGAGGAAATGCCACAGCTGGATTCTCCTCCCATTTTAGCGTTTCCTCCCAATCAAGTGATTTTCCAAAACCATCCAACTTAAAATCAGGAGTATAAGTCTCTTCTCACCATTGTTTGACGACTGCCCTTGAGTCTGATCCAATGTCCTGGAATTTGGTATTTGTATTTAAATATATGTATTCATTGTGGACTGTGCCAAAAACAATGTCTGGGGAAGACGGTGTGGAGTGACACAGAAAATGAGAAAAGCAGTTACAATAAACACTAATGTGTAGTAGAGCCCATGGAGTGATTTCAATGCAATCAACTGTGGTGAGTATTGGAGATGGGGGCACTGGAGGGGTCCGCTTGAATAAGATGATTTTTTAAATGGGTTTTTAAAGGATTTTCAGTGAGTTGGTCAGTTTTTGTGAGGAGTTAACTGACGATTCTCCTTAAACGCTGTGCATATTGGGTTGTGCACTGGCCCATGACTTATGGCTTCTGGGTGTTCATTTTAGAATGGGACTAATCCTCTTAGAAAGTGATGAATTTTGTTTACTGTTACTTTGTTGCAGTCATCTCTCTGGCTTGTTCACTTGCTTTCCCCCTATGTGTTGGTGCTTGTTCTTCAAGCATGCCATTCTCATGGTATTTATGCCATGTCTGTTTCACCGAACCAGAACTCTGACCATAACTCACACAATGTATAGTCTAGCTTCTAGGCTCGCAGGCAAGGCATCAGTGTCAAATCAATCACTTACATAGACAAGAACACTTTGTAGAGCTAGCCGCAATGCAATGCCCTCCTGCACCAATCAACATTGAAAAACGCAGACCTGCATTTTAGGATGAGAATGCTCCCTGCAAGATGCAGTCATGTTCTCCTGCCCTGAGTGTTTGACTGCATATATCTGGTATCCTGTTTTTTTAAACATTATTTTGGCTTTAGCCTCACACTAATCTAGTATGTAAGGAAAGGCCTACATGTGTACCTCGACATGAGTTAGGCCCTAGAGCTGACATGTGAACTGGAGGGTTATGCCAAGGGTGCTGTCATTGTACAGACAGTGGACTGCTATCCCTGTCATGAGTTTAGTACACACAGTGATAGTGGCAATGTATTGTGCTTTGTGAATCCATAGTTGCCCATCTAGCCATGAAAGAAAATGTGTTCCACTTTCAGGAACACTTATAACTTCAGGTGTCCAGGACTTCAATAGGCAGTACATTTGCCCCCGGCATAGCTAATTTGTACATGCACCATTTCAAATGCACCTATATTTACACTATGGAAAATCCCTATCACAGCAATTTGAAACTCTGAAGCGTTAAATTGATGGCGCTTTTTATCTGAACTGGGGCAACAGAAGAGATTACAACTTTCTTACAGTTGCTGAATGAAAGAAACCCTTTTCTCAAATTTAAAAGCGAATATAGCAAATAACGGTTACTTTTTTGGACCTCTTGCTACATCCCACGGATGGATGAGTGCAATCTGAACTGTACAGGAAACCTATGGCAAGGAATTCTTTGCAACGGTTCGATAGTTACCATCCTAGAGACTTGTGTGACAATTTACCAGTCGGTCAATTCCTCAGGATAAGACGGAATTGCTCCAAATTAATGAACTATAAGAAACATGCCACAGCTTTAAGTAAACAATTGAAAGAGAGGCATTATCCCACACGCTTGATCCAATAAGCATCTAAGCGGCCATGGAACATGAACAGGGATGCCCTTCTGGAGGATTATCAGCTCCCCACCGAATGCACCCTTGATTTGTTTCAGCACGTATTGTAGTTTCTCCTCTTCCATACAAAATCTATCCAAAAGAAGTGGAGGTTATTGAACACGGGCTCCATGAATCTTTCTCTTCCTATGTTTGAATTCCAGGGTGGCCCCAACTTTAAGTATTACCTGGTGCACACAAGACTGCCGTTTAAAAGACATAGGGGTTTATTTACAAGCCCCTTGCGCCACCCATACGTCACTTTTTCCCATATTAAAAGTGACGAACCGGCAGTGCACGGGGCTTGTAGATAAGCCCCATAGTACTCAAGATACACACTAGCCTCTTCCAAAAGTGACAGGGCATTTTCTTTGTGGGTCTTGCACTGTTTGTCAGTTCACCAAACAAACTACAGAGCTGGACCTTTGAATGAAGACCCCATGGAACCAAAGCATGCTAACAATTGCAACAGCAGCGTCTTGATATATATGGTAACATGCTCCTGCAAACTTTGCTACATTGGCCTTACCATGTAGAAGGTGAGGATCAGAATTTCAGAACACTGCAGTACCATTTGGTGTAAACGCGACAACACAAAGTTAACCTGGCATTATCTCGAAGCTGGCCTTAGTGACTGTGACATCTCTTGATGTGTTATTGATAAGCCCCAATGGATATCTGCTTGCTCTGTGGGACAGGTCTTCTTACACGAAATGGAGAAATGATGGGTCTTTAGGTGGAAGACCTGTACTAGAGGCTTGAATGATGATATCCTGTTGAACATCTTGACCTAAACTCATTATAACTGCTATTCACCCCTGTTTGTTCCAGTCATCTGCTTCTCTGTGATCATTAGTTTGTACCTCAGTAATCAGACTCTTACATGTGTTGGTCATTAGTCCACTCCCGCACGGTGATGGTTTTCACCCTGATCATACTAGTCACAGTTATTCAATATGACTGACCTACAAAATTTTCTGTGCCCCGCTGATATTTTGTCTGAGGCACCTATGGTATTCCCTGGTTTTCCCAGAGGTGTATATCCGAGGTGTCTTTAATTTTGCTGAAAGTATTTATCCATCTAAACAGGTCAGTTTTTCATTTCACTAGCTAGGGGTTTAGTTATTTAAAGCCCATTCATTTTTAACTACACTTTCCATCATTCTGTAGGGGGTCATGTAATGGGCTCCGTTCAGAGACACCTTTATCCTGGTTGCTTGTGTCCTTTTTTTCAATCTATCCTTTTTTCAATTTTGTATACAGTATTAGATTGTGTGTCCAAATAGCATCACAAATTCTGTTTTTTTGAAATTACTATTGTTAGAAAGTGGGTTCCTAATTGACTGGGGTAGAATCCCTGGTCAAACAGTAACTACAATCCTAGTTAGGGTAAGCCACAAACACACCCTAAATTAACCTGCGCTCATCCTCAGGTAGCTTGGCACGAGCAGCCAGGCTTAAATTAAGAGGCAATTTTTTAAAGTATTTGTGCCATACTTCAAACAGTAACACAGTGAAAACACCACAAAAAGACCCCATGTTTGGTTAGACAAATAGAACGCAATTTTATAAATAAAACAAGACCAAAACGATAAATATCCAATGAGTAGAAGTCGAGATATGAATTTTTAAAGAATAATTGCAAAAATAAGTGCCTATGTGGGATATCTGGTCTCGCTGGATCAGGACAAAGTCAAAAGTTCAGGCCGACAGTGTGGTGGAGCGCGGTCTAGGTACAGGGGCCATGCAACGCCATGTAATCCTTGTCGCAACACGAAGATGCGGGGTGCAGTCGAGTAATGTGTCGATTTTCACCACGCAATAATGGATATGCGCCAGTTCTGAAGATGAAGTGCTGGTTCTGAGATGTTCCACAGCCGATGCCCCGGGTTTCTCCATGCAGTCGAGGGGATGCGTAGATCGTCTCTCTGCAGTGGCAGCGATGCAGTGGTTCCAGTGCGGTGGTTCTGATGGCAATGCGCTAGTCCCAAGTGTGATGCGCCGTTTCTGTTTCCACAACAGCGGCGATGAGTCAATTCTGCTCTTGCAGCAGAGGATGCCTCGGTTCCGCTGGAGTAAGCACCTGTGTCCACTTCTAATGGGCCAGGCACAGGAGCAGGGTAGAAGACTTTGATGTTCTTGAGTCTTAAAACAGGAGGCTTATCAGCTAATCCTTGGAGTCACTCTTGGTTTAGTGATCGAGGTCCAGTCTTTACCCCTGTCAGAGAGAGCAGTAGGCAACAGGGCAATGCAGCAAGGCAGCAGTCTTCCAGAGCAGCAGTCCAGCAGTGTGGCATTCCTTAAGCACTGCAGTTCTTCTTCCTGGCAGAGTGGGTTCTGGTCCAGAACTGTACTGAGTTGGTAGGGTCAGGGGTCCAGCATTTATACCCAGTTGTGTCTTTGAAGGTAGGGGTGACTTGAAGTGCGCAGAGGTCCTTTCATCCTGCTCTGACTCCAGACTCACTACGGGGGGGGGTATGCAGCCCTTGGTGTATGGACAGGACACAGCTTATTGAGATGTAAGAGTGAAACTATGCCCAACTCCTCCCTCCCATCCTCCCACGAAGATGCATAAAGTCACACCCAGGTTCCCTTTGTGTGTGGCTGTCTAGAGGGAATACATTAAGTCAAGCTGTCACTCTGCCCAGCCAGTGATCAGAGACAGACAGCAGACACCAAATGGCAAAAAGAAAAGAAAATGCCTAACGTTTTAAAAGTGCCATTTTCAGAGTAGTAATAGCAAATCTAACTTTAACATCAAAGAAGAGTTATTATTAGCATCCCATAGGTGCTAAACATGATATATCTACCTTCTCTCAATTAGGAATTACATCTTATTAAATGTAATAAGGTATCCCCAATGTTAACCTATGAGAGGGGTAGGCCTCTGAGAAGTGAAAAACGAATTTGGGAGTTTTTCACTACCAGGACATATAAAACTTAAAAGCACGTGTCCTACCTTTTAGTTACCTAGCACTCTGCCCTATGGGCTGCCTCGGGCCTACCTTAGGGTGACTTATCTGTAATAAAGGGGGAGTTAAAGGCTTGGCAAGTAGTTTCTAAAGCCAAGTTGACATGACAGTGTAAACTGTACACACAGGCTCTACAATGGCAGGGGTGAGACATGTTTAGGTGCTACTTGAGTGGGTGGCACAAGTAGGGCTACAATCCCCCTAGTAGCATTTAATGTACAGGCCCTGGGCACATTTAGTGAACTTTACTCGGGACATATAAGTACATCAAATGTACCAGATGTGCATACATCATTCTGAAAGCACATGCACTTTAGCACTGATTTGCTGAGATAATGTGCCTAGAGTCCTAATGCCAGCAAAAAAGAATCAGCAAAAATATGAGGCAAGCAGGCAAAAGGTTTGGGAAATACCACCCTAAGGCTGTCAGGTCTAACAACTATTCTCTGGTTTTTAGCAGTCTATCACTGCCATCCACCAAAGGCTTAATTTCCCATGGTCACACCAAGGTGACGTCAATTGACATCCCATCTGCCTTCGTTTAAATACGGGAGTGGCGGGAACATGTCTGCTCCTCGCCCCAGACAGACCAGTTCTTTTGGCATTGGCATGCCCGCTTTTGTTCCCACTTCAGTCACCGGCCTTTTACCATTGAGCATTTCCTTAGCAGGCCTGCTCTCTTGACATCCCATATGGTGCATGCTTGTCAGTATACTTTGCAAGCCATCATTATCGGGCCACGTTGCTCTATTGCTTTTTTTCATGTCCGATTAAATTTTACATGATTGAGGGAATTTTTGTCAGTGATTTCTTGTTGTTTTGCACCTACATATAAATCATGTTTCTTCCTTTTATGTGGTTATTTTGTTTTATGATTTAAAACCCTGTCCTAGTCTGTCTAAGGGTTATGAGTTCATACCAATATACCTGAATACTGTGGGTGAGCTGATTTGTTGTTTGGACATCACTGTTGGGTGCCTAGTTATATAATTCCACTGGATTGGGTTTTGTGGTGGTACCTAAACAATATTGGCAAAATATTCGAAAGCATATGTGACTATATTGAGGCGAATGGTTTGCTTTTTCCACTAAACTGAGGGGCATATACATGAGAGGTTTGCATCATGCTTGCACCACGCAACATAGTGGCATGCTTCATCGTGGGGTTCACCCTGACTCTTAAAGGTCAGGGTGGGCTCAACCATGTTCCAGGGAGCTCTTTGAAGACTTTTAACTAGGTGACCTAACTCTAAAATAAAAATTCTTCATCCACTCCAAGATTTCCCTTTATTAGCTGTAAGCGAGCACAGAAGTACAATCAGATGCTGGAAAGCATCAACAAAATTAACAACACACTTTCTTGAAAAAAATCACAGCGAGAAAGATATGAGATGGTCAACCACATGCTGGAATCAGCAACAGACTTCTAGAAAAGGAGCAAAGATGGGTTTTCAAATTGAAAACAAATAAAAAGGGACTTAATTATGAAAACCATGGAAAAATCTAAGTCCCTGGGAGTCCTTATCCTTTTACCACGACATAAACTTCAGGTACCAGCTGAGTCTCCGGTAGTCCCTGTCTTTTTACCACATCATATACTTCAGGTACACAATTTAGCAGTTCTCTCATGAATTGACAAGGTCCTAAAGCCCTATATTATATTACATAGTTCTACTCCAAAGAATGGTGTACCGATAATGTTCTTTTTACAGATACCTGAGAGGTTTATTTTTTGTGTTATTTCTTCTGACATACCAACCCTAAGCTTAAGTGTTTGAACATGCAAAGTGGTTGTGGTGTCGTGAATCATCCTTCCAAGTAAACTGGGATATTTTGGTTGTTCACCATTCAAGTCAAAACAACTTTCTAGTCAACAAATCTTTCTAGTCACGCAAATCCTTAAGTAAAAGACATATAAATATTATGGAGGTTTTTTATGCACCGAGCTCATGTGAAGTGTGGTTTCTACACATCCTACGTAATCACACAAAAATAATTTTCTTTATATATCTCATGTAATTACACATGTTTATTTGACATTACCAACAGTATTCTCTGAAATGGTGTTTCATGACCGGTTAAAACCTTTGGGCTCCACAACGATAACCGCAGGATTGCCTGTTTTCCAGCTATGATAATATTAGTGGCTATTTAATACGGGCTCCTTAAGAAGACATGGGGTGGGGGATACTACATCTCCCATGATACTCAAGCCCCTTGACATAGCATGTGTACAGGGAGAGTACAACTCCCAATATGCCTAGTCCTGACATGTGCCACCTACGCGCCAGACCCGCATAATGACACACAGGTGTGCCAAGGCAGGAGACCGTTACGTTCACTTGGGCACATGCACATTCAAGGATGTAATGTCTGGTAAACAGCAGCAGATCACCTGCGATGGCTTGATCATGATTTGTTACTCCTTCCTATTGGTCAAGAACTCTCCAGGACGAACAGCAACCGGCCGGGCCCAGAAGATTAAAATTCACAGCCCCTGGCATTACACCACCACAAACCAGGGAGAGTGGAGCCAATTAGGTGATTTAGAGGGTAGGGACTCTTGATGAAGTAAGTACCCGATTCTTGACAACTATTGGCATACTTTTTAAACAGAAGCATTCTCTTTACAGAGAGTGGTTTTTGTGAATTATTTTCTGCTTTTTCACTTGATATCATGTCTAATTACTCCCTTTTAGGGATTGACTATAGGGCCAATCCCCTCTCGTCCCCCGTGGGGTTACACTTTCCCACAGATTGGGTGAGTGTATATATGGTACATTATTAAATATTAAAGACAGCCATTGTGAGTATGTATGCATCCCACAACCCCAAGTGGAGCTCCATATTTGATGGTTCATGTGTAGTATGGGCACCTAAATCCAAGTCAAAAACGTTTTTTGGCCTATGATGGGTTCCACTTCTTACACTTGTGTGGGGTGAGAAAATTGATGCACCGATTTAGCATGGCGCTCAAGGAATCTGCAGTGTTGTGCCAGTTTGAGATGCATGATCGAGATAAAAACACTGTTGCTTACAAATTATAACAAGTAATTAAGCACACATGTTGGGGAGTTGTGCGTGTCACGTTTTGAGAAGCCACAAGGTGGCACACTTCTTATGCCATGTAATTTGCATTTACAGGTAGAACACACAGTGGCAAGTATTACACTGCATGTATATCTTTGAGTGAGATTGCCTGCTGCACAAGATCAGGTGAAAGAAACGTCACTGGGGAAGTGTATAAAATATGAACTCACCCTAATAAAAAAGGCCAGGACCTATTTAGGCCTTTTAAAGTGAGACTAAAACTTGTTGGTATAGTTGATGAACCTAGGGTCATAGGACCATTAAATTCTACATTTCCGAACGTATTATATTTTTAATCTTTCCAGTCCACCCTGCTAATAAAGGGAAACCTTGGAGTGGATGAAGAATTTTTATCTTAGAGTTGCGACCCCTAGTTAAAATTCTTCCAAAATCTCCCTGGAACATGGTTGAGCCCACCCTGACCTTTAGGAGTCAGGATGAACCCGACGATGAAGCATGACACTATTAGAGTGGGCGAGGCTTATTTAAAAGAAAGGATTTCTTTCCTTTTCCCACTCCCTTAGGACTGGTGTACAGGTGTGGCACGTAACATTCCCACCCTGTAAAGTGTCTCTGGTCCCTGAGGGATACTCTAGAGTTAGTTGTAGGTTTGCGTTGGGAGGATGTATCCCCTATCCTTGTTCAAAGGATCTCCCCATCCTTCAGGTTTGGTAGGCCCCTCCAAAACCTTCGGACCATTGTTGAGACATTAACAGATTACCTGTCCTAAAGCACCCAGAAGCCAGCCTGCCTGCTAAAAGAGGGAATGGGCCTGCCAACCCTGCAGAAGGAGTGACTGTCCATGGTGCGGATGGTCTGAAGAAACAGGGGACTTTGTGGCGTGATGGACACAAAAGGTAAGAGAGGCACAATTATAGCGACAACAATCATTAGGTTTAATCCCAAAAGCAACAAAGAACAACGATGACAGGAACAACTGTTTTTTCTTTAAATGTTGTAGTGAATCCTTTTTATTCAAAATTTACACAACACAGCCAACGCGTTTCACCGTTGCTGGCTTCTTCAGGGCAAAAGTATGATCCACAAAGTAAAAGATTCCATAGGGTATTCGCCCAAGTAAGAAGATGTCGTCGGATATGGGGTCCTGATCCAATATCTGAGTAAGAATGCTCACTGTGATCCACACTTGAAAACAGACGCGAAAGGAGTTTCTTCATCGGCCGTTCAATGGTGTTTTTTTTCGAGCCCTGTGGCTTAGCGCAACACTAAATGCGCTCCGGTTCCCGACTCTATTAAGCGCGAACCATTTACACATTTCTGCGAACTTCCTTATTCTGTGACCACAAGTGTGGCTCACAGTGAGCAGTCTTACTCAGATATTGGATCAGGACCCCATATCCGACGACATCTTCTTACTTGGGCGAATACCCTATGGAATCTTTTACTTTGTGGAGACTTTCACAAGTTATCCATCTCAACATGCTTCAACCTAACTACACCATGTACGAAATGCTATCTACCTCAAAAGAATTCAATCATTTTAATTCCAATCAAACATCAGCCTGTTAGACATACTGGTTCTACCAATTGAATGTATAATGAGTTCACTCTACTTCAAGAAATTAATGCCAGATAAGCAGCTACCCTTTGAAGAAGAGATCTGCTATACACAGCTGGTGAACAAGAGGACTCTAACATATTCCATCCCTTCAGGTCTCATAGCAATCTAATCATCCCTCGACTTTAACGCTAATCCCAAGAAAAATAACTCTAATGCAAGCCATCGAGGTGGATGCCTGTGTTTATCCCTCACCAGAACAACCAGTGCCCATTCACACCAACACATGCTCAGAATGGACACCTTTCAGCTGTAACCAGCATACAAAGGTACTGAATTAAAGAAATCACAATGAATCAAGAATCTTCGAGCTAGGTCATAGCCATCAGCCTACTACAGTGATTAATCTGCACGTCTATCTTTCACATTGCTTTAGTCCTTGAAACTGCTAAGCACCACAAACCAAGATAAGAAATGAGCAACTCTCTGGAAATTCACACAGGACACCAAAATGCTTCCCACATAGGAACACTCTCATTGACAAAAACCATACAACTACGGTTCCATATGGTGTAGCGTGCTAAAGCCCAGGAAGGAATCCCACAGATGTACGAAGCATGGTACAAGTGCTGCAATAAAATACAAATAGCTATCACGGTCTATTACCTCAGAACACACACATTCTACCCTTAAAGCCCTCACTGGGTCTATGTATGACCAAAGATTTTAGGTCATTTGGTTTACATGTAAGTCAGAATGCACATAAGGTGTCTGGGGGGAGCGTCAACCCAACCAGTAACGTAGGCTCCCTAATATTTGCAAATAGACACACAATACGTCTGGCTATGAGGAAGAGAGAAATGGAACGTAAAGGGACAAAGGGAACACGCTGCTTATAGGCCAAGAACTCTCACTCACCCAAAGGTGACATGCTTCATCATGGGATTCCCTTCTCACATCAGGCCTGCAAGGTACCTGATGTGGGCTACAACTCTCCTAAGGCGAGGAGCAGAGATGTTTTCTGTCAGATGAGCAAAGTAGAAATAAATGAGTCAGGGGCAGAGTGGCAAAAGGGACAAGTGATATAAAACTATCTCTTGCTGGGCTCAATCTGGACTTTCTTCTGGCATCCCCAGTGGATAGTATTAAAACAAAGGGAGGATAGAGGGTTTGGAAAAATCTCCCCTCTATATGGTCAACATGTTTCTGCCCACAGGTGACCCAGTAGGGGTTCAGAGGCATTCGCCAGGACCAGTATCGATAGGTAACTCTGCAAGTAAAATAGGAAAATACAGGCCTCACATAAGTAAGCCTGGTGGTTGCGTAGGTGGCCCACTGTAGGTCTCCACTGTTGAACTAGGAGAAAAACCAAAAGATTAATTAAGCGCGCTCACACAATACCACAAAATACTTTGACAGGAAAACTGTAATCCAAGAATGGTGATCTTATGTGAGTAGGTGCCTGTCATGCCCGTCACCAATATCCACACACGTGCTTAGTGTAGAGATGAAAGGTAGTCTTACCCAGAGCATGTCAATCGCAACAGCTCCCAAACCTCAGACAGCTGCCTTTACCACAGTACTGTATACACATTAAAAGATCAAAACAAACAAAACTCAGTAAAACCTAAAAGGTGTTGTACTTCCAAATACCCTATACAACCAACATATGGAAAGAAGGGCTCATTTGGCAATAGAAACGCAAAAATAAATGAAGGATATATGTGGAGGACTCTAGAAAAAAGAAAATATCCCGTCCATCCAAGGACAATCATGGAACTTGTAACTATCCAGTCCACGAATCATGGGGACAGGGGAGGGGACCTCACCGTGTCTAGAATTAACTGTAGTCAGCTTGGTGGCCAGTCCAGCATTATGCAATTATATCAACCAGAGAGACTGCAAGGAATCAGGCGTATGGCCAGGGAAGGGTTCCGAAGAGGGGTGGGATTGTCACATTTGATGTTCTAATGGTGTGGGATATGTCTATGTCTAACCACTCATGGTGGAATCAGCACGCTGAGAAATGGCGTGGCCTGATCATGCGCTCAGTCCAAACTCAACTGGCTGGGTCACAGATGGCAATAAAACAAGTATCACAGCCCCTGCAAGTGATCCTGTCAGGTCCCGAGTTACTAACACTAGAAAGGAATGGGCAATCAGTGTAATTTCCCATCAGGCATTACGCAAGGTTAGGAATGGTGTGGCAAGAGTGCAAAGCCCTATTTGGTGGAACCCTAAGATGGCCGACAAAAGGACAAGATGGATGCAGGGTGAGCATTCTAGTGTTTAAGAAGACTGAAGGGTGAAGTGGAATTTAGACAGTTGAGGCATTAGAATCCTCGCACTTCACCTGAGGATTTTGAAGGTTCAGGTCAGATTTTGTTTGCTCCAGTGCGGCGCGTTTAGTTAGATAAGGTAGAACTCGACGTTTCCTGTTCGTCGCGTTTTTTAGTGTTGCGGCGCGCATTTAGAACCTGAGTGTGTAGAAACTTAGAAATTCTAGTTCCGGTAAATACAATTTGCTTCAGACTTAGTAATAGTCGTTATTGAGGAATTAGATTATTCCTTCCAGAGCTCTTCTAGGAGTTTGTTATTTTTTCGTTTCTTGGAGTCTTAGTTGCCTAGCGTCGAACCGGTGTTCCCGCTAGGCGCATGTGCAGCAAGGTTGTTTTCCTGACAGGAATGACGGCAAACGCTATTAGTGTATAGTGTTCTGAGTCGGTAATTTTCTGAGCATTTGTTTTCACGGGCGCTTATGTTCCGTTGGAATTTCAGAGTACTTACTTCAGCACATTGTGTTCGTTGCAGTCTAGCCCTACTCTGAGTCTGAAGTTAAGGCAAGGGTTACTACGTACATTACATTTGCTGTATTTTGGATTATGAAGTTGGCAAAGTATTGAGGGGAGTCAGCGCTATCGTTTTCTCTCTTTCGGTACCAGTTATTTTAGGCGCTGATAGGGTAGGAAGATATTTACAGTGTCATACTATATTGTAGGACTTCCTGAGGAGGACTATTATTCCTGGGTGCATGTGCATATAATTTTAAATATCAGATACCTCACACTTACCTCGCACTCGCGCTCCAGGATTTCCGTTGTGCTCCATCAGATTAGTTCCTGCAGAAGAAAGAAGAAAGAACGTATTCCAGATAAGCAGACTATCCTATCAGCATCACAATTACATATCAGAAGAGAGGCAATAGCTACTAATAACCAGGGTAAGAGAATTAATCATAAGGCAAGCACAAACACTGTGAAGTATAAGTTTAATAGGAGTCTAAAAGTAATTATTCCTTGCAGCAGAACCACCCAGACGAGAAAGATTCCTGGTGAGAAGAACCAGACGAAGGTAGCAGTCTCTTCTTTATCCCCAACCCCTTTCGCCCGCTGGTTTTCTTCAGCCAGGTTGTTATCCAGGATTTGGCTGGGAAAATAGCAGGGGAATTGGGACTTAGCATCTTTCTGCTCCTGCGCAACAGGACCAAGTGTAATGGTCGTTCTGACAGAGTGAAGTGCCCAAGTTGTAAAATTGCGCCTGAGCAGAATGGCTGAAGGTTTAGACTTAAAAAGATTGGGAGAAGTGTTAGAAGGAATACAAAAAGAAATCCTAACAGTAAGGGAGGAAAACAGAGAATTAAAACAAGATCTAGTTACTTCCAGAAGAGAAACCACTGAGCTAGCAATTAAAATGAATAGTTTAATCACAGACCCCAAAACTAAGTATTCAGCATCCTCTGAAGAATTATTTAGGGACCCAGTCACTTCATCGGCCAAAGCAACCACCCAAGTCATTCACTCACTGTCTCCGGTTATACCCCTGGCGCCTCCAGAAAGGTTCACGGGGGACCCCCAAAAGGCTCAAATTTTTGGGACTCAATGTACTTTACATTTTATGTGTAGACCCGCTGTCTTTCCAGATGCCCAATCCAGAGTGGCGTTCATGTTATCATATTTAAGTGGTGATGCAGCAGCGTGGTCCATGCCATTAGTTACCAGGAATGATCCAATCCTTTATGATTTAGAGGAATTTAAAAAGAATTTCACAGAATTTTCGATCGTCGACGAGTGTCTCAAGCCACGGATAATGAGTTGCTTGAACTCAGGCAGGGAAGTCGAGAATTAATAACTTATCTGGCACAATTTAACAAATTGGTGGTGGAAACAAATTGGCCAGAGGAGAAGCGAGCAGCGGTGTTTTATAGGGGACTTCGAGAAGAGTTGAAGGATGCTTTGTCTCAGGTGCCCAATCGACCCACCCAGATTTCAGCTCTAATTGACTTGGTGTTGGAATTGGATTTTCGACAAAATGAGCGTAAAGGAGAAAAAGAAGAGACTTCAGACCAAGTATTCCCCGATATGATCGTGCTAAGTCAGAAGTCGTTAGAACTGTAGACAGTCAACACGGAACAGAGCCAATGCAAATCGGAACGATAAGAGGTCCTCTCTCTAAAGAGGAGAAAGAGAAACGTAGGCTGAATAAACAGTGTCTCTATTGTGGAGTGGGGGGACACTTCGTTCGAAATTGCCCTAAGAAGCCCAAGCAGTTGCCGAAGGAAAACTGGCAGCACCACCAGTAGGAGGAGTTGGACTGGTGGATGCAGAGAAGATTGCAACTCCAAAGGATTCTCAAGAACATACCTTGGCCAACACTTTACAGTCTTCGTCACCTCATCTGATCATGCATATGAAGTTGAAGTTTAGGGAGACGAGTTTAGACGGAATCACAGTCATGGTGGATTCCGGAGCAACGGGCAATTTTTGTGATTTACGCTTTGCAGAGAAGATTGGTGTACGGGCTATCAAGAAAGAAAAAAGCGAAGCCGTCAGAGCAGTGGATGGCACCAACCTCTCGTCAGGACCCATCGTGAGCCACACTGAAGTGGTGGAGTTGGAAACTTCAGACGGGCATTGTGAGAAATTGCAATTCAATTTAATAGATGCCCCGCAGTTTCAGTTGATTTTGGGATTGCCGTGGCTCACAGAGCATAATCCTACAATAGATTGGAGTTCCAGAACAATAATTATGGATTCTGACTTTTGTAGAGAAAATTGTTATCAGAGTTTGAAGCAAGATAAAAGAGATTCCTTGGCTACGCACCTTTGTGAAAGTGGAGCTACAGTCTGTGTGATACACACAGTGGAATTGCCCAAAGAATACATGGAGTACAGTAACGTTTTTAGTGAGACAGAGGCAGAAAAGCTCCCTCCTCATCGAACCTACGACTGCAAAATAGAGTTGGAAACAGGAGCCAATTTGCCATGTAGTCGCATTTATGCGTTGACAGAAAAAGAGAACGCTCATTTAAAGGACTATCTACAGAAGTATTTGGAAAATGGTTTCATAAGACCGTCTCAATCTCCAGTCTCCTCTCCGCTCTTCTTCATCCCAAAGAAGGATGGCGGATTGAGGACTTGCATCGATTATAGAGCAATCAATCGGATTACAGTTAAAAATCGGTATCCCTTGCCATTAATATCAGTTCTTTTGGATCAAGTCAAAGGTTCAAGGATCTATACCAAACTGGATCTACGGGGAGCCTATCATCTGGTCCGTATCCAGGAGGGAGATGAGTGGAAGACGGCATTCCGGACCAAGTTTGGGCTCTACGAGTACCAGGTCATGCCCTATGGTCTCTGCAATGCCCCTGCAGCCTTCCAGCACTTTATAAACGATGTCCTCAAGGAATTTATTGATCAGTGTGCAATTGTGTACATAGATGACATTTTGATTTATTCAGATAATGTGAAAGAACATGAGAAACATGTGAAAGGAATTTTGCAGAGATTACAGGAGAACAGTCTTTTCATAAAACTGGAAAAATGTGCCTTTGGAGTAACCACTGTAGAATTTTTGGGGTTTGTGTTATCACCAGAAGGAATAATGATGGACCAAAGCAAGGTGGAAGCGGTGATTGAATGGAAATCCCCACAATCAGTTAAAGAAGTGCAAAGCTTCCTTGGTTTTGCAAATTTCTACCGGAGATTTATTCCTGAATTTTCCAAGAGACTGATTCCAATTACAAGACTATTAAAGAAAGGAGTTCCGTTTTCATGGTCAGAAGAAGCTGAAGAAGCGTTTATTCTTCTAAAAAAGGCCTTTACCACTGCTCCTGTGCTGTTACACCCAGACCCAGAAGAACCCTTTTACGTGGAAACGGATGCCTCCAATCTGGCATTGGGAGGAGTGTTATCACAGAGACATAAAAAGACAGGACAACTCCATCCTGTAGCTTTTCGATCCCGGAAGCTAACTCCAGCGGAAGTGAACTACACAATAACGGAAAAGGAGTTATTGGCAATCAAAGACGCCTTCAAAGAGTGGAGACATTATCTGTTAGGGGCGAAACATACAGTTACAGTCTACACGGATCATCGAAACCTTAAGTTTCTAAAATCAGCCAGAACCCTGACACCACGTCAACTCCGATGGTCCCTGTACTTTGCAGATTATGACTTTGTGATAACCTATCAGCCAGGAACTAAGAATGGCAAGGCGGATGCTTTATCTAGAATTGGAACAGAAGGAATCTCAGAAGAACTGGAGGACCAAAGCATAATTGAAGCAGGAAGAGTCCTCGCAGCGGTTTTAGAAAGCACCCAGGAAAATGCAGTAAAAGAAGCCATGAGTGAAATGGAAATGGAAGAATGGGCGGGACAGAAGCCTAACAGAGAAATCCGAAACCATCTACCATTTCATGAAGGGGCCCTGTACTTACCTACAGCGGAATTGCAACAAAGGGCGATGAAAGAGTGTCATGATCACGTTTTGGCTGGTCACAAAGGGATTCAAAAGACAGCAGATTTAGTCAGACGAAGATTTTGGTGGCCAAAGATGTCTGACGACATTTATCAATATGTCACTACTTGTGAAAGCTGCGCCAGAGGAAAATCTGAGAGACAAGCTAAAAAGGGTTGCTTCAGCCATTACCCAATCCTCCATACCCGTGGCATACAGTAACAATAGACTTGATTGTAGATTTGCCAGTAAGTCAGGGATATAACACAATAATGGTCTGTGTGGATGCTTTCACCAAGATGGCTCACTTCGCTCCCTTAAAAAGGTTACCTACAGCTAAGGAGTTAGCACAAGCCTTTAGTCAGAATGTAGTGCGTTTGCATGGAATCCCGAGGGTTTTGGTTTCAGATAGAGGCTCACAATTTTTATCCCATTTCTGGAAGGCTTTCACCAAGAAATTAGGTATAGAAAATAGGTACACCACGAGTTATCACCCAGAAGGTGATGGCCAAACTGAGAGAGTGAACCAAGAACTCGAACAATACCTGAGGTTAAATTTATTACATCAAGGTGAAGAATGGGCAGAATGCCTGTGGGCGGCAGAGTTTGCACATAATAACGCAAAGAACATTTCGACAGGTTATTCCCCCTTTTTCTTAAATACAGGAAGACATCCCAATCTCTCAGTTAGTGTGCAAGAGGCAGAAGTTCCGGCAGTTACAGATCTAGTGGAGCACTTAACTAAGATTCACAAGTCAGCTACAGAGAGTTTAGTTAAAGCAAAAGAGAGTTATAAGCACTATGCTGATAAAAAAAGACGCAAGGAACCAGATCTACAAGTAGGAGAAAAGGTGTGGCTAAATTCAAAAAATTTACGGTTAAAAGGGAATAGGAAATTCCAACCAAGATTTATTGGGCCCTATGAAATTGAGAAAAAGTTAAGTTCAGTTACTTATAAATTGAAGCTACCAAAAAACTTAAGAATTCACCCAACATTTCATGTCTCATTATTGAAAAAGGTCCCTGAAGGGTTGAGGGAAGAACTGCCTCCACAACCTATACAAACTAATGAGGGAGATGAGTTTGAAGTGAAACAAATTCTAGATTCCAAAGTGACAAGAGGTCAGTTATATTATTTAATTGATTGGAAGGGTTATGGGCCAGAAGAGAGGTCATGGGAGTTAGCAGCTGAAGTCCACGCCCCACGTTTGGTGAAATCCTTTCATTTAAAGCATCCAAACAAACCAAATATGGGAAGGCCCTCCTTGCAGTGGGGTACTGTCAGGTCCCGAGTTACTAACACTAGAAAGGAATGGGCAATCAGTGTAATTTCCCATCAGGCATTACGCAAGGTTAGGAATGGTGTGGCAAGAGTGCAAAGCCCTATTTGGTGGAACCCTAAGATGGCCGACAAAAGGACAAGATGGATGCAGGGTGAGCATTCTAGTGTTTAAGAAGACTGAAGGGTGAAGTGGAATTTAGACAGTTGAGGCATTAGAATCCTCGCACTTCACCTGAGGATTTTGAAGGTTCAGGTCAGATTTTGTTTGCTCCAGTGCGGCGCGTTTAGTTAGATAAGGTAGAACTCGACGTTTCCTGTTCGTCGCGTTTTTTAGTGTTGCGGCGCGCATTTAGAACCTGAGTGTGTAGAAACTTAGAAATTCTAGTTCCGGTAAATACAATTTGCTTCAGACTTAGTAATAGTCGTTATTGAGGAATTAGATTATTCCTTCCAGAGCTCTTCTAGGAGTTTGTTATTTTTTCGTTTCTTGGAGTCTTAGTTGCCTAGCGTCGAACCGGTGTTCCCGCTAGGCGCATGTGCAGCAAGGTTGTTTTCCTGACAGGAATGACGGCAAACGCTATTAGTGTATAGTGTTCTGAGTCGGTAATTTTCTGAGCATTTGTTTTCACGGGCGCTTATGTTCCGTTGGAATTTCAGAGTACTTACTTCAGCACATTGTGTTCGTTGCAGTCTAGCCCTACTCTGAGTCTGAAGTTAAGGCAAGGGTTACTACGTACATTACATTTGCTGTATTTTGGATTATGAAGTTGGCAAAGTATTGAGGGGAGTCAGCGCTATCGTTTTCTCTCTTTCGGTACCAGTTATTTTAGGCGCTGATAGGGTAGGAAGATATTTACAGTGTCATACTATATTGTAGGACTTCCTGAGGAGGACTATTATTCCTGGGTGCATGTGCATATAATTTTAAATATCAGATACCTCACACTTACCTCGCACTCGCGCTCCAGGATTTCCGTTGTGCTCCATCAGATTAGTTCCTGCAGAAGAAAGAAGAAAGAACGTATTCCAGATAAGCAGACTATCCTATCAGCATCACAATTACATATCAGAAGAGAGGCAATAGCTACTAATAACCAGGGTAAGAGAATTAATCATAAGGCAAGCACAAACACTGTGAAGTATAAGTTTAATAGGAGTCTAAAAGTAATTATTCCTTGCAGCAGAACCACCCAGACGAGAAAGATTCCTGGTGAGAAGAACCAGACGAAGGTAGCAGTCTCTTCTTTATCCCCAACCCCTTTCGCCCGCTGGTTTTCTTCAGCCAGGTTGTTATCCAGGATTTGGCTGGGAAAATAGCAGGGGAATTGGGACTTAGCATCTTTCTGCTCCTGCGCAACAGGACCAAGTGTAATGGTCGTTCTGACAGAGTGAAGTGCCCAAGTTGTAAAATTGCGCCTGAGCAGAATGGCTGAAGGTTTAGACTTAAAAAGATTGGGAGAAGTGTTAGAAGGAATACAAAAAGAAATCCTAACAGTAAGGGAGGAAAACAGAGAATTAAAACAAGATCTAGTTACTTCCAGAAGAGAAACCACTGAGCTAGCAATTAAAATGAATAGTTTAATCACAGACCCCAAAACTAAGTATTCAGCATCCTCTGAAGAATTATTTAGGGACCCAGTCACTTCATCGGCCAAAGCAACCACCCAAGTCATTCACTCACTGTCTCCGGTTATACCCCTGGCGCCTCCAGAAAGGTTCACGGGGGACCCCCAAAAGGCTCAAATTTTTGGGACTCAATGTACTTTACATTTTATGTGTAGACCCGCTGTCTTTCCAGATGCCCAATCCAGAGTGGCGTTCATGTTATCATATTTAAGTGGTGATGCAGCAGCGTGGTCCATGCCATTAGTTACCAGGAATGATCCAATCCTTTATGATTTAGAGGAATTTAAAAAAGAATTTCACAGAATTTTCGATCGTCGACGAGTGTCTCAAGCCACGGATAATGAGTTGCTTGAACTCAGGCAGGGAAGTCGAGAATTAATAACTTATCTGGCACAATTTAACAAATTGGTGGTGGAAACAAATTGGCCAGAGGAGAAGCGAGCAGCGGTGTTTTATAGGGGACTTCGAGAAGAGTTGAAGGATGCTTTGTCTCAGGTGCCCAATCGACCCACCCAGATTTCAGCTCTAATTGACTTGGTGTTGGAATTGGATTTTCGACAAAATGAGCGTAAAGGAGAAAAAGAAGAGACTTCAGACCAAGTATTCCCCGATATGATCGTGCTAAGTCAGAAGTCGTTAGAACTGTAGACAGTCAACACGGAACAGAGCCAATGCAAATCGGAACGATAAGAGGTCCTCTCTCTAAAGAGGAGAAAGAGAAACGTAGGCTGAATAAACAGTGTCTCTATTGTGGAGTGGGGGGACACTTCGTTCGAAATTGCCCTAAGAAGCCCAAGCAGTTGCCGAAGGAAAACTGGCAGCACCACCAGTAGGAGGAGTTGGACTGGTGGATGCAGAGAAGATTGCAACTCCAAAGGATTCTCAAGAACATACCTTGGCCAACACTTTACAGTCTTCGTCACCTCATCTGATCATGCATATGAAGTTGAAGTTTAGGGAGACGAGTTTAGACGGAATCACAGTCATGGTGGATTCCGGAGCAACGGGCAATTTTTGTGATTTACGCTTTGCAGAGAAGATTGGTGTACGGGCTATCAAGAAAGAAAAAAGCGAAGCCGTCAGAGCAGTGGATGGCACCAACCTCTCGTCAGGACCCATCGTGAGCCACACTGAAGTGGTGGAGTTGGAAACTTCAGACGGGCATTGTGAGAAATTGCAATTCAATTTAATAGATGCCCCGCAGTTTCAGTTGATTTTGGGATTGCCGTGGCTCACAGAGCATAATCCTACAATAGATTGGAGTTCCAGAACAATAATTATGGATTCTGACTTTTGTAGAGAAAATTGTTATCAGAGTTTGAAGCAAGATAAAAGAGATTCCTTGGCTACGCACCTTTGTGAAAGTGGAGCTACAGTCTGTGTGATACACACAGTGGAATTGCCCAAAGAATACATGGAGTACAGTAACGTTTTTAGTGAGACAGAGGCAGAAAAGCTCCCTCCTCATCGAACCTACGACTGCAAAATAGAGTTGGAAACAGGAGCCAATTTGCCATGTAGTCGCATTTATGCGTTGACAGAAAAAGAGAACGCTCATTTAAAGGACTATCTACAGAAGTATTTGGAAAATGGTTTCATAAGACCGTCTCAATCTCCAGTCTCCTCTCCGCTCTTCTTCATCCCAAAGAAGGATGGCGGATTGAGGACTTGCATCGATTATAGAGCAATCAATCGGATTACAGTTAAAAATCGGTATCCCTTGCCATTAATATCAGTTCTTTTGGATCAAGTCAAAGGTTCAAGGATCTATACCAAACTGGATCTACGGGGAGCCTATCATCTGGTCCGTATCCAGGAGGGAGATGAGTGGAAGACGGCATTCCGGACCAAGTTTGGGCTCTACGAGTACCAGGTCATGCCCTATGGTCTCTGCAATGCCCCTGCAGCCTTCCAGCACTTTATAAACGATGTCCTCAAGGAATTTATTGATCAGTGTGCAATTGTGTACATAGATGACATTTTGATTTATTCAGATAATGTGAAAGAACATGAGAAACATGTGAAAGGAATTTTGCAGAGATTACAGGAGAACAGTCTTTTCATAAAACTGGAAAAATGTGCCTTTGGAGTAACCACTGTAGAATTTTTGGGGTTTGTGTTATCACCAGAAGGAATAATGATGGACCAAAGCAAGGTGGAAGCGGTGATTGAATGGAAATCCCCACAATCAGTTAAAGAAGTGCAAAGCTTCCTTGGTTTTGCAAATTTCTACCGGAGATTTATTCCTGAATTTTCCAAGAGACTGATTCCAATTACAAGACTATTAAAGAAAGGAGTTCCGTTTTCATGGTCAGAAGAAGCTGAAGAAGCGTTTATTCTTCTAAAAAGGCCTTTACCACTGCTCCTGTGCTGTTACACCCAGACCCAGAAGAACCCTTTTACGTGGAAACGGATGCCTCCAATCTGGCATTGGGAGGAGTGTTATCACAGAGACATAAAAAGACAGGACAACTCCATCCTGTAGCTTTTCGATCCCGGAAGCTAACTCCAGCGGAAGTGAACTACACAATAACGGAAAAGGAGTTATTGGCAATCAAAGACGCCTTCAAAGAGTGGAGACATTATCTGTTAGGGGCGAAACATACAGTTACAGTCTACACGGATCATCGAAACCTTAAGTTTCTAAAATCAGCCAGAACCCTGACACCACGTCAACTCCGATGGTCCCTGTACTTTGCAGATTATGACTTTGTGATAACCTATCAGCCAGGAACTAAGAATGGCAAGGCGGATGCTTTATCTAGAATTGGAACAGAAGGAATCTCAGAAGAACTGGAGGACCAAAGCATAATTGAAGCAGGAAGAGTCCTCGCAGCGGTTTTAGAAAGCACCCAGGAAAATGCAGTAAAAGAAGCCATGAGTGAAATGGAAATGGAAGAATGGGCGGGACAGAAGCCTAACAGAGAAATCCGAAACCATCTACCATTTCATGAAGGGGCCCTGTACTTACCTACAGCGGAATTGCAACAAAGGGCGATGAAAGAGTGTCATGATCACGTTTTGGCTGGTCACAAAGGGATTCAAAAGACAGCAGATTTAGTCAGACGAAGATTTTGGTGGCCAAAGATGTCTGACGACATTTATCAATATGTCACTACTTGTGAAAGCTGCGCCAGAGGAAAATCTGAGAGACAAGCTAAAAAGGGTTGCTTCAGCCATTACCCAATCCTCCATACCCGTGGCATACAGTAACAATAGACTTGATTGTAGATTTGCCAGTAAGTCAGGGATATAACACAATAATGGTCTGTGTGGATGCTTTCACCAAGATGGCTCACTTCGCTCCCTTAAAAAGGTTACCTACAGCTAAGGAGTTAGCACAAGCCTTTAGTCAGAATGTAGTGCGTTTGCATGGAATCCCGAGGGTTTTGGTTTCAGATAGAGGCTCACAATTTTTATCCCATTTCTGGAAGGCTTTCACCAAGAAATTAGGTATAGAAAATAGGTACACCACGAGTTATCACCCAGAAGGTGATGGCCAAACTGAGAGAGTGAACCAAGAACTCGAACAATACCTGAGGTTAAATTTATTACATCAAGGTGAAGAATGGGCAGAATGCCTGTGGGCGGCAGAGTTTGCACATAATAACGCAAAGAACATTTCGACAGGTTATTCCCCCTTTTTCTTAAATACAGGAAGACATCCCAATCTCTCAGTTAGTGTGCAAGAGGCAGAAGTTCCGGCAGTTACAGATCTAGTGGAGCACTTAACTAAGATTCACAAGTCAGCTACAGAGAGTTTAGTTAAAGCAAAAGAGAGTTATAAGCACTATGCTGATAAAAAAAGACGCAAGGAACCAGATCTACAAGTAGGAGAAAAGGTGTGGCTAAATTCAAAAAATTTACGGTTAAAAGGGAATAGGAAATTCCAACCAAGATTTATTGGGCCCTATGAAATTGAGAAAAAGTTAAGTTCAGTTACTTATAAATTGAAGCTACCAAAAAACTTAAGAATTCACCCAACATTTCATGTCTCATTATTGAAAAAGGTCCCTGAAGGGTTGAGGGAAGAACTGCCTCCACAACCTATACAAACTAATGAGGGAGATGAGTTTGAAGTGAAACAAATTCTAGATTCCAAAGTGACAAGAGGTCAGTTATATTATTTAATTGATTGGAAGGGTTATGGGCCAGAAGAGAGGTCATGGGAGTTAGCAGCTGAAGTCCACGCCCCACGTTTGGTGAAATCCTTTCATTTAAAGCATCCAAACAAACCAAATATGGGAAGGCCCTCCTTGCAGTGGGGTACTGTCAGGTCCCGAGTTACTAACACTAGAAAGGAATGGGCAATCAGTGTAATTTCCCATCAGGCATTACGCAAGGTTAGGAATGGTGTGGCAAGAGTGCAAAGCCCTATTTGGTGGAACCCTAAGATGGCCGACAAAAGGACAAGATGGATGCAGGGTGAGCATTCTAGTGTTTAAGAAGACTGAAGGGTGAAGTGGAATTTAGACAGTTGAGGCATTAGAATCCTCGCACTTCACCTGAGGATTTTGAAGGTTCAGGTCAGATTTTGTTTGCTCCAGTGCGGCGCGTTTAGTTAGATAAGGTAGAACTCGACGTTTCCTGTTCGTCGCGTTTTTTAGTGTTGCGGCGCGCATTTAGAACCTGAGTGTGTAGAAACTTAGAAATTCTAGTTCCGGTAAATACAATTTGCTTCAGACTTAGTAATAGTCGTTATTGAGGAATTAGATTATTCCTTCCAGAGCTCTTCTAGGAGTTTGTTATTTTTTCGTTTCTTGGAGTCTTAGTTGCTTAGCGTCGAACCGGTGTTCCCGCTAGGCGCATGTGCAGCAAGGTTGTTTTCCTGACAGGAATGACGGCAAACGCTATTAGTGTATAGTGTTCTGAGTCGGTAATTTTCTGAGCATTTGTTTTCACGGGCGCTTATGTTCCGTTGGAATTTCAGAGTACTTACTTCAGCACATTGTGTTCGTTGCAGTCTAGCCCTACTCTGAGTCTGAAGTTAAGGCAAGGGTTACTACGTACATTACATTTGCTGTATTTTGGATTATGAAGTTGGCAAAGTATTGAGGGGAGTCAGCGCTATCGTTTTCTCTCTTTCGGTACCAGTTATTTTAGGCGCTGATAGGGTAGGAAGATATTTACAGTGTCATACTATATTGTAGGACTTCCTGAGGAGGACTATTATTCCTGGGTGCATGTGCATATAATTTTAAATATCAGATACCTCACACTTACCTCGCACTCGCGCTCCAGGATTTCCGTTGTGCTCCATCAGATTAGTTCCTGCAGAAGAAAGAAGAAAGAACGTATTCCAGATAAGCAGACTATCCTATCAGCATCACAATTACATATCAGAAGAGAGGCAATAGCTACTAATAACCAGGGTAAGAGAATTAATCATAAGGCAAGCACAAACACTGTGAAGTATAAGTTTAATAGGAGTCTAAAAGTAATTATTCCTTGCAGCAGAACCACCCAGACGAGAAAGATTCCTGGTGAGAAGAACCAGACGAAGGTAGCAGTCTCTTCTTTATCCCCAACCCCTTTCCCCCGCTGGTTTTCTTCAGCCAGGTTGTTATCCAGGATTTGGCTGGGAAAATAGCAGGGGAATTGGGACTTAGCATCTTTCTGCTCCTGCGCAACAGGACCAAGTGTAATGGTCGTTCTGACAGAGTGAAGTGCCCAAATTGTAAAATTGCGCCTGAGCAGAATGGCTGAAGGTTTAGACTTAAAAGATTGGGAGAAGTGTTAGAAGGAATACAAAAAGAAATCCTAACAGTAAGGGAGGAAAACAGAGAATTAAAACAAGATCTAGTTACTTCCAGAAGAGAAACCACTGAGCTAGCAATTAAAATGAATAGTTTAATCACAGACCCCAAAACTAAGTATTCAGCATCCTCTGAAGAATTATTTAGGGACCCAGTCACTTCATCGGCCAAAGCAACCACCCAAGTCATTCACTCACTGTCTCCGGTTATACCCCTGGCGCCTCCAGAAAGGTTCACGGGGGACCCCCAAAAGGCTCAAATTTTTGGGACTCAATGTACTTTACATTTTATGTGTAGACCCGCTGTCTTTCCAGATGCCCAATCCAGAGTGGCGTTCATGTTATCATATTTAAGTGGTGATGCAGCAGCGTGGTCCATGCCATTAGTTACCAGGAATGATCCAATCCTTTATGATTTAGAGGAATTTAAAAAAGAATTTCACAGAATTTTCGATCGTCGACGAGTGTCTCAAGCCACGGATAATGAGTTGCTTGAACTCAGGCAGGGAAGTCGAGAATTAATAACTTATCTGGCACAATTTAACAAATTGGTGGTGGAAACAAATTGGCCAGAGGAGAAGCGAGCAGCGGTGTTTTATAGGGGACTTCGAGAAGAGTTGAAGGATGCTTTGTCTCAGGTGCCCAATCGACCCACCCAGATTTCAGCTCTAATTGACTTGGTGTTGGAATTGGATTTTCGACAAAATGAGCGTAAAGGAGAAAAAGAAGAGACTTCAGACCAAGTATTCCCCGATATGATCGTGCTAAGTCAGAAGTCGTTAGAACTGTAGACAGTCAACACGGAACAGAGCCAATGCAAATCGGAACGATAAGAGGTCCTCTCTCTAAAGAGGAGAAAGAGAAACGTAGGCTGAATAAACAGTGTCTCTATTGTGGAGTGGGGGGACACTTCGTTCGAAATTGCCCTAAGAAGCCCAAGCAGTTGCCGAAGGAAAACTGGCAGCACCACCAGTAGGAGGAGTTGGACTGGTGGATGCAGAGAAGATTGCAACTCCAAAGGATTCTCAAGAACATACCTTGGCCAACACTTTACAGTCTTCGTCACCTCATCTGATCATGCATATGAAGTTGAAGTTTAGGGAGACGAGTTTAGACGGAATCACAGTCATGGTGGATTCCGGAGCAACGGGCAATTTTTGTGATTTACGCTTTGCAGAGAAGATTGGTGTACGGGCTATCAAGAAAGAAAAAAGCGAAGCCGTCAGAGCAGTGGATGGCACCAACCTCTCGTCAGGACCCATCGTGAGCCACACTGAAGTGGTGGAGTTGGAAACTTCAGACGGGCATTGTGAGAAATTGCAATTCAATTTAATAGATGCCCCGCAGTTTCAGTTGATTTTGGGATTGCCGTGGCTCACAGAGCATAATCCTACAATAGATTGGAGTTCCAGAACAATAATTATGGATTCTGACTTTTGTAGAGAAAATTGTTATCAGAGTTTGAAGCAAGATAAAAGAGATTCCTTGGCTACGCACCTTTGTGAAAGTGGAGCTACAGTCTGTGTGATACACACAGTGGAATTGCCCAAAGAATACATGGAGTACAGTAACGTTTTTAGTGAGACAGAGGCAGAAAAGCTCCCTCCTCATCGAACCTACGACTGCAAAATAGAGTTGGAAACAGGAGCCAATTTGCCATGTAGTCGCATTTATGCGTTGACAGAAAAAGAGAACGCTCATTTAAAGGACTATCTACAGAAGTATTTGGAAAATGGTTTCATAAGACCGTCTCAATCTCCAGTCTCCTCTCCGCTCTTCTTCATCCCAAAGAAGGATGGCGGATTGAGGACTTGCATCGATTATAGAGCAATCAATCGGATTACAGTTAAAAATCGGTATCCCTTGCCATTAATATCAGTTCTTTTGGATCAAGTCAAAGGTTCAAGGATCTATACCAAACTGGATCTACGGGGAGCCTATCATCTGGTCCGTATCCAGGAGGGAGATGAGTGGAAGACGGCATTCCGGACCAAGTTTGGGCTCTACGAGTACCAGGTCATGCCCTATGGTCTCTGCAATGCCCCTGCAGCCTTCCAGCACTTTATAAACGATGTCCTCAAGGAATTTATTGATCAGTGTGCAATTGTGTACATAGATGACATTTTGATTTATTCAGATAATGTGAAAGAACATGAGAAACATGTGAAAGGAATTTTGCAGAGATTACAGGAGAACAGTCTTTTCATAAAACTGGAAAAATGTGCCTTTGGAGTAACCACTGTAGAATTTTTGGGGTTTGTGTTATCACCAGAAGGAATAATGATGGACCAAAGCAAGGTGGAAGCGGTGATTGAATGGAAATCCCCACAATCAGTTAAAGAAGTGCAAAGCTTCCTTGGTTTTGCAAATTTCTACCGGAGATTTATTCCTGAATTTTCCAAGAGACTGATTCCAATTACAAGACTATTAAAGAAAGGAGTTCCGTTTTCATGGTCAGAAGAAGCTGAAGAAGCGTTTATTCTTCTAAAAAGGCCTTTACCACTGCTCCTGTGCTGTTACACCCAGACCCAGAAGAACCCTTTTACGTGGAAACGGATGCCTCCAATCTGGCATTGGGAGGAGTGTTATCACAGAGACATAAAAAGACAGGACAACTCCATCCTGTAGCTTTTCGATCCCGGAAGCTAACTCCAGCGGAAGTGAACTACACAATAACGGAAAAGGAGTTATTGGCAATCAAAGACGCCTTCAAAGAGTGGAGACATTATCTGTTAGGGGCGAAACATACAGTTACAGTCTACACGGATCATCGAAACCTTAAGTTTCTAAAATCAGCCAGAACCCTGACACCACGTCAACTCCGATGGTCCCTGTACTTTGCAGATTATGACTTTGTGATAACCTATCAGCCAGGAACTAAGAATGGCAAGGCGGATGCTTTATCTAGAATTGGAACAGAAGGAATCTCAGAAGAACTGGAGGACCAAAGCATAATTGAAGCAGGAAGAGTCCTCGCAGCGGTTTTAGAAAGCACCCAGGAAAATGCAGTAAAAGAAGCCATGAGTGAAATGGAAATGGAAGAATGGGCGGGACAGAAGCCTAACAGAGAAATCCGAAACCATCTACCATTTCATGAAGGGGCCCTGTACTTACCTACAGCGGAATTGCAACAAAGGGCGATGAAAGAGTGTCATGATCACGTTTTGGCTGGTCACAAAGGGATTCAAAAGACAGCAGATTTAGTCAGACGAAGATTTTGGTGGCCAAAGATGTCTGACGACATTTATCAATATGTCACTACTTGTGAAAGCTGCGCCAGAGGAAAATCTGAGAGACAAGCTAAAAAAGGATTGCTTCAGCCATTACACAATCCTCCATACCCGTGGCATACAGTAACAATAGACTTGATTGTAGATTTGCCAGTAAGTTAGGGATATAACACAATAATGGTCTGTGTGGATGCTTTCACCAAGATGGCTCACTTCGCTCCCTTAAAAAGGTTACCTACAGCTAAGGAGTTAGCACAAGCCTTTAGTCAGAATGTAGTGCGTTTGCATGGAATCCCGAGGGTTTTGGTTTCAGATAGAGGCTCACAATTTTTATCCCATTTCTGGAAGGCTTTCACCAAGAAATTAGGTATAGAAAATAGGTACACCACGAGTTATCACCCAGAAGGTGATGGCCAAACTGAGAGAGTGAACCAAGAACTCGAACAATACCTGAGGTTAAATTTATTACATCAAGGTGAAGAATGGGCAGAATGCCTGTGGGCGGCAGAGTTTGCACATAATAACGCAAAGAACATTTCGACAGGTTATTCCCCCTTTTTCTTAAATACAGGAAGACATCCCAATCTCTCAGTTAGTGTGCAAGAGGCAGAAGTTCCGGCAGTTACAGATCTAGTGGAGCACTTAACTAAGATTCACAAGTCAGCTACAGAGAGTTTAGTTAAAGCAAAAGAGAGTTATAAGCACTATGCTGATAAAAAAAGACGCAAGGAACCAGATCTACAAGTAGGAGAAAAGGTGTGGCTAAATTCAAAAAATTTACGGTTAAAAGGGAATAGGAAATTCCAACCAAGATTTATTGGGCCCTATGAAATTGAGAAAAAGTTAAGTTCAGTTACTTATAAATTGAAGCTACCAAAAAACTTAAGAATTCACCCAACATTTCATGTCTCATTATTGAAAAAGGTCCCTGAAGGGTTGAGGGAAGAACTGCCTCCACAACCTATACAAACTAATGAGGGAGATGAGTTTGAAGTGAAACAAATTCTAGATTCCAAAGTGACAAGAGGTCAGTTATATTATTTAATTGATTGGAAGGGTTATGGGCCAGAAGAGAGGTCATGGGAGTTAGCAGCTGAAGTCCACGCCCCACGTTTGGTGAAATCCTTTCATTTAAAGCATCCAAACAAACCAAATATGGGAAGGCCCTCCTTGCAGTGGGGTACTGTCAGGTCCCGAGTTACTAACACTAGAAAGGAATGGGCAATCAGTGTAATTTCCCATCAGGCATTACGCAAGGTTAGGAATGGTGTGGCAAGAGTGCAAAGCCCTATTTGGTGGAACCCTAAGATGGCCGACAAAAGGACAAGATGGATGCAGGGTGAGCATTCTAGTGTTTAAGAAGACTGAAGGGTGAAGTGGAATTTAGACAGTTGAGGCATTAGAATCCTCGCACTTCACCTGAGGATTTTGAAGGTTCAGGTCAGATTTTGTTTGCTCCAGTGCGGCGCGTTTAGTTAGATAAGGTAGAACTCGACGTTTCCTGTTCGTCGCGTTTTTTAGTGTTGCGGCGCGCATTTAGAACCTGAGTGTGTAGAAACTTAGAAATTCTAGTTCCGGTAAATACAATTTGCTTCAGACTTAGTAATAGTCGTTATTGAGGTATTAGATTATTCCTTCCAGAGCTCTTCTAGGAGTTTGTTATTTTTTCGTTTCTTGGAGTCTTAGTTGCCTAGCGTCGAACCGGTGTTCCCGCTAGGCGCAGGTGCAGCAAGGTTGTTTTCCTGACAGGAATGACGGCAAACGCTATTAGTGTATAGTGTTCTGAGTCGGTAATTTTCTGAGCATTTGTTTTCACGGGCGCTTATGTTCCATTGGAATTTCAGAGTACTTACTTCAGCACATTGTGTTCGTTGCAGTCTAGCCCTACTCTGAGTCTGAAGTTAAGGCAAGGGTTACTACGTACATTACATTTGCTGTATTTTGGATTATGAAGTTGGCAAAGTATTGAGGGGAGTCAGCGCTATCGTTTTCTCTCTTTCGGTACCAGTTATTTTAGGCGCTGATAGGCTAGGACGATATTTACAGTGTCATACTATATTGTAGGACTTCCTGAGGAGGACTATTATTCCTGGGTGCATGTGCATATAATTTTAAATATCAGATACCTCACACTTACCTCGCACTCGCGCTCCAGGATTTCCGTTGTGCTCCATCAGATTAGTTCCTGCAGAAGAAAGAAGAAAGAACGTATTCCAGATAAGCAGACTATCCTATCAGCATCACAATTACATATCAGAAGAGAGGCAATAGCTACTAATAACCAGGGTAAGAGAATTAATCATAAGGCAAGCACAAACACTGTGAAGTATAAGTTTAATAGGAGTCTAAAAGTAATTATTCCTTGCAGCAGAACCACCCAGACGAGAAAGATTCCTGGTGAGAAGAACCAGACGAAGGTAGCAGTCTCTTCTTTATCCCCAACCCCTTTCCCCCGCTGGTTTTCTTCAGCCAGGTTGTTATCCAGGATTTGGCTGGGAAAATAGCAGGGGAATTGGGACTTAGCATCTTTCTGCTCCTGCGCAACAGGACCAAGTGTAATGGTCGTTCTGACAGATCCACATACCTTTACAATTCATTGTCGGCACCCCCCGGGCATGCATGGTGCAAGAACGGAGATGGCATCGGTCACTTACTTCTGTTCAGAGGGACCATGGTACAGAAACAAGTCAGGTAGGGGGCGGAGCTACGTGGGAAGCATGGGATGCCTAGTCCATGTCAGCAACTACCACACCCTCAAAACGTTCACCAATACATATCAAGAAAGATAATGCTCTCAGTTTATCGCCCAAGCTAGGTGGGCTGAGTCCAAAAGAACCTACAAGCACGGGTATTAGAGCCCCTACACATACCACATACCTCATGAGTCACTTGTGGCATATCCCATGGTGAGCCCAGCAAGAGAAGGAAAATGACACTGGGCACGTCTTTTTAAATGGGCCATGAAACAAAGCAAGCTAAGAAGGGTGGTGGAGCTGAAAGTGAGACATGGGACCCTTAGTTCATGTCAGGAACTACAACGTCCTCCAAAACTGCACTGTTCAGACCCCCAAAGATTCTGCAAGGTCGAGGTAATTTGTAGGCAAGAAGAATAAAAGAGTAGTGTCAAAAAATGGTATCAATCGCCCGATGTCACCCAGCTATGGTATCCAAATAAGGCTAAACGAGGCATAGGACTACAACTAGGGCATAAGTATGGGGCAAAAAATCCAGAGGGGCTCATATAATGAATACCGGCACCAAAACTGGAAGCGCCAATGGAGTTACAGCAAAAAACGAAACGTAAAGAGTCCCCAATCCTTACACAGCTAGGACTACAGGATCGGAAATGCGAGCATGGAGAGTCACTCAGATGCAGCTCCATACAAAGTGGGAGAAATTGACCTCATTACTACATACCCTCCTTGGTATCTCACTATAGTGTTACCTGACCGGGATACACAAAGGTGATTATGTATACAGGGTGTCAAATGACCCAAACCTCTTTACAGAAGGTTCCTGGTGTGGCGACCTCAGGAGAGGGGGGATCTGTAGGGACCCTAACACAGGGTCAACATCAATAATACACCGCATAGTGGGCCAGGATGGGGTATCAAAGCAGGCTAAATGGAAGGGTCATAATAAGAGTCCTCAAATCAGAGACGTAACATGTTAATGTAAATCCCAGACAGTAAGCACAAGACTCAGGGCTTCGCGGTCCTATGAAGGTCATAGGGTGGTCCACAGAATGTCATCTTTCAGACCTTTGAGGTGGCTATTAAGTATGAAGATCCAGCGTTTTTCCCTTCAGAACAGCACTGTTTCTAAACTGCCCATCTGTGTGGTGTAGTGAGATTTATCCAAAATGCACTACCAAATGTCGTCATCCGTGTATCTCAACTTTAGAAAGTGTCTAGCCAGTTTCATGTTGGTTTTCTTACATCTCACCGAACTTGTCTTTGTATTTGTGGAAACTTGGCCCACACCACACACCAAAGTTGTACATTGAGCACTGGTCCAGCACACTTATGCCTCCAGCAGGAGGTTATGCACAAAAACAATCATGCACTATGGTGCAAGGGTGCCTGTGCTGCTCAAGGCTGCTAATTGTGCGCCTGCACTTGCTGAAAAGACAGGAATGCTCCCTATCTTTTAAATACGGTGCATTTGTGCCCTTTCGAATTGGCATAGGGCAGCACCGCAAAATGACTTGTGGCACTGCCCTGCATCAATTATTTGTAAATAAGCCCCTAAGTGTGGTTGCCAAGCACCAGCAAACACCGGCACAAATTAGACACTGGGAATAGATGAGAATCTGTTTTATTTATGACAGCTAACCATTCGCGGTGGTGCAGTCTGCCTAAATTTGAGTACAAAATATGAGAGTATAAAAATATGTTGAAAAATGTCAATATATCTTTAAGAAAACAATCATTCCAGCATGTTCCAGGCCAATATTACCTCTATGGGCGACCTAGAACAGTCCAAATTGTCACATTTGTAGGAGTGTGGTGGTTAGTGGGTAGAGTTTGGCACCACTGGCAGGGGCAGTGTGTGGTGCAAACTGCAGTGGCTGCCTGATAATTGTTTGGTTCCTGGAACTTACTCTTTTACAAATTAAGCACTGGCTAGTCCCATGTGTCCATGCCTTATTTTTGTTTGTCTCTTGAACGGTGTTCATGCTATCTGTGGATCTGATGTTTTCCAGATACAAACACTGTAGCTTGTTCCTGTAAAGCTTATTTATGAGAGGCTTGTACTGCCGAAGAGTTACTTTTTCTGATGCTCCGGCAGCACAAACCTCTCAAACATATCTATGCGGCCACCTCAAAGCCACTTTGCGTAGCTTTGCATGGCCTTATAGATATGGTGTAAGACAAAGCAGTGCAAGTGATGCGTTGCCTTACTCTGCGCCAGAGAGGCATTCCATGGGCGTGGAGGTGGGTTTTCCCATGCAACTCCCATGGATTTTGACGCTGCACCAGATTGACTTAATCACATAAACCTGGAGCTAGATTTATGGTTTCATACTACCAAATATGGCAAAAATGGCTCATAAAAATGCCATCATTAGAAAGTCATGCTGCAAATTCTTTCTACCCTCAATAAAACCAACAAAAACACTCAATTCACAGTGGTTCTTATACAGGCACCAGTTAATATCTCTGCAACTACTACTAGACATTTTTGATAGACAAATAGTGATACTTTATCTATAGAAGATCTTATAAAGTTGTGGTCTTTAAATAAAGACCAAAAAGTGGTGGGTAAAATAATATCAGGCACTGGTAAGTACTCGGGCCTCATTCCACCCCAGTGTCGTGTAGTTCCTATATAACCTATACAGGATCTGCGCGTTTGGATAACATAAACTGTGGGATTGGTGGCAGACTGATTCCGTGCACCCCCACCGGATACGTTAGCCTGTCTGTATCAGCTAGCTCACAGTGCCACTATAATCCCCTCTTACCATGGAGAGAATAGATTCTGGCAACCTCAGAACATGACAACCCTGATCCCTCAGAATCGTGGAAACAATATACTACCTTTCGCTCAGTCACTCGTGCTTGCTTAGTTTGTCTCAGAGAGATACACAGAATAAACAGTCTGGTCTTTTCAATAAGAATTTATTGAACAGTTGTTATTCTAGTGTAGTGTAGAATATATGAGCTGCAACAACCATTAGACAGTAGCAGAGATATATGATTAGCAGTACTACGAAAGTGATGGGATGGTATAGTTCTACCATCTTGCAGAAATCATGAATATATACAAGTACATAAAACACATGATAAAAAGTGCGTACTCCTACGATGTCTCCCTAACTAGATGTACCTAAATGTAGCTAGCATCTGTGTAGGTGTTATGTCAAGAATCCCTCTAGGATCTAGACAACCCCATTACCTTAGAATGAGAGAATATGGGACCCCGTCCTGGTCTCGAGTTGGACACCCCGCGATGGATGTTAGACCACTGCGAGCTGGAGCGTCTGCATGCAGGAACCTCAGCGTCTCTGGTCAGTGTGTCAGCCGGGAAGTCACGGTCTCCTCTAACTTCCTAAGCAAGATATGCTGTATATATACCCATAGGTCTCCCCAGGGGTCCTACCTTGCTGTGTTACTGTGACGGCCTAAAGGATGACGTTGGGCCTGAACTTTATACAGAGATATTATACAGGAGATGGTAATCCTACTGTTAGTCCTGCTGTGCTTCCAAGAAGCCTCATGCATAATGTATGAGAATCGAACCAGGGAAAAACCAGTGTTCTGAATGCAGTGTCATATCTAGGTAAAAGGTCAGTGCCTAAGAACTGTTATGTATGTAATGTACGGAAGAATATAGGTGAAAGGTTGCAATGTTACCTGCGCCTATATAGGGTACCTATATGGAATATAACACCCACTCCTCTTCCGACTGGACGACATATGTAACCTATTACTGTACTACTTAGCATAACTAGATAGCGATACGCACAAAGTTTATAAAAACATCTCTTTAGCTAAAAATGTTTTAAAACTTCTAAAAAAATTCTATAAACTTAAAAAATGTAAAAAGAAAATGTTTCAAGCCCTAGCTCTAAAAGTGTCCGTAATTATAGTCCGAACCACTATAAGCATTAAAAAGCCACGAAAGCCCAAAAAATGAAAGGAATGTCAATTTAGTTTCATAGTTCCAAATTTGAGCTTGTTTAGAAAAGGGTGAATTTCTCCTAGCACACGACGAGCCAAATGAGTCAAATGTTTATGTGTCCTGGCTGGTAGACGCAACATTTCCATTGCTTGCTTCCGCAGTAGGCGGCCCCTGTAACACCTCGCAGAGTATGTTAATTGAGCACAGATGATGTTCCACGCTGTCCGCAGCCGGTGCTGGGGCAGCCTGTGCGCCGTCCAAAGCCTGGGTGTCAGTGGAGGAGCCGGTGTTCAGACCAACAGGGGCAGTTACTACCTGCGGTGGCTCAAGGAATGCCGCCATCAACATTGGAATATGCTGAGGACACTGCAGAACATGGGCCGTTATCGGGTCCAGTAATGCATTCACGTCCGGTGGCGCACATGATGGGAGTGTCAAACACAGGTCTAACATGCATTCTTCTCCGCAAAACAGGCATCGGAGGACAGGTAAGATGCAGTCCATCCAGACTGGTCGAAATGACAAGAACCAAGATGCACTTAGTTCTCTTAGGCGAGGCGCGCCTAGATGTTGTACCATGCGGTCCCTGTATTTACCCTCCAGGAGAGCTTTTTCCATCTCCTTGGTGACTGGGACGTCCATTGCGTAGTAAATATAAAACAATCAGGATACCTGCTGCTAGGAACAGGATGAGCGGAAGACCTCCAAAGATGCTTCCAAATACGGAGTGTATGAAGTTTGGGATAACTCCAAGTACCGTCTGAAAGGTGCTCAGAAGTCCCGAACCTATGGTCTTAAATAGGTGGACAATGCCTGTCGTATCAGACATGTTAAAGATACGATTTACCATTTCTGCTAAATGGAAAGGGCAGTTTGTATGAATGAGCGCCTGTATCTCTGCCGAAGACCTTGCGATCTGGAGATCAAAAGTCTCTCGAGCGGAGGTTAAGGACACAGGCTTCTGTAGAAGCATGGCTTTCATTCTGCTTAGAGTATCAAACCGTATTAAAGAAACATTCAGTGAAGGCCATAACGGCGCCTCCCTGACTGTATGTGTCTGTGGAAACAATACTTGCATACAACAAGTAACCCTGGAGTTCACGGTTACCAGATATGCGATGCCCGGGAGCATGCCACAGCAGCCTTGACTGTTCAGCATCAAGTAACTCCCATTTGAAAGTAGCCTGAATGCTGGAGTAATCACTGCAGCTGGGGCACCCCTCAAATGGCAGGACAGGTTTGCTACAGAACCAATACAAGCCCCGTGCAGCATTATATCCTGGCATATGAGTGATCCACTTAAAGCGTTCTCACAGTTTGTACCGCTCAGAAATACTTCTCGATCCCCACTCCGGCATCGAAATCTGTATGGTAATACCCATGATTCCTTAATGTATTCCTTAGCCATTTCGTCATATCTTCCTACTTGCTTTTGTTCAAGGCAATACTGAAACTGAAAAGTAGTGACCGGTAGAGTTATGTGGCCATGGATTAGCCATTCTGTGGACGGTGATTCTGCCACTATAAATGCTAATCTATCCAGTTTTTCGATACGTAGCATTGTATATTTAGCTCCCCTTTGTGCCATTTCTATCTGTTTATATGTGAGATTGTATTCAGAAAACAGACGTACTGTTGATATAACCCCAAGGCATGTAGCCTGCACGCAAAGATTGCAGCGTCCAGCTTAATAACATAATAGAACGTAACTGTGATTGCCCATGTTGTAATATGGCCAAATCTTGTTCCAGTATGTCTATCGGAGAAGATACAATGTTGCCTAAGGAATATATCCTGGAGGTCAATGTCATTAACCCATTGTCTACCACTGCTAGAGATTTTCCCAGATTTATACGGTCTATCTCTCGTAGTTTCTCTGTGGCCTCTTGTTGGGATATTTCCATATTTCATTATAGACAGCATAATAGAAACATTTCTGACGTGGCTTCCTGGGACCCATTAAAAAATCCCTAAGATCCACATCCTGTGACAGTAAGGATAAGTGTTGTTTCACCTGTGTGAGTGTTGAGGTTTTTAGCCAATCGAGGCACAACTTCCCAACACTGTAGGATGTCACTACCCCTGGATGTTGTCTCTGTACATAACGTGGATCTGGCCTATGGATACTAAACCCTTCGGTTTTACCCATGAATCTTGCCTGACAACTATTAGTGTCTGTGGGCCAAATCAACCATTTTTTTCCAATCGGGGTCTGATCTGTTGTATTGTATGATGTCATCTACTGCAATCTCTTCCTGTGATGTTATGTTACCCTCGGTGTGTGATGGAGTCGGCAGCCGAGGTGTGTTCAAGTCTGTGTTCTTGGCTAGTCCAAGGCACGACGTCTGTTGCACTGTCTCGTTCAAAAACATGATTTGTTGAGGGATGAGGCATGCTCTAAACAAAGCTTCTGTTCCCTGTACCTGCCATTCCCTAGTACCCCAGACTGATTTTAGGTCTAAGGTGTCTTTCCACAAGTCGAAACCTTGTTTGGACAACTGGGCAATAAAGGAAGCAGAGTAAATCTGTTTGGTGTTTGTCATCATATTTTTCTGTGCTGATGCTGGTGCAACCCTATAGTAATCTGAGGCTGGGTCAGACATATTAAACCCTGAAAAATATGGAAACTTTTGTGTAAATGTTTTTGAACTGCCTTTCGGTGGTGTTGGACAATGTTTCCACTGGTGGTATGTGAACACAGGTCTAGGATTTGCAGATTTATGTAAAAAGTGATGACCATAGTGTTGATAACAATTAACCCTGGGCGTAGTTCGCATAGTAGTGCTACGCGTAGCTACGCGAAGTGCACTTCGCACTACGCGAGCTACGCGTAGCACTACGCGAACTGCGTAGTGCGGTAGGAAATGCTGTTCGCAATGATTGCACAGTGCCGGATGCTTGTCCGCACTGTGCAATCATTGCAAATGGCATCTTGCACAGTGCAAGCGGTCGTTTTCTGCCGCTCGAGTAGATTTGTACTCGAGCGGCAGTTTTCTCAACGCGGACTGGTAGTTTCTCATTGCGAGCGGTCGCGAGCATACGCGACCACTCGCAATGAGAAACCTGACCTCCCCGCGTTAAGAATCTCGCCGGGAGGTTTATTTTCCACGCTCGCGATCGGCAACTTGATGTTGCTGATCGCGAACGAGGAAAAAGTCTCGCCGGGATGTCATTTTGCTCGCTCGCGGTCGCCAACTTGACGTTGAGGACTGCGAGCAAGCAAAAAATGCCCGCTACGCTACGCGTTTTTGCACTGTGCTACGTGCAATTCCAGTAGCGCGTAGTTGCGCAAACTACGCAAACTATGCGAGCGTAGCGTAGTTTTCCACCCAGGCCTAATAACAATACATAGTCTCGAAATCTGATGTGTCTTCCAATGTTTCACTATTAGAAAACGCAGCAGATTTTTCCAAATCAGATAACATGTTATTAACAGTTTCAAAATCCCAATCATCGGAAAATGTACTTGAGGTAATGATATCACTCAATTATATTTTAAATAAATGAGGAATTCTTAATATTTCGGTCGGACCAAATATGTCGAAATCAACCTTGTCCCAAACTATACCATCCGGTATCGGAACTGCTGTAATGTTCACTGATGACAAGTCTCTTTGTTCTCGATGAGATGATAGGTGTGGTCTTAAAAGTAAGTTCACCTTTTGGGCTGCAGAGCTTTGTCGAAGGTATCTTCCATTAACAAGCATGCTAAAAACTATTACTAAGCTTACCCAGAAAAGAAAGAAAAGTATCCCGGTGATTATCCAGAGTTCTACCCAGGGTGACACCAGGTAAGTCTTTTTAAGAAAGTTCAGAAAGTCTTTTACTTGCTGTTTGCTTGATTTTTTGGATGGCATCGTTTCCGGTTCACTTGGATCCAAAGAAAACGTATCAAAGTTTATGAAGTAGCCAGAAGCAGTTCGATCAATTGTTGGTATTGCATCAGGATTTGTAGAAATCGTGGTTTGCTCTCGTCGAGGCATGTTGACGTAGACATCTGTATTTGGTCGAATAGCAATTTGTCTTTCATTTTGAGTTTGATTTTGAAGTTGAACTTCAGGTTCCAGGGGAACGAGTTCCATAGCATTGTTGCATAGTCCATCATTCCGTGCCGGAGACTCTTCGAACGTGATGAGTCTTTCCGTTTGAACTTATTGGATTGTAGCGAGAGGAGGGCGTCTGCTACTTTGGAGTCCACGTGGCCTACTACTCAGTATCGGCCACATTGTGTGGTTTGATGAGGTCGATTGAGACAAATCTTTTCTCCTTTTTACCGGCAAGAGGCGGAAGAAGTACAGTTCTTGTTCCTTCAATTGCTAGGACCGGTACAGGTTTTCTGTATGATGGCCCAAATTCTTTTTTGTCTGCTATATTTTCTCTGACCAGATCCCCGACTTTTGGGATCCAGACAGGTCTTGCCGTGACTGATTTGACTTCCCCAGTGGTGGTCTGCTTCAGGTGGACATTACTTTTTTGTGTCCTGGATTCATTTAGATCCTGTAAAACAGCCGAACGATCATAGATGTCAAAAGGTTTTTCATCCGCCACTGTGCCTTCACAATCAAGATCAGGTACCCACATTCTTGTCCCAAATAGGACCTCATGTGGAGTGACCCCCCCCTAGAGAACCTCTTGGCATGTTGTTCAAAGCTCGCTGGACTCCATACAGATGTTTTACCCAACTTTCACCCGTGCCTAATACTCTAGCTGTTAGAGATTGCTTTGAGTCCCGGTTTTTTCTCTCCACAACTGAATTTGGTACGGAGATGAATACTGCAATGCTACACCCAATCCTCGCATGGCCTCCTTGTAAGCCCGGGAGCTAAACGCAGGGCCCTGGTCAGAATGTAGTGTGCCAATTGCATATGTCCCTTTAAAACTCGCAAATCTTTTATAACAGTTTGAGCATCAGCCGAGCATTGGGGCCACACCCATATGAATCTCAAGGAGGAATCCACTGCAACCATGATATACATGTAAGCCCCATCACATTTAAAGAGGCCGCAGTGGTCCAGGTAAATGCACCGAATGAACAGTCTGATGCTGTCTAATAATGGGATTTGCGCTGGGCGAGCTATGGTGGAACCTTTCACCTGCTGGCAGATGTCGCATTGCAAGACATAGGGGTCGATTCCGATTCGGGCCGGAAAAGCACCGACCGACTCGGAGCCGGAATTAATTCCGACCGACACGTACCTGTGGCGCCCGACCCGCCAAGTACGATGCAAAGCGTGCAAAATCCGACCGACACGTACGGAACCCAAGCCGAACGACCGAGCCGCACGGAAAACAGCAATCCGGCCGGAAAAACACGCGAATCGAACCGACCGACACGCTCCCGGAACAAATCCGACCGAAACGTACCTGCGAACTCCAAACCGCAAAGTACGATGCAAGGCGCGAAAACCACGACCGAGTCGTACGGAGGACAAGCCGTACGACCGACACGCATACAAAACTGCGAGCCGAAGTAACACAAAACACCGCGACCGACGCGTACGCAGCATAGAAAATAGCACAAACACAGCGTGAACGAAACGGAGAAGACCGTACGAGACAACTGCAGTGTCCGACTCGGTCACAAGAACGTTTCCAACATGCACAGAAAGTACTAAGGGAAAATACACAAAAAAAGGCCAAACAAGCAATTACAAAGCCAATAAATACTGGGGGTGGGGACAGAGAACAAAGACACACCCACAACTCCACCCATATAAAGGACACAAATCCCAACCATGATCCTTTGCAAATCCTATTCACCTGCCAGCACTCAACAGACAGCAACCACACACCCACAGCTCATCCCTCACACAAGCCACACACCATCAGCACACCAACAAATAGCTACCTCACATACACCCAGCAAAACACACACTCACACACCTTCACCTGCACACCAACACACACATCACTCACCATCACCACCCATCACCATGCCCCCAAAGAAGAATCACAAGTTCCTAGATAGTGAATTGGAAGTCATGGTAGACGAGATCCTCAGGGTAGAGCCACAGCTGTTTGGCGCACTGGTCCAACAGACACCCATCTCCCAGAAAACAAAGATGTGGGAGAGGATCATCAACAGGGTGAACGCACAATCACCATGTCTGCGCACAAAGACTGACATCCAGAACAGGTGGTATGACGTGCGCAGGAGGGTACGGGAGCTGCTGAAGAAGGACTACCTCCTGAGCAAACACACCGGCAGTGGCCCTCCTGCCAAGCCAGTATACCTCAGGCCCTGGGAGGAGAAGGTGCGGGCCATCCTACCGCCAGTGAGCGTCTATGGACTAGAAAACATCCCAGAGCCTGGTGAGTACACAACAAATGTACACAATATTCTGCCACAATACACACACACATCACTGTCAAGGGGAGAGTCAAACCATGCACTCTTAGCAATTACACAGCAACCAGAACAGAATCATCCCAAAATGTGTATGTCAGTCAGATAAACACAACACATGCCATCTCAAAGTTACATTTAACCGTGTCATCACATGTACAAACACAACTACAACTACAGCTAGGCAGTGGCACAAATATAACTAACAAACACATCCAGACATGTAGCCACCACTACAACACCAACACACAGTGAAGACCACTGAAAGAAAGGAATTCTGTGTATGCTGGGCAAGTCAGTGTAGCCAATAGCATCATGGAAGTCGTAGTCACAGATATTGCTCACCCCCACAACTGTCCCATCAACACCACCATGAACCATGCGCACATCACAGGGAGTGGAAAAGGACTCACAAGATGGCTGACACTGGGTACTGCTGTGGGGAGCACAAGGCCCTGCTGGCAACTGTGCAACAACCAACAGCAGGACACCACTGACTGACATCCTGAGAGACAACTTGCACTCCCTGCAATGGAAGCACGTTCCATGGTGGGATATCTGGCAGGGTGGGAAGGAGGACTCACAGCACTGACCATAGTCACAAGCACCTCCCCTCACACACCCCCTCAACACAAACTCTACATAACCCACCTGGGAGAATGCAATGCCTCACATCCTAACTCAAGATCCCACAAAGAACCACCACCCTGGGTTATGCTGTGTGAAGCACAGGGACACTCTTGGGACTTTTAGCCAAACAACTGCCAGGACAACACTCCCAGCCATCCTGTCAGCACAGGCAGCCCACCCCACAGGGAAGCAGAGTCAAAAGGAAGGAAGGATGGGCATGCTGGGAAGGGGGGTGGAGGCAATAGCATGATGGGAGTTGTAGGCACAGATATTGCTCAGCCTCACAATTGGCCCATCAACACCACTCACAACCATGCTCACATCACAGGGAGTGGAAAAGGACTCACAAGATGGCTGACACTGGCTACTGCTGTGGGGAGCACAAGGCCCTGCTGGCAACTGTGCAACAACCAACAGCAGGACACCACTGACTGACATCCTGAAAGACAACTTCCACTCCCTGCAATGCAAGCACGTTCCATGGTGGGATATCTGGCTGGGTGGGAAGGAGGACTTGCAGCACTGACCATAGTCACAAGCACCTCCCCTCACACACACCCTCAACACAAACTCCACATAACCCACCTGGGAGAATGCAATGCCTCACATCCTAACTCAAGATCCCACAAAGAACCACCACCCTGGGTTATGCTGTGTGAAGCACAGGGAGACTCTTGGGACTTTTAGCCAAACAACTGCCAGGACAACACTCCCAGCCATCCTGTCAGCACAGGCAGCCCACCCCACAGGGAAGCAGAGTCAAAAGGAAGGAAGGATGGGCATGCTGGGGAGGGGGGTGGAGGCAATAGCATGATGGGAGTTGAAGGCACAGATATTGCTCAGCCTCACAATTGGCCCATCAACACCACTCACAACCATGCTCACATCACAGGGAGTGGAAAAGGACTCACAAGATGGCTGACACTGGCTACTGCTGTGGGGAGCACAAGGCCCTGCTGGCAACTGTGCAACAACCAACAGCAGGACACCACTGACTGACATCCTGAAAGACAACTTCCACTCCCTGCAATGCAAGCACGTTCCATGGTGGGATATCTGGCTGGGTGGGAAGGAGGACTTGCAGCACTGACCATAGTCACAAGCACCTCCCCTCACACACACCCTCAACACAAACTCCACATAACCCACCTGGGAGAATGCAATGCCTCACATCCTAACTCAAGATCCCACAAAGAACCACCACCCTGGGTTATGTTGTGTGAAGCACAGGGACACTCTTGGGACTTTTAGCCAAACAACTGCCAGGACAACACTCCCAGCCATCCTGTCAGCACAGGCAGCCCACCCCACAGGGAAGCAGAGTCAAAAGGAAGGAAGGATGGGCATGCTGGGAAGGGGGGTGGAGGCAATAGCATGATGGGAGTAGTAGGCACAGATATTGCTCAGCCTCACAACTGGCCCATCAACACCACTCACAACCATGCTCACATCACAGGGAGTGGAAAAGGACTCACAAGATGGCTGACACTGGCCACTGCTGTGGGGAGCACAAGGCCCCGCTGGCAACTGTGCAACAACCAACAGCAGGACACCACTGACTGACATCTTGAAAGACAACTTTCACTCCCTGCAATGCAAGCACAGTCCATGGTGGGATATCTGGCTGGGTGGGAAGGAGGACTCACAGCACCGACCACAGTCACCAGCAGCTTTTCACACCTCCCCCCTTAACACAAACTCCACACAACTCACCTGGGAGACTGCATTGCCTCACACACCAATAATCTATCCCACAAAGAACCACAACACTGGGTCATGCAGAGTGGTGCACAAGGACACACATGGGACCTGTAGCAGAACTAACCCCAGGATTACACTGTCAGCCATCTTGTCAGCACAGGCACACAACCCCACAGGGAAGCAGAGTCAAAGGGAAGGAAGCATGGGCATGCTGGGAAGGGGGTGGAGGCAATAGCATGATGGGAGTCGTAGTCACAGCTCAACATCCCCCACCCACATGGCCCAGCAAGCTCACACTCACGCATGCACATCCCACAGAGAGTGGAAAGGCCCATCAAAGATGTCTGACACTGGTGCTGTGTTGTGGGGAGCACAAGGGCATGCTGGGAACTGCACACCAACCAACAGCAGGACACCACTGTCAGCCATCTTGCCATTGCTCTCACACCCACACACACTGAACTCCCCACAAAAGCAAGTAAGTATGGGAATGCTGGGAAGTGGGGTGGAGGCAATAGCATGATGGGAGTCATAGTCACAGACATAGCTCACCCCCACAACTGTCCCATCAACACCACCCTGAACCATGCTCACATCTCAGGGAGTGGAAAACAACTGACAAGATGGCTGACACTGGCAACTGCTGTGGGGAGCACAAGGCCCCACTGGCAACTGTGCAACAACCAACAGCAGGACACCACTGACTGACATCTTGAAAGACAACTTTCACTCCCTGCAATGCAAGCACAGTCCATGGTGGGATAACTGACTGGCTGGGTGGGAAGGAGGGCCGGCTGTCAACTAAATACAACCAATGCAGACCATGTTCACACCCCAACAAATACATAGAAATGCCCAAATAATGCAGGACAATGTGCTACACCAATATCAACCCCTGACTGTGACAACTTAGGACAATGCAATGTACAGGCCTGCACCCAGAGGCACAGTCACAACTGTCAGGTGTGTCAACCATTGATGCCTGCAGAAACATAACATACATTGTGTGTGTCTCCCAAAAACAGGTGATGATGGGGACACAGCAGCAGACGCTGAGGAGTCCCAGTCCCAGGCTCAAGAGGATACGGAGCTCACTGGTGTCGAACAGCCTCTGCCCTCCTCGGATGAAGAAGACCAACCTGGCACCTCCGGTGCAAGTCATCATGCAGCACCAGCAGGACCACCAGCTGCAGCACCAGCAGGACCACCAGCTGCACCCCCTGCACCCACCCCTCCAACGACTGTCACCACAAATACCATCCCTGCCGACATGGACAGAACAAGGAGCACCACCAGCACAGGGATCCTGGACCAACGTGGGGCCATGGACACCACCACCACCACCAACCCCCAAGGGGGACCAGGGTCATCTGTGCGTGCCACTGCATGCACTGCACATGTCGGCAGGGGTGGTGGGAGGGGTGGGAGACAGAGGTCGCTGCTTGCAGAGGTGTCTGGTGTGCATGATGACCCACAACTGGCATGCATAGCCGATGCGTACCAGTCCAGCACCGGAGATCTCAGCCAGGTAGTGGGGCTCCTCAGGGACATCAAAGAGCAGCAGGCTGCCCATCATGCCCGCTTGGACTCACACATGTCCCGCGTGGAGTCCAAGTGGGACACACTGCAAGAGATGACGGCGGTGCATAGGGACATATTACAATGCCTCCGCCAGATGACCAGCAACCAGTCTACACCTGCCTGTGTGCCAACAACATCTGGTGCTGAAACAACTGCAACTGCCACAGGGAGGGAGGATGACTCTGGCGGAGAGTCCCCTGCACCGCAGCAGCCTGTACTTGAGGGCCCCCCAAAGAAGAGGGGTCGTCCGAGGAGGGGCAAGTGAGAGGCCGATGGCCATGTGCAACCCCCAGGAAGCCTGAACCTGTTCTGGATGATCACCTTTGTGTGCAAACTGTTCACCCTGTTGACGGCAACACAACTCCCACACATGACATGGGGAGTACAAGTTGGACCAATGTCTCAGACAACTGTGGCCCCGATACTGGGGATTTTGTCTACCAGGACTTTCAATTCATCTAGGAACTTCTGATTGCAATATAAATGTACAGCACTAACCATCCTGTGCACTATTCACACAAATGTATCACAATAAACACACTAATACACCATACTTGCCTCTGTTGTGATTCCAACGTGGGTGCTGTCATGGGGATGATGAACTGCAAAATTACACTGTGTATGCGAACTGCAACAGCAAGTACAACACAGGCATGTGAGTAATGGCAACGTGACACATATGAGGGAGACACACCACCAGGGCTACACAACACATACACACCTAGGCCATCTGACTCATTGCCTACACTGATGTTGCCAGGAAAGACGGTGCAATGCACAGACACCACACCTATTCCCAGTTATAGTCAAGTAGCCCACAGGTGCAGTAAGCAAATGGCAGTCAAATGTGTGACCACAGACAACGCACATCACAAAGTGAAGCACAGGTTTATTACACAGTTGCAACATGTCGTAACCACTACAGATGCAAGGTAATCCCACCTGGCAGCGGGCACACAGTCAACAACTGTAGATGGAAGGAAGTCCATGGGTGTGGCGCACATCACCTGTAGGGACACGACAGCTACCACCCTGGAAGTACAATCACGTCGCCGGTGGACACAGTTGACCAAACGAATCTGAAAGTACCCTGTGAAGGACAGAAATGACACACAGTCAAAAGCAATGGAGAACAGGACAGAACAGCAAAACTCATGCACAATACATGTTACAAGATACCCACCCAGAACCAAGTTAGCATGTCAACACTGTTGGGGAGTACAGACTACCTGTAAGCACACATCGCTACACACATCCAGTCAAGTAGCCCATGGACACACTCTAACAGCACCAGAGCACCACCTACACATATCATGCCAACTCACATCATTGACATGACACCTCAGGATACTCACATTCAGCTAAAGAAGTTGGTGATGAGCTGTGTGCGGACATCACCATCATCATCATCATCATCACTGGCGTCGTGGTCCAGGCCAGGATCCTCCACAGGTGGCGGATGTGGGTCATTGTCATCCTGGATGAGAGGCAACTCCTTCCGCACTGCCAGGTTGTGGAGCATGCAGCAGACGATGATAATCTTGCACACCTTTGCTGGGGCATATGGGAGGGACCCTCCTGTCTTGTTGAGGCAGCGGAAGCGGCTCTTCAGGAGACCAAATGTCCGCTCAATCACTCTCCTGGTCCGACCATGTGCCTCATTGTAGCGCATCTGGGCTGGTGTCACAGGGTTCCTGAGGGGTGTCAGCAACCACGGCATGTTGGGGTATCCCGAGTCACCTACGGACAGACAAGTGCACATTAGCTGACTTGGAAAAGTGGGCGGAATACTACAGATCAGATCACACACAATGGCACAAAGTCAGTACACACCGACAAGCCAGGCACGCTGGTTCTGCATCTGTGCCATCATCCTGGGGATGCGACTACTCCTCATCACAAAGGCATCGTGTGCTGAACCAGGGAAACGGGCACACACGTGTGAGATGGTCATATCTGCAAGACACACCACCAGTGCATTGACCGAGTGGTAGTGTTTGCGGTTACGGTAGGCCTGTTCATGTGCCTGTGGTGGTACCAAAGCCACATGTGTCCCATCAATGGAGCCAATGACATGCGGCATCCTCCCCAGGGCATAGAAGTCACTCTTCACGTCAGTGAGTCGTTGCAGTCTAGGGAAATAGATGTACCGGTTCAGGTACAGCAACATTGCCTCCAACACATCGCGGAGCACACGGCTGAACATGGTCTGTGACATCCCACCAGCAGTCGCCACAGTGTGTTGAAAGGTACCGGTGGCAAAGAAGTGTAGGGCTGCCATCACCTTCACCTTGGGGGTCAGCGCTGTAGGATACGGCCGGCCAGGCTGCAAATGTGGGGCCAACTGCACTGCCAAATCCTCAATCAGCTGCCTGGTGAAGCGGTACCATCGGATGCTGTCCCGTTCCACCATCGTTGCCAGGTCTGGGAATGGTCTATGGACAGCAGGAGCTCTACAGTGCAGAGGAGAAGAAAGCAAGATTGTCAGTCACCCCACATATGCGGCATTGAACACACTCAATATCACATCATACATCATTATGAGGCACAACTACATGAAGTGTGCAGTTCCGTAAGGACATTTATGGTACATACATGGCCAACATCTGTCATCACGGTTCAACAAGTGGCATCAATTAGTCCCAGGTTGGCCCATTGGATATCATGAGGCCGTGTCACAGTTCCCATCTCCTGCTGCCATGTTACAATCACCCCCACAGTGACATGTGAGGACAGATGTGCCCCAGGCATCACAGCTCAACGACAGGTACATTCCCAGGGACCCTGTATTGCCACATGGACACTGGCATTACATGGAGTATCATGTATACACCCCAGCAAAACAACCATGACCCCCACAGGTAGTGGTTCCACTTGCCTCTGCAGGACAGACATGGACGTCTGTGACACACACATGCACAACATCAAAGTCCATGCACAAACAACGTGGATGTGGAGACTGTCTCCCATTGTGCACATGAAATCAGAGACATTGTAAACACTACATGCACACAGACTGTGGAGGACCATCACTATTGTGCCACTGGGTCACCCTGGCTCAAACATACCGTCCCACATGGGACTCACGGGGTATGTGACATGACATACACATACACCACCGTGAAATGTGAGCATGGCACATGCTCAGATATGAACAGTTGCACATCACAGTGGTCATGTACACGTAACACCCAGGATCCTGTCCCCATGAACATGTGCACAGCCTGGGTGTGGCTGCCCCCAGGTGACACCCACAGGACAACATGTACACCAACATACACACAATAGGCAATGCAGCCTTACATGCCTTATGATTCAGTTTGGACAGGCTGTGGTGTTGTAGGTGTGCCCCTCACTCCCTGGGAGCTATTTGTGGCTGGCATATGTTCATCTGAGACAGGCATGGTGACATATGCCAGTCACTTGTACAGGGATGCGTTGAACAGCAATGGACCGATCGGTGCCCCGGCCGGCCCATTGCATTCAATGTGTGCGGGTACGCGTTGTACCCCTGTACGCGTTGAACAGCAATGGACCGATCGGTGCACCCGGCCGGCCCATTGCATTCAATGTGTGTGGGTACGCGTTGTACCCCTGTACGCGTTGAACAAGCAATGGACCGATCGGTGCCCCCGGCCGGCCCATTGCATTCAATGTGTGCGGTACGCGTTGTACCCCTGTACGCGTTGAACAGCAATGGACCGATCGGTGCCCCCGGCCGGCCCATTGCATTCAATGTGTGCGGGTACGCGTTGTACCCCTGTATGCGTTGAACAGCAATGGACCGATCGGTGCCCCGGCCGGCCCATTGCATTCAATGTGTGCGGGTACGCGTTGTACCCCTGTACGCGTTGAACAGCAATGGACCGATCGGTGCCCCCGGCCGGCCCATTGCATTCAATGTGCGGGTACGCGTTGTACCCCTGTACGCGTTGAACAGCAATGGACCGATCGGTGCCCCGGCCGGCCCATTGCATTCAATGTGTGCGGGTGCGCGTTGTACCCCTGTACGCGTTGAACAGCAATGGACCGATCGGTGCCCCGGGCGGCCCATTGCATTCAATGTGCGCGGGTACGCGTTGTACCCCTGTACGTGTTGAACAGCAATGGACCGATCGGTGCCCCCGGCCGGCCCATTGCATTCAATGTGTGCGGGTACGCGTTGTACCCCTGTACGCGTTGAACAGCAATGGACCAATCGGTGACCCCGGCCGGCCCATTGCATTCAATGTGTGCGGGTACGCGTTGTACCCCTGTATGCGTTGAACAGCAATGGACCGATCGGTGCCCCGGCCGGCCCATTGCATTCAATGTGTGCGGGTACGCGTTGTACCCCTGTACGCGTTGAACAGCAATGGACCGATCGGTGCCCCGGCCGGCCCATTGCATTCAATGTGTGCGGGTACACGTTGTACCCTGTACGCGTTGAACAGCAATGGACCGATCGGTGCCCCCGGCCGGCCCATTGCATTCAATGTGTGCGGGTACGCGTTGTACCCCTGTACGCGTTGAACAGCAATGGACCGATCGGTGGTCCCCGGCCGGCCCATTGCATTCAATGTGTGCGGGTACGCGTTGTACCCCTGTAGGCGTTGAACAGCAATGGACCGATCGGTGCCCCGGCCGGCCCATTGCATTCAATGTGTGCGGGTACGCGTTGTACCCCTGTACGCGTTGAACAGCAATGGACCGATCGGTGCCCCGGCCGGCCCATTGCATTCAATGTGTGCGGGTACGCGTTGTACCCCTGTAAGCGTTGAACAGCAATGGACCGATCGGTGCCCCCGGCCGGCCCATTGCATTCAATGTGTGCGGGTACGCGTTGTACCCCTGAACGCGTCGAACAGCAATGGACCGATCGGTGCCCCGGCCGGCCCATTGCATTCAATGTGTGCGGGTACGCGTTGTACCCCTGTACGCGTTGAACAGCAATGGACCGATCGGTGCGCACCCATTGTCAATGGCCTAGCCTGGCAACGGACGCGTTTTCAAAATTCGAACGAGTCGGTTGCTGTAAATTCAGTTGGTCACCCACAACAATGTTGCAAAATCATGTATGTCATGAAGTTGAAGATTTGAAGGATGCTGTGGGCGTGTATTGGTGCTGCTATTCCATGGATTGGCCAGATTCAGAAGATGCAAACGACTTGGACCTATCACTTTGGACACATGGGACAGTATCTGCCTCTGCAGCACACATATATTGCTGGCTGTTCCCCTGAGAGCTCACTTGCCTGCACTACATGCTCCAGGACGACATCTGCCACTGCACTGCTGCTGTCTCTGCCCCCTCTGGACCCTGCAATGGCACGTACTGTGGAGAGAGCCCCAGCCTTCAGCCTTGAGCAGAACCAGGCCCTGCTGGACAGCCTACTTCCACAGTACAGCAAGCTGTATGGGACACCAGGGGAGCAGGTGAGTGTTCTGTGCACTGCCTTTCTGAATGTGCATTTTGTCTGACTAGCAAGGCTGAAAGTCTGCACGCCACTGGCTAGCAGGCTCACTGAGTAGTTGTCACCCCCATAGTGTGTAGTGACATGCACTGGACAGGTATGGTGCAGTGACAGTGCATTTGAACAAGGTTTTACTTCCCATGCAATGATACCATGTAGTGACTTCTGGCAAACTGTCCATGGGCAGCGTTGCACTGCCTGTGTACATCATGTGCCCCTGTGATTGAGACATGTATATACAACTGTGTCATGCACGGATATGTTGCATGTGTAGTAATGGCCTTTTCACTTTGTCATCCTCACAGGTTAATGCCCATCGGAAGCAGGAGATCTGGAAGGACATTGTCCGGGCTGTCCGGTCCGTGGGGGTCTACAAGCGCCGGATCCGCAACTGCCAGAAGAGGTGACAGGACCTTCGGGGCTGGACCCGGAGGATTGCACGGGTCCAGCTGAAGCTGTCGCCTCCTCGCAGGAGGGGCGGAACACGGACCCTGACCCCCACATGCTCCAGATCCTGGCGGTGGTGTTTCCAGACCTGGATGGGCAGCTGAAGGCCAGACAGCAGCAAGGAGGGGTGAGTCAAAGACTGCACTGTGAACTCTGTATTACATGCTATGTGCCCTCCTCTGGCCTGGTTAAACTGCCACAGTACAGCAGTCATGTTGTCCAGGAGCCATGTCCCTCTATTGTGCACTGCCCACTCCTCATCTGATACCCAGGTGTGGCCCTTGCATTCAGGGAATTGTGTCACTTGGGACTGTGTCCTTGCAGTTTGCTTCACTCAAGGTGGGGGACAGCATCTGTTTCCTTAACTCTGTTGTGGGCATCATGGGTGGGTCCATTGTTCACACAATGCCTGTGTTCGGACATGTAATCTGCGTGTTGCTTTGAAATGCGGTCCACTTGCTGAGCTGAGCCACCACATGTGCCTGGGGTATCTGGCACACACCCATGCAGCGGGTGGGAACAATGTTTGGGCCCCAGGAGTGTGCAGATTACGTGTGTCACACATACATAGCCAGCTATCCACTGTCCAGGGCTCATTCCTCATTCATGTGGGGCAGGACAGTCATGCCTACTCCAGCCCATCCAATACACCTGTACTCCCACTCCCGTGTATCAGCTGACACGTTGTGCGCAGTGATTTGACCCCTCAGGTGTCTGCCTCTGTGTCAGTGTGCTGTGGATTTGTTGCCAGGACTGCAGTGGTGTTTCTCGGTAGGGGCTCAGCATGCCACTGGAGATGTGACCATAGGAGACGATACTTGTGTGTCACATAGGTGTTTGATCAGCTGCCCGTGCAGACTGGGGTATGCGAATGTGAAGTTCAGGCAGCTGTTTCCCATTCACAGCAGATTGTGAGGGGCTCAGGTTCAGAGGGTAGTGTCACAGGTCTCCCATATGTCCAATCGGTATGACCTGGACAGATGAGGGTTAAGATGATGTGTTGTGTGGGGGATGTACATGTGCACTTGTGCAGCTCCAGGACTTGCATTCCCCATGACCTACTATTGTGACACAGTGCAGAGTGTTGTTGTCTGGCTGCCAAGTCATACATCACTGAGACAGTGATGTATGACTTAGCAGTCATGCCTCCGCCATGGCATGTGTCTACTTATTGGTGATCCTGCAGGGGAGTGACATGTGCTACATGCACACCATTGTGGCAATGGCTATCAGGACATGGGTGCATCATGGTGTCTGTCGCTGGTATGCATCACATGCATTTCCTATTTGACTCTGGGCATCCCTTTCATCCGGAAACCTGTACTGACTCAGTGGCAAGAGTTGTGATGTGTGCATGTCCACATGCTACACCGTGTCCTCTGCACTGTCCAACTACTGTGTAGGTGGTGCATGTGTCCACACTGGGGTGTTGCTATCCAACAGACACCAGACAGATGGGTGCAAGGCCATGTGGGATGTGAGTGCCATGGTTGGCATCAGACTGACAATTGGCTTCTCCTGTTCAGTTAGGGCACTTTTAGCAATGTTCAACTAATGATGCCAGGGCTTGCTCTGTAATGAGCTGTGCTCACAGTGGTGTGTGCGTTTGGTGCAGGTCACTGATATCTGTCTGTTTCCCCATTGATTGCAGATACATCCACGGCCACGGAAGGGGACAGCTCCACGGACCAGGAGGAGCCGGAGAGCCAGACTGGGTCAGCAGCCGAGGAGTGGTCGGAGGAACCCAGTGGCACGGAGGGCGAGGGGAGCCACACCGAGGAGTCCTCAGCACCATCCACCTCAGCTGAGGACCACAGCGGCTCGCAGGATGACTCCCTTATGGAGGCGGGTGTCAGCAGCCACCACACCCCAGCTAGTGTTGCTGTCCCGGCCACCACCAGCACCACCACCGCCCTCCCATCGGCTCCCATTCCCCAGGTCCGTGGAGGCTCCCATGTTCGGGAGCGTGTCTCCTTTGGGCCAGGCACCGCACCCCCTGCCCCTGTGTCCCCTGCTGCCCTGAGTGAGGAGTCTGTGTACCTCCTTCGCCAGCTCCATGTAGGGCAGACAGCCATGCTGAGTGTCCTCCATGCACACACCGCTCTGTTGACTCAGCTGGTGTCGTTCATGGAGGGCATCTCATCGGGCATGTCTGACCTACAGAGGGGCAATAGGTCCATGGACTCCTCCCTGATGGCTGCAGTGTCCCTCCTCAGACAGTCCCTCACCCCTCCTGCCTCTGCTCCATCCACACTCCCCAGCACCTTACCCGTCCCAAGCACACACACACCGGCACAGGCACACACCAGCACACACACGTCCAGCACACAGACACACACGCCACAAACAAAACGCACACGCACGCACAGTCAGGGGACTGAAACCAGACTCACAGGGGATGGGGCCCTGGAACACACACACGCATCCACAAGCACTGCGCAGTCCTCAGTTGCCTCTCCCTCCAAAGCACCCTCCCTTGCCTCACCTGCAACCCCAAAGTCACAGCGGCTCTTCCTCTGTGACCTCGGCCTCATCCCCTACGATCCAGCTGCTCCAGCATCCAGGGGGAAGAGGAAGCCCACCCACACGGAGCAGAGTGCCCCTCGCCCCCGGACACCCTCCCCCAGGCGCAGACAGACTGAGGCCCCCACCCGCAAGTCACCCCGGAGTCGTAAGAGCAAGACCCCGCCGACGCCCTGCAGCTCAGGCACCAGGTCTCCTTCCTCCATCCCTCAGGCCCCCACTCCACAGGTGCCCCCACCACACCCTGCCCCAGGTTCCCCCACCCACAGATATACCATCCCCAAGAGGATCCGGCCTTCTCCCCCTGCCACTTGCTCTCCCGGCACCACACCCCCGCTGCGCTTGTCTGTGCCACTGATGTGGTGAGGGTGTCCTCCCCCTCTGTCCAGCCCACCTTGCCTGTTCCCCATTCTCCTCCCCTGGAGGTAGGCACTGCAGTGGAGTCCACTACCACCCTGTCTGACTTGGGCACTGCAGTGGCGGACCTGTCCACTCCATCTGCACGGTCCACTGCAGTCGTGCCAGCACACACACCATCTGAGCCATGCCCCCCAGTTGTGCCGGCACACACCATGTCAGACACCTCCACTGCAGTTGTCAGTGGCTCTCCAGCACCCACCACCCCTTCCCTGCCTCCTCCTGGTGAGCCCTGATCCTGTCCCTGCGGTGCCTGGCCTGCCCCCGGTTGCCCCTCCTAGTGGATTGTCCCTGGTTTTGTGCAGTGCAGGCATGCGTAGGGTGACATCTGCCACTGTCACCCTGTATTGACTTACTTGATGGACTGGCCATTGGCCTTTGTTGGAGCATTACTGTTCTCTGAGTTTTTGGACACACATATGCTGAATAAAGCAACTTTCTGTTCTCTAATGCTATTACTTCTGATGTACATGATGTTGACGATGCTGACCATGCCCGTGCAGCAGGGATGATGATCTTTGGCCTCATGAAAATGAAGTGTCACTGGGCAGGGCCCCATGTGGTCCAGAGGGACAGTGTCCTATCCTGTGGTGTATCCATGTCATCCTTAACAGCATCTGTGGGTGTCATGTGTACAATATTTGGCAATGGAATTTCCTAGTTACATTAGCAATGTCACATCTGTGGCTTCCATCCCTGCACATCTGTAGTGCTTGCCATTGTTCAATTCGTCTACTTCCCTGACCGTGTGGCCATCTCCAGTGGACATGCAGGTTTGGGCATCAATGGGGAAGGACTCATCTGTGTTGTCAGTGCAACTTGCTGTACATGTGTGTTGGATCTGTGCTGATGATTTCGTTGACACTCCCATGACCAGGCTGATGTGATGGGAGCCTTGATTTGGTGCTAATTGTTTACTGTGTGACAAAGTGTTGTGCTGACATGATGGAGCCCTACTGATGCGACATATGGCACAGCTTTCCTCACACAGGAGTGGAGTCCCCTCATGGCAGTGTGTGCTCCTGTGACATTGCCTGCGCCCAAGGTGTGTGTTGTATGAGCATGTCTGTGTGTTCACTTCCATTTTGCTATGCATGCTGGGATCCCTAGTGATGTTCCTGTTTGTGATGCTTGCTGAGTTGAGCTATGTTCCCCCAAAGTCTACTCCCTGGGTTCTCTGTGATGTGGGTGCATGGCACATTACTGGTCATCAGGGTGTCACCCATAGGTGTGTTTGCTGTCAGGGCTGAGTTTGTGGGCAGGCGCTGATGGGTCACAGTTAGGATTCCCCTTAGCACTTGTTGTTTACTCCTGTAATGTGATTTCCGGTTTGTGTTAGCTTTCATTGTTTGTGACACGTTGTGTGTGTGACTGCTGGCACTCCTCAGGGTCAGGGCTGCAATGTTGGTAGTTGTCCATGTGTGTTGTTTGTGGGTGACCTTGGCTTCTTCATTGGTGTGTGACTGTGGCTGGGATACCATTGGTTGGTGTGGTGTTGCCGTCATGTCCATGTACGGCGTAGTGTGCAGTGTGTCAGACATTTAGGAGTCTTGTTGAGTGGCCATGTGTGCTGTGTTTCTGCACCTTGCTTCCCACCCACCCCCTGGGATTGTCATGGGTGCATGCGCAATGTCACCTGTGCATGTGAGCTTCACTGCAGCACATTGTTGGTGGTCGAGGTGTGTGTTGTTTAGTGTGTGCAGATGAGAGTTGTTGCCCGGCAAGACCCCTGCCTCCATGTTGGCCTTGGCTTACTGGCCATGCTGATTGATTTGTGCTTGTGTGGGTGTGCTGGTGATTCTTTGCTCAGGATACATGACTGTGGTTCACAGTGTGAACGACATCTGGCTTTGTCATCACAGTGGTATTGTAATGCAGCCCAGGGTCACCACATTGTGTGGGCCCTGGGGGTGGTGCTGTGGTGCCTCGGTGTCTTACTGTGTGGGTTGCTGTTCCTACATGCTTGTGTGACATGTGTGATTTGTGCTCCCTCTCATCTGACAATGCCTGATTGCCCACATAGGGGAATTGGATCCCTGAGTTACCTTTGTGTGGCACTGTATGCACATCTGTGTGTTTGGTCTTCAGGCCTCCTCATGTGTTGTGTGGTTGCCTGGGGACACTGGTCCCCCCTCACCTGTTGTGTTTGATGTGCAGTGTGTGTCTGCCTGTTTGTGTTTGTGCATCAGCGCCACTGCATTGGCATATTCATGGTGTGCCATTATCTGTATGTTGTTTGGTGTGTTTGCCCTGCTGTCCCTGGGACTCCTAGGTCATCAGTCAGCACAATGATCATTGTTTATGTGTCCCATTGCTGCCATGGTATGGTATCTGTTCACCTGCCATCTGCAGTCTACACAGGGTATCTGCATTGGTGTGTCCATTGGTGCAAATATGTGGGTCTGCATTGTGATGGTCACTTCTGTCATTGTGTCATTGATGTATGTTGACGGTGTCAGACACCATGGGTGATGTTTGTATGCAGCTGGCCAGAGGTATGTCTTATTTGCACTGCACTGTTTGCCTCCCCAAATCTATGTTGCAATGGGACACCTGCACTACTTTGCCACAGTTGTGTTTGTTGTTCTGTGACCAGGATTTGTCCATGCAGTTTGCCAGTTGCAGCTTCTACTTTGTTCACACTTACATTTTGGTCACTGTGATGATGGGGGTTTGGACCCCATTGCCACAATGGTCAAGATGTGCTTCAGCTCAGGACCCCACACTTACATTTTGGTCACTGTGATGATGGGGGTTTGGAGCCCATTGCCACAATGGTCAAGATGTGCTTCAGCTCAGGACCCCACACTTACATTTTGGGCACTGTGATGATGGGGGTTTGGACCCCATTGCCACAATGGTCAAGATGTGCTTCAGCTCAGGACCCCACACTTACATTTTGGGCACTGTGATGATGGGGATTTGGACCCCATTGCCACAATGGTCAAGATGTGCTTCAGCTCAGGACCCCACACTTACATTTTGGGCACTGTGATGATGGGGATTTGGACCCCATTGCCACAATGGTCAAGATGTGCTTCAGCTCAGGACCCCACACTTACATTTTGGTCACTGTGATGATGGGGGTTTGGACCCCATTGCCACAATGGTCAAGATGTGCTTCAGCTCAGGACCCCACACTTACATTTTGGGCACTGTGATGATGGGGGTTTGGACCCCATTGCCACAATGGTCATGGCCTGCTTGCAGTGTGGGGGCCACACACATTTATGTGTGGCACATGTGATAGGGTGTCACATTGTATGTTGATGATCATGTTCTGTGTCGTAGGCATTTGACACAGTCTACACACGCTTGTCATGGTGTTGGGGGGATGTCTTAATGTTGCATTCTTTATGTTGGTGTGTGCTTGTTGCGACATGTATTAGCCATCCTGTGAGTGGAGATGTTGTTAGTGGTAGGCATCCAGCCCCCCCTGGCTAAGGGTGGTAGTAGTGGTAGGCATCCAGCCCCCCCTGGGTAAGGGTGGTATTGGTGGTAGGCATCTGGCACCCCCATGGCTAAGGGTGGTAGTAGTGGTAGGCATCCAGCCCCCCTGGCTAAGGGTAGTAGTAGTGGTAGGCAACCAGCCCCCCTGGCTAAGGGTGGTAGTAGTGGTAGGCATCCAGCCCCCCCTGGGTAAGGGTGGTAGTAGTGGTGGGCATCCAGCCCCCCCTGGGTAAGGGTGGTAGTAGTGGTAGGCATCCAGCCCCCTGGGTAAGTGTGGTAGTAGTGGTGGGCATCTGGCACCCCCATGGCTTAGGGTGGTAGTAGTGGTAGGCATCCAGCCCCCCTGGCTAAGGGTGGTAGTAGTGGTAGGCATCCAGCCCCCCTGGCTAAGGGTGGTAGTGGTGGTAGGCATCCAGCCCCCTGGGTGAGGGTGGTAGTAGTGGTAGGCATCCAACCCCCTGGGTAAGGGTGGTAGTAGTGGTGGGCATCTGGCACCCCCTGGCTAAGGGTGGTAGTAGTGGTAAGCATCCAGCCCCCTGGCTAAGGGTGGTAGTAGTGGTAGGCATCCAGCCCCCTGGGTAAGGGTGGTAGTAGTGGTGGGCATCTGGCACCCCCATGGCTAAGGGTGGTAGTAGTGGTAGGCATCCAGCCCCCTGGCTAAGGGTGGTAGTAGTGGTAGGCATCTGGCACCCCCATGGCTAAGGGTGGTAGTAGTGGTAGGCATCCAGCCCCCTGGGTAAGGGTGGTAGTAGTGGTAGGCATCCAGCCCCCTGGCTAAGGGTGGTAGTAGTGGTAGGCATCCAGCCCCCTGGGTAAGGGTGGTAGTAGTGGTAGGCATCTGGCACCCCATGGCTAAGGGTGGTAGTAGTGGTAGGCATCCAGCCCCCTGGCTAAGGGTGGTAGTAGTGGTAGGCATCCAGCCCCCTGGCTAAGGGTGGTAGTAGTGGTAGGCATCCAGCCCCCTGGGTAAGGGTGGTAGTAGTGGTAGGCATCCAGCCCCCCTTGGTAAGGGTGGTAGTAGTGGTAGGCATCCAGCCCCCCTGGCTAAGGGTGGTAGTAGTGGTAGGCATCCAGCCCCCCCTGGGTAGGGGTGGTAGAGGTGGTGCGCATCCAGGCCCCTGTGTGCATATGTGGCATTGGTGATGGGCATCCCGCCCCTATGGTGCTGCTGTTGCTGGTGTAAGTAAATTCTGCATCCCTCTGTGTGTGTGTGATGTGTCGTGTACGTGTTGTATGTTTTTGTGGTTGGTGTCTGACTTACCTTCTGCGCAGTACGCGTCCGTGCCTGTTCCGGTAGTAAATGTAGAATATTGGTAGGATCGGAACGAAGGGATTCATGGTTGGTTCGTCTCGTTCGTCTTTCTCGTTGCTTAGCGTCGTCCTCATCGCTGGCGTGTTCGCCTCGTAGCCGTGGATCGTGTTGTGGCGCGAATCGGAGCTTATGTGCGCCTCTTCCGGAAGCTTTGACGTGCCGGACGTAGCGACGGGTTCGGCGCGTACGGAAAGCGCATCGTACTTGTCCGGCCGGACGGGGCTGCATTTTCCCTTCCGTGCGACTCGATTCGGCGTTTCCGGATTCGCCTCGGTCGGAGAACAGGACCTGGATTGGGTGAGTACGACTCGGCCGGATTCTATGCTGTTGTGCGCATCGTACTTGCTCGTTCGGAATAATGTACGGATCGGTCGGGAAACAGGCATTCGCATGGCTTTTTTCCCGACCGAATGGTATTGGGTGCGCCTCCGACCGAGATCGGAATCGGCCCCATAGTCTTTAGTCTGCTTTGTTAATCCAGGCCACCAATAGCGTTGTTTCAGCAAAGAAACAGTCACTGTAACTCCTGCAGGGGCAGAACCTATCCCTTCGTGTGCTGCCAGAATTAAACCTAACCTGCGATCCATGTTTGGAATTACTCTATCCCCCACTCCAGGAATCTGAGCAAATGGAATGTTATTGGCATCTAACTTTAGGAGTAGGAGTACTGTAGGAGTACTTGAGTGGAAACTTTTTTGGTACTGCTCCCCTTTTTTTGCGACAAGCATTGATAGCTACCATAATCTCACCGTCTATTCTTGTTTTAGAATGAGTGATTGCAGCTATGGAAGCCGTGCGTACACCCCCCTTTGCGGCTTCATCAGCCAATGAATTCCCATCAACGTGAACGCCATCACGCTGATGACTCAGTGTATGTATCACGTAAGCCCTCAGTAGTTCGGTTTTCAACTCCACTACCTGTTCCCATAGCATCTTATGCTTAATTGGGCCACCTTTTGCATCTTTTAACCCATTTTGAACCCAGTGCTGCAAATATTCATTATATGACTGTACACAGTAAAAGGAATCGCACACAATTAGTGTGGGGAATTCTCGATCCATATTTACCAGTGCCAGCATCAGCGGTTTTAACTCTGCCAGCTGTGCCGTGCAGTCTCCTAGAGACTGAGTTTTTGTGCAACTTGGGTGGAACTTTCCATTCCGCATGCAACCTTTAACGATTGCACATGCTGCGCTATATTGTTGCTTACTTCCTATGGCCGGTTGAGCAGATCCGTCAGTGTAAATTATATATTCATACTGATCTAGAGGCATTATTTTGTTTGGTAGAGGATATTCTTGTTCGTATTGCAGAAATGCTTGTGTTTTTAAATTTGGGTCGTACCTGTATTCTACATCTGTTGCAGTAAGAGAATTAGCCTATTGTATCCATCTCGGATGTAAAGCTTTAGCATTAGAAACGCTTGCCTTTGTCGCAGCCTCTAAGGCTGGAACCGGAGTTACTACTATTATTCGTTTCCCCTGAGCCAGTGTTCTTTCTCTCACTACAGCAGTCTGTACTGCTGTCAGAATCTTTTATGTAGATGCGAAGCGCATCTCAGCATTTGTGTACAAATGTGATTTGTATACAATTGGTACTGTCTCACCCTCATTATATGTTAGATAGGTGTACCTAGATTGACCCGCAACTATACGGATCACCAAGTTGCGTACGTTCACGCGTGTCTGTAAGTGTTTTGAAGCTATCATGTCAGCTTGTAAGGAACGAAGTGTATCTGTATGTTCCTGTGTCCATTGTTTTACTGAAAAATCAGGTTTTATTAAATCGTAGAAAGGTTTCACTCTTTCTGCGTAATCCAAAATGTATGTTCTACCAAAATGTAGGAATGCCAGGATTGACTGTAAATTTTTTAATGATTTTGGAGGTTGGAGCAGCGCGCATTTTTCTAAAAATTGGCTGCCAGGCTTTTTCCTTCACTTGAAAGCTCATATCCTAAAAACAGGACACTGAGGTGGGCAATTTTTGATTTTTTAAAGTTGAATTTGTAGCCCTCAGATGCAAATCCCAAAATTATGGTATTCATCCTGTTCAAGTGCTCCTCTAGGTCATCGTCCGTTAGATAAATATCATCCACATAGGACAATGCCTCTTCATCCAAATTTTGAAGTAACTCAGTTACTCTGGCCGAAAACAACCCCGGGCTGTTCTTATACCCTTGGGGAGTCGACAAAATTGACCCCGGGACCCTAGCGCTGAGAATGCTGTTAGATGCCTGCTTTCAGGCGCTATATTCTGGCAGAAAATCCATTTGAGATATCAAGTGTTGTTTTATATTTTTTCCGCACAATGTTTGCATTTTGGACTGCAAATGTCTTAGTGCAAGTGTTTAAGTGTCTATAATCTAAAACTAAACTATATGAATTGTCAGGTTTCATGACAGGAAACAAAGGATTGTTCATTGGTGAGGTGCAATTTTTGATCCCCCCTTGGTATTCAAGTTGATCTAAGATCTCCCTGACCTGTTTTTTAGCTTCTTGCTTTATTGGATACTGCCTCTGTGCAGTTGAAGTATTTTTTAAAGGAATTACGTGATGGGTTGAATCCTCATCCCATTCAACATGGTTTTTGTATAATGCCGGAGCCTGGGCTACCGCCCACTCCTGCGCATATGTATGTTGTAAGTGCCTGGGAGTATGGTCTGAGAATGCCGGAAGAATTACCGTTTCTCCTTTAGGTCAATCCATGACGAATGGTGGCGGCCAATCTTGTTCAGCTAATAAAATATCATAGCCAAACGTCAGGTTCTCCCAAAAGAGACCTCTCACTGTTCTACATTTGTCCCCCTCCATTTGAAGCGTTATTTGATATACTTTATGTGGGACACTTACCCTAGTATCAGGTGTTTCTACCGTGATATAATCATTCAAGTCCGCTGTCACCAGAAATTCCTTCAGGTTCTGGCGAGCTATTGATACTTCTGCTGCACTGTCTAGCATCGTCAGAGCCTATTCCCTGTTCAGTAGTCGAGTCCTCAAAATTCTGGGCATGTCTGATCTTTAGACCTGCAACTTTCTTCTTTTTGAACTGTGGCTTTGCTTTGGTTTCTCTTCTTTTTTAGAAGTGTAATCTTGAGCGTGCTGCTTGTCTCTGGACTTTGTACGCTCTTCTTGTCTGTCTGACCGTCCTTCCCTCTCAGAGTTTTTCGATGAACCCTGAAAGGAACGAGAGGAACATGTATCAGTATCTCATTCCTGATACCTGTCAGGTTTCCTTATATTATCCCTATTCCTGAGGTTATACCTCTTTTCGGAGGGCTCCTGTGGCGGAGATCTACCTCGAAATTGAGATCTGTTTCCTTAAAAATTTTGTTGTTTTTTATTGTCCCATTTCTTTTTTGTTGAAGCAGGTGTCTGCTTAGAAATGTCCTTTTCAGGACCGCCCATCAGTTGTAGTTTTAAAGCTTTCCCACCCAAATTGTCTCTGCCTAATTCTGCATATGCAGTTTCAATTATTTTCAGTAGTTCGTGTTCTTGTTCTAAAGGACTGAACTCCCTTAGGCGTTGGCGAATAGCCACTGAAGCTGCTTCCCCCTTAATTTTAGCTAGTACTATGTCTGATACCTGGGCATAGTTACCTAGTAACTTCATCCCTAAGTTTAGGGCAGGCTCTGCTCCGTACTCATTTTGTATCTGTCTCAGTACATCAGGTACTACTGCTAATGACGGGATACCATGAGTTCTGGTATAAATGGCAGCAAAGACTGTACCCCAAGTGGTACAATCCTCTATTTGTGGTGTTATCCCCATGGGCAAGCAGATTGTTAGCATTCTGTGTGTTTTCATACAGGGTAGTATTCGGGAATACTGCCTCTAGCTGTGTTATTTTCTGAGCTACCCAGAATGGCATTTGTTCACGTTTTGTGGGCATTTTACCCATTACCGCGTGTAATGTTTGTGGTGTAATTTTAGTTGCTGTACCCTGAATTTGAGTTCCATTTGTTGCAACTATTGCTGGTTAGACTGTAAGTGTCCTCATGGCAAATTGCGTCAAGTTCCTATAGATTTTAATTAAATCTTTATGTTGTGTGAGTAAGTCTCCTGGTGGCATTGTTTCAATGTCAGGATGTGGTGTGTAGGCCGCTAATATTGGCCATGTTGCCCCTTCTCTTCCGAGCGGGCCGAGTCTCACTCTTCTTCTTATATGGGGTTCCTGGTATGTGAGCGGAACCTCAATGTCCTCAAACGGACAATATTCCGCTGGTGCTTCTCCTTCTGCATAGGAGTGAAATGTTTTTGTTCTTGCATTTGCTGCTGGGAATGTAACCCACGAATAAAATACCTCTGTTCTGTTTGATTCATGTGCCTCAATCACGAAAACTACTATGCCACCCCTAGATGATAAACCACACTCTAGCAGTCTCAGGGTGACTGTATTTCTAAAATTTGGTGCAATTTGTATTGCGCCTGCATCTTCCTCGTCTGTGAGGGGCAGTTCTTGTTGAAGTGGATCTAAGACCTGGTTAGTCATTGTTTTTAGTACACTAAATAACTTTTCAAGGGAACCAAGATATGGTGTTTATGCACAATTTTAGGAAACCTGTGTCCTTCAAGCTTGATTAACCAACAGCCAATAAATAGGATTTTTAGCCTACTCAGCTGTGGCGGAGTTTGTGCCCACCCACTCCAGACGTCTCTGGTGTTTTGTGAGTAGTGGTGTCTGAGAATAGCACGACTGAACTACTCAGATTCTACTGTTAAATTAGTACCCAACCAACGTTGGCAGCGCCATGTCATGTAGTTCCTATATAACCTATACAGGATCTGCGCGTTTGGATAACATAAACTGTGGGATTGGTGGCGGACTGATTCCGTGCACCCCCACCGGATACGTTAGCCTGTCTGTATCAGCTAGCTCACAGTGCCACTATAATCCCCTCTTACCATGGAGAGAATAGATTCTGGCAACCTCAGAACATGACAACCCTGATCCCTCAGAATCGTGGAAACAATATACTACCTTTCGCTCAGTCACTCGTGCTTACTTAGTTTGTCTCAGAGAGATACACAGAATAAACAGTCTGGTCATTTTCAATAAGAATTTATTGAACAGTTATTATTCTAGTGTAGAATATATGAGCTGCAACAACCATTAGACAGTAGCAGAGATATATGATTAGCAGTACTACGAAAGTAAAAGGATGGTATAGTTCTACCATCTTGCAGAAATCATGAATATACAAGTACATAAAACACACGATAAAAAGTGCGTACTCCTAAGATGTCTCCCTAACTAGATGTACCTAAATGTACCTAGCATCTGTGTAGGTGTTATGCCAAGAATCCCTCTAGGATCTAGTCAACCCCATTACCTTAGAATGAGAGAATATGGGACCCCGTCCTGGTCTCGAGTTGGACACCCCGCGAGGGATGTTAGACCACTGCGAACTGGAGCATCTGCATGCAGGAACCTCAGCGTCTCTGGTCAGTGTGTCAGCCGGGAAGTCACGGACTCCTATATCTTCCTAAGCAAGATGTGCTGTATATATACCCATAGGTCTCCCCAGGGGTCCTACCTTGCTGTGTTACTGTGTTGGCCTAAAGGATGACGTTGGGACTGAACTTTATACAGAGATATTATACAGGAGATGGTAATCCTATTGTTAGTCCTGCTGTGCTTCCAAGAAGCCTCATGCATAATGTATGAGAATCGGACCAGGGAAAAACCTGCGTTCTGAATGCAGTGTCATATCTAGGTACAAGGTCAGTGCCTAAGAACCGTTATGTATGTAATGTAGGGAAGAATATAGGTGAAAGGTTGGAATGTTACCTGCGCCTATATAGGGTACCTATATGGAATATAACACCAGAGCTTGTTTTGCTCACTATGCCAATGCACACAGGGGCCAACCATATGCAAATAGTTGTGGCCTTGCCCCAAAAGAGACAGTCCAGGACAAACTCACTCCCATCAATGCAGTATTCCATGCTACACCATTATTATTCACTGAACGAAATTCAGCCATATTACACTAATTCTATGTGACCTCCATTAGTTTTTACTTTTCCTAGAATAAAATTTCAAACTGGCTGCGTAAATCACATAACCACAGACTAGAACAAACCTAACTTTGAGGACAACTTCTAAGATATTCTCTGATTGGCCCAGAGATTCCATAAGCAGAAATGCCATACTACTAATGCCGCTTCAGATCCTTCGCCAGAGCAGTAACTAGTCTGTGGAGCTCTCTTCCAACTTGCCTGCGACATTACCTGGGCTTGTTGTCCTTCATAAGGAGATTAAAATGCTCCTGTTCAAAAGACATTTAGATTAGGATCTGTCTAGAACTGCACATTTGTACCTGTTGCTGAACTGACCCCTCCCGCTTGTTCTCTTGCTCTTATTAACTAACCCACTGTCCACCCATAGTTTTTTTACTTTCAACATAACATAACTATCTCGCCCTGACCCCCAACATAAGCATAGTCATAATGCTACTGTTGCAAGTTTAGTTCATATATTCCTGCTGCACACATAGAAAGAGGAACACACCTCTTGTGATTGTTTTTGTGCCGAAAGGTGACCCTTCCTGCACAAAAATAATCACCCCTATAACGCAGATACCCTTGCACCATGGTGCAAGTGTGCCTGCGTTGGCACATGGCAGCCCATTGTGCGCCAGGGCAGGGGAAAAGGACAGGAATGCACCGTATCTTGTAGATACGGCGCATTCCTGCCCTTTTCTATAGATGCACGGCAGTGCCGTGCGTCAAAATATTGTAAATGAGGCCCTCCGTTTTTCCATGTTGTAATGTGTTATTGTTGCATTTGCAATTCAGTAATTCTGCACTATTAAAATCCATTCGATGGGAAGATTTGTGCAGTAACCTAATTAGTGCATATATCTCCCATTACCTCAGATTCCGCGGTACATTAGTGGTAATGTTCAATTGGAAAGGGATCACCCCAGCCTTAAATGCTGTAATGGTATTAGCACCACTAATTCAGCGTTTAAGCTCTGAAGAGATTTAGCACTACTGAATCCGAAGAGTTCCTGTGTTGCTGCCACTATCATCCAGAGGGTAACTCAGTTCATTACAAACTATCCCTTCACAAAAATATGGGGTGCCATATTTGGTGGTGTGACTGATTGCATAAAATAGAGGTTTTAATATTTTTTAGGGCTAATGACAATAATGTGCGTAGGTGGCACAACTAATGAGCTGTAGAACTCACACAGGCTCCATCAGGAGGATCAGCCATCTTTTAGCTGATTAAGTAGGAGCAGCACTCACTCCCAATGTATTTGCGAATCAGCATTCTGCGCTATTATTTGTGATGGTAGCTTGAAGTGATTGCTACCTAGAAATCTGCAGTTGTGATGTGCTGTAATTAAATGGCATGGTATACAGGAGTGTAAACACATGTTTATCTGGGACAAGGCACAGGCCTTCTCGTTTTCCACTTGGAGTTTGAGATGATATTTAAAGCCAGGTCTCCACAGTTGCCTTAACCTACATCTGCCAAATGACAAAATAGATTCCCTTCTCTGACTGTTGTTTGTTTCCTCTCTTGAACACTTTGAGTGAAAAGTTATGAACACCGTTTTCCATGGAATTCACAGAATATTGATTAAAATATTTATTACTTCATCAAATACTCCATACTTTATTTGAAAATATATGTGACTATTCAAATAGGTGATAGACATTATTAGGTATAGACTGGGAGACATATAAACATACATTTTCAATCAACACAGTGCAGTAACAAATTTGCTGTACTGCATTGTGCAAGGGGGATAACACAGCACAGAGTCATATCTAACAATGGGCAGCTGCTAGCGTCTTTGTTTAAGAGAGTGCACTAAAAGCCTGCCATGCATGACACCTACCCTCGCACAAGTGAATGTGAGCTGTCTAGCATAGGATTTCTACTGGAAGCATACTCTTCCAGTACAAATTCCTATTCTAGACAAACATAGAAGGATCCCATACACTGGATGTGTCCTCTGCACTTCTGCGCGCTTGCACTGTGTGGATTTTTGAGCGCCTGCTTCAAGGAGCAGCCGTGGCCCGTGCAGGTAAGAGTGGTGGGGCGGTGGGGTCGGGTGGGTAGGGATTTTGACAGACGACGACGACGAAGGAAAATTAATTATTTATTTAACTTTCCCTCGTGGTTGTCTGTCGAATCTCCCCCCAACCCTGCCCCACCGCTCTTACCTGCACGGGCCCCTCCTGTCAAGGAGGCATTAGTTGTTGATGTAAAGCCCAGTCTGGCTATGTTAATAGTTCAGGCTTTGCGTGAAAATCTCCTCATGTTTCCATTCATCCATCCATCCAACACCCCAGGAACATGCAGTGGACGCAAAGCAATGCAAAGCAGTACAAAGGGGTATTCGCTCTGAAAACGGGTACGTCTCCAACGCAAATTGAATATCAATCCTTCATTTTACGTGACTTTGCGTCACTTTGCGATGGAGCAAAGCTTTAGTAAATCTAGGCCAAGATGTGATAAGAAATTTGATAACAAAAGGGCAACCTGAGAGAAGGAAACAATTAAATGATGGCAAAAAATTGAAACAGATAACAAAAGGTAGCTATTCATAGGTGGAGATCGGAGACAGGAAAGATCAATAGAGAGGCAGGGAGAGACAGACGCAAAGACAAACTGGCTGGAGGAGCTAAGCATGTGAGTACTAACATAAGAAACAGAACTTGATTTGTTATGGTTTATGAATAACAAAAGTAGCACAAGAGAAGAGGGCAAATGCTTTTGATGTTAGTTAACATAAATGTGCTGTTTAACCTCTTAGATATGCAGTAGGTGGGTACATGCATGAGGCTGCCATAGACATTGTAAGCTTTTTCGATTTAAACCTGGTTAAAGCATAATAATCATAAATATTTGTACTGTAAATCAGAATTTAAATATCACCAAATTGTGTGTTTTCGATCAATACAAGAGTATGCTCCTTCTTCCCACAGAATACAGTCTCTTGCTTTCCCCTGACAGAGGGAACTCTGAGCTAGACATAGTAATTAAACACCTTTTCTAATAAAAGGCCAAAGCATCTAGGAGACGCATTAGTAAATTCTGATCACATATGAGATGAAATTATTAATTTTTAAGACAAGACATTTGCCACTTTTTGGTACCTTTGTTGCTCTGTTCCAATTCAAATATTTCAATGCTTGGTCATTGCAGCATTTGTGTCTTTTCTGCAGGGCCTTCCCAGAATGTTTTAGTTTACGGGATCCTATTTTTGTTTGCTTTAGGACTCTGTGTGTTATACCACTGCAAAACAGTAGTAAAGCATCTGTGATGCCACCCCCTAAAATGTGCTGGTCAACAGAACTCCATATTTGAGTTACTTAACATTCCTATAAGTCCATTGTAAATGGTGCCTATAATGCACCTATAGAATAGCACGCCAAAAGTCATACATGCGCTACAGTGTGTGTTTACACCATCCAAGTATGGCAAAAGTATATGCCTTTCGCCACAGTGCTCTGTCTGGCTCACAGTTAAAATATCCTGCAGTAACATATGGCAAGGAGAAATGCCCTTGGCATGTAGGAAAATCCAATTTCATATAGTTATAAGTTTTCTCAAAAGTGCTCCTTGTACACCCACAGGCCAGGGTGCTAATATATTAAAACAGGACACAGTACGTATTGAGATTAGTGTACTCTCATGGTAAATAAAAACCGAAAGCTATTTCACTGTCTAGGCCTTGTTAGCCTTTTCACTAAACAGGCCTAGATGTGAATAAAATCTTTATTTCCTATCTCTGATTAGGAAAACGCTAGAAAAATACTTTCAATTTTTTACTTAATTCTCAAGATCTGATTTAATGGTGAAATGTGGGATTTGATAGCTTGAATGGAAAAGTCACTTTATAAATATGCACTCCAGAGCTAGAATACACATCCTTGTCCAGGAGAGTTAATGAACTGGTTCAAAGAACAATAGCCAGCCCCAGAAGGAGAAGATGGGTGTTAACTGCTGATAACTTAAATGGTATTAGCTAGCGGGAAAATGCGCAAGGGCAGTTGGCAGAACAAAGAAACCTTTAGTATGACCTCTTTTGAGTTGCAAATGACAGGGATGACTTCTCCTATTTTTTCCTAGGACTACCCCACACAGCTAAGGAGCTGTATACAAACCAGTCTAGTGGTAGGTGAATTCTGCCACCTTGAAACAGGGGTTCCAGGGTTATGTAACAGTAAGGCAAAGAGGACATGCTGTAAAAGAGGAAGGGACTGAGAGAAAATATTTAGAATTGGGTGGTAACATTCTTCAATTACTGCAGTGGTTAGATCTGCCACCCCAACCACCACCTAATCAAAACATTTCTGGACCTCGGGAGTCTGTATCAGAAGAAGACAGACCTACTGGAAGTAGACTCATTACTCCTACTGGAAGAAGGAAACTTATTTTAGGACTCACGTACTCTTGAGTTGTGCTGACACCTAGGGACCGGAACTGTTCTCTATGGGCCAGGAAGTTGACCTCCTGTTTGTTTGCTTCAGGAACATGAAAAGCAGAACGATTACTGACTCCAAGAGGACCCAGATGACTTTAGTTGACTGGACCCTCATGGAGACCTGGCTGGAGAGAGACCTTGTATCTAGGATTTTGCCAGGAGGAGCTAGGGGCTACTAAACTAATGTAGAGGAGCTTTTCCAGATTGCTGAAAAAAGTGAAGACCTGGACAAAGTGTTGAGGCTTGCCTATGGAGATTGTCCAGATGGCTTGCTCTCACTCTGAGTTTTTTCTGCACTGAAACCTGGTTCAATAGGGACTCATGATGATGGGATATTGCCTTGTGGAGCCATGCCCAGCTACAGTTTCCTGGCTCCCCTGAAGGATTTTAAATTTCAACAAAGCAACTATGCCCAAAGGTGAAACATAAGATGGTGCATCCCGTTAAGTGACCTCAGTGGCTATGAAATCGAAGTGTATCCCGCTCTGAGCTTTTGGCTACAGCTGGAGACCAACAATGATGTATCTGACTTAGGGGAACTTACTTTGGCCATAGCCTTGGACCTTGTCCCGCTGGAAGATTTTGGTTGTATGTCGGAGACTAAGTCCAAAAGTAAACACTTTGACCAGGATGACCTGCTTGGTGTATCTGGCCTCGAACTACCCCTCGCCCCCCATGGAACACCTCCACTTCCAGATCCAAATCAACCCCAGAATGACTCTACGCGGAACTCTCGCCTACAGACCTCCCAGACCTCGCGCCCCATTCACTATTACCATCGCAGACCTCATCGCACCCCACGCCCTCGCCTCCACGGACTATGCACTGCTCGGTGGCCTGAATTTTCACCTCGACAACCTCAGCGACCCGAACTGCATGGCCCTCCTGGATAACCTCGCCAACATCCGACTGAAGCTGCTCGTCACCACCCCCACTCACAAGGCAGGACACACCCTATACCCCATCTTCGCAGGAGAAACAACATTCACTTTAGCCCCACCATGCAACCCCTCTGGACGGACCACCAGTGCGTCCACTTATCCTTCTCGAAACCCACCGCACACAAGCCTACACCACACCCCGGCGCAGAAACTGGAGCAAGATCCTCGAAGAGCACCTCAAATCCGCCCTCAGCCGCACTCCTCCACCCACCATGACTGAAGCCAACTCTGCAGCCAACGAACTCCACAGATGGATCACCGACTGCGCAAACACGCTCGCCTCCCTCCAGAACTCAGACAGACAAAGCACCACGAAAGCCAGCTGGTTCACCACGGACCTCCAAGAATCCAAGTGCACGTGCGGACGGCTCGAGAAAGCATGGAGGAACAGCAAAACCTCGGAAGCACGCACCACCTACAAGACCGCCATGACAGATCACCACCAACTTATCAGGTCCACGAAGAGGAACTTCACCCAGGACAGAATCGTCTCCAACTCCCGCAACTCTAAGGAACTCTTCAGCATCATACAAGAATTCACCAAACCCCCCAGAGAAACCCCTGACATCCCTCCCTCCCTCCCAGGACCTCTGCAACAAACTCGGCTCCTTCTTCCATCACAAGATCAGGACTCTCTACGACAACTTCAACGAACAGAACCTAGGCACCGACACAACACCAGCAACGCCACACAGCTGACTATCATCTCCTGGACCCCTGTCACCACAGACGACAATGCACAGACCATGAGGAGCATACACTCCGGAGCTCCCACTGACCCCTGCCTGCCGCACATCTTCCACAGACCAACCTCCGCCATAGCACCTGAACTACGACACACAATCAACTGCACCCTCGAAACATGCACATTCCCCGACAACTGGAAACATGCAGAAGTCAAACCCCTCCTCAAAAAGCTCTCTGCAGATCCAACGGACCTCAAGAACTACAGACCCATATCTCTCCTCCCCTTGGCTGCCAAAGTCACCGAGAAGATCGCCAACAACCAGCTCACGAACTTCATAGAATCCAACTCGATCCTCGACACCTCTCAATCCGGATTCCGCAGGAACCACACCACCGAGATCGCCCTCCTACCCACCACAGACAACATCTGCACCCTCCTCGACCAAGGCCACACGGCAGCTCTCATTCTACTAGACCTCTCAGCAGCCTTCAACACCATCTCCCACCTCACACTAGCCGCTCGACGCCAGCATACAGGGAACTGCCCCGGACTGGACCCACTCCTTTCTTGCTGGCTGAACTCAAAGAATCAGACTCCCGCCCTTCCTCTCTGAACCCAATGAGATCAGATGCAGAGTACCCCAAGGATCCTCCCTCAGCCCCACGGTCTTCAACATCTACATGGCCCCTCTCGCAGCCATCGTCAGAAAACACGGACTCAGCATAGTATCCTCGGCCGATGACACCGAGCTCATCCTCTCCCTCACCAAGGAACCCGCCATCACCAGACACAGTTTCCAGGAAGGAATGAAGGACGTCGCATCATGGGTGAGCAGCAGCTGCCTGAAGCTCAACTCAGAGAAAACAGAAGTCCTCATCCTCAAATCCACCCCTTCCATGTGGGACGACACCTGGTGACCCCCCGCCCTCGGCAACCCTCCCACAGACCACGTCCGCAACCTCGGCATCATACTCGATTCCTCCCTCACCATGAACCAACAGATCAACGCTGTATCTTCCACGTGCTTCAACACCCTCCGCATACTCCACAAGACCTTCATGTGGATCCCCCCCAAATCCAGAAAGACCGTCACCCACGCACTCATAACCAGCAGCCTGGACTACGGGAACGCCCTCTTTGCTGCAATCAACAACTCTCTACTCCACAAACTCCAGACCATCCAGAATGCCACAGCCACACTCGTCCTCAGCATCCCACGACAAGACCACATCACCCAGCACCTACAAGACCTCCACTGGCTCCCCGTCGAAAGGAGAGTGACTTTCAAGCTGCTCACACACGCCTACAAATCCCTCGACAACACCGGACCCCAATACCTCAACAAAAGAATCTCCTTCCACGCCCCCAAGAGAGACCTCCGCTCCGCCGTCCTCGCCCCAGCCGAAATCCCTCGCATCCGAAGAGCCAGAACAGGAGGAAGAGCCTTCTCCTACATCGCGGCCAAGACCTGGAACGAACTCCCCCTCAGCATCAGATGAACCCCCACTCTGCAAGCATTCAGGAAGAGCCTCAAGACCTGGCTTTTCGGATGAGTCGGAGCTGCCCGATACCCCCCTCAGCGCTTTGAGACCCTCACGGGGGAGTAGTGCGCTTTCCAAATCCCTGATTGATTGATTGATTGACTCCATCACAGTCAGTCTGTAGTAGCACATAGGTCCCAGTCACCTGAGAGCAGTGATGTTTGATTAATGTTTTACTTTTTCCTGGTGCTTTGTTGCCTTAAAACTTAAAAAAATTATATCTTTAGTACCTCTTAACCGTTTTTAATCATCTTGGTGTCTTTTTGCTAACTAAATGTGTTTGTATTTTTCTAATATGGTTTGGGAATTTCATTATCTTTCGTTCTTTGCTTTACAATTGTTGGTACTGCTTGACCATAACATGTACCTCCCTGGAGAATGCCTGCCACCTGTGCCATGGTTACCAGGAGTTAAGCAGGGATTGTCTCAGAACTGACTGTGACATAACCAGAGTGGAGTTACTAGGTTGGCTCCCAAACTTTACCCTGTGGCTCTCAAATTAATAACATCATTACTGATAGTCATGATATAAGTAATATTTTCATTTTCCCGCCATCTCTAGCCAGTCCTTTTGCTTTAGATTCACCAATATTTGAAGGACCGATCTTTTTAAAGATCTCTATGTAAAACTCCCAAATAAATAATGTGCATCGATTACAGTCTGCAGGTTTTAAAAAAATGCTAAGAACATTTCTTCACTATCAACAGAGACCAACAGTGTAGTTCAATTGTGCTATATGACTTGGATGACATTTTACATCTGGTAATGCTTCAGAGAGGAATAATGGCCCGCTATAGGATTATTTGACAATGTATCTGCTCTGTGGCATTGCTAGTATTTCTGGTAATTGCCTGGCACTATTGCGGAAACACACAGAGGTACCCTGGTAATACAACTTACAGTCATAAAGTTATCAAACATGTTCCAGCATCTTTTGCCGTATCAGGATGGTTGTTTCTCCCAATATCGAGGGCAATAATGTTAACCTGAAGCTATAGACTCCACACTATGGACTCTCAGCATAAAATGAAGGCGAGCATGTATAGGAAAATATAACTATTCTTAACTATACATTACCTTCACAATATGTTAGTAGTTGATATTATGGGGTCTGCATAAGAGTCATAAAAACTTCAAAACCGTGGTAGAACAGAACAGATGACGTGGTAATGACAGCAAGGAATGATGATTTCAATCAGTATTCTTAAAAATCACCAGACATTCTGAATATTGTAAAAATTACTGCCAGCATTGCAAATGCTGGACTAGCCTTTTCCCCAGCTGATGCAGCCACCCACATCCCTGTTTGTCACCAGAGTGAAAGAAAAACAGGTTCTATTGTTCAAGTCTGGCTTGTGCTTATAGGAATTAGAAAGGCTAAATTGCCAGTACTACTTGAGAGGGATGAACTTCACTAGAGGTTATGCTAGGAGGACAAAATCTTAGCATGAAGAGGATACACTCAGAAGAAACATACACTCTCTCAAGTCACTTGGGGGATGCCTTCATATGTCCAGCCAATGTAACTCTCCCTAGAATAATAAGTAGCCTTTGTACATTCAGGCTACAGTGCTTCACACAAGGATATTTGTTGAAGCTTCTGTTAATGCCACTTCTAGCACATTATTGGCCTGATGTACAAAACACTGTTGTGGTCACAAAACATCCGTTTTGCAAAACCACTATGTTTGCAACCCCAAAAGCATGTTTTCGCACTTAATAAACCCCTTTGTTGAGTCAGAAAAGCCTTTTCACCTTGCAAAAGGAGTTCAGCGACTCATCACAAATCAAGATTAGGATGGGCAGTGAAAGGGGTATCCCCTCCTAATTGCATGATGTAAAGACATGTATCAATGGTTTATGACCGCAACTGTGGTCGTGGACCATTGACTGGGGGTGGGTGATGTCTGGTTTGCAATGGGACGCTGTGGCTAATGGAAAGCCTACCCTTTGTGAGTCATGTTGGGTGGCAATGATGGGAGCAGACAGTGGTCCCAGGACCACTTCCCAAATAGAATTTTAAAACCAAACCAGTCAGTTATAAGCGCCGATGTTAGTAATTGGAACCAGTATGTGGAACACAACTTTAGTAACCAGTTGGGAGGCCTTAGGCTGAAGCTTGTGGGTAGTGTACTTCTTTATCTTTTTAATGTGGACTCACGACTAAAATGCCCCAGCCATTAGACTTCTAAGGTGCACTAATATAGTACTTCACTTCAAGCCTAAACAATGTGACACACTAATATTCAGAACAAAACAAATTACACAACAGAGAAGCTTCTACAAGTGAAGCTTCTACAAGTGAAGACATGAACTCAGTGCCTAAGGACATAAAATGTTTTAAGATCCAAGACTGCTCAGGATGCAATAGCATATTAGACTGCGACTTGGAGAGGTTAAAACATCCTTGAAGGGGCCCTCCAGTTCAGATAAAAACTAGTCCCTTTTACCCAGTCCTGCACCACTTACAATCACTGATAGGCATCCCAGAAGGTTGTTTTCTCTAATGATGTGTGCTTGGTTTTGAGATTTAATGTGACACCATTCGCAGGAAGGCCCCTTTAAGAGGTTTCCCTGCAGCCTTGTTTCTTCTAGGGTAAACATTCTTACCTCCTGTGCATAGTGGGGTTTGGTATGAATGGTTATGCAGATGTTTCGTTATGTTGACCCTATGGCGTACACAAAATGAAGCCTCCCCCCTCCCCCTGAAGAATATTTATTCATTGGCCGAATGGGGCCCTCTGATGAATTAAGGGGCTGAAAGGCTGCCCCCCTCTGTACTGCATTAGGTGCATTATCAATCAATCAAGGATTTGTAAAGCGCAGCTAATCACCCTGAGAACACTCAGGGCTGGTTCTTCCAATTTAACACTGGTCAATAGACCTTGGTAGTAGCCTGAGAGGAAAAGGGGCTAGTAACAATTTTGAATCCTAAGGTACAATGTGACCATTAGGATCACACAATAAAAGTCTGAGTCAGTAATTTGAAGTTAAAAGGTTTATTACAAACTCAAAGCCAGACTAATATAAATCAATCTTAAGAACATACTATAAAAGTACAAAATTATCAAAGGAAGACCGAAGCAACATATTCATTCTACAACCTTCGTAATATCCAATAAAAGATATCTTTAATGAAGGTAATAACTATATTATACTGTACTCGTGTATGCCGCTCAATAAACTAATACATGTATTATTATCCAAAAATGACAAATGGTCTCAATTTATAAAGAAAGCATTGAACACATATGTAATTCATTTTCATGAATACTTGGCAAATGCGCAATTGCATTTTAGTGTACCACTTTATAGTCTAAAACTATAGAAGATTAATATCAACAATCCAGATGTCTCTGAAAAAGAAAAAACGTTAATATGCACATGCATATGTCAAAACAGGATCACTGACAGAATATCGAGGAGAAGAATATCGACCTGCCACACAATATCGAGGTAAAAATATCGAGTGACAGAATATCGACTTCCTATCTACAAACAGGTAAGTACAAAAATATCGAATCCAAAATATAGTTGTAAAAAATATAGTTAGTCAAAATATCGAATTTTTTAAATGTCTTAAAAGTAATGTAAAATTAATAAAATAATAAATATAATTAACTAAAACATACTTAAAAATACTTAAATGACCTTAATATTAATAAATAATTAATGTAAGTTAAAAAATAAATAAACATGCATTTTTATTTTTTAATACATATATATATTAACGTAATATTAATAACAAATATTCAATATTTTTAGCGTAGTATAGCGGGAGGGTAAAATTTAGTATTCCCACTCCAGTGAGTGCAACAGTAGGAAAAGCGTTGGATAGCGGGAGGGTAAAAATTACTATTCCCACTCCAGTGAGTGCAACAGTAGGGAAAGCGTTGGATAGCGGGAGGGTAAAAATTACTATTCCCACTGCAGTGAGTGCAACAGTAAGGATAGCGTTAGATAGCGGGAGGGTAAAAATTACTATTCCCACTCCAGTGATTGCAACAGTAGGGAAAGCGTTGGATAGCGGGTAGGTAAAAATTACTATTCCCACTCCAGTGAGTGCAACAGTAGCGAAAGCGTTGGATAGTGTAGGGGTAAAAATTACTATTCCCACTCCAGTGAGTGCAACAGTAGGGAAAGCATTGGATAGCGTAGGGGAAAAAATTACTATTCCCACTCCAGAGAGTGCAACAGTAGGGAAAGCGTTGGATAGCGTAGGGGTAAAAATTACTATTCCCACTCCAGAGAGTGCAACAGTAGGGAAATTGTTGGATAGCGTATGGGTAAAAATTACTATTCCCACTCCAGAGAGTGCAACAGTAGGGAAAGCGTTGGATAGCGGGAGGGTAAAAATTACTATTCCCCTCCAGTGAGTGCAACAGTAGGGAAAGTAATGATTTAATAATTAAATATATATAAATTAATTATCAATACCAATAAAAATGTATTAAAAATTAATTCCCAATGACAAATTATTTAATAATTAATTAATTATAAATACCAATAAGTATTAATTATTAAAAATTAATTACATATTAATAATTAATTAACCACAAATTATTTTCCAATACCAAAAATTAATAAGTAATACTAAATGTTTACCAATTAATAATTAATTAACAGTAAATTAATTATCAATACACAAAAATATTTTCAATAATTATTTAATTACAATTAAATTACTTGAACACGGTCTGACAGTGGAGCCCTCCAAAGATACAGCACCTGAACTGCTATCCCTCTAATATTATTACCCCTCTATTCTTCCTGGGGTTTGTGTGCACACTGAAACGCACCCACCATCACAGTGCAGATCCTCATGGGGTCACAGCAATATAAAACACAAGCACAGGTGCACCACATATTAATTACAAGATATAAAAATACATAGACATAGTCCATATGTAATACAAATATTATTCAAAATTTATTTTTATTCCAAAATTCTCTTTTTAAAAAACATAAACATATGCAAAAAAAAAAATTTTCACAGTGAAACAGCCACAGCCGACGCGTTTCGTCCTACTAGAGGACTTCTTCAGGGCGCTAGTAACTCTAAGAAGATCAATCACCACAAGGATGAAGAGTCGAGAGAACAAACAGAGAAACTGCCTATCTCTCGTTCCCCATCTAAATCGCCGATATCAAAAATACTTCACGTCAGAAGTTTAAACAATATTCCTCAGAGCTATCGGTATTAGGAGAATATATACGGAAAGAACTTCAGGAAAAATAGATGAAGGGGCAGGGCGTGCATGTAGATTAATGCCTTGCCGCCTCTTAATATGATGTCACCAGCCCCAAAACCATATCCTGCAGGCCCAAGCCTTATCAGTTCCACAGCAAAGTATATATGCTGGAACTGTTGTTAATAGTCAATATTGGGCTATCAACAGGTTTCCAAACGTCAAGCGTCACAGTAAAAGGACGAATTACTTCCCACCCTATTCCCTATAAACCCACAACCCGCTCCAAATAATAAATTAATACAATTAATATAATTATCAATTAATCAATTAATACAAATTAATTAGCAATTAATACAAATTAATTACCAATTAATACAAATTAATTACCAAATAAGAATTAATTAACAATAAATTAATAATCAATACCAATAAATAAAAATAAATAATTACTGAATTACAATTAAATTACTTCCCACCCTATTCCCCTATAAACCCACAACCCGCTCTGAATAATAAATTAATACAATTAATATAATTATCAATTAAAAAATTAATAAAAATTAATTACCAATTAATAAAAATTAATTACCAATTAATAATTAATTTACAATGAATTATTTATCAATACCAATAAATAAAATTAAATAATTACTTAATTACAATTAAATTACTTCCCACCCTATTCCCCTATAAACCCTATAAACCCACAACCCGCTACAGAACTAAAATGCAAAATTAAATTAAAAATTATTAATAATTCCTAAAAATTAATATTTAATTTACTATAATTAAATTACTTCCCACCCTATTCCCCTATAAACCCACAACCCGCTACGGAATTAAATTACGCAAAAATTAAATAACATAAAATTCATTACTTTAAAAAAATTAAAACATACATTACAAAAATAATACATACTTTTAACACATATACTAACACTTAAAACACTATAAAAATTCGATATTTTTAACAACTATATTATGACTGTCGATATTATGACAATCGATATTTCTTACCTGAATTTCGATATTCTGCACCACTATATTTTGGCAATTCGATATTCTGTCCATTCTGTATAAAAAACTCGATATTTTGGCAATTCAATATTAAAAATTCGATATTATGTCTGTTTACCGTCAAAACACACAATAAATGCACCTTCTATGTTATGTTATGTTATGGATATTTGTAGAGCGCATGGCTAACCGAAGGTGTCCCAGCGCTAGCCGAGAGAGAGGCAGGTCACGACAGCTTAATAGGAGGGGTTTTGAAAAAACACAAGTTTTCAGAAGTTTATGGAAGGGAAGGAGATTTGGTTCCGATCGGAGATGGAGGGGGAACGTGTTCCAGAGCTTAGCGGAGGTAAAGCGGAAGGAACGACCACCACTTCTCATCCTGTTGATTTTAGGGGCCGCAGCTAGGTAGAGTCTGAATGAACGAAGGAGTCTATTAGGGTGGTAAGGGGAGACGATGGCTTGAAGGATGGGGGGGCCTTTCTTCCAGAATGATTTGTGGGCAATACATGGAGACTTGAATTTTATTCTGTCCGCAACCGGGAGCCAGTGCAGGGTTTTCAGAGCAGGCCTTGCGGAGTGGCTGTTGGGAATCATAAAAAGCATCTGGATGACTTGTAGTTTGTTTGTGGTAGCCCTAGGAGCTCCTAAATACAGAGCATTTCCATAGTCGAGGCGAGAGAGGATTAAAGCCTGGACCATGAGTTTTCTTGCTGAAAAAGGGAGGAGCGGAAGAACTTTACGGAGCATTCGCAGGATGCCATAGCAGGATGCTGCCAGTTTAGTTGCCTGCTGATCAAAAGTGAGTGACTGGTATAGCCACATGCCTAGACTTTTGATCTGATTTTTGAGTGTGGGTGGGGAGCCGAGAGAGCTTGGCCAAGCTAGGCTGATGCCAGAAATGGGTGAGTTGCCCAGCATCATGAGCTCTGTTTTGTCTCCGTTTAGTTTGAGGAAGGAGAGTTCCATCCTTTTGGCGACTCTCTCCAGGCAGGGGCCTAGACTGGACGAGGTGGATCCTGGGTGGCTTAGGGCCACCACTAACTGGGCGTCATCGGCGTACGTAACAATGTCTATCCCGAAGGGGAGGACAATCTGTGCCAGCGGGCTCATGTAGACATTGAACAATGTCGGGCTCAGGGATGAGCCCTGAGGGACGCCGCAGCCAAGTGGGATTTGATCTGACGAGTTATCCCCTTCAAATACTTGTAAGCTCCTGTCCTTGAGGAAGGACTGTAACCAGATGATGACACTACCTGATACACCAACATTCCTCAATCTGTGGATCAGGATGCCGTACTTAACAGTGTCGAAGGCAGCACTGAGGTCCAAGAGGATGATGGCCGCCGATCCTCCTTTGTCTAGGATCATCTTGGCCTTTTCGACCACTGCGAGTAATGCGGTTTCAGTCCCGTGTTGGGGGCGTAATCCAGTTTGAGACGGGTGGAGTATATTATTAGATTCCAGAAAAGCAGAGATAACTGAGTTAACGTGCTTTTCTAGCATTTTGCTGATCCCGGGGAGAAGGGAAATGGAGCGATAGTTTCAAAGTGTATCAGGGTCAAGACTGGGTTTCTTCAATAGTGCCCTCACCATGGCGTGTTTCCAGGGTGGGGGTACTAGTCCGGTTGAAATGGAGGAGTTTATCAGCTTCAGCAACACTGGGAAGATAGTATCCCCGGCCTTACTAAAAAATTGGGGGGGTGCTGGGTCATTGGGAGAGCCAGATTTTACTGAGGCACATATGTTCACTAGGGTGTCCATGTCTATCAAGGGAATTTCCCTGAGAAAGTGCTCACCGGACATGGAGTGCTCCTTAGCCGCTGATTGATGGATGGGCCGGGGGGGGGGGAATTGTAGATATCCTTGATCTTATTGGAGAAGAACTCTGCAAGTTCGTCCCAGCGTGCATTTGAGCAGTCCGGTGGAACATCCCTGACTGTTAGTGTTAGGAGGTGCTTGGCGATCTTTAAAATTTCAAGTGGGGCGTTTGAGGCGGACTTGATTCTTTCCTCATAGTATAGTGCTTGTGCCTCCTTCACTTTGGATTGGTAAATTTTGATAGAGTCCCTGTAGATCTGCTTGCTTGTTGTATCGTAATTTCTTCTCCATTTCCTCTCGAGTCTTTTACAGATTTGTTTATACTCATGCAATGTAGAGGAGTACCATGGAGAGGGGTTGTTCCTGGTTTTTTTATGGATAAGTTTCTTAGGTATAACTAGGTCAAGGGAAGAGTTGATCCACTGATTAAATTGGTCATTCGCGACCGTGGGGCAGGGATCTAGGGTAGGTATGTAATTTATCAGAGCTGCATTCCAGGAGTCCAACGAGAGGTTGGACCAGGAGCGTTTCCAGCTACTGGTCATGCCAGTATTAAGGGGGGGTTTTACTAGATCCCAAGAGAAGGGACCAGGAAGTGGTCGGACCATGGTACTGGGACTGGGTCTCCGACTGAAAGTTCATTGCAGTTGGAGAAGATGGGATCTAGAAGATGCCCTTTTTCATCAGTGGAGCTCATAACATTTTGCTTTATCCGAAGAGCCAAAAGATTTTGGGTTAGTTCGGTCGCTAATGGTCTGAGGGGTCATCGAAATGCAAATTGAGATCCCCCAGTATAGTAAAGTTAGAAGGGGAGCTGGCCAAGTTGGCAACAACTTCTGGCAGAGTTTTAAACAGTTGTCCATAGGGACCGGGAGGGCGGTATATAAGGGTACCTGAGAAGGTATGAGTTGAAGAAAGTGAGATGGAGAAGGAGAAATTTTCACAGTCGGAAAGGATATTGGGGATAATGCGACATTTAAAACCTTCTTTTAGAATAATGGCAATGCCTCCTCCCCTGTTCCCGATCTTTCCTCTGGATATAGTAACCTGGTAGGAGACATTGGACTAGGTCAGGTTCTGACTCAGCATTGAGCCAGGTTTCCGTGAAAAATAGCACGTCAGGGCATTCCTCTTGGAGCAAAATGGAAATTTGCGTGGCGTGTTTGGATAAGGATCTGCAGTTAATAGACCGCATTTTGTAGACTGAGGAGGAGGCAGGGACCCGGCGGGGTTTAGGTGGTGGAGGTAAAGTATAAGAACATTGAGGACAAGTCAAAATGTCCATAAGTGGACAAATGGAGTGAAGGCAATTCTTACTGGGAGACATCCTCAATCTCATGAGTAACTCTGGGGAGTATATGTGGCGATAAGGACCAAAACCGGCAGGGGGGTGGCCCCTGACCCCGTCCGGACGCGGACGGGTGCAGACGGGCTGCCTTTGGCGCGCCACCGGCGCGCCCGCTGCACGTGTCCGCTGCACATCAGCGCCACCGGCTAAGTTTATACCCGGCACCCCTAATGGGAGTTGGAGGAAGACTAGAGCGTCTCACCTCCAAAATGGCCGCCGTATAGTGGCCCAAGCGAAGTGGGAAGAACCCACTTCCTGGGAGGAAAGAAAGAACAACTCCCCCCACTCAAACAGCAGCCTAGCTGCTGCGGTGGACCGGGGAGCGGAGCAACAGGGAGCTGGTGAAAGAGGTGAGCAGGTTAAAGTGCATTAGCAGGGAAACAAACAGATAAAATTTAAACAGATCTAAAAGTAATTGTTAAAAAGAACAGGGTAAAAACAAGATAAAAACAAGTTTTGAGCGCGTTTAAAATCGGAGCGAATGACACCAGCAGTGCTGTGTGCACTACCTTCTCTGGGCTATATCTTTAGTGCCCATATCTCATTAATATTATTGCATCACACGAGTGCATAAGGCCATATAAATATATATATATATATATTACCTACTGGAGGTAGCCAGTAGGTAGTTATAGTTAGAACCTAGTTTCCATAGGAAAAGCGTTTTTTGATTTGCTAATAACTTTGGCGCCGTTTGACGAATCTTCACGAATCTTCACGAAATTTTCAAAACTAATTGTTCACTCAGGTCAGCTCCTGTCTTGAAAGTTTCGGGGTGATTCGTCAAGGGGGGGCAGAGAAAAAAGGGGGGTCCCAAAACATGTTTTCTCCATGTTAATTTCCATAGGAAACTTTAGACACGGCTACAGCCTGAACTACTGAACGGAATTACACCAAATTTGGCAGAGAGATAGCTCTTGGTTCAGAAAGCACGCTTTTTTTTAAATGGTGTAATTCTGTTCAGTAGTTTTTGAGATATTTAAATATGTACAGATATCGATATTTGAGAATTGTGAGATCTGATTGGCTGAGCCCTCCGAGCACGAGCTTGCCTCTGATTGGCTGCCAACACTTCAAGCCAGGAACTGTGGCAGCCATCTTGTGCTTCACACCGAGGGAGAAGGAAAAAGCTGAGAGAAACATACAAAAACAAGAAAAGGGGGCAGGGTAAAAACACCCTGACCCCCCAGGCCTGCTCAGTCCCACAAGGACCCCAGGCCCAAAAAAAGCATTTTTTTTTTTTTTTTACAATTTTTGCCGGGTCGCACTGGGAGCGCGAACCCCGTTGAAAATGGAAAAAAAATGAAGCGCACTCTCCCGCGCTTCGTTTTTTAAAGCCCCCAGGTGGGCCCCCCCACACTGCCCTGGGGACCACCACCTCCCCGGGGCTATGGAAATGAAGGGAGGGGGCCGCGCGGCCCCCCTCCAGGAGTCCTTGATGGCCCTGGGAACTGCCAGCCCCCAGGGCCGGCTCCTGCAATATCCTGGGGTGCCCACCCCCGGGACATTGCTGTTTGCTATGGCAGGGCGGGAGCACGACTCCCGCCCTGTCATAGCAAACTCCTGCTTTGCTTCATTGAAGCGAGAGCAGGAAAACCTGCTCTCGCTTCAATGAAGCAAAGCAGGATTGCTTTTGAGCAAGGGGGGCTGCATGTCAGCAGCTCCCCTTGCTCAAAAGCAATGCTGGCTCCCGCAGGAGGCGGGGAGCCGGCAGGACCGTGGGGGCATTGGGGCTCCCCCCACGGTCCCCAACGGTGAGGCCAGGCCCTGGGGGATGGGGTCCCCGGGGCCAGATGTGGCCTGGGAGGTGGGCCCCCTCCCCAATAATTAAAAAAAACAAAAAACGGAAAGGCCGGCTCCGGGGGATGGGGTCCCCGGGGCCATAATTGGCCTTAGGAGGGGGGCCACGCGGCCCCCCTCCAAATATAAATTTAAAAAAATTTAAATTCTGGCCATGCCCCGGGGGATGGGGTCCCCGGTGCTTAAATTGGCCTCGGGAGGGGGGCCACGCGGCCCCCTTCCCGTTTTTTTTTTTTTTAATTTATAAATGATAAAAGAAGGGGGAGCCACACAGCCACCATTCTAAAAAAAAAATATTAAAAAAAGCTCCCTCCCTGCACCACTCTGCAAACGCGCCCCCTGGCGTTGTAAGTTGGGGAATGAATTCCCCTTGAATACTGAGGGTCCCTGGGGGCGAACTAGCGCACCAGGTACCTCCAAAAAGCGCCACAGAGCTGGATTGCAGAGAGGTGGTCCCAGGCCACGCCCCTTTTTACACCACTCTGCAAACGCCGCTCTTGATGCACTGCTGGTGGGGCGATGAGGTCCTCTTGTGTCCTGAGGACCTCAGGACACAAGTGGACTTCATCCTCCGAGCTTCATCCTCCGAGCAGAAATGCGCCACGAGCCACGTTTGCAGAGTGGTGTAAAAAGGGGCGTGGCCTGGGACTGTGACTCTGTGGCGCTTACTGGAGGTACCTGGTGGGCTAGTTCGCCCCGAGGGACCCTCAGTATTCAAGGGGAATTAATTCCCCAACTTACAACGTGCCAGGGGGTGCGTTTGCAGAATGGTGGAGAAAGGGGGTGTGGCCTGGTATGAGAAGTTAGCAATCCTGCTGTGTGGGACTTACTGGAGGTAATAGGAGGGGTAGTTGGCCCCCAAGGTTGACATTGGGGGCTAACTACCCCTCCTGTTACCTCCAGTAAATCCCACACAGTGGGATTGCTAAGAGGTGTTCGGACGCCACGCTCACCTTTCTCCACCACTCTGCAAACGCGACTGCTATGTTATAGTTTCAAATTAGCATTTAAAAAACCTTTGAAATTCACTGAAAAAACCATAGGTTTTAGGGACATAATAGTTAGAAATTAGCATTTAAAAAACCTTAGAAATTAGCTGAAAAAACCATAGGTTTCAGGGACGTTATAGTTAGAAATTAGCATTTAAAAAACCTTAGAAATTCACTGACAAAACCATAGGTTTCAGGGACGTTATAGTAGTTAGTTGTACATTTCACTCGTATAAAACCAGAGAAATTCGGCTGTTATGGATAGTAGAGCTAACTATAACTCGCGCCCCCGCAATGCACTGCTGATGACGTCACATATTACATCACTCATGACATGCTCAGTGACATCACTGATGACATCTCAAATGACATCACTGATGACATCATCCACGTGATCATCTGATGCACATCCTGACACCCTAATAAAACCTTTCATATACCCACTCTAAAATAGACTACCAATATCGAAACCATAGACACACCAATAACATTTAGTACATACCCGCTCAGTGATTCATACGTCTACACACACATCCACCCACTAACCCATACAGTCACTCATACACGCATATAGACACTCACACACTGCCACTCACCCAAAGAGTTACTCAAAAACCTAGTCAGTCACCCAAAGAATTAATTACACTGCCATTTACTCACCTATACAGTTATACACACACCACGTCACTTATTCATACAGACACATACTGTCTTCAACAATTACTGACATAAGCACACACTTAGCCATGCAGCCACTGTCACAATCACTCACTGTTACATATTCTCACTTATATACTCCAACACTCACAAATACTGCCTTTCACATATGTCGTTACTTACACATATACCACTAACACATCCATTCACTCACCAACACAGCTATACGTACAGTCACTCACCGATACACTACCTAACACACGCACTCATAAACGCATACACCCAGTGAATCACCCACTCACACATCCATGTTATGTTAAAATGTTATGTTAAAAGTGATTTGTAGAGCGCACGCTCACCAGGCGGTTTCTTGGCACTGAGAGAGGACGGCGGTTGTATAAGAGTGAATGAGTCTTAGTTGTACGCCTGGGTAAATAGCCAGGTCTTAAGTAAATTTCTGAACTCGGTGTAGGAAACGGCAATACGCAGATTAGAGGGGAGGGTATTCCAGAACTGGGGGGCCAAGATCGTATATCTAAGACCTCCATGCTTCTTTCGTTTGAAGCTGTGGGGAACCAACAGATTTTTATTTGAAGAACGTAGGTCACGAGCTGGAAAGTACCTCTGTGTTTTGGAAGCGATGAAGGCGTGCCCGCGTCCTGAGAGGGCTTTGTGGATAGTACAGCCCAATTTAAACAGGCAGCGTTGAGGTAAAGGAAGCCAGTGAAGGCTTTTCAACAGTGGACTCACATGTCGGTGTTTGGGCTGACCGAAGATAAGCCTAGCTGCCTTATTTTGGACCAGTTGCAACCGATGTAACTGGTAGGCCGGTATGCCAGTATACAGGGAGTTCGCGTAGTCAATACGCGAGATGACCAGGGCAAGAACCACTTGGGTCAGAGCTGCAATGGAAAGGAATCTGCTAATTTTCCGAATTCTTCGGAGATGGAAAAAGCACGCAGAGACCACTGAGCTGATCTGGGCCTTCATGGTTAGGTCATTACTGATGACGATTCCCAGACTTTTTACCGAGCTGACTGGGAGAGGGGGACTCCCTAATGGTGGAGGCCAGAAGTTGGAATTCCAGGGGTTGGCCAGACCACCAGTAAGGATCAACTCCGTTTTGTCTGGGTTTAACTTGAGTTGATTAGTATTCATCCAATCACTAATAAAATTCATAGTAGATTGGAAACTGGACACAGATGATGCAGAGGTGTCGATGTTAAATGCCAACTGAAGGTCGTCAGCATAATTAAAGATCACGACTTCTCTTTTACGCAGGGCCAGAACCAGGGCGAGAACATACAAATTGAAGAGTAGGGGTGAGAGGGAGGAGCCCTGCGGGACCCCGCAGGTCAATTTTTTTTGGTCTGCCCTGTAGCTAGCAAGACGCACAGATTGAGAGCGGTTGCTAAGAAAGGAAGTGGTCCATTTCATAGACAAGCCCTGAATTCCAGCGCGGCCGACACGGTCGATCAGAAGATGGTGATCGACCGTGTCGAAGGCAGTCGACAAGTCGAGGAGTACCAGGGCCTGGGTGGTGCCCTGATCGGCCCCCCTTCTCAGCTCATCCATAACTGCCAGAATTACGGATTCAGTGGAGTGTTCAGGTCTAAAACCTGCCTGGTGAGAGTCTAAATAACGGGTTTGCTCTACAAAGGAGCTAAAACAGGTGGCAACATGGGTTTCTAAAACCTTGCTCAAATAAGGCAGCAGGGAAATGGGGCGGTAGCTGCCGGGTGCTAGTGGGTCTAGACTGGATTTTGTAAGAATGGGGACAACTTCCGCCATCTTGAATAAATTGGGGACAATCCCTTGGGCAAGGGAATTGTTAAGAAGGAGTAAAGGAGGGTCCGGACAACACGAAAAGATTTCCCGCAGGATATGGGGAGGACAGCTGTCTGTGGGAGAGCCCGATCCCACTTTTTTGAGTAGGGCAAGAAAAGCATCTCTAGTATCCATGCAGGGAGTCATACATCCCCCCCACCCACACAGACACTCAAGTACCCATACAGGTTCTCAGACAACCAATCATTCTTCAATATACCTTGACATATATAGATATAACGTTGTTGAAATTTTTAGAAACACTCAGTCACTGGATGATGTCATCAGTGATGTCATTTGAGGTGTCATCAGTGATGTCATCAGTGATGTCACTGAGCATGTCATAAGTGATGTAATATGTGACGTCATCAGCAGTGCATTGCAGGGGCGCGAGTTATAGTTAGCTCTACTAACTATAACAGCCGAATTTCTCTGGTTTTATACGAGTGAAATGTACAACTAACTATAACGTCCCTGAAACCTATGGTTTTTTCAGTGAATATATATATATATATATATACATATACATATATATATGTGTGTGTGTGTATATGTGTGTATGTATATATATATATATTCACTGAAAAAACCATAGGTTTCAGGCCTGTTATAGTTAGGGTTTAGCATTTAAAAACCTTTGAAATTCACTGAAAAAACCATAGGTTTTAGGGAAAGTTATAGTTAGTTGGACATTGCACTCGTACAAAACCCGTGAAATTCCCCGTTATAGTTAGTTCAGCTAACTATAACTCGAGCCCCCGCAATGCACTGCTGATGACGTCACATATTACATCACTCATGACATGGTCAGTGACATCACTGATGACATCTCAAATGACATCACTGATGACATCACTGATGACATCATCCAGTGACTGTGTGTTTGTGTAAAGTTTAAATATGTTTAATATATATAGGGAAAGGCATATTGAAGAATGAGTGGGTGTATAAGCGTCTGAATGGATGATTTAGTAGGTGCGTGACTGAGTCTATAAGTGAGTGATTAAACGTATCTTACTGGATGCATGGGTGAGTGACTAAACTGTGTGAATGTCTGTATCCGTCTGTCTGTTGTTGTGTAAGCAGCTGCATGGGTTTCTGACTAGCTAAATGAGTGTCTATATGGGTAATGGATTGGTTCTCTGAGTATCTGTATGGGTGCCTCAGTGTTTGTGTGGGTGGGGTGTGTGTGACTCTGTGCATAGATGTGTGAGTGGGTGATTCACTGGGTGCATGGTTTCAAGAGTGCGTCTGTGATGGACTGTATGGGTGGGTGAGTGTGTGTATGGGTGTGTTAGTGATTGAATGTATATCTCAGTGGTACATGTGTGAGTAACTACATATGTGAAAGGCAGTATATATGTGTGTTGGAGTATATAAATGGCTATAAGTGAGAGTGTGTGATTGTGAGAGTGGCTATATGGATGAGTGTGTGCTTGCATCAGTGATTGCATAGGAGCGTAAGAATGTGCTAGTATTTTTATGAGTAAGTGAGCTGGTGTGTATAACTGTATAGGTGAGTAAATGGGAGTGTGATTAATTATTAGCATGACTGACTAGGTGTGTGAGTACCTCTATGGATGAGTTGCGTTGTGTGAGTGTTTATATAGGTGTATGAGTGCATATGATAGTCCTGTACTGAGTGACTGTAAGTATGAGTGACTGTACGAGTGAGTGAGTAGATGTGTGTGTGTAGACCTAAGAATCAGTGAGTGGGTATGTACTTATTGGTATTGGAGTGTGTATGGTTTTGAGAATGGCAGTCTGTAATTTAGAGTGGGTGTATCAAAAGTTATATTAGGGTGTGAGAAGATGCATTAAATTCTCACATGGATGATGTCATCAGTGATGTCATTTGAGATGTCATCAGTGATGTCATCAGTGATGTCACTGACCATGTCATGAGTGATGTAATATGTGACGTCATCAGCAGTGCATTGTGGGCGCGAGTTATAGTTAGCTGAACTAACTATAACGGGGGAATTTCACGGGTTTTGTACGAGTGCAATGTCCAACTAACTATAACTGTCCCTAAAACCTATGGTTTTTTCAGTGAATTTCAAAGGTTTTTTAAATGCTAAACCCTAACTATAACAGGCCTGAAACCTATGGTTTTTTCAGTGAATTTCAAAGGTTTTTAAAATGCTAATTCCTAACTATAACAAGCCTGAAACCTATGGTTTTTTTCAGTGAATTTCAAAGGTTTTGTAAATGACAATTTTTAAATGTATTAATTGTTATATATTTTTTTATACTGATTTACTACATTTTTTTAAACTATTTATTTTTAGATGTTTTATTTTTTAAATTACATTGTAATTACATTATACATTACATTACAAAATATACTTTCTCAGAATGAATTACTTTAGTTTAAATACTTTGCAAATAGGCAATAGACTTTTAAGTACAGTAGTTACAGTTGTTGCAATGGGCAACACAATTTCAAACACAATGCAACATTGAGCTCAATGTGAATTTCTACCTAAATGCAATTAGTTACTTTATGGATTACTTTTCTAACCACAGGACTGGATCCTAGATTCAGTCCTGGGACATCCCCTGTAAACAGTTGAGTAAAAGCGTTTTGGTTACAGTAGTGATTTTTAAGGAATATTATTGTATTTTAAAAGTTGACACTTAGAAACTTTTTCACATAGAATCACCAATGTTATCCTATGGGAGGAAATTCACTTAGCAGGTAAGTAGTGTTATCGTTACTTTTTCTTACTCAGTGGTGGATCCTGGATCCAGCACTGGTGCATCTCCTGTAAACAGTTGAAAGAATGCGTTTAAGTCATACAGGCGATTTTTAAGGAATATTTGTAGTTTGTGAAAATCAACACTTTGAAACTTTTCTGCTGAAAACCAGACAATGGATTCCTATGGAAGGAAATATAAGTTACTGGTAAGTACGGTTAAAATTACTTTTCAGGATCAGTACTGGGCTGAAAGATGCAGCACTGAGGTCTCTCCTGATAACAGGTGAGTAAATCGGAATTCGTACTTTGGCTGATTTTAGAGGAATATTTGTATGTTTCAAAAATCGACACAAACTTTTTCAGCAAAAAGCAGGCAATGATATCCTATGGAAGAAAATTCAAGTTACTGGTAAGTACGGTTAAAATTACTTTTCTGGATCAGTACTGGGCTGAAAGATGCAGCACTGAGGTCTCTCCTGATAACAGGTGAGTAAATCGGAATTCGTATTTCGGCTGATTTTAGAGGAATATTATAAAGTTCCAAAACTCCACACTTAGAAGAATTTCCAAGTGAAACCAGTCAATGATATCCTATGGAAGGAAATTCAAGTTACTGGTAAGTACGGTTAAAATTACTTTTCAGGATCAGTACTGGGCTGAAAGATGCAGCACTGAGGTCTCTCCTGATAACAGGTGAGTAAATCGGAATTCGTAGTTCGGCTGATTTTAGAGGAATATTTGTATGTTTCAAAAATCGACACTTAGAAACTTTTTCAGCAAAAAGCAGACAATGATATCCTATGGAAGGAAATTCAAGTTACTGGTAAGTACGGTTAAAATTACTTTTCAGGATCAGTACTGGGCTGAAAGATGCAGCACTGAGGTCTCTCCTGATAACAGGTGAGTAAATCGGAATTCGTATTTTGGCTGATTTTAGAGGAATATTATAAAGTTCCAAAACTCCACACTTAGAAGAATTTCCAAGTGAAACCAGTCAATGATATCCTATGGAAGGAAATTCAAGTTACTGGTAAGTACGGTTAAAATTACTTTTCAGGATCAGTACTGGGCTGAAAGATGCAGGACTGAGGTCTCTCCTGATAACAGGTGAGTAAATCGGAATTCGTAGTTCGGCTGATTTTAGAGGAATATTTGCACAATGGTGAAGGGAGGGGGCGGGGCCTGAGGTGACATCTGTGCAAACGCGCCCGTGGCGCGTTTTAAGTTGGGGTATTAAGTCCCCTTGAATCATGAGGGTCCCTGGGGTCCAACTAGCCCACCCTGTACCTCCAGTATGCGCCAGGAGCTGCGTTGCAGAGAGGTGTTCAGAGCCCACGCCCCTTTTTGCACCTCTCTGCAACACAGCTCTGTGGCGCTTTCTGGACGTACCTGGTGGGCTAGTTCGCCCCCAGGGACCCTCAGGATTGAAGGGGATTTCATTCCCCATCTTAAAATGCGCCACGGGGCCTGTTTACACACATGTCACCTGAAGCCCCGCCCCCTCCCTTCACCACTGTGCAAACGTGCCCTGTGGCGCGTTTTAAGTTGGGGGATTAAGTCCCCTTGAATACTGAGGGTCCCTGGAGTCCAACTAGCCCACCATGTACCTCCAAAAAGCACCACAGAGCTGCGTTGCAGAGAGGTGTAAAAAGGGGCGTGGCCTCTGTACACCTCTCTGTAACGCAGCCCCCTGGGCATATCGGAGGTTCCTGGTGGGCTAGTTGGCCCCCAGGGACCCCCAGTATTCAAGGAGAATTACTTCCTTTCTTAAAACGCGCCAGGGGCGCGTTTGCAGACTGCTGCAGGGAGGGGGCGGGGGCTCGGCACGATGCCGGTCTTTTTTTTTTTTTTTGCTTTTTTCTGCCCAGGGGTCCTTGTGGGACCCCCTGAGCAGACCTAGGGGTCAGGGTGTTTCTACCCTGCCCCCTTTGTGCGTTTTGCGCACTTGTTTCTTGTGCTTTTTTTTTTTAATCGGCGGGATCCGCGCACCCTAAGCGCATCCCACCGATTTAAAAAAAAATGCTTTTCTGCCCAGGGGTCCTTCTGGGACCCCCTGAGCAGGCCTAGGGGTCAGGGTGTTTCTACCCTGCCCCCTTTGTGCGTTTTGCGCACTTGTTTTTGTGCCTCGGTTCTACCGAGAGACAAAATGGCTGCCAACACTTCCTGGTTTGGAGTGTTGACAGCCAGCTGACAGCCAATTAGCATGCAGCTCGTGATCGGGACGGTGCGCGCAGGGTGCGCTGAGGGTACGCGGACCCTACTCGGCCATAGATATATATGTGACTTTACTTTTGATTTTCTCAGGAACTACTGAACGGATTTACACCATTTAAGCCAAAGGCACCAGTCTGAACCAAGGGCTACCTCTTTGCCAAATTTGGTGTAATTCCGTTCAGCAGTTCGGGCTGTAGCTGCGACTAAAGGTTCCTATGGAAAAATGAATGGGGAAAACGCGTTTTGGGACCCCCTTTTTCTCGGCCCCCGCTGACGAATCAACCCGAGACTTTCAGGGTAGCAGCGGAGCGGAGCGCCCCAACAAGTTGGAAACTTTCGCGAAGATTCGTCAACCGGCGCCAACGTTATTTCAAATAGAATGTCGCGGATTTCCTATGGATAATAGGTCCTAACTATAACTATCTACTGGCGACCGCCAGTAGATAATATATTTATATATATATATCAGGGGTAGCAAGCGCTATATAAATACAAACCTCTTTCCCTCTTCTATCTCGCCGCCTACCCTTCTCTATCCAAATAACTGAATAACATATCCACCACTCAAATTACTTCATATTTCACTATACTAATTTTCAACACTAATCCTTTATGGGTTCCGGAGTAGCGTGCTACTCGCCAGAAAAGTGCTTCAACACCCATCAGGGGTAATAGGTGTTATATGAATGCAAACCTTTCTTCCCCTTCTATCCCTCCACTATCCTTCTCACTCCAAATAACTGACTAATATCCACCACTCAAATTACTTTCATATTTCACTATACTAATTCAACACTAATCCTTTATGGGTCCCGGAGTAGCTTGCTACTCGCCGAAAAAGCGTTTTGTCGCCTCATCATGGGTAGTACACGCTATATAAAGCAATTACAATACTATATATATATATATATATATATATATTATATATATATATATTCTCCTTACTTCGCCATCGTTCAGGATACTTGAAAAAGACGAAGGCAGACCCGGAATTAGGTGCAATTATATTTATTTGAAAACGCCCTGCACCTCCGCCATTACGCGTTTCGGCCTACAGGAGGCCTTGATCACATGACGCGCATGTGGAGTGCTTTCACCATTTTAAAGTGCAAGTGCTGATCACATGACTGAGTTGCGAGGCAATCATAGACATAAACAAACATTTTGATCATAGTCTGTTTTCACATCCTGTGCCTGTAATCACTGTATAAATACACAATAATTTCAATTAAATTCATCAAATACGGAACAGAATGGATAAGTATTCATAAATATATAAATATATAAATAAATACTTAAAATTGGCATAATATCACTAAAATGTAAAACGTGATAAAAACAACTAAAATACCATCACTGAAATGACCTAAACTTATAGTGACACTTTGGGGTCGATTCCGATTCGGGCCGGAAAAAGCACCGACCGACTCGGAGCCGAAATTTATTCCGACCGACACGTACCTGTGGCGCCCGACACGCCAAGTACGATGCAAGGCGTGCAAAATCCGACCGACACGTACCGAACCCAAGCCGAACGACCGAGCCGCACGGAAAACAGCAATCCGGCCGGAAAAACACGCGAATCGAACCGACCGACACGCACCCGGAACAAATCCAACCGAAACGTACACGCGAACTCCAAACCGCAAAGTACGATGCAAGGCGCGAAAACCACGACCGAGTCGTACGGAGGACAAGCCGTACGACCGATACGCATACAAAACCGAGCCGAAGTAACACAAAACACCGCGACCGACGCGTACGCAGCATAGAAAACTGCACAAACACAGCGTGAACGAAACGGAGAAGACCGTACGAGACAAATGCAGGGTCCGACTCGGTCACAAGAACGTTTCCAACATGCACAGACAGTACAAAGGAAAAATTACACAAAAAAAGGCCAAACAAGCAATTACAAAGCCAATAAATACTGGGGGGGGGGTGGGGACAGAGAACAAAGACACACCCACAACTCCACCCATATAAAGGACACAAATCCCAACCATGATCCTTTGCAAATGCAATTCTACTGCCAGCACCCAACAGACAGCAACCACACACCCACATCTCATCCCTCACACAAGCCACACACCATCAGCACACCAACAAATACCTACCTCACATACACCCAGCAAAACACACACTCACACACCCTCACCTGCACACCAACACACACATCACTCACCATCACCACCCATCACCATGCCCCCCAAGAAGAATCACAAGTTCCTAGATTGTGAATTGGAAGTCATGGTAGACGAGATCCTCAGGTTAGAGCCACAGCTGTTTGGCACACTGGTCCAACAGACCCCCATCTCCCAGAAAACCAAGATGTGGGAGAGGATCATCAACAGGGTGAACGCACAATCACCATGTCTGCGCACAAAGACCGACATCCAGAACAGGTGGTATGACGTGCGCAGGAGGGTCCGGGAGCTGCTCAAGAAAGACTACCTCCTGAGCCAATACACCGGCAGTGGCCCTCCTGCCAAGCCAGTATACCTCAGGCCCTGGGAGGAGAAGGTGCGGGCCATCCTTCCGCCAGTGAGCGTATATGGACTAGAGAACATCCCAGAGCCTGGTGAGTACACAACAAATGTACACAATATTCTGCCACAATACACACACACATCACTGTCAAGGGGAGAGTCAAACCATGCACTCATAGGAATTACACAGCAACCAGAACAGAATCATCCCAAAATGTGTATGTCAGTCAGATAAACACAACACATGCCATCTCAAAGTTACATTTAACCGTGTCATCACATGTACAAACACAACTACAACTACAGCTAGGCAGTGGCACAAATAGAACTAACAAACACATCCAGACATGTAGCCACCACTACAACACCAACACACAGTGAAGACCACTGAAAGAAAGGAATTCTGTGTATGCTGGGCAAGTCAGTGTAGCCAATAGCATCATGGGAGTCGTAGTCACACATATTGCCCCCCACAACTGTCCCATCAACACCACCATGAACCATGCGCACATCACAGGGAGTGGAAAAGGACTCACAAGATGGCTGATACTGGCTACTGCTGTGGGGAGCACAAGGCCCTGCTGGCAACTGTGCAACAACCAACAGCAGGACACCACTGACTGACATCCTGAGAGACAACTTCCACTCCCTGCAATGGAAGCACGTTCCATGGTGGGATATCTGGCTGGCTGGGTGGGAAGGAGGACTCGCACCACTGACCATAGTCACAAGCACCTCCCCTCACACCCCCTCAACACAAACTCCACAGAACCCACCTGGGAGAATGCAATGCCTCACATCCTAACTCAAGATCCCACAAAGAACCACCACCCTGGGTTATGTTGTGTGAAGCACAGGGACACTCTTGGGACTTTTAGCCAAACAACTGCCAGGACAACACTCCCAGCCATCCTGTCAGCACAGCCAGCCCACCCCACAGGGAAGCAGAGTCAAAAGGAAGGAAGCATGGGCATGCTGGGAAGGGGGTGGAGGCAATAGCATGATGGGAGTAGTAGGCACAGATATTTCTCAGCCTCACAACTGGCCCATCAACACCACCCTGAACCATGCTCACATCACAGGGAGTGGATAAGGACACACAAGATGGCTGACACTGGCTACTGCTGTGGGGAGCACAAGGGCATGCTGGGAACTGCACACCAACCAACAGCAGGACACCACTGTCAGCCATCTTGCCATTGCTCTCACACCACACACACTGAACTCCCCACAAAAGCAAGTAAGTATGGGAATGCTGGGAAGTGGGGTGGAGGCAATAGCATGATGGGAGTCACAGTCACAGACATAGCTCACCCCCACAACTGTCCCATCAACACCACCCTGAACCATGCTCACATCACAGGGAGTGGAGAAGGACTCACAAGATGGCTGACACTGGCTACTGCTGTGGGGAGCACAAGGCCCTGCTGGGAACTGTGCACCAACAAACAGCACAACACCACTGACTGACATCCTGAGAGACAACTTCCACTCCCTGCAATGGAAGCACGTTCCATGGTGGGATATCTGGCTGGCTGGGTGTGAAGGAGGACTCGCACCACTGACCATAGTCACAAGCACCTCCCCTCACACACACCCTCAACACATACTCCACATAACCCACCTGGGAGAATGCAATGCCACACATCCTAACTCAAGATCCCACAAAGAACCTCCACCCTGGGTTATGTTGTGTGAAGCACAGGGACACTCTTGGGACTTTCAGCCAAACAACTGCCAGGACAACACTCCCAGCCATCCTGTCAGCACAGGCAGCCCACCCCACAGGGAAGCAGAGTCAAAAGGAAGAAAGCATGGGCATGCTGGGAAGGGGGGTGGAGGCAATAGCATGATGGGAGTAGTAGGCACAGATATTGCTCAGCCTCACAACTGGCCCATCAACACCACCCTGAACCATGCTCACGTCACAGGGAGTGGATAAGGACACACAAGATGGCTGACACTGGCTACTGCTGTGGGGAGCACAAGGGCATGCTGGGAACTGCACACCAACCAACAGCAGGACACCACTGTCAACCATCTTGCCATTGCCCTCACACCCACACACACTGAACTCCCCACAAAAGCAAGTAAGTATGGGAATGCTGGGAAGTGGGGTGGAGGCAATAGCATGATGGGAGTCATAGTCACAGACATAGCTCACCCCCACAACTGTCCCATCAACACCACCCTGAACCATGCTCACATCACAGGGAGTGGAGAAGGACTCACAAGATGGCTGACACTGGCTACTGCTGTGGGGAGCACAAGGCCCTGCTGGGAACTGTGCACCAACAAACAGCACAACACCACTGACTGACATCCTGAGAGACAACATCCACTCCCTGCAATGCAAGCACAGTCCATGGTGGGATAACTGACTGGCTGGGTGGGAAGGAGGGCCGGCTGTCAACCAAATACAACCAATGCAGACCATGTTCACACCCCAACAAATACATAGAAATGCCCAAATAATGCAGGACAATGTGCCACACCAATATCAACCCCTGACTGTGACGAATTAGGACAATGCAATGTACAGGCCCGCACCCAGAGGCACAGTCACAACTGTCAGGTGTGTCAACCATTGATGCCTGCAGAAACATAACATACATTGTGTGTGTCTCCCAAAAACAGGTGATGATGGGGACACAGCAGCAGACGCTGAGGAGTCCCAGTCCCAGGCTCAAGAGGATGCGGAGCTCACTGGTGTCGTACAGCCTCTGCCCTCCTCGGACAAAGAAGACCAACCTGGCACATCCGGTGCAAGTCTACATGCAGCACCAGCAGGACCACCAGCTGCAGCACCAGCAGGACCACCAGCTGCACCCCCTGCACCCACCCCTCCAACGACTGTCACCACAAATACCATCCCTGCCGACATGGACAGAACAAGGAGCAAAAGCACAGGGACCCTGGACCAACGTGGGGCCATGGACACCACCACCACCACCACCAACCCCCAAGGTGGACCAGGGTCATCTGTGCGTGCCACTGCACGCAGTGCACATGTCGGCAGGGGTGGTGGGAGGGGTGGGAGACAGAGGTCGCTGCTTGCAGAGGTTGCTGGTGTGCATGATGACCCACAACTGGTACGCATAGCCGATGCGTACCAGTCCAGCACCGGAGATCTCAGCCAGGTAGTGGGGCTCCTCAGAGACATGAAACAGCAGCAGGCTGCCCATCATGCCCGCTGGGACTCACACATGTCCCACGTGGAGTCCAAGTGGGACGCACTGCAAGAGATGACGGCGGTGCACAGGGACATTTTACAATGCCTCCGCCAGATGAACAGCAACCAGTCCACACCTCCCTGTGTGCCAACAACATCTGGTGCTGAACAAACTGCAACTGCCACAGGGAGGGAGGATGACTCTGGCGGAGAGTCCCCTGCACCGCAGCAGCCTGTACTTGAGGGGCCCCCCAAAGAAGAGGGGTCGTCCGAGGAGGGGCAAGTGAGAGGCCGATGGCCAAGCGCAACTCCCAGGAAGCCTGAACCTGTTCTGGATGTTCACCTTTGTGCACAGACTGTTCACCCTGTTGACGGCAACACAACTCCCACACATTGCATGGGGAGTACAAGTTGGACCAATGTCTCAGACAACTGTGGCCCCGATACTGGGGATTTTGTCTACCAGGACTTTCAATTCAACTAGGAACTTCTGTTTGCAAGATATATGTACAGCACTACCCATCCTATGCACTATTCACACAAATGTATCACAATAAACACACTAATACACCATACTTGCCTCTGTTGTGATTCCAACGTGGGTGCTGTTATGGGGATGATGAACTGCAAAATTACACTGTGTATGCGAACTGCAACAGCAAGTACAACACAGGCATGTGAGTAAAGGCAACGTGACACATATGAGGGAGACACACCACCAGGGCTACACAACACATACACACCTAGGCCATCTGACTCATTTCCTACACTGATGTTGCCAGGGAAGACGGTGCAATGCACAGACACCACACCTATTCCCAGTTGTAGTCAAGCAGCCCACAGGTGCAGTAAGCAAATGGCAGTCAAATGTGTGACCACAGACAACGCACATCACAAAGTGAAGCACAGGTTTATTACACAGTTGCAACATGTCGTAACCACTACAGATGCAAGGTAATCCCACCTGGCAGCGGGCACACAGTCAACAACTGTAGAAGGAAGGAAGTCCATGGGTGTGGCGCACATCACCTGTAGGGACACAACAGCTACCACCCTGGAAGTACAATCACGTCGTCGGTGGACACAGTTGACCAAACGAATCTGAAAGTACCCTGTGAAGGACAGAAATGACACACAGTCAAAAGCAATGGAGAACAGGACAGAACAGCAAAACTCATGCACAATACATGTTACAAGATACCCACCCAGGACCAAGTTAGCATGTCAACACTGTTGGGGAGTACAGACCACCTGTAAGCACACATCGCTACACACATCCAGTCAAGTAGCCAATGGACACACTCCAACAGCACCAGAGCACCACCTACACATATCATGCCAACTCACATCATTGACATGACACCTCAGGATACTCACATTCAGCTAAAGAAGTTGGTGATGAGCTGTGTGCGGACATCACCCTCATCATCATCATCATCACTGGCATCGTGGTCCAGGCCAGGATCCTCCACAGGTGGCGGATGTTGGTCATTGTCATCCTGGATGAGAGGCAACTCCTTCCGCACTGCCAGGTTGTGGAGCATGCAGCAGACGATGATAATCTTGCACACTTTCGCAGGGGCATATGGGAGGGACCCTCCGGTCTTGTCCAGGCAGCGGAAGCGGCTCTTCAGGAGACCAAATGTCCGCTCAATCACTCTCCTGGTCCGACCATGTGCCTCATTGTAGCGCATCTGGGCTGGTGTCACAGGGTTCCTGAGGGGTGTCAGCAACCACGGCATGTTGGGGTATCCCGAGTCACCTACGGACAGACAAGTGCACATTAGCTGACTTGGAAAAGTGGGCGGAATACTACAGATCAGATCACACACAATGGCACAAAGTCAGTACACACCGACAAGCCAGGCACGCTGGTTCTGCATCTTTGCCATCATCCTGGGGATGCGACTACTCCTCATCACAAAGGCATCGTGTGCTGAACCAGGGAAACGGGCACACACGTGTGTGATGGTCATATCTGCAAGACACACCACCAGTGCATTGACCGAGTGGTAGTGCTTGCGGTTCCTGTAGGCCTGCTCCTGGGCCTGTGGTGGTACCAAAGCCACATGTGTCCCATCAATGGAGCCAATGACATGCGGCATCCTCCCCAAGGGCATAGAAGTCACTCTTCACGTCAGTGAGTCGTTGCAGTCTAGGGAAATAGATGTACCGGTTTAGGAATAGCAACATTGCCACCAAAACATCGCGGAGCACACGGCTCAACATGGTCTGTGACATCCCACCAGCAGTCGCCACAGTATGTTGGAAGGTACCGGTGGCAAAGAAGTGTAGGGCTGCCATCACCTTCACCTTGGGGGTCAGCGCTGAAGGATACGGCCGGCCAGGCTGCAAATGTGGGGCCAACTGCACTGCCAAATCCTCAATCAGCTGCCTGGTGAAGCGGTACCGTCGGATGCTGTCCCGTTCCACCATCGTTGCCAGGTCTGGGAATGGTCGATGGACAGCAGGAGCCCTGCAGTGCAGAGGAGAAAAAAGCAAGATTGTCAGTCAGCCCACATATGCGGCATTGAACACACTCAATATCCCAACATACATCATTATGAGGCACAACTACATGAAGTGTGCAGTTCCGTAAGGACATGTATGGTACATACATGACCAACATCTGTCATCACGGTTCAACAAGTGGCATCAATAAGTCCCAGGTTGGCCCATTGGATATCATGAGGCCGTGTCACAGTTCCCATCTCCTGCTGCCGTGTCACAATCACCCCCACAGTGACATGTGAGGACAGATGTGCCCCAGGCATCACAGCTCAATGACAGGTACATTCCCAGGGACCCTGTATTGCCACATGGATACTGGCATTACATGGAGTATCATGTATACACCACAGCAAAACAACTATGACCCCAACAGGTAGTGGTCCCACTTGCCACTGCAGGACAGACATGGACGTCTGTGACACACACACGCACAACATCAAAGTCCATGCACACACAACGTGGATGTGGAGACTGTCTCCCATTGTGCACATGAAATCAGAGACATTGTAAACACTACATGCACACAGACTGTGGAGGACCATCACTATTGTGCCACTGGGACACCCTGGCTCAAACATACCGTCCCACATGGGACTCACGGGGTATGTGACATGACATACACATACACCACCGTGAAATGTGACCATGGCACATGCACAGATATGAACAGTTGCACATCACAGTGGTCATGTACACGTAACACCCAGGATCCTGTCCCCAAGAACACGTGCACAGCCTGGGGGTGGCTGCCCCCAGGTGACACCCACAGGACAACATGTACACCAACATACACACAATAGGAAATGCAGCCTTACATGCCTTATCATACAGTTTGGACAGGCTGTCGTGTTGTAGGTGTGCCCCTCACTCCCTGGGAGCTATCTGTGGCTGGCATATGTCCATCTGAGACAGGCATGGTGACATATGCCAGTCACTTGTACAGGGATGCGTTGAACAGCAATGGACCGATCGGTGCCCCCGGCCGGCCCATTGCATTCAATGTGTTCGGTGCACGCGTTGTACCCCTGTACGCGTTGATCAGCAATGGACCGATCGGTGCCCCCGGCCGGCCCATTGCATTCAATGTGTGCGGGTACGCGTTGTACCCCTGTACGCGTTGATCAGCAATGGACCGATCGGTGCCCCCGGCCGGCCCATTGCATTCAATGTGTGCGGGTACGCGTTGTACCCCTGTACGCGTTGTACCGCAATGGACCGATCGGTGCCCCGGCCGGCCCATTGCATTCAATGTGTTCGGCACGCGTTGTACCCCTGTACGCGTTGTACCGCAATGGACCGATCGGTGCCCCCGGCCGGCCCATTGCATTCAATGTGTGCGGGTACGCGTTGTACCCCTGTACGCGTTGATCAGCAATGGACCGATCGGTGCCCCGGCCGGCCCATTGCATTCAATGTGTGCGGGTACGCGTTGTACCCCTGTACGCGTTGATCAGCAATGGACCGATCGGTGCCCCCGGCCGGCCCATTGCATTCAATGTGTGCGGGTACGCGTTGTACCCTGTACACGTTGTACCGCAATGGACCGATCGGTGCGCACCCATTGACAATGGCCTAGCCTGGCAACGGACGCGTTTTCGAAATTCGAACGAGTCGGTTGCTGGAAATTCAGTTGGTCACCCACAACAATGTTGCAAAATCATGTATGTCATGAAGTTGAAGATTTGAAGGATGCTGTGGGCATGTATTGGTGCTGCTATTCCATGGATTGGCCAGATTCAGAAGATGCAAACGACTTGGACCTATCACTTTGGACACAAGGGACAGTATCTGCCTCTCCAGCACATATATATTGCTGGCTGTTCCCCTGAGAGCTCACTTGCCTGCACTACATGCTCCAGGACGACATCTGCCACTGCACTGCTGCTGTCTCTGCCCCTCTGGACCCTGCAATGGCACGTACTGTGGAGAGAGCCCCAGCCTTCAGCCTTGAGGAGAACCAGGCCCTGCTGGACAGCCTACTTCCACAGTACAGCAAGCTGTATGGGACACCAGGGGAGCAGGTGAGTGTTCTGTGCACTGCCTTTCTGAATGTGCATTTTGTCTGACTAGCAAGGCTGAAAGTCTGCATGCCACTGGCTAGCAGGCTCACTGAGTAGTTGTCACCCCCCATAGTGTGTAGTGACATGCACTGGACAGGTATGGTGCAGTGACAGTGCATTTGAACAAGGTTTTACTTCCCATGCAATGATACCATGTAGTGACGTCTGGCAAACTGTGCATGGGCAGCGTTGCACTGCCTGTGTACATCATGTGCCCCTGTGAATGAGACATGTATATACAACTGTGTCATGCACGGATATGTTGCATGTGTAGTAATGGCCTTTTCACTTTGTCATCCTGACAGGTTAATGCCCATCGGAAGCAGGAGATCTGGAAGGACATCGTCTGGGCTGTCCGGTCCGTGGGGGTCTACAAGCGCCGGATCCGCAACTGCCAGAAGAGGTGGCAGGACCTTCGGGACTGGACCCGGAGGATTGCACGGGTCCAGCTGAAGCTGTCGCCTCCTCGCAGGAGGGGCGGAACACGGACCCTGACCCCCACATGCTCCAGATCCTGGGGGTGGTGTTTCCAGACCTGGATGGGCAGCTGAAGGCCAGACAGCAGCAAGGAGGGGGTGAGTCAAAGACTGCACTGTGAACTCTGTATTACATGCTATGTGCCCTCCTCTGGCCTGGTTAAACTGCCACAGTACAGCAGTCATGTTGTCCAGGAGCCATGTCCCTCTATTGTGCACTGCCCACTCCTCATCTGATACCCAGGTGTGGCCCTTACATTCAGGGAATTGTGTCACTTGGGACTGTGTCCTTGCAGTTTGCTTTACTAAAGGTGGGGGACAGCATCTGTTTCCCTAACTCTGTTGTGGGCATCATGGGTGGGTCCATTGTTCACACAACGCCTGTGTTCGGACATGTAATCTGCGTGTTGCTTTGATATGCGGTCCACTTGCTGAGCTGAGCCACCACATGTGCCTGGGGTATGTGGCAAACACCCATGCAGCGGGTGGGAACAATGTTTGGGCCCCAGGAGTGTGCAGATTACGTGTGTCACACATACATAGCCAGCTATCCACTGTCCAGGGCTCATCCCTCATTCATGTGGGGCAGGACAGTCATACCTACTCCAGGCCATGCAATGCACTCTGTACTCCCACTCCCGTGTATCAGCTGACACATTGTGCGCAGTGATTTGACCCCTCAGGTGTCTGCCTCTGTGTCAGTGTGCTGTGGATTTGTTGCCAGGACTGCTGGGGTGTTTCTCGGTAGGGGCTCAGCATGCCACTGGAGATGTGACCATAGGAGATGATACTTGTGTGTCACATAGGTGTTTGATCAGCTGCCCGTGCAGACTGGGGTATGCGAATGTGAAGTTCAGGCAGCTGTTCCCCATTCACAGCAGATTGTGAGGGGCTCAGGTTCAGAGGGTAGTGTCACAGGTCTCCCATATGTCCAATCGGTATGACCTGGACAGATGAGGGTTAAGATGATGTGTTGTGTGGGGGATGTACATGTGCACTTGTGCAGCTCCAGGACTTGCATTCCCCATGACCTACTATTGTGACACAGTGCAGAGTGTTGTTGTCTGGCTGCCAAGTCATACATCACTGAGACAGTGATGTATGACTTAGCAGTCATGCCTCCGCCATGGCATGTGTCTACTTATTGGTGATCCTGCAGGGGAGTGACATGTGCTACATGCACACCATTGTGGCGATGGCTATCAGGACATGGGTGCATCATGGTGTCTGTCGCTGGTATGCATCACATGCATTTCCTATTTGACTCTGGGCGTCCCTTTCATCCGGAAACCTGTACTGACTCAGTGGCAAGAGTTGTGATGTGTGCATGTCCACATGCTACACCGTGTCCTCTGCACTGTCCAACTACTGTGTAGTTGGTGCATGTGTCCACACTAGGGTGTTGCTATCCAACAGACACCAGACAGATGGGTGCAAGGCCATGTGGGATGTGAGTGCCATGGTTGGCATCAGACTGACAATTGGCTTCTCCTGTTCAGTTAGGGCACTTTTAGCAATGTACAACTAATGATGCCAGGGCTTGCTCTGTAATGTGCTGTGCTCACAGTGGTGTGTGCGTTTGGTGCAGGTGACTGATGTCTGTCTGTTTCCCCATTGTTTGCAGATACATCCACGGCCACGGAAGGGGACAGCTCCACGGACCAGGAGGAGCCGGAGAGCCAGACTGGGTCAGCAGCCGAGGAGTGGTCGGAGGGACCCAGTGGCACGGAGGGCGAGGGGAGCCACACCGAGGAGTCCTCAGCACCATCCACCTCAGCTGAGGACCAGAGCAACTCGGAGGATGACTCCCTTATGGAGGCGGGTGTCAGCAGCCACCACACCCCAGCTAGTGTTGCTGTCCCCGCCACCACCAGCACCACCACCGCCCTCCCATCGGTTCCCATTCCCCAGGTCCGTGGAGGCTCCCATGTTCGGGAGCGTGTCTCCTTTGGGCCAGGCACCGCACCCCCTGCCCCTGTGTCCCCTGCTGCCCTGAGTGAGGAGTCTGTGTACCTCCTTCGCCAGCTCCATGTAGGGCAGACAGCCATGCTGAGTGTCCTCCATGCGCACACCGCTCTGTTGACTCAGCTGGTGTCGTTCATGGAGGGCATCTCATCGGGCATGTCTGACCTACAGAGGGGCAATAGGTCCATGGACTCCTCCCTGACGGCAGCAGTGACCCTCCTCAGACAGTCCCTCACCCCTCCTGCCTCTGCTCCATCCACACTCCCCAGCACCTTACCCGTCCCAAGCACACACACACTGGCACAGGCACACACCAGCATACACACATCCAGCACACAGACACACACGCCACAAACAAAACGCACACGCACGCACAGTCAGGGGACTGAAACCAGACTCACAGGGGATGGGGCCCTGGAACACACACATGCATCCACGAGCACTGCACAGTCCTCAGTTGCTTCTCCCTCCAAAGCACCCTCCCTTGCCTCACCTGCAACCCCAAAGACCCAACGGCTCTTCCTCAGTGACCTCGGCCTCTTCCCCTCCGATCCAGCTGATACAGCATTCAGGGGGAAGAGGAAGCCCACCCACACGGAGCAGAGTGCCCCTCGCCCCCGGACACCCTCCCCCAGGTGCAGACAGACTGAGGCCCCCACCCGCAAGTCCCCCGGAGTCATAAGAGCAAGACCCCGCCGCCGCCCTGCAGCTCAGGCACCAGGTCTCCTTCCTCCATCCCTCAGGCCCCCACTCCACAGGTGCCCCCACCACACCCTGCCCCAGGTTCCCCCACCCACAGATATACCATCCCCAAGAGGATCCGGCCTTCTCCCCTGCCACTTGCTCTCCTGGCACCACACCCCCGCTGCGCTTGTCTGTGCCACTGATGTGGTGAGGGTGTCCTCCCCCTCTGTCCAGCCCACCTTGCCTGTTCCCCATTCTCCTCCCCTGGTGGTAGGCACTGCAGTGGAGTCCACTACCACCCTGTCTGACTTGGGCACTGCAGTGGCGGACCTGTCCACTCCATCTGCAGGGTCCACTGCAGTCGTGCCGGCACCCACAACATCTGAGTCATGCCCCCAGTTGTGCCGGCACACACCATGTCAGACACCTCCACTGCAGTTGTCAGTGGCTCTCCAGCACCCACCACCCCTTCCCTGCTTCCTCCTGGTGAGCCCTGATCCTGTCCCTGCGGTGCCTGGCCTGCCCCCCGGTTGCCCCTCCTAGTGGATTGTCCCTGGTTTTGTGCAGGCATGCGTAGGGTGACATCTGCCACTGTCACCCTGTTTGGACTTTGACAATGGACTGGCCATTGGCCTTTGTGTTTTTTCTGGACTTTTAGTTTTCATTGCACACATATGCTGAATAAAGCAACTTTCTGTTCTCTAGTGCTTATGCTTCTGATGTACATGTTGTTGATGATGCTAACCATGCCCTTGCTGCAGTGATGGTGATATTTGGTCTCATGATAATGAAGTGTTACTGTGCAGGAACCCATGTGGTCCAGGGGGAATGTGTCCTATCCTGTGGTGTATCCATGTCATCCATAGCAGCATCTGAGGGTGTCATGTGTTCAGTATTTGGCAATGGGATTTCCTACTTACATTAGCTATTTCACATCTGTGGCTTCCACCCCTGCACATCTGTTGTGCCTGCCATTGTTCAATTCGTCTACTTCCCTGACCGTGTGGCCATCTCCACTGGACATGCAGGTTTGGGCATCAATGGGGAAGGACTCATCTGTGTTGTCAGTGCAACATTGCTATACAAGTGTGTTGGATCTGTGCTGATGATTTCGTTGGCACTTCCATGACCAGGCTGATGTGACGGGAGCCCTCATTTGGTGCTAATTGTTGATTGTGTGACCAAGTGCTCAGCTGACATGATGGGGCCCTACTGAGGCAACATATGGCACAGCTTTCCTCACACAGGAGTGGAGTCCCCTCATGGCAGTGTGTACTCCTGTGACATTGCCTGCGCCCAAGGTGTGTGTTGTATGTGCATGTCTGTGTGTTCACTTCCGTTTAGCTGTGCATGCTGTGATCCCTAGTGTTGTACCTGTTTGTGATGCTTGCTGAGTTGACCTATGTTCCCCCAAAATCTTCTCCCTGGGTTCTCTGTGATGTGGGTGCATGGCACATTACTGGTCATCAGGGTGTCACCCATAGGTGTGTTTGCTGTCAGGGCTGAGTTTGTGTGCAGACGCAGATGGGTCACAGTCAGGTTTCCCCTTGGCACTTGTTGTTTGCCCCTGTCATGTGATTTCCAGTTTGTGTTATCTTTCAGTGATTGTGACACGTTGTGTGTGTGACTGCTGGCACTCCTCAGGGTCCGGGCTGCAATGTTGGTTGTTGTCTATGTGTGTTCTTTGTGGGTGACCTTGGCTTCTTCATTGGTATGTGACTGTGGCTGGGATCCCATTGGTTGGTGTGGTATTGCCGTCATGTCCATGTACAGCGTAGTGTGCAGTGTGTCAGACATTCAGGAGTCTTGTTGAGTGGCCATGTGTGATGTGTTTCTGCACCTTGGTTCCCACCCACCACCCTGGAATAGTCATGGGTGCATGTGCAATGTCACCAGTGCATGTGTGCTTCACTGCTGCACATTGTTGGAGGTCGAGGGGTATGGTGTTGAGTGTGTGCAGATGAGAGTTGTTGCCCGGCTAGGCCCCTGCCTCCATGTTGGCCTTGGCTTACTGGCCATGCTGATTGATTTGTGCTTGTGTAGGTGTGATGGTAGTTTGTTGCTCAGGACACATGACTGTGGTTCACAGTGTGAACGACATTTAGCTTTGTCATCACAGTGGGATTGTAATGCAGCCCAGGGTCACCACATTGTGGGGGCCCTGGGGGTAGTGCTGTGGTGTGTCTGTGTCTTGCTGTGTCAGTTGCTGTTCCTACGTGCCTGTGTGACATGTGTGATTTGTGCTCCCTCTCATCTGACAATGCCTGCTTGCCCACATAGGGGATTTGGATCCATGAGTTACCTTTGTGTGGCACTGTATGCACATCTGTATGATTGGTATTCAGGTCTCCTCATGTGTTGTGTGGTTGCCTGGGGACACTGGCACCCCCTCCCTCACCTGTTGTGTATGATGTGCAGTGTGGGTCTGCCTGTTTGTGTTTGTGCATCTGCACCACTGCATTGGCATATCTTGGGTGTGCCATTGGCTGAATGTAGTTTGGTGGCTTTCCCCTGCTGTCCCTGGGACTCCTAGGTCATCGGTCAGCACAATTATCATGGTTTGTGTGTCCCATTGCTGCCATGGTATGGTATCTGTTCACCTCACATCTACAGTCTCCACAGGGTATCTGCATTTGTGTGCCCATTGGTGCAAATATGTGGGTCTGCATTCTGATGGTCACTTCTGTCATTGTGTCATTGATGAATGTTGACAGTGTCAGCCCCCATGGGTGTTGTTTGTCTGCACATGGCCAAAGGTATATCTTATTTGCACTGCAGTATTTGGCTCCCCCAATTTATGTTGCAATGGGACACATGCACTACTTTGCCACTGATGTGTTTTATGTTCTGTGACCAGGAATCATCCATGCAGTTTGGCAGTTGCAGCTCTTTCTTTGTCAACACTTACATTTTGGTCACTGTGATGATGGGGGTTTGGACCCCATTGCCACAATGTTCAAAATGTGCTTCAGCTATGGACCCCACACTTATATTTTGGTCACTGTGATGATGGGGGTTTGGACCCCATTGCCACACTGTTCAAAATGTGCTTCAGCTATGGACCCCACACTTACATTTTGGTCACTGGGGTGATGGGGTGTTAGACCCCATTGCCACAATGTTCAAAATGTGCTTCAGCTATGGACCCCACACTTACATTTTGGTCACTGTGGTGATGGGGCGTTAGACCCCATTGCCACAATGTTCAAAATGTGCTTCAGCTATGGACCCCACACTTACATTTTGGTCACTGTGGTGATGGGGGTTAGACCCCATTGCCACAATGTTCAAAATGTGCTTCAGCTATGGACCCCACACTTACATTTTGGTCACTGTGGTGATGGGGGTTAGACCCCATTGCCACAATGTTCAAAATGTGCTTCAGCTATGGACCCCACACTTACCTTTTGGTCACTGTGATGATGGGGGTTTGGACCCCATTGCCACAATGGTCATGGCCTGCTTGCATTGTGGGGGCCACACACATATATGTGTGGCACATGTGATAGGGGGTCACATTGTATGTTCAAAGTCATGTTCAGTGTTGTAGGCATTTGACACAGTCTACACACGCTTGTCATGGTGTTGGGGGATGTCTTTTTCTTGCATTCCCTAGGTTGTGGTGTGCTGGTTGTGTCATGCATTGTCCATCCTATGAGTGGGGGTGGTGTTGGTGGTAGGCATCCAGCCCCCCATGGGTAAGGGTGGTAGTAGTGGTAGGCATCTGGCACCCCTGGGTAAGGGTGGTAGTAGTGGTAGGCATCCAGCCCCCTGGGTAAGGGTGGTAGTAGTGGTAGGCATCTGGCACCCCCTGGGTAAGGGTGGTAGTAGTGGTAGGCATCTGGCACCCCCTGGGTAAGGGTGGTAGTAGTGGTAGGCATCCAGCCCCCTGGGTAAGGGTGGTAGTAGTGGTAGGCATCTGGCACCCCCTGGCTAATGGGTGGTAGTAGTGGTAGGCATCCAGCCCCCTGGGTAAGAGTGGTAGTAGTGGTAGGCATCTGGCACCCCTGGGTAAGGGTGGTAGTAGTGGTAGGCAACCAGCCCCCTGGGTAAGGGTGGTAGTAGTGGTAGGCATCCAGCCCCCATGGGTAGAGGTGGTAGTAGTGACAGGCCTCCAGCCCCCTGGGTAAGGGTGGTAGTAGTGGTAGGCATCCAGCCCCCTGGGTAAGGGTGGTAGTAGTGGTAGGCATCTGGCACCCCCTGGGTAAGGGTGGTAGTAGTGGTAGGCATCCAGCCCCCTGGGTAAGGGTGGTAGTAGTGGTAGGCATCTGGCACCCCTGGGTAAGGGTGGTAGTAGTGGTAGGCATCTGGCACCCCCTGGGTAAGGGTGGTAGTAGTGGTAGGCATCCAGCCCCCCTGGCTTAGGGTGGTAGTAGTGGTAGGCATCTGGCACCCCCATGGCTAAGGGTGGTAGTAGTGGTAGGCATCCAGCCCCCTGGGTAAGGGTGGTAGTAGTGGTAGGCATCTGGCACCCCTGGGTAAGGGTGGTAGTGGTGGTAGGCATCTGGCACCCCCTGGGTAAGGCTGGTAGTAGTGGTAGGCATCCAGCCCCCTGGGTAAGGGTGGTAGTAGTGGTAGGCATCCAGCCCCCTGGGTGAGGGTGGTAGTGGTGGTAGGCATCTGGCACCCCTGGGTAAGGGTGGTAGTAGTGGTAGGCATCCAGCCCCCCTGGGTAAGGGTGGTAGTGGTGGTAGACATCCAGCCCCCTGGCTAAGGGTGGTAGTAGTGGTAGGCATCCAGCCCCCCTGGGTAAGGGTGGTAGTGGTGGTAGGCATCTGGCACCCCCTGGCTAAGGGTGGTAGTAGTGGTAGGCATCCAGCCCCCTGGGTAAGGGTGGTAGTAGTGGTAGGCATCTGGCACCCCCTGGCTAAGGGTGGTAGTAGTGGTAGGCATCCAGCCCCCTGGGTAAGGGTGGTAGTGGTGGTGGGCATCTGGCACCCCCTGGCTAAGGGTGGTAGTGGTGGTTGGCATCCGGCCCCCCTGGGTAGGGGTGGTGGTGCGCATTCAGGCCCCTGTGTGCATATGTGGCATTGGTGATGGGCATCCCGCCCCTATGGTGCTGCTGTTGCTGGTGTAAGTAAATTCTGCATCCCTCTGTGTGTGTGTGATGTGTCGTGTACGTGTTGTATGTGTTTTGTGGTTGGTGTCTGACTTACCTTCTGCGCCGTACGCGTCCGTGCCTGTTCCGGTAGTAAATGTAGAATATTGGTATGATCGGGACGAAGGGATTCATGGTTGGTTCGTGTCGTTCGTCTTTCTCGTTGCTTCGCGTCGTCCTCGTCACTTCGCGTCGTCCTCGTCGCTGGCGTGTTTGCCTCGTAGCCGTGGATCGTGTTGTGGCGCGAATCGGAGCTTATGTGCGCCTCTCCCGGATGCTTTGACGTGCCGTGCGTAGCGACGGGTTCGGCGCGTACGGAAAGCGCATCGTACTTGTTCAGCCGGACGGAGCTGCATTTTCCCTTCCGTGCGACTCGATTCAGCGTTTCCGGATTTGCCTCGGTCGGAGAACAGGACCTGGATTGGGTGAGTACGACTCGGCCGGATTCTGTGCTGTTGTGCGCATCGTACTTACTCGTTCGGTCTGCTGTACGGATCGGTCGGGAAACAGGCATTCGCATGGCTTTTTTCCCGACCGAATGGTATTGGGTGCGCCTCCGACCGAGATCGGAATCGGCCCCTTTGTATCTACATAAAGTTTAGTCAGAATCAGTTGATTGATCTTATATGCCTATATTCAACACATAGACTGATATTACTCATTTCAAATTAGTCTATTATTGTTGCATTAATACTGCCCAAGTGGGCCCTGATTGCCACCTCCAACTACTGCATAAGGTGCTAGTGCCAACTGTGCAAGTGATGATAACCCAGATAAATCACAGCCGTGATTTATAAAGTGCATATGTGAATATTTTTTATATACATTATGTGAAAGCTAAAAACAATGTCAACAGCAGCAATTTACCAGCTGTATAAAATTGGAAATGTAAATCAGAACAAACTAGAGACATGTAAAAAAATCCTCACTGGAGTTGAGGCCATGCTGCGTTTTGCTGTCCAACTCCAGTATGTACCTAGTTTCCAGTCTCCTTAGCAGCGCTTCCCGGTTGCCTCCCCTTCTCAATGGAAGGACTGTGTCCACGACAAAGTATTTGAAATTCTCCAATTTATTGCCGTGGAAATCTTTAAAATGCCTCGCAACCGGGTAGGTCACATCGTTATTAGTGATGGCCCGTATGTGCTGGAGAATTCGTTTGTGGACCTGTAACTTAGTACTTCCCATGTACTGCAGGCCACATGAACACTCCAGCACATACACTGCAAACTTAGTTTTACAACTGAGGGGCTGATTCCGATCTCGGCCAGTAGGGCACCGAATCGGATTCGGCTTAACCGGATCCGATTCGGAGCCCTATTTCCCGACCGAGTCGTACGTGCGTCCGGGCGAGCGAGTACGATGCGTGCGCTCGCGAAATCTCCGACCGACTCGTTCGCAGGACCCGACCGCTCCGACCGACTCGCACGGGGACGACGCGCACCGCGCAATGGAGACGTTCCCCGGCCGGGTAAGTACGATGCGCACCTCGACCGCTCCGACCGACTCGCGCAGCCCGGCTCCAAGGAGCTGTCGGAGCTGCACTTTGGGGGTCCGTGTGGGTCCCCCCTGGAAGCGTAGGCGTGCGAGTCGCACACAGGGGGGACACATGGGTCCCCCCTACACGTGCATGTACGGTGCGACCCGCATCGACGTGAACACGCTGTAGGGGGCGCCCTTGTTCGCGTCGTGCCCATTGAGTCAATGGGAGCCCGTGTACGCGCCGTACGACTGGCTCCTATTGACTTCAATGGGAGTCCGACCGAATCGAGTCCGATGTCATACGTGTGCATCGTACTCGTTCGGTCGGACTGCTAGGGTCCGATTCGGTCGGAAATCTCTCCGGGTCCGGCTCGGTCGGAGAGATTTCCGGCACGAATCGGAATCGGCCCCACAGTGTTTTGGTAATTGGCACTGGCTTAGGTTTAAAGGGCGTTGTATATGTGGACTTATTAATCCCGTACTTGCAAGCCCTGCAAGAGGTGCATTTGAAGAATCCCTTTCTGGCACTAAGCCAGGTTTTGAAAGGTCTCACTTCGGGACTACTACTCACTAACGAGCTTTCCTGAAGGTGATATTAGGGGAATTAGTAAGTTGGGTTCCTAAGATTGGATCATTTTGGATCAGGGCCCAATTTTTATTTATTATTTTACGCAGGGTTTTATGTTGCTCATTGAAAGTTAGAATTAGGCGGGTTGGTTGCTCAAATTGCTCACTGTTAGACACCTCTGAAGCTATTTTATTTACTAATACCCCTGACCTATCAATTTTACTGGTTTTGTCAATGGCATTGTTGAGTACCGCTTCTGAGTAACCTCTTGCTCTAAATCTGTCCCTGCTTTCTTGTTGGGCCTTGAAACAATTGGAATCTGTACTACAAATCCTACGTATCCGCAGCATTTCCCCATAGGGAATGCTGTGGATAAGATGCTTGGGGTGATGACTAGAGGCATGCAGCACAGTATTCCCTGCCGTAGGTTTTCTATGCAGTCTTGTTTCCAATCTGTTGTTCATTACAAATACTTCCACATCTAAAAAATAGATTGATTCCTTACTCATTTGGGCCGTGAATTCAAGATTAAGGTTGTTGACATTGATCTGTTCAATAAAGTGTCGGGCACTTTTCTCTTCACCTTTCCAAATTAGGAACAGATCGTCGATATATCTATACCAACATATAACGATTCAAGACTGTCTCGCCATATGTTGCCATGAGGGCTTGTTCCTCCCAAAACCCCATATGCAAACAGGCATAGCTTATATATATTTATACAGATATATATATAGTCAAACACAAAAGGATGGAGCCAGAAGTATACTACTCCAACCCAGTATCCAGGCGCTTGCAGGTCCTGGAAGCTTATTGGAACAGCCATTGTCTTGAGGGCCATTCGGAATTCCTGGTGTAGTGACCTGGGGCAGGGCACTAGGACCCTACAGTGGACGATGGACCTTGGGGACAAGGGGGAAACCGGACACCACATCTGGTCAGGGGTGTGAGGGGCACTGCAGAGAAGAGGGGATCGTGGGCAGACGTGCGAGGGCCGAGCTCTCCACAGTATATGCACATAGCTATCCAATAAAGATACCAAGGATCCTTACCTGTGTCCTGCGTGTTTGTGGGCGAGGGCAGGACACGACAACTGGCGACGAAGGTGGGATAGCAGGCAGCGCGACGAAACCAGAAGCCACCAGGAGTCCACCCCGGTCCGCTGGCCAGTGCAACAAACATCGTGGCAGCGGGGGACGGGAGAAAGGAAACGGAGCCAGGAGCCCACCCTGGTCCGAGTGAAACGGAGCCAGGAGCCCACCCTGGTCCGAGTGAAGCAGCCAGCAGCAGGGAGCAGCGACGACGCGGGAGATCACCCCGGCCGCCGAACGAGCGGTAAGAGCGATCGCTGCCAGCAAAGCAGGCTGCAAGGAGGACAAAATAAAATAAATAAAGGAGGACGTTGCCGGAAAAGCGTCCGCGCGGGAAGGAGCGCGAACAGAAGTGAAGGAGAGACGCGCGTGTGTTTAAACGCGAACTCTCGCGAGAGCGGCCATTGCAAGGTCAGGCAACATGGGCCAATCAGCGGCCGAGAACAAGCAGCGGCCATCTTGAAATCAGGCGGCCATTGGGTGCCATAGGAAAACGAAGTCTCGCGAGAGCGGCGGCCATTACAGGGTCAGGCAAAATGAGCCAATAAGAGGCCAAGAGCAAGCGGCGGCCATTTTGGAGTCAGGCAGCCAAGGCAAAAGCAGATTAAAGAGCAGAATAAAGGGAATAAAGGAGGAAAAGAAAGTAACAGGACACAAACAGAGTGGAAAGAAAGTAATAAAGAACAAAATACAAGGAATAAAGGAGGCAGATTAAGGTGGAAAGGAAGCAAATAAAGAACCAAAGAAAAGGAATAAAGGAGGCAGATTAAGAGCAGAATAAAAGGAAGAAAAGGAAAAAAAAAAAGGAGTGCAAAGGAAGCAAATAAAGAACTAAACAAAGCAAAGGAAAGAGAAGACGTGGTGAGAAGTGCCCAGAAAGAAAATGAGCGACGAAGAGCTAAAGCAAAGCACGCAAGCAATCTTCCGCAGGCCTCTACCTTTCAGCCTGTCGGAACCGCAAGCAGGCATTCGGTGGGAAAGATGGATCAGGAAATTTGAGTGCTACATGAGCGCCACGGACGTCCCCGAGAGCAAGCAACTGCACCTGCTTTTGAATCTAGCAGGGGATGAGATAGAAGATCTTTTGTTAACGTTTCCTGCTGAACAAACACAGGATTACAAGGGAGTGATAAAGTGTCTCACACGAAAATTCGACCCCCAACGCAATGTTGATTTCGAAAGATACACGTTCAACATGGCATGCCAGCAAGGAGAAGAGAGCCTAGATGACTTTGCAATGAGACTGAGAAAACTGGTCACGTACTGCGAATTCGACAAATTTGACAATGAGCAAGCAATAAGACTGCGAATCATTGAGGGCTGTAAATCAGTGGAATTCCGAGCACGAGTCCTGAAGGAACCAACGACGCTGGAAAAGATATTGACAATGGCTCGCACAGAAGTTCGAGCGACGGAACAGGCAAAGCAGATGGAAATTGGAAAGGAGAAGAGAGTAGCGCTAGCACATCGCGTCACGGGAACGTAAAAAAGAAGGAATTCCAGGCGCCGGTCCCACCAAGGAAGGGCGACCAAACATGTTACAGATGCGGCCTCGAGTTTCCCCACGTTGGCGCCTGCCCAGCAATGGGCCAGAAGTGCAGAAAATGCAACAGGGACAATCACTTCTCAAGCGTGTGCATGACCAGGCAATTCAGAGGTGAGAGAGGCCGAGCGACAAGACCTCGGATGACCAGCAACAGGTATGCCCGACACATGGAAACGGCAAATCGCAGCTCCTCTGACGAGTCAGAAGAAACGGCAGAACCCGCGAGTGCGGCGAGACTCTACCTAATGTTGGACGCGCCCAGAGAAAGCGATGGGGCAGAGCACGCTCATCTGGTAGACAAGCGACAAATAAAGAAGACAGCCACTGTGGACATCAGTGTAGGAGACCACCAGGCAAGTTTCGTACTTGACAGTGGAGCAACATGTAACATCATGTGCATGTCCGAATACAAAAAGATGAGAGTAAAGCCACAGCTACTGCCGTCGACCGTGGACGTGTTCAGCTGGGGCTCCAAGAGCCCGGTAGAAAACATGGGAAAATTCATAGAGACACTCACGTACAAAGGCAGATCTTATCGTGAGGAAATACATGTGCTCAAGAGTGACATCCCAGCGCCATGCCTACTAAGCAATGCGACGGCACAAATGATGGGACTACTGGCAATGGCATATCACATGTCGGAAACGGAGAACATCCTGCAAGAATACCCAGCCATACTGAAAGGGCTTGGCAAGCTGAAAGGGAAACAAATAACATTACACATAAATGAAGCAATCAAGCCAGTAGCACAACATCACAGACGGGTGCCAATTCACCTACAACCACAGGTGGCAGAGGAGATCAATAGCCTACTGGTACAGGATATAATAGAAGCGGCCGAAGGCCCGACACCGTGGGTGTCTCCGATCGTGGCGGTTCCAAAGAAGAACACCTCCAAAATCCGCATATGCGTGGACATGAGGATCCCAAACACCGCAATCGCAAGGGAACGCCACCCGGGACCACACCTGAACGACATGATTAGCTGCCTCACTGGAGCGTGCCGATTCTCAAAGCTCGACCTATGCAAAGGGTATCACCAGTTAGAGTTGGACCATCAGTCCAGGTACATCACGACATTCTCCACTCATCTGGGCCTGTTTAGATATAAGCGACTGAGTTTCGGAATATCATCGGCAGCGGAAATATTTCAGGAGACCATACGGCAAGTGATCAGGCCGGTCCCGAACAGCTTAAACTACAATGATGACATCTTAGTGTTTGGGAAAAAGGACAAGGAGCATGACACGGCGTTACGTCAAGTGTGCACACAACTGGAGAAAGAGGGCCTCTCACTAAATGGAGACAAATGTGAGCTAGGAAGAAAGGAACTAGTGTTCTTCGGACACATCTTCTCGAAACAAGGGATGAGGCCAGATCCCAGCAAAGTTGAAACGCTAAAAAATGCAAACCCACCGACGGATGTCGCGGAAGTACGATCATTCCTAGGACTCGCCAGCTACTGCGCGAGATACATACAGGACTTCGCTACAGTAAGCACACCACTGAGGGAACTGACCAAACAGAGTCAGAAATTCATCTGGTCTCAGGAATGCAACAAGGCATTTGAGGACATAAGACAAGCGGTGGTGACGGTGGAACATCTGGCCTACTTCGACCCTCTGCTCTGCACTGAATTGACTGTCGATGCCAGCCCAGTGGGACTGGGTGCAATACTAGCACAGCATCTGCCAGGAAGAGAGTCACAAAGGAAGATTGTCGCACACGCAAGCAAAAGCTTGACGGACATTGAAAAAGCCTACTCGCAACCAGAAAAGGAGAGCCTGGCTGTGGTGTGGGCGTGCGAGCATTTCCACATGTTTATCTTTGGGAAGCCGTTCACCATCATAACGGACCACCAAGCGCTGGTGACAATCTATGGCAGCCCATCGGCCAAAATGCCACCCAGGATTGAACGCGGGGGCATCAGACTGATGGACTATGACTTCACAATTGTGCATAAACCAGGGAAAGAACATAATCCTGCAGACTACATGTCAAGGCACCTGTTACCACAGGCTCACGAGACGGCATCGATAGCAGAGGAATACCTAAACTTTGTGCTCAAGCAAAACACACCAACACCAATAACACTAGCGGAGTTAGAAAGGGATACCAGAGAAGATGGCACGCTGCAACTGGCAATGGAGATAACGAGAAGACAAAGATGGAGGCACATCAACAACAACTGCACCTGGGAAACAGGGATATGCAAAGAAGAAGTGTTAGCTCTAAAAAAGATAAATGAAGAACTGTCGGAGACGGAAAGCGGAATACTGATGAGAGGGACGAGAATTGTGATACAAAGATCACTCAGGAGACAAGTGATAAACTTGGCTCACGAGTCACACCGAGGCGTAGTATCAACAAAGAAACTGTTAAGAGAGAAAGTGTGGTCCCCTGGGCTAGATCGCATGGTAGAAGACACAGTAACGACATGCCACCTATGTCAAGTGACAGGAGCACCGGCCAGACACGAACCACTACAAATGTCAGAGCTTCCAAGAGCAGTATGGACAACACTTGCAGCTGATTTCTTTGGCCCATTGGACACAGGAAACTACCTGCTGGTGGTCATCGATGAATACTCAAGATTTCCAATAGTGCGACACGTCCCGTCGACATCAGCATCAGCAACACTACCGATTCTAGATGACATATTCGCTGCATGGGGCTCACCGGAAACTCTAAAGACGGACAATGGTCCTCCATTCTCAAGGGAAGAGTTCCGTAGATTCATGACCTATCTAGGGATAAATCACAGGAAGATAACTCCACTGTGGCCTCAAGCAAATGGAATGGTGGAGAGATTCATGGGGAACATCAAAGAGGCAGTTCAAAGGGCGAAGCTGGCGCAGATATCGTTAGGCCAAGCTCTATGCCAGGTATTGCGGGACTACAGAAAAACACCCCACAACTCCACAGGAAGATGCCCAGCGGAGCTCGTGCTGGGGAGGACAAGTAGAACGAGGCTGCCACAAATAGAGGCAACGACAGCGCCAGATCACAGCAGTGTCGCAGAGAAAGACAGAGAGGAGAAAGAAAAAATGAAACGATATGCAGATGCCAAACGACACGCCAGCCCGTCAGACCTGAAGGAAGGAGACATGGTAATAGTGCGTCAATGACAGCAAAGAAAGTCGGACAGCACGTTCTCCAAAGACCCGTTAGTAGTAACAAAGGTGAAGGGTCCAATGGTCACGGCTGAGTCAGATCATCAGAGGATAACAAGAAACAGCTCACACTTCAGGGAGTGGAGGGGAATGAAAGGAGAAGATCAAGATACTGAAACAGCAGAACAAGAAGAGAAAATGGCGAGGGAGCAGTAGAAGAACAACGAACGGAGACCGGCCAGAGAAGAACATGCAGACGGCCAAAGAGACTAATAGAGGAAATGTAATGAAAGGGAACTCACAGGCCTCCGCTAGGACCAACGTGCAGCTACTAGTATCTTCAGACCAACGTGTGTCAATTCTCGTCACTTTTTCGTGACAAAGGGGGGAGATGTAGTGACCTGGGGCAGGGCAATAGGACCCTGCAGTGGACGATGGACCTTGGGGACAAGGGAGAACCCGGACACCACATCCGGTCAGGGGTGTGAGGGGCACTGCAGAGAAGAGGGGATCGTGGGCAGACGTGCGAGGGCCGAGCTCTCCACAGTATATGCACATAGCTATCCAATAAAGATACCAAGGATCCTTACCTGTGTCCTGCGTGTTTGTGGGCGAGGGCAGGACACGACACCTGGTATGTCCCACTGAGGCCTGTAAGCTGAGCACCAAATTTTTGGGAAGTAGCATGCACTCAGTTGAAAGCATGCATTTTTCAGGCCCAAGGAACAGACTATTCGTGTGACTGCAGTGCTGCAAGCCACATCACCTGCAAGCGTCAAGCAGGCGCAGCGATTTATCAGTGAAAGCAAGAACTCCGCGCTTAACATATGAATAAACAAATTCGAATAGATCAATGCACGCAGCACACAAACCGCTTCCAAAGTGAAGAGTGACGAGCGGGCTTCGGCAAGGAGTAATTCCGAACCTCAATAGAAACATCTCCGAAGCTTTCAGGCTCCAGATAAGGCAGAGACTGCGTACGGTGAGTACTTTTTATTTACAGTACCACAAACGCTTTCATGTGCCATGTTGACGACTGAGAGACTGCGAGGCGTCAGCACATGAGAATCGGGTTTACAGGCGGAAAAAACCTGAATCAGCCCAAAAGGAACAATGCGTTATTTGTAGGTTAGAGTCAGGCAAGCTTTAGAAGCTGCGGTTTAAAAGAAGCTTCTCTGTGGAAACAGAAGGCCGGGGCAGATAACTTTGCTTGCATTCCTTCAGATATTCTGCTAATCTCGGCATGGTCCACACCTGGATCATGGACAGAAGTTTATTTCTAGGTTGTGAAAGGGGGCTTCTGTGAGACGGATTTGTGATTGAAAATGTCGCTTTGTCTATTAAACACCAATTAGCCATCTCCTTTGAAGGATCACACCACGCGCACATCAAATGTTGAGGGAAAAATATGGAGGTGGGATGATATTTTCGCTCCTGCGGAACAGCCCCTGTTCAAAACAGTATCCGTGATCCTCGCCGGTGCTTGATGTCGAACAATGTGCATGCTAATTAGCTTGTTCCATCGTTTAATTTGAATAAGACAGCCCATTGCATTTTTTGGGTTTAATTTTAGGCCTCTGATCCGCGATCCACCGAACAGAGAAATCCAGTCAAGCTTTCAGATGGACTGACAAATATATAAATTATTTCCACTGAAATTAACTCTACTGAAACCAATTATATGTAAATTCACCCCATATGTTTTCAATTTGGTTAGCCTAGGCAATAAACTGGATTATGGTGATTAGGTGCCCCGGATTTGCTGGGATAGTCCTGGTTTTTCACCACATGTTCTGATAAATTTCAGTAAACTTAGCACATCTCCCAGTTTTCAAAGGAGGTTGACTGAACACAGAGGGAGCCACGTTTTCATGTACAGGATTAGTTAGCCATCCTTGTCAGAAAGTAATTTAGTTCACAGAGATGATATAGTGTCCAAAAATTGCATTTAAGTATCCCTTTTGCCTCGTTGTCTGTGTGTTTTGTGTTGGTGATCGCTGTCAATTAAGTCATTTGATGCCCTTCGGTCAATGTAAAATTATCGTCTTACTTCTATGTTTGTGGAATGTCCCGATTTCGGTTTTCAACATCTGGTCACCCTAGACTGGATTTTACTATTCCGTGGATCTCTGAGCCTGACCCTTGTGTTTATTATATTTCAACGTTGTGTAAAATGAAAAAATAGGGGTGCATCAAGAATGGCTTTGACCAATCAGAGAAAACAGATCATGAGTGGACCCGAGTGAAAACTATTTTAAGTGAATGAAATCTCATGTAAAACCTGATAATTAGGTTTTGCACTTTTGGATAATTTTTGTTTTTCTCCACTTACCCTTTTTTGTGTAATTTTTTACCCACTGGTGTCTAGTTCAAGCAGAAATTATTTGGCTGGAATTATAAAACTGAATGGTGCCATGCTCCATGCCCTGATCTACCAACAGTTACTAGCTGACTTTAGAAACTAAATGTAAAATATATTGAGCATGTACCTCATGTGACTTTTGATTGCAATAGCACATCAAAAAACAGCTTTCATGCAGTAATCCGCCCAAGCATAATTTGCATAACAGTTGAGGAAAACAAAATCAAAATTTTGCCCACTCTATATGGAACCACCAATGGAGGTGGTACACGGGACTGCAGAAAAACAATAATTTTCCATGTTGCTATGTTAAATCAAAAACGACGCAGTACCATAGACAATGTGTATGCCATAGTGTAAGGCTATTTAGTATTATATATTGTAATAAAACTAGCATATTCTCATTGGATGGATCACTACCCAAAATGGATCGCTAGCCACAGCGCACAAAGATTCTGTCATCTATCATTTCTCAAATGAGGATTGTTTTATATTACAAGTCTTCATATTCATATAAGAGCGTTTTCTACAAAATGCACGCAGTCCCAGCTACACCATTGAATTCAGATAAAGCATACACGAAGCCAATGATGAAGTGTGCGAACAATTACACTGAAAATGACAGCTAAATGAAACGGATTTCGACATATTTGAAAACAAGGCAAATAGATGCTCAAAATGTGTTCAAACATGCTGCATGCTATTACACAAAGCAGCGCCATCTCCAATCTTTAGCAATCACAGACAGTGCTCTAGAAGAATTAAGTATCTGCCGCAAGTGAGCAGGGACCCACAATAGTAATCCATGCTTGTACAGCAGAGTGCATGCTCACCCTTCCCGGTAGTCTCACCCTTCAGTTCTGAAGGTGTAATTGGAAGTCACTCCTGACATTGAGGGGTCTAAGTCTCCTCACCAGTGTTTGTGTGCTACATAATTACAACTTCTTTTTTTTGCACATTTTGTTTTACATTGCACAAACTCGTCTAAAGGGCATTGCAGCTCTTTACATTAGCACCAGATTACATTACACAAGGTCTCTTTTTTTGGCTCAAGGAGATTACGTTATTTGCCCAGAATCACAGAATGTTGAGCCTGTGCCAGGACTCGAACACTGAATGAATAAATGGAATTGATTAGCACAGTTTGAGTCCCGGACTCTTTGGTTGGAGGAGTTGCTTTGGATAAAAGGCACCATACAGGATTCCACTCGGAGCATGGTGTCACACATCTCAATGTTTTAAGGAGGTCCCCCCCAAATGCTGAGGGCAGAGCTTACATGGCACAAAGCTACACTGTGCAGCCATGTCTGTTTATTTGAGTGACTGCTACAGTCACTCCGAGCATTCCATGGAAAAGGTAGGGTTTGGCTGCTCCCTTCACGGCATCCCTCAGAGAGAACCTGAAACGTCCCCGGGGTCACCATTGACCCCTTATATCGGTCCTAAGGTGGAATGCATTCTGTCACCAGCAACCATAACCCTGCACATTTTCTGTAGTTCGAACGTGCGCCAGGCCAACCAGAATTCTCACATTGCCTTGGAAGGCACATCCTTGTATTATTTTTTTAATAGTTATACCTGGTAATTACCAAACTACCAGACTGAGACAGAGGAGAAAGCCCAGCGATGACTCAAGATCCAGAACTCAGTTTTGGCACTGTTGTTACTGGTTCCACCCCTGTGAAGCGGCTTAACCTGTGTCGTGTGATCTGTAGGAGCGTATTATGACTGGGCTGGTGCCGTTTTAGGAGGACTTAAGAGTACACTTGTTGCCGCAGAAGTCACTTTTGCTCACCATTGTTATGCCTCTTGACCTGCAGATCTACGAGCAAGTCCATCTGGCTCAAGTCCAACTTGAGGGGCATTCACTATCCGATAATTCGCCTTTGCCCATTCATGTTGCTGGCAATGCCCATGTGCTGTTGGGAGATCTGCCTCATTTGCAGGAGAACGCAAAGTTATGCGGACCTCAGTGATGTCTCTTGAAGATTGCAGGAGGGATCTCTCTGTCCCATTTTTGAACATTACTAATGCTCGATGCCAACTCCGTTAATGTGTTGCAATACTGCGTGTATTATCTGGAGGTAATAAAGAGTTTGGCAACGTCCTCATATAGAGCACATGGCGTGGGTATATCCAATGTAAATGGCAGGCCTACCTACACCTGCCAGATCCTGGAGATGGGTCTTTGTGGTTTGGCATCATTAGCACCATATAAGTGTTGTATAGTGGAGAACAGGAACCTGAAGAAGCAATGGAAGTAATATCTTTGTTTCTTGCTTGCCTAGATTAATTTAAATAGCAATTTTTGTTTTCTCTGCCGTTCAGCAGAGCTAGGTTAGAAGTAGGTGCAGAAATGGGCTTTGCATGTCTGTAAACAAGTTGGTGGTCTCCAAGCTGTGTAGCATCTAGATGTCTGTTGCAATGCAGGCAATTAAGGAAACAACAAGCTTCTGTTGAAGAAGACAATTTATTTACTTCTTCTCGCTGGTCGGCATTACTCATAATGAACAGGCGCTCAGCTTAGAATCCTACCGAATTTAACGTTGGGGAGAGGATGTGGCCTAACGGCTAGGGCAATTGACCTACAATCTAGGGAACCGGGTTCGAGTCTCGGCAACGACACTCAACTTCCTGTGATTCTGGGCAAATCACTCAATCTCCCAGTGCCTAACAAAAATGAATGTGTCCTTATGTAATGCAACTGATACCTTCGAATCAAGTTCGCGCTATATAAAGCTCTGGAAAAAAAAACGTTTTAGGAGCAACAAATCTGATCCCTGGGGCAGGGCAAGCATGGGAACAATGGAAAACATTATCACTACATGTGATTGCATTACTAAAAGTGATTGCATTACTATACAGCATACGCATTACAATACAACACATCCCCTCCCTTTAGTGGAAATACAGATTTTACCATCCCTTAAAAACTTTAAAAGAAGGATTTCTGATACGAGGATTAAACTTGACTCTAATTGCTATGGTGGAGGTATCAGCTTGAGATTCTCTAATCATAGGGGATTCTTGTCTACGTCCCCCTGCAGGGACACCACTAGAAGGAATTACTGCACTGGGTGCGCTAGATGGGGAAATATCTGACCTGGGCTGAGACACTTGGCAATGAAGTGGCACATTATCTTCATCCACTCCTGGGCAAGTATCATGCTCTCAAACTAACTGGTTAACATCCAACTTTGACACCCATTTCTTATGCCAACACTTTCCACCTTGAGTTACAACACTTCTTTTGTTTAGTTTGACAATTTTTATAGGCCTATAATACCTGCTCATTCCCTTCACTGTTCTTTTGGGGATACGTATCCTAACAAAATCTCCGACCTTGAAATCCTGTATTGTGGACCTGTGTAGAAAGTTGTATCTTGCCTCTACTTTTTTCTGATGCATGAAATGTTGTTCTGTATGGCCGCGCTTTCATGTTTGGTATAGGGAATCTTTTCATCATGCATTTTGGTCTTAATCCCCCATAGGCATGAGTTAGAGGATGGTCGTCTACCCTTAAGTAGCCAGAAAGGGGATACCCATGTTACAGAATGGGGAGAATCTATAACTTCTTACGAATAGACCAAATCAATGGGTCACGGCCCATTAACGCTAAGTGGACACCCTCTTTGAGGTACCTATAGAAGCATTCCACTTGCCCATTGCACTGGGGGCCGTACAAGGCAGTGCTAATGTGAAAAATGTGGTGGAGTTTCAAAATCTCAGTGAATTCCCTGGAACACAGTTGTGCCCTGTTGTCTGTAGCTAGAGTTTTCGGGAATCGCTCTCTGCTGAACACTTCCATCAGGAATTCCAGCACTACAGACGTGGTGATCCTGTCTGTGAATTTTACTTCTGGCCACTTGGAGTGGTAGTCAACAACCTGCATGTTTGATGGTAGGCCTTTGAATGGGCTAGAAATATCTAATCCCAATTTTCTCCATGCCATAGTGGGCCAGGCTACGTTTTTCATGCTAGTTATATGGGTTTTACAACTCGTCAGTGGCGGCACACACTTTACATGATCTTATAACACGCTCAGCCTCGATGTCCGTGCCTGGCCACCAATCGTACTCTCTCAAAAGATTTTTTAAAGCCGACATTCCCATGTGTCCCTGGTGACCTATTTTTACTAGACCTTAAAGTACGCCCTTAGGGGAAATACATTTATCATTCCTGAACACCATATCATTAACCACACTTAGGTCTGGAGCAATTTGAAAGAAAGAATGCAGAGAATGCTTCAAAGATTTGGAGGGTGGCTACCCTTTAAGTATATATATTCCTTCACTTTCTTTAGTTCATCATCTTTAGCATTCTCTGCAATCCACACACTCTCTTCTATTCCTTCCCCAAAACCTTGCACACATCCCCAGTACATACCACCATGTCACACTCATCTATGCAGAGGCTTGACTCAAGGGGTTCATCTACAGGAAGCCGGGAAAGGCTGTCTGCTGGTTGGTTGTATTTCCCAGGTACATGGGAGACCTCAAAACTGGATTCTTGCAACTTTTAACATAAACTTGCAACCCGTGCTGTCAACTTCCCTCCACCCCCTGGAGACAAAATCTTAATGAGGGGCTTTTGGTCTGTGTGTTGTGCAAATCTGTTGCTCCATACATAGTGCCTAAAATGATCTATGGCCCAAACACATGTGAGTAGCTCTCTTTCAATTACACAGTATCTCCGTTCAGTCTCGCTCAAAGTTCTGGATGCATATGCTACCGTCCATATTTTGTTGCTAGCCCTTTGTGAGAGGATGCTCCCAGGCCCCTAAGCACTGGCATCCACTGAGATAATGCACCATTTTCCTTCAACAAAAGGTTGCAGAGTGGGAGCCTCTGTTATCTGTCCCTTGATGTTGATAAAAGCCTTGTCTTGTTCGTCACCCTTCACAAATTCTCTTTTCTTAACAATTTGCTTAAGGGTTCCATTAAGGTGGCGAAGTTCTTAACAAATCAAGGGGCATATTCTCAAGGAGCTATCGCCGAGTTATCGGCAATTTATTGCAGCCAAAGTCGTGCTAAATTTACCGCCCCATTCACAAGCTGGTGCTAACAGCCCATAACACCAGTTTGCCTGCAAAAGCACTCGCAAAAAATATCGCCACAGATGACCCAGGCAACTAACGCTAATAAGATGCAGAGTAGGCGTTCCCGAGCAAAAACCCGCGACAACACCACACCTCAACATTCTCAATGACCAGCCACATCGGCGATAAGACCACAAAACAGGTGATAAGGCGCGTTAGCAGCAGGAAACTAACACCTGCTCTGACCTGGTGTAAAGTCGGACGACAAGCTGCACCATCAAAGGGAGCCCAGCCCAGAGCCACACAGGAAGAACAACAGATGCCATGGAGCCACTCACCATGCACCCCGGAGCCCGAGGGGGCAACAACACCCACCGCCACCACCCCCAGGACCCCCCCCCCAACGGACCCACCCTGCCCCTCCCCCCCGGACCACCACAGAGGCAGCGCAGACAAAGACAGCGGACATACAGGAAATGCACCAGCCCTACAGACCTAACACCAGACAATGCCAATGCCCACTACAGGCCCAAAAGGACAACCATCCTCCGCATCCTGAACATCATTGCCCACAGGCTGACGGTACCAACACAGCGGACAACCAACATCCCTCCGCAGACAAAGCTGCTGGCTGTGCTGCACCTGTTGGCCTCTAGTATCCTCCCAAAAACAACCGCCCGAGTCAGAGGAGTCTCACAGCCAGCCCCATCCAAGTTCCTCACACCTGGCCTGGATGCCCTCACCAGCTAGGGACCCTAGCACCCATACATCCCCCACAATGCACAGGAACAGCTGGAGACCAAGCAAGGACTATACGCCATAGCTGGATCCCCGCACGTGTCGGGGGCAATCGACTGCACACTTGTCCCACTTGTGCCCCCTGCCAACACCGCACACAATAACACAACAGAAAGCACACGCATCCCATCAACGTGCAGGCAATAGTGGACCACAGGGGACTCCTCACCAATGTCATAGCCAACTACCCAGGCAGTGCGCATGATCCCTTCATCTTCCGACAGTCCAACATCAACCAGCGCTTCCAGGATGGCACCTATGGGAATGCACTGCACGTCGGCAAGTACCAAATGAACACACCACACACCTCAACTCCACAATCATGCAACTCACAACTCTGGCACTGCCCATGTCGCAAAATCACATACAACATGCCAAACAACATGCCCCCCCACCAGACACAACAGCACAACTTACTGTGGCAACCTTGGTTAGCCATGTACATGAGCCATCAACGGAATGGCACCTCAGCCACACAATACCGGAATGTGGGGAGAGGTGGGAACCAGGCATGTGTGAAGGAGGCAAGTGACCCATGAATGATAATGTACACAATGCCAAGTGTTGCGGAGATGTGATGGACAGACTCCAGTATGCAGACCACAGACATAGCCTTGTCTACATGCACTGTTGGTGTTTGGAGTGTAGTGGACAGTGGACGCAACCATGCTACCCCAGCCAGTGGGGAAGATCGCGGAAATGTAGCTTGTGACGTCCCCCCCCTGTAAGCGTGTGCGGAGTGGGCTGGCCCGGAGAACACCAGGCCAGCGTAGGGGTGTGAATAAAAAGCATGTAGCCCTGGGCGTGGTTCTCTTCCGGAATGCCCAACGTGCCTGCCAGGGTGGCGCCTCCCACCCCACCACGAGGCCGATGTGGTCGCCGTGAGTGGTGTGGCCTGCGATCCTGTGCGCCTGCTGCACCCCGGGCCGCTGGTCCCCGAACCCGTCATGCCCGCCCATGCGCAGCCAGGCCTCATTGCTCACCTGCCGACACCGGCGTGTGTCAAAGAGGGCCCACCACGTGCCGGCACAAGCTCCAAGCCCGAAGCCCGAAGCCCGCGACCTTGGCACCCGCCTCACACCATCACGGCCTCCACGACACAGGCACGCATTACTCCTTTCTCGTTGACGTACTCCACCGCTGCCTCCGGCCTACACTGCGGCCAAGTAGGTCACACATTTGGAACTGAGTCTTCATTATGCAATGGCAGTGTACACACCTTATGGCTGAGTTTATATCACTGTACTCCCTTCGATGTGGTGCCACCAACTCTGTGCATAGCATTCGAACTACACCTGTCTGTGTTCCATTGCTGACTACTGCCTTCGCCCCACACTGCGGTCGAGTGGGTCACACATCTGGAACTGAGTCTTGTTTTCTGCATGGCAGAGTTCATATCAATGTACGCAAGGAGACGAGTAAGAGGAAGACGCGGTTCAGTCCGGAGGAGAAAAGGACCATTGTTACGGAGGTGATCGAACACTGCCGACAACTGCTCTGGTGTCACTAACTATGTACATCGTGGGCCAACGACACGTGTCTGTGGGCCCCTGCTGACTGCTGCCTCGGGCCCACACTGCGGTCAAGTAGGTCACACATTTGGAACTGAGTCTTGATTACACAATGGCCGAGTACACACTTTATGGCGGAGTTTATATCACTATACTCCCTTCGATGTGGTGACACAAAGTATGTGTATGGCATCCCAACCACACGTGTCTGTGGGCCCTTGATGTCTACGCCTTCGGACTACACTGCGGTCCTGCAGGCTCCACACAAATCCATGCCAGTCCGTACCAGGCAGGACACGGCATCGTCGCTGGCTAAACACCCGCTCAGCTCTGTCGCTACTGCCTCGGTCAACCACGAGTCATCCCCACATGCCATTTCAACGCTGTGTGTCAGTGTTCCAGGAGGAGCTCGCTGAACAGCGGTTGGCCCGTGCTGGCCGCTTCCTCTGGACTACACATTGGTCGAGTTGGGCACACATTGGGAACTCAGTCATGATTTATTTATGGCAGACCTGATATCATTGTACTGGCCTCGTCGCAGACTGCATCCCCTTCCAGCTCCGGGGCCACTAAGTCTGTTCCCCGACAACCATGGACACTTTCTTCTTGAGATTTGTTGGCGACTGAGTCCATGGACTGGGGGTTGTCTTCATCATCATGTCAGTGATACTGACTATGTGGCCAAAATGAGGCAGTAGCATTCCACTCCTCCATTTGCCGCTTCCGGACGGCTCCTGCCCTCTGCATCATGCCCTGGAGGACACCTTCCACTGTCCCCTGCAAACCTCCGCTACATTCACCTTCGACATCGACGAGGACCCGCTCACCTCGCGTGGCCCTATCTCACTGCACCGCAAGTCACCGTCCCGTGGTGGTGTGCCTGTGCCGGCCACAGTGCATCCGGGGCCACTAACTCTGTGCAGCTCAAATCATGGCCCCAGTCTGGTGGCATGTTGGATGGCCTCTGGGTCGATGGCCTGGGGGTCATCAATGCCATGTGTCTGTGGCCCTGCACTGTCCGCTGCCTCCGCCCTCAACTGCGGTCCACCTGGGCTCACACATCAAATCGAGTCCTGCCCTGCCTGGACGTCGCATCACCGCAGGATGCACGTGCCACCACCGCCAGGACCAAGTCCAGACAACAGGTGCCAGAGTCGGAAGTGTCTTACTGCCAGACTTTCAGAGTAGCTCACACCAGTCGTGGGTGCCATCATCAGCTTGATACCCTGCTCAGCTCCTCAGGTGCCACTAACTCAGTGCACCACAAATCAAGGACCATTCTGCTTGCAAGTAGGGTGAACACTGTACTCTCTCCGGCTACCACCATGATGCTTCACAGTTCTTTCTGTTTTGCTGATGTTTTATGTTTCTGCTTCAATTGTGATCACTGTTCAAGTTGTTGCCAACACCAATGACTCCCTGCAGGCTGGCTTACACTCACCCCACCCACATCCAGCACATGCGTCACTGTACATGTGACCATGCCAATAAAGGTGTCGAGCGCACGTGCTCGTGGCCAGTTCATCGAACTATCTGAGTGTGTCCGTGTGCTCATGATGTATGCATTAGGGCCCCGGCCCCACAACCTTACATTGTGCCATGTGCAGAGGACGCAGCCATGTCACCGCAGGCAGAGGGTGGGACATTGCACATGTAGCTTTGTCGTCCCTCACCCAATACGTAGGAGGAGTGAACTTGGCCGGCATACGCCAGTCCGGTGTGGGGGTGTGGGTGATTATCACATGGCTCTGGGTGTGGTTCAGTACTGGAAATGTGCAAAGGCATGTGTCCCTGTCGCAGTGTGGGTCTCCGTTGGGGTGGGTAGGTGGTCCATGATGGGACTTTGATACCCATGTATGGGATCTAGTTCATCTTCCATGAGGTAGTACCCCACCCGCACATGTTCGGCCAGCCCCTTCTGGCAGTCTGACAGCTGGCCTTGTAATGGGATGTGTGCTTAGGTGGGCTGCTGTGAGCCAGCCGGGGTGGTGGGTGCGTCCAGCTGTGTTGTCCGTGCAGGGGGTGGTGTGTCCTCGGTGCCGGGGGGCTGCCCTGCTCCTGGAGCTCTATTGCCTGAGATGTCCATGGACTGTTGTAGGGCGTCGGTGTCGGAAGTGTAGAGGTCCTCTTCAGCATCACTGATGGGTTGTCTGGTCTGCTCTGCTGGAGGTGTTGTTTGTCCCTCTGCAATGTGAAGGGGAGATGCTTGTTGACATTGTGTTGGCATGTATGTTGACGCATTGTTCGGGTTTACATACAGACTGCATGCCATTGTACATTGTGACTGTTTTGGTTGGCAGACTATTTGATGTTGGATAGTGGACAATTGGACTACATGATGTAGGTGATGTTGTACACGTACATTTTCATCTCACAGTTTCCAGCTATGTCAGATGTGATTGGCCATTTTCTATGCACAGACGGAGCCAGTTGTGTCCTCTGTTCTGCGGTGTAAGTGTTGCACTGTGTCCCACATTGCGATCCATGTGGATGTGCTGTGATTGCTATGTGTGTGTGCTGCATTGTGTGAGAGTCGCACCTGCTGCTGTGAATTTGCTGCCCCATATCCCTTGGAGGCGGTGTGCCTTTGGCTTTTGTGGTGCTGTGATGTTGGCGACTGGGGTCATTTGTGCTCCTGGACGGATTTTGTTCTCTTTTGCATTGTTTGTCTGCAGATGTATTGTTGACGTCAGTGGTTGTTTGTGCACGTGGATGTGTCAGGGTGTGACCTGCTCCTTCCGGATGTAGTCCACACTCAGCCACCTCAGTCTCGTGGCGTGCACAGTGTCATGGTGATTGTACTCCGGCCATGCTGCTCGTCATGTGGTGTCACTTGCATTGTCAGTTTGGCTCTCGCATGCGCATCTTTGCTGTGTTTCGCACTGGTGCATGTGTGTGTAGTGGAATTGGTGTTGTGTGGGGTGGGACCCCTCCGGGCACATGGTGGCGGGGGCCTACTTGGTGTTTGTATGTGTGCTGCAGTGTGCCACGGGGATCAGGGACATGACCCAGGGTCCTTGTCGGTGTGCGGTGTGCTACACATCGTTGTGCATGTGTGCCATTGTGCCCGTCCCCCCAGTCCCTGTAAGTTACTCACCCTGTTGATGTTTTGTCAAGTCATGTTGAGCAGTGTCCGGACTCCCGACTCCTTGCACCGTCTCCACACTGATGACTGTGTCCGCCATTTGCTCCAGCTCCTCCTGTGGCGCAGGACTCCCACATCCATTCGCCGTTGCTGCCTTCCGGTTGACAGCGGGTTTCTGCTTGGTTTGGCTTCTGACTTCGTGCCAGCGCATCTTGGCCTCCTCGGCAGTCCGACTGCATTCACGGTGGAATGCCATTTTTCCATCTGTGTTGCCAATGACACGGTGGTGGAGACGGACAGTTGTTGTTGGTGCTCTGTCACCTCTGTGACGACGATCCGGTTGTCATGCGGACTGTACCTCGTCTTCCTCTTCCTCTTCTCCTTGGCCTTCCCCGACCCCGAGGTTCCTTGCTGGTGGTCTGTGGGGCTTGTGGGGTTCGCGTTGACCTGGGCACTCATTCCGGGTGCGTCCATGTTGCTACGCATTTTATTTTGTTTATGGTGTGTTTTTCTTGTTCGGCTTTTATGGTGCATTTTTCTGCCAGGCGCGTGGGAATTGCAGGCCTGTTGCTGGTTATCGCTGTTTTTTTTTTCGAGGTTGGCCTCATCGCAACTTTATTTGCGTTGGTGTTTTGCATTTTTTGGGCGTCGCGTTGTTTTTTACGTGGTCATTTGGTGCGTTATCGTGGGACTATCGCATGGTGCCGCCAGGTTGAGAATGCTACATTAACACGGCGTTGTTTTCCCGCAATGGACTGCGATGTGAGAAGTTGCGTTAAGCTAAACTTGCGGTGGTTATCACACGTTCTTGAGAATATGCCCCCTACTGTAGTATTCACACAATCCTGCGAAGGACCTCAGCTTATCCTTGTCATCTGGTTGAGGGGCAAGATTTAAAGCATCAACTAGGAATTTCTTTGGTTTTACTCCGTTTTTTTAGAAATCAAGTGGCCTAGATATTCCACCTCTGGTTTGAAAAGTTCAAATTTGTGAGAGCTTAAAACTAGCCCGCCTCTCTCAGCCTTCTATATACTTTGCTGAGTAGTTGTTCGTGTTCCTTTTCAGTCTTTGTGAAGATCAGCATATCATCCTGGAAGCAACGCACCATGGTTTCCATATCTTTGAAAAAATGAATTATCATCCTTTGGAACATGGAAGCGGCAGATGATAATCTTGATGACCAAATTGTTTAAAACTTGCCGTCCCACCCCAGCAAGATCTCACTGCCATAAGCCAAGGATGGGATGATATTAGCCCTTATTATCTTCAAAAGTGGATCAAGACTCATCCCGCACAATCAACTTGACAATTTTAAAAAGGGGGTACAGGAGGCCCAGAGCCTTTGTTTTTACAGCCTTCATGTGCCGGACAAAGGAGCACCTTGCATCGATTGTAACACCAAGACATTTATAAGTCTGTTCTTTCAAGATCTTATTGTAATTGTGATACCAACTGCCCACTTTATTAATTTTTCTGCCCATAAAGAGAATATTAGTTTTGCTTAAGTTGATTTACAGGCGGTTAGCATTGGATTACCAGTGCAAAACATTTAGCAAGCGCTACAATCTGACTTTCACATAGCTGAACAGAGCTAAGTCACCTGCAAAGATCCCTCTCCATAGTGGTCCTCGCACCAGCTCCCCTCTCTGCCTCGAACAGGTCTTCCTTGCTGATGCCACCTATTCCCTCCATCCCGCCACTGTCTGTTTCAAGCTCTACTCCCACTCTGTGTGCAAGGTTAGCATAATTGTAGGCATGGCCCATTTTCTGTTTTGCCATCCTAAATTTTTCATTTCCTGTAACTTTTTATTTCCTGTATTGTCCATTTTTTGTTTGTGCCAGATTAGCTTCTTTATTTTCTGTTTTATTTAGTCAGCCCACCTCAACGTTTTCCTGCCGTTCTGCCAAGCAAACCCCTGCTTACTAGTGCCCCTCCCTCCCCCAAGACCTACTCAATGGAGGATGCAGCGCGGCCACACAGCAAATGCGTGCATCGGTCGGGTCACTGGTGCACCAATGGCAAGCCGATCTGCCCCCGTCTGCTCATGGACTGCACCCAGTGGCAAGAACCCTGGCCCTCCTGCTGTCCATTGCTACACCACCACTGAGCTACTGGCCCTGGCCCCCAGACACCACAACAACTGCTGCCTCGCATCTCCACTAACTACAGAAGGATCTTTCACCTGCCACCACTGCCGCTTCACCTGCAACATAGAAACCCTCTCCACTCCCACCCACCCACCCAGCCAACCTCCAACCCCTCGGAACAGCTCCAGTGAGTGCTGCTAAACACCCGGGGCCCGATTCACAGAACTAACTTAAGACAAAATCCTAAACTTACTACCATTTTGGTATTCACAGAAGGCACTTACTCATTTTGGTATGCACAGAAGGCACTTACTCATTTCGGTATTCACAGAAGTTAGGAGTCCTAACTTTAGGACTCCTAAATGCCTTCTGTGTATACCGAAAGTCTTAAAGTTAGGATTTTTCTCAGTTTAGGAGTAGTAAAGTTAGGACTCCTAACTTTAGGACTCCTAAATGCCTTCTGTGAATACCGAAAGTCTTAAAGTTAGGATTTTTCTCAGTTTAGGAGTAGTAAAGTTCCTAACTTTAAGACTTTCGGTATTCACAGAAGGCATTTAGGAGTCCTAAAGTTAGGAGTCCTAACTTTACTACTCCTAAACTGAGAAAAATCCTAACTTTAATACTTTCGGTATTCACAGAAGGCATTTAGGAGTCCTAAAGTTAGGAGTCCCAGCTTTACTACTCCTAAACTGAGAGAAATACTAACTTTAAGACTTTCGGTATTCACAGAAGGCATTTAGGAGTCCTAAAGTTAGGACTACTAACTTCTGTGAATACCGAAATGAGTAAGTGCCTTCTGTGAATACCAAAATGAGTAAGTGCCTTCTGTGAATACCAAAATGGTAGTAAGTTTAGGATTTTGTCTTAAGTTAGTTCTGTGAATCGGGCCCCCGATCCCTCTGTAAACACACCGCAGAAATCACCATCCTCACCCTGACGTGATATTCATCACAGAGACCAGGCTGGCTCCATCTTCTAACCCTGACATTGCGACTGCAATGCCCCACAGGTACATGATGATACACAGTGACCGCACAAACAAGCATGAAGAAGGCATCACCATCATCCACAAGAATACCCTACAATGCACCACATCAATAATGGAGCACCTCAACTTCCAAATTCAAACTGATACAAAGAAAACCAACAGAGAAACCCCAAATACAGATCTCCGGACCATGCCCTGGTTTCTGCAACGCCATCTCCGAATTCATCTGCCTCCTAGCACTCAACTCCAAGCACTACATCCTCTTTGGCAACTTCAACTTCTACCTCGAAGACCCGAACGACATCAACTCCACCAACATCCTGGAAATCATGAGCAATATCGGGCTCACGCAACTAGTCACCAGCCCCACACAGTGCGCAGGACACACACTGGACCCCATCTTCACAGCCAGCGACAGAGTCAAGTTCAGCCATGTCACCAAGATTACCTGGTCAGAACACAGCATTGTCCACTTCACCATCGCAGGCTCACCAGAACCCACCACCAAGCACCCCCAACCCCTTGCAACACCAATGGAATAAAATCACCAAGACCCAGTGGACAACCGCCCTCAACACCACCTGGCCCACCACCACCAGCAACCTGGAGCTGGCCATCCAGAACTTCTCTGACTGGATCTCCAACAGCACCGGCACACTCGCCCCCATGAAATCGTCCAGCACCAACAGATCCAGCAAGCATACCAGTTGGTTTACCCCCGAATTCCGGACAATCAAACGCGAGTGCAAGCAACTTGAGAGATGATAGTGCTCCAGCAGGAATCCCACAGACCTCACCACCTTCAAATTGGCCCTCAGCAACTTCCACCATTGTCTAAAAGAAGCCAAGAAGAATGCCCTAACAAGCCGTATTGAAGCAAGTGCCAATCACACCAAGGAACTCTTCAGCATCGTCAGAGAGTTCTCCTGCCCTTCAGCTACTGAGAACACGATCTCCCTTCCCAAGCCCTCTGCGACACCCTGGCAGACTACGTCCACAAAAAGATATCCGACATCTACTGCAACTTCGACCCTCAACCCACTGACTTCAGCCACCTTCTAGCACCTACGAATTCCACCCACCACCGACTACTCACCACATGGAAACCGCTCCCTACACAAATCGCGACAGCCATCATGATCTCGATTCACTCCGGAGCACTGACGGACCTTTGCCCCCTCCACATCTTTAACCTGGGACAGAAGGAAAGCAGCAGTGCAATCACCAACATCCTCAACACATCCATCAACACCGCCACCGTCCCCGATGCATGGAAACACGCAGAGGTTAAACCCCTCCTGAACAAGTTCTCCACCGACCCCAGCAAATTCAAGAGTTACCACCCCATCTCGCTACTCCCTTTCCCCGCCAAGATCCTGGAAAGAGCCATCAATCACCAGCACACCGAATACCTGGTAGGAAACAACCTGCTCAACACATTCCAATCCGAATTCCACATCAACCACAGCACCGAGCCCGCCTTGATCGCCACAACCGATGACATCAGAACCCTCCTCGACCGAGGTGAGACAGCAGCCCTGATCCTCCTGGACCTCGCAGCGGCTTTCAACACCATATCCCACCACACCCTCATCATAAGACTCCACCACATCGGCATTCAATGAAATGCCCTTAAGTGGATCACCTCCTTCCTCACAGGACACACCCAGAGAATCCGCCTACCGCCTTCACCTCTGAACCCAAGAGCATCATCTGAGGTGTCCCACAAGGCTCCTCACTCAGCCCTGCATTGTTCAACGCCTACATGACTCCACTGGCAAGCATTGTATGCTCCCACAGCCTCAACATCATCTCTTACACTGAGGACACCCAACTCATCCTCTCTCTCACCGAAGACCCCGTTACTTTCAGATCCAACTTGTGGAACACCATGACCAACGTCGCCAACTGGATGAGGTTCAACGGCCTGAAGGTGAACACGGACAAAACTGAAGTGCTTATCTTCAGGAGGAACACCTCACCATGGGCCCACTGAACTCAGACCCGCACCAACCACCACGGGCCAGACATGCAACCACTGCATCATCCTGGACAGCAAACTCACCATGAAGAGCCAGGCCAATGCAATGTCTTCCGCCTGCTTCCACATCCTCCGCATGCTTCGAAAGATCTTCAGTTGGATCTCCATCGACACGAGGAAAACTGTCACACAAGCTCTCATCACCAGCAGAATGGACTATGGAAAGGCACTCTATGCTGGAACCACCACCCAACTCTTCAAGCGACTACAGACTATACAGAACACCACAACCAGGTTCATCCTCAACCTCCCCAAATGGACTAGCATCACCCCCACCTCATAACACTACACTGGCTTCCCATCCAGAAGAGATGCTCACCCTCCCCTACAAAGCCGTCAGCAACCTAGGGCCATCCTACGTTAACCACCACCTGACCTTCCACCAAGACAACTGCGATCTGCCACCCTTGCCTTCGCACATGTCCCCCGCATCTGCTTAAGCCATGGTTGAGGTCGTTCCTTCTCCTACCTTGCCGCCGAGTCCTGGAAAGACCTACCCCTACTCCTCCAAACCTCACCATCACTCGTTGACTTCAGGAAGGGACTCAAGACCTGGCTCTTTGACTAAAGGCCGGCAAGACCTCAGAGCCTGGATACACCCTGGGGTGATAAGCTGTGCTTTATAAATACTGATTGATTGATTGATTGATTGATAGAGCAAGTTGCTGATATGTTCACCCCCGATCTTAGGGGGGGTGGCTATTTATGTTGTTGAGGGCGCTGGATAGATCGGAGATGTATAAGTTAAACACACACCCCTGCTTGACCCCCCATGAGGTGGCTATTTTCCTAGACATGCAAGTCCCATTGCCCAATTTAACACAGATCCATGTGTCAGTGTATAGTTGTATGATTGGCTCAAGGAGACTCTGTGGCAAGCGCCAGTTCTTTGACTTTTTCCACAGTGCCTCCCTAGGGACACAGTCAAATGCTGCCCTGAAATCCACAAAGCAGCAGTACAGCACAGAGCATTATGTTACCGCCCTCTCTAATAATAAAGATATAGCTAACAGTTGCCTGAAATCTCCGTAAACCCTGTTTGGTTCTTCAAGATAAGACCACTCAACGCTTCCCATTGCCGCAGTTCCTCCAAAAGTAGGCTGGTGAATAATTTAGCTTTGTTGTTCAGAAGCGATATCAGCCTATAATTACTGGGGTCGGATTTAGAGCCACCTTTATAGATATGCTGGATGATGGCACCACGCCATCAGTCCGGAACTGATGAGCTCCTTAAACAATAATCAAATAGTGGTGTGAGTTTGCTGGCCTAAAAGGAGATATCCTGCTTGAAAAAGGCCTGTGGAAGACCATTTGGTCCAGGGGCCCTGTCAGATCTAACCTTTGCCAGGATCAGGTTCAACTGTTGCATCATGAAAGACTGGTCTTTAGTAGGGGGAGGTGAACCCTTAGAACCTTGTGGACTGACAGGGATGGTAACCACCGCAGTGCTCGTAGGACAGGGCTGACTTTCTTGCTGGGCAGCATAGCAGCATTTTTGTGCCAACTTAGACTCAGACACTAGCATTTTATGGCCAGGGTTTCTGTGAGCTGCTCTCAGGGTGGTGTTCAGGTCCTTCTTCAAACTTACAATCACAGCAGAAGGTGGGAACAGGTTTTAGTGGGTCGTGGTTGCTCATTGGCTGCCCTTGTGCATGAAGATTTCGCCAGGAGCTGGGTGTTAAGGCTGATCCATTCCTCAATTAGTGATGTATTTCCAGTAACAACCCCACTTGTGATTTTAACACATTCAACCATGATTTCCAGTGGGAATCCTCCCTACATTTAAGCTGCCTGAGGTTGTTAGTGAAAGCCCCTTTATTGGTGATGTAGGCCAGAGCGTGTTGTACCATGTTGGTGATCAATCTCCTAACTTGGGGGCAATGGTCACTGTCAGACTGGGCGAGGTTGAACATTTCCACATTACATATGGTATAGTCAAGAAATGACTTTGTTTTTTCGCCTGATTTTGTCCAGTTGAGTGGGACATCCTGCGGGAACCTTCCATTTAGAGTTTTGAAGCCCAGATTATTAAGCTGTATGACCACCACTTCCCCCAACGGATTTTGCATATTAGCCCTAGGCCTAGAATGTTCCACTCTGGGGCTTCATCATGGTAGTCTTGGAATAAGTTCACATTTTAGTCACCAGTTATAATTAGGGCTCCCGGTTTTATGGTATTTATTTTCTTGTCATTTCCGTCTGTATTTATCCATATTTATTTTTTGCTAATTTTATCTGTATTTTTCCATATTTATTTTGGATTTGTGGAAAAATTAAGCTGAAATTAGTATTTCCACATTTATTTAACAGATAAATATGCACTTTTGCTTGAATGTCTGCCAGATTTCAGGGCTGTGAACACCCGCAGAAGATAAATCAGTGCCTTATATGAAAATATGCAAATTTCAGTATCATGCTTGTGCATATCTACTGCTCGTAAAGCCTCTTTACGAAAAGTCATTTTTTTACTCCCTTATCTATTAATCCACACATCTATTGGCCTGGCAGTCATGGCATACAGTATTTAGAGTTACTCAAAAAGCAACCCAATTTCCGTTTTTATCCACATTTAAAAATAAATACAAACAAAAAAATTCATGTTTTCTGTCTGTAATTATCTGAAAAATCAGTAAAAACGGAAAACAGGGAGCCTTAGTTATAATACAGTCCATTGAGGGAAGGTCATTGCCCAGTCCGCATCAGATTGAAATAAGGTGGTTGAAATTTGACCTTTTTCCCTTGAACTGGGATTAATGTAGGTATTGATAAGCAGAAGGGAACAATTAGGTCTCCAGTTTAGCAGTTAAACAGCTTGTAGCCAATTTTCTTGCATATCTATGGATTCAATTAAAACCTTAAGATTTGTAGAGGTATGTAGGTAAAGGCCTCCTTTGGGCCTGCCATTTTGTGCTCTTTGAAGGCAAATTTGCTGAAATCAAGGAAACCAGTTATGGGGTGATCAGCAGTGGTCCAGGTTTCTTGTAAAGCGATGATTTCATATTCCCCCCAAAAATTGAGGAGATCTGTAAACCGCTGTTTCTGACCAAGGACACAGATGTTCCAAGAGCATAGAGAGAGGATCAGGGGTTCCTATGAACTAAGATGAAAGGCAACCGACTCCACTTGCCTCCAACTGCTGGTCTCTGGGAACAAGCTTTTGCATGTGGTCGGGGGAAGCAAACATCACCAATGTTGGATCAGAAATGTGTGGACTGGAATCCTAACAAGGGTTGAAGTAATATATTCCATATAACGTAAATTATGAAAAATATAGATCACATAGAACAAAACAAAAAAAGTAATGAAAAACTCTTAACAAGTGATACCCCTACACAAATTTGAAAATGTACAAAATTTAATAAGGCAATGATATAAAGTCAAAAAACAATGGCGCTCTATAAGTTACACAAAAAAATCATAAAGATGATAAACAGTGAAAACATAAATAGTGGCTGAGGAAAAATACATGTAAACTGTTTAGACAAGACAAGAAACAAGAATAACAGAGAATGCGTCCTCTTCAATCAAGGCCACATGTAGGCGTCAACGGCGTTTCAACCACATTAGACTTTGATGGTCATCATCAGGACAAACAATATTCAATAATAGAGTGTCCAGTAGAATTCCAATAAAACAATCTAGTCACGAGGAGTCCGTGGCAAAGATAATAGTGTGCTCCACTGGCATGTAATCCAAGCGCAGTTGCGCAAAACAAGTGAAACAAAAATAGTTTAATATCAGTATGCGATCCACTTAAATAAAGGAGGAAATCCAATCACTCTCCTACAAAGGGCCAAATAGTATTTATAAGGTCCCTCAAAAGAGCATAGCTGCTCCAACTATGAGCAAGTCATCGCGGCGTGCACCGTGCCAATCGTGCTGGCGTCCCTGAGTGAAATCGGAAGGAATGTGTGCACTTCTTGGGGTAAAAACTCAATTGAGATAATAGCCTTTGATTCCAAATGCCTGAGCTCTGGACTGGCCTTCATTAGACTTAAGATATGTCCCTTGTTCAGTATGTCATGGGGCCCTGAGAATGATATTAAGGGATGAATACAAATTTGGCATTGGGCTGATGCAAGGCAGCTTGCCTGGCAGTGCCTTGGTTTAAGTTTGGTATGGAGAATGCCTGGGCAACAGTTGGAGCATTATGGCCTCCCAAGGCTTCTTCCACCAATGAGCCACTCAGCAGGTGATCCAGTTTTGGGCCCTTCTCGGGCCAGGTGTCCTTGAAATGCACAACCGCTTGTTCTCTTAAGAGCGTCATAAACTGATAAGAAATTGCTTTCTGAGTTGCAACTTGAACACTTTCCGGCTTCATATAAATGAGAGGCCCTGGGGGACCACATGAACAGCCCAAATTCTGTACCACTCTTGAAGCTGGGGAAGCTGGCTACTGCCTCCTTTCTGGGTGGCTCTCCCTCATGCTGTTTTGAACATTCAGATCTGCTTGTTGGCATAAGGTGCTTTCTACTTGACATGTTTCCCTGCTCAGAGAATTTAAATGAGCATTTGAGTTGACAGTGGCAAAGGCAGCATTGTGTTTCAGTCAAGATGCCTCTGGATAAATGAGTGCAGCTTCCTTTATCTTGAGGCTCAGTACTTGTGGTTCTTCTTTTTGAAAACATCAAGTACATTAGTTGTTGGTGCACTAAAGAAGATCTCTTGCTGCTTTTATTTTGTTGCTTCCAGCGGCGCTTCCTCTCCCTCTTACTTAAGGGAGATATAGACAAAACTGAGGATGAGCCAGCTGTAGTAAGTATGGCCAGAGGAGACCTTGCAGTCGACTTTTCAACAGTGGCCAGTTCATAAGGAGGAGGCGTTTCCGAGTGGAGGCCCTTTATCAACTTTGGATTCTTCTCCCCAGTGTCCACTTCCTGAGAATGCACAGCAGCTTCCTCTGGAGGGGCCCCACCTGTGACTTGGCCCATCTGCTCTATCCTGAAGGGTGGAGCACACTCTGTTCCATGACCATCTATCAAGGGTTGTCTTCACACTGCTGGACGTGGGGAGCTTGAGAACTGATGTGGCAACCAGGTTTGAACTTTGCCCAGTTCCTTCTCTGATGTCTTTTACCTCAGCTAAGACGGTGTTTAGAAAGACTGGAAGAGATGAAAAATTATTGATAATTGGAAAGCAGCAGCATACTGACTGTGCCAAGTTGGTGCTGGATTGAGCTCTGATTGTTTTCATTGTCAAGTTTATTATCAATCCCAGCAGTAAAAACAGGAAGCGTGTTCAAAAGGTGAACTTAAAGATCCAACTTGTCTGAATGGTATTTAAGGGCAGCTACTGTGGACTTACGGTCTGTAGGAATTGTGACCAAATGGGGCCCGACACTGCCGGGGAAAGATGGGGACTAGGGTCTCTAGTTATGCCACAATTACAGGGCTCCTTGGGTAAGGAGAGTGACAGCTCCAAAAATGATTGATCATTCAGCTCCAAGCAAACCACTTTAGACTGAGTGTTGCCAGTATTAGCCGGCTGGGAGAATTTTGTCAGAAATAAGAGAGCTACGCTCCCTGTTTTTACCTGATCCCGCCAAGCAGATGGTGGGCTAAATGGACATTTTGTGGCTAGTTCTAAGCCTGGCTCTGACCAGTGCTGCTCCATTTTATGTGTGAAATCACTCTCTTGAGGAGCTACCAGTATCAGACTTAATGTTGAGGTGATTATATTGCACTCGCATGCTGCATTATGGTGGGCAAAGGCTGACCCAAAGTTGAAACATCCAGGGTTATCGATACAAGGGGAGGGCTGGTAGCCTCTAAGAGGACCTGCGGTAACATGCTTGTAGTGGGGTTGCCAAGAGAATTAACAGCTGGATGGATGGAAGAAAGACACAGCATGACACTTAAGTCTATTGGATGACCGTTAGGGCAAAACTCCAGGCATAATGTGGCATTGCCGCTATCGCTTGGAGACAGCGGTGCAGCATGGACATAGCCTTTGTGGTCTGTGCCACCACAGTTGACTTCATAAAGTCGCATACAGGGGGCTCTTCTTGTAGTGAGTGTTTAAGTTCTGTTTTCAATGGTTTCCTGGTGAAAAAGTCAGTCTGGGTGGACATTTGAGGCCTATTTAACAACCACATTATTGGGTGTTGCCGCTCCGGGGGTGAATTCAGAGTTTGTTGACAGAGGTCCAGGCTCAGAATCAGGAGATGGAGTGTTATACTTGCCATCTTTTGACGTGTTTCCCCTGACTTTTTGCTAACTAACCTCCCGGTTTTGACTCTGTTTTTGCTGGTTTAGTGTCTCTGCGCACTTTCTCGCTGCTGTTCAGTGTTGAAGTGCAAGTGCTCCTGTTGTAAATTGTGTTATGGATTGGTGTTTCCATGATTGGCATATTTGATTTACTTGTCAGTCCCTAGTAAAGTGCACTGAGTGTGCCAGGGCCTGTAAATCAAATGCTACTAGTGGGCCTGCAGCACTGATTGTGCCACCCACATGAGTACCCCTGAAAAGGTAACTCAGACCTGCCACCGCAGAGTCTGTGCGGAGTTTGTAACTGCCATGTCGACCTGGCAAGTGCACCAACTTGCCAGGCCCCAACCTTCCCTTTTTCTACATGTCAGTCACCCCTAAGGTAGGCCCAAGGTACCCCTGTGGGCAGGGTGCTGTGTATGTTAAAGGTAGGACATGTACTGAGGTGTGTGACATGTCCTGGTGGTGAATTACAGTGTATTTCGTTTTTCACCATTGCAAGGCTGCCTGTTCCCATAGGACAGAATGGGGAGTTTGTTTATACCAACTTATAAACATAACTACCCTGGGAACAAGGTAGAAAAATAACGTTTAGTATGTTTGTATTGACTGTCTGGCTTTGGGATAACAGGGGCTGGAGAGGGGCAGTGGCTCCAGAGAGCCTGATGGGTCAGGGATGGGCTGAATAGACCTGGGCTGCATTTAGAGTAGGGGGAGGAGATTTCCTTTCATCTGAATGGGCCTGGTCTGCCTCTGACAATGCTGTCTCCACCTCCTGCCAAGCAGCTGCACCAGAGAGGACAGAACTGGTTCTGGCTGGGCACAGACACTCTCTGCCCCCAGAGAACAAAGGATTTTGGGTTATAAAAAGTGGGGTCCAAACCTCTAAACTTTAGAACTCGCTGGAATCAAGGAACCTGCCAAGAAGAAGAGCTGGAAGAGCTGCAGGAGGAGTACTGCCCCTTTGCTGTGTTGTTGCTTTGCTGGGTTGGCCTGCAGTTGCTGCTTCTGCCTTGGGCAGTGAAAGGAATGGACTGAACTTTCTTTACTTGTGCTGAGTATCTCCAAGGGCCTGAAATCGAGCTGGCCTCCTGTTCTGAAGTCTCAGGAACTGCAAATACTTCACCAACCTCTGGGTACCGCTTCTGGATCCGCTGTTTCAGTTGCCACAGAGAAGGGAACCGCAACCGACTCCGTCACTGGCTCTGTGTCCTGACGGCACCGCAGACTGCACCGCCCGCATCTCGCACCGCAACCCTGGTCTCACCGACGACGACAACCGACGCCACCGAGCCGCTGCTTGCACCGTGACCTGTGGACACCGCAGTCCGCACCACCTCGCTTCACTTCGCCATCCTGGTCTCACCGACGCTGTCGCTGCTGCTGACTCGACACCTGTGACCGCACCGTGGTTGGGGGCACCGCTCGTAAAGCTTCACGACGCACCACCTCGTCCCACACAGCCGTCTGGGCCGACCAACGCCTTCTCCCGCAAACCGGCTCTGTCCCCTGCACCGCAACCTGCCAGCACCGCATCGAGCACCGTCTCGCCCTGCACCGTAAGCCTTGGTCTCCCCGACACTGTCTAGACGATCGTCACCGAGCCGCTGCCTGCACCGCATCGAGAGGACACCGCGCCCTGCACCGCTTCCATTTTGCAACGCAACCGCGATGGTTGCCACGACCAGCTCGCACCCCCGTGTAAGCTGCAACGAGAAAGGTACTGTTACCGAGTCTGTTCACGCTTTTGCTGGCCCGTATCTACGCGGTTGGCTGGAACTGTTAGACTCTGTTGTTTTCAGCATCGCGGTAGCCCCGGACGGAGCTACCGACTCATACAAACTGTGTTTTTGAGGTATTCCTGCAGTTTAGAAGACATCTTGCAAAGTATCTATTTTTCAAGTACTGTATCATGGATTCTTTATCGTTTTTGGTCTTGTTTTGAGTATATTAAAATATTGGATATTTTTTTAAACTGGTGTGGTGTCCTTTTGTAGTGCTTTCACTGAGTTACTGTTGGTTATGGGCAAATGCTTTACACACTGCCTCTAAGATAAGCCTGACTGCTCGTGCCAAGCTACCAAGGGGGTGAGCAGGGGTTATTTTAGGAGTGTAACTCCCTTATCCTCACTAGAAGGAAGGGTCCCTACTTGGACAAAGGTGCAAACCCTTGCCAACTATAGACCCCCAATTCTAACATTGGTTGTCAGCGGTGAGGATAGGACTTGCATTTGCACTTGACTTACAGTGATTGGTGTGCACTACTACCATATCGCAGACCATTATGTACCACATACTGTTTTTTGGGTCTATTTTTGACTTTCCATTGGTCTTGAACTTGAACTTTCCAGTACAACATGCCTGAATCAATTGCATCATCTGCTGCATCCTTGGAAGTGGCCTTTGAGGAGGAGAGGTTAGAAACCTACAATGTTAAGGAATTGAAGGCGATCTGCAAAAACCTCAAAGTCCAAATCAGGGACCTCACCAGAAAAAGGAGCTACAAAAGGCGCTGAGGGCCTGGGTAGCAGCCAGACATGCTAGTGAGCTGTCTGGGGATCTTGGCATGGAGGCAGAGGAGCCTATTCCAAGGGTGGATGTGCTCTTGGGAAGGGGGGCACCCACTAAACCAGGCAGCAGTGGCTTGTCCCCAGAGGAACTGGAGGACAGGCAGGAAGCAAGGAGAGTTGCTATGGAACTGGAGAAGCTTAAGTTAGCCATGGAGGAGAAAAGGATGATGCTAGACCATGAGATCAGGATAAAGGAGCTGGGTCAGAGGAGTAGAACCAGTTCAGATGGTGGCAGCAATTCATCAGGGCAGTCAGACAGAATTGTGCACATCCCCAAGAATGTAGGCAAGGAATTCAAGAAGGGGGATGACATACAAAGGTGGTTCCACTGGTATGAGGCATCTATTCATATGAATGGGGTCCCTGAAAGGAATTGGGGGGCAGGGTTGTGGCCTCTCTTTCCAGAAGAAGCTAGGGATACTCTGATAGCTTTGGGTAAGGGGCAGAACCTCACCTATGCTGATATGAAGGACGCTCTCCTCACCAGGTATGGTGTCTCACATTATTGCGCCTAGCATGCAGTTCCAATCTCTCCAGATCCTCTTGCAACAATTTATTTTGGGTTTTGAGACCTACAATATCACTGGTATTCTCGGCCAAAGCTACTGACAGAGACTTAACCTCTCCTTCCAACACTGAGGTACTTTGGGCGATTCCATCTATTTTCTCTTCAAGTATCCCACATTTCTCTTGGATACCCTTTTGATTATGTTCAGAAATCTCAAATTTAACCAGGATATCTCTTCTCAAGGAAAGGAGTAGATTCTCTATCTGAATTCCTAGGGGAGACCCCTCTAGGGGGTGATGATCTGACCCAGGACTCCCACCGTTATCCTGTATCAGGCTAGGACTGTTACCCACAGCCCCACTACCCATTATTTCTTCCTGGGTAACTTGTGCATCAGCTTGAGTGTCGTCTTGATTTTCTGCCAGTAGAGAAAAGCGATTCTCCAAAGGCAGTGGTTCAGCCTGGGGTAACATCTCCACAACCTTACTTCCCATCCCCACTGTGGAAGCAGCAACCTGCTCCATGATTTTAAAGTAGGACTTAAGGGAGGGGGGAGGTTTAGGAGGTAAACGCCCTTCCTTTGGCCGACACCTCTTGGTTCTCCCGGACCCTCTAGTCGCTTTTTTAATGGGGGATACTACCAGGGGCTCTCTGGCTATAGAGTCCTGTACTCTCCCCGCAACACTTTTCCTCTTAGGCGCTGAACGTAAAAGATACCTATTCCTTGCAGATGGAATTTGCGCCTCTCTAGCAGCAGGGAGCTTGGTAACCTTATCCCCCCCCTGTAACAGTCTGTGTAGAAACTTCTCCAATAGTTCCACCGCCCGCCTCCTCATTCACCAAACTCATAGGGGGAGAGAGTACCTGAGAGGGGAGATCGTGTTCCATCCACCCCTTTTTTACCATAGCCTTGCTCCTCAAATGCTGCTGCTGTTGCTGTAGCTGTGTTGCCGTCTCTCCAGGGACCCTCAACTTAAAAAAACCTTGACTTGCTGCTGAACTTGCTGTGCTCCTGCTATCTGCATTGCTGTGTCCAATATACTTTGCCTCTGAACACGTCGATCCCTCGCAGACTGTGCTGACTCTGCCCCTCCTGATTCTAAAACCGGCCAACGCCGTCGCTGCGCGGAGTCTCCGGAGTGATACTGCCGCCCAACACCAATTCCCCAGTAGGGCGGAGCCGGTTGCCGTTTCAGTGCCCATATACCTCACCGAGGCGGAACAAAATGCAAAAATTTGATCGCGTTCGCCTCCAATCCTCACCACCGCGTTATAAGTTCATCCCATCCATGTTCCACACATCACGCTTCCCCGAAGGTTAAGATTCCTCCCTCCTTCGCTCGGGAGCTCCCGCGACCGGCGTTAACCAGCCGCCATGTTCCCCATCACGTGGTGCTAGCTACACCTTCTCAATATTCCTGAAAATTCTGAAAATAAAGACATTAAAGATTTTGTTTGTAAGCTTTTGGGGGAAGGCCTGCTTCAGGATAGGCCTGATATCGATTGGGATAGAGAAATTCAAAGGGTGCATAGAGACCCGTTCAGGCTAAACCCCGCGAGGAAGACACCAAGGAAAATATTGATAAACTTCCTTTCTTACTCAGTTAAGGAGTTAGTGCTGGGACGTGCCCTAAAGGAACGCTCTTTGAAGTTTGGAGACATTAGCTATCAAATACGATCGGATGTCGGTAAGAGAACAGCGCAGAGGCAATGGGAGCTGGGCGCAAAAATGAATGATCTGCGCAGAAAGGGGGCCCATGTACAGATGAAGTTCCCTGCAATGCTGAGGATAATGTGGCGGAACAAAATGCACAATATCAGAGACCCAGAAGAAGTGGATTCTTTGTTGGCACAGATGGAAGGGTCAGAATAGTGGAGTAGAGAATACATCCACGCATTGTTTGTTTTTTTACCCTTAGTCACGCCTTCCTCCCTTTTAGTATTAATTATTTTCTTTGTACTTTGGATTCCCTCCCCAAGCTCAAGGGGTCACGAAAGGCGATTATCTCGCCTAGGGATAGGAATGGGGGTTCCCCAAGGTGGGAGGGTGGTGGGGTGCACTGGATGGTGGGAGCATGGGGGAAAAATAGAAAAAATTGTCCTTGTTCTGTCATATGCCCGTATGATCTTAGTTTTGGAGGGCCTTTTGATCCTTTTTAGGGGGGTAGCCGACTTTGAGGAAAGGTTAAGGTGGGTCTACAGGAATTGGGGGACTAGACTTAAAGATGAGTAGATTAAATCTGGTCTATTGTAAATCATGGAATGTGAATGGTCTGAGGTCTAGGAAGAAGTTGGCCAGGATTTCTGAATTCCTTAAGAATAGCGAGGCTAGCGTTATCTTGCTCCAGGAAACTCACTTGGAACGGGAGGAGTGTAGGTCCTCTTTTATAAAATTGGGTTGGGTTCAGGAAGTTAAATGTGTTCGGACCAGAGAGGCAACTCAAGAGGTGTGGTGGTTATTATTCGAAACAATTCAGGCATAAAGTTAGAAAAATATTAATCGGATTCCTCTGGTAGATAGTTGGTTGCCAACTTGATGATACAGGGGATGCCTGTAGTCTGTGCTAATTATTATGGCCCGAATGAGGCTGCTCCTGATGCTTTAATTAAGCTTGAATTATGCCTCTTACAGGCTACCGCCCGGTAATAATGGGAGGAGATTTTAATTTAGTGCAAAATAAGAACCTGGATAGAACTTCCAAAGTTAAATATGTTAGTCCCCCTAAAACATCGGCAGTGCTGAAGACTATGATCCAGGAGCTTAATCTGATAGATATTTGGCGGAGTAAGATGGGGGTGACCAAGGATTTTACCTTTTACAGCAAAAAATATGGCCATCACTCTCGCATCGACTATTTCCTGGTAGACCAGGAGTTATTAGCATTGGTTGAGGAGGTTAAACATTTGCCTGCTATTCTTTCGGACCATTCGGCAGTTCTCCTGTCCCTTAGGCACTACTACAAACTTGGTAATAAAAGGTGGACCCTAGATAGGACTGTACTGTTAGACAAAGGGGTGGTTTTATGTATAAGAGAGGAGGCCTCTGTCTTTTTCAAGCTAATTTGGGTTCAGCTAGAACTCAAGTTGTTTGGGATGCCTTCAAAGCTTTCTTAAGGGCAATAGGTAGTTCTATAACGATGGGAAAGAGGCAGGCTATGAAACGGCAAGAGGAGGAACAAATTAAAAAGATCAAGGGTAAGGAACGTGACCTCCAAAAGGCATCATTGGAAGGTTCAAGTAGAGTTTCTCTTCTCAGCAAAGAGTTAGAATATCTCCAGGCGGAATATCAAGGGCAACTCGATAAAAAGTTATTAGACAGGTGGAAGGTCAGTAAGTTGCAGCATTTCTCATATGGAGAGAGGAGTGGGTCACTTCTTGCTTGGAAAGTAAAAACTGATAAATCTAGAAACCTAATCCGAAACCTAAGGGATGCTGAAACAGGAGCTTTACTAGAGACCAATTCAGATATAGGTATAGAGGCCCGTAGGTACATGAGTAGGTTATATAAGGATGATATTTCGCCAGGGAGGGCAAGTATAGAGGCCTGGCTGGGGAAGATTGAACTTCCGAGTTTAAACGATGACCAAAACAGGTTTCTAAAGGCCGAGATAACTGAGGATGAGGTCCAACTACAGATCAGAAAAATGGCAGGCGGGAAGGCGGCTGGCCCTGATGGCCTCCGGTTGAGATTTACTCCAAGCTTCTCGATATCATTGTACCAGTACTGAAAGACCTATTTAACACTATATTTTTGGACGGGGAAAAAGCCCCGCTGTATTGGGCTGAGGCCACGGTAATGTTAATCTTGAAACCTAATACAGATCGTCTGGTAGTGGACTCATATAGGCCAATATCGCTTTTGAACTCTGACTACAAGGTTTTCTCGGGGATATTGGCCTCTAGGGTCGCCCAGGTTATCAAATGGGTTATCCATCAGGATCAAAGAGGTTTTATTCCCGGGAGGCAGCTCAATGAGCTCACCTTTTGCACGCTCGGGGTTGTGGACTTGGCAGAAGCTCAGAACCTACCTGTAACAGCAGTAGCCGTAGACGCCGCAAAGGCTTTCGACCAAGTCCATTGGCCCTATCTGTGGGATGTTTTAAAGATCTTTGGTTTCCTGCAGAATATGGTAAGGGATGTCCAAAATCTGTACCATCTGCCTAGGGCCAGGGTTTTAGTCAATGGGGAGCTATCAGACTGGTTTAATATTACATGTGGAACCAGGCAGGGGTGCCCCTTGTCTCCGCATTTATTTAATCTTTATATAGAGCTGTTTGCCTCCTTGATTAGAGCCGATTCCACTATTTTCCCGTTTAAATTTGCGGGGTTGGTGGCTAAGCTGGCGTTGTACCCGGATGATCTTATACTATATACTACTAATCCAGAGGTAGCTATTCCAAATTTAATGGCTAAGGCGGAATCTTTTGGGAAGATATCAGGCTATAAGATAAATAAAGGGAAGACCGAAATTATGGAGTGGAACCAGCCTAGGCAAAGAACGGGGGCTAAGACCCAAATGCGTTATCTGGGCATAATAATAACGCATAAGTTGGATGATGTCCCTAGAGTTAACTGGAAGAAAGTAAGTCAAGAGATTGGGAAGCTCTTGGTAAGGTGGGTAAATTTACCTTTGAACATATATGGTAGGGTTAACCTGATCAAAATGATCGTCCTCCCTAAGATCACTTTCCTTTTTAATTCCATACCCTTACCCTTTGATAAAGGAGAGGTAGCTAATTTACAGGGGAAGATTGGTAGCTTTATTTGGTCCTCTAAGGGATCAAGGATATCCTGGAAAAAGCTGAGGAGGAGACTGGAGAAGGGGGGGCTGGCCCTCCCCGACCTTATGGCATATTGCCACGCATTCCATTTTAAGAACTTCCGTGTGCTGTTAAATAAAGTGGACAGGTCCCCCTAGGATTACTCTTTGGGGCTATGTTAAGTGTTTTGAGGGATGGGCAGAGTTATTTCCTTTTCAAATACGGAGATCCGAAGTACTTGAAAAAAGTGAGGCTGAAGATCTTGCAAGGGGCCCTAAGAACCTGGGTGTTTTTGAAAAAAACTAGGAGTCCCCTATTACTCTTCCAGGCCTCCGATTTGGGATTCTCCAGGAACTCCTTAGTGTTTGAGAGACCAGCTCAGTCTGACTTTAAAATCTGCAGGGTTGTCTTGGTGGGGGGATCTCAAATCTGCCTCTACTTTGGTTAGCTGGGAAGTCCTGAGTCTTTGCACTAGGGGTCAATTAACCAGATTTAAATATTACCAAATCTCCTCCTGGGGGGCAAGGCAGGTTTGGGTAGAGGAGGAAGAGGACTCCTGGCTAGAGCAGGCGATGAGAACAGGCCCCATTAAAAAGGAGATTTCTCTGTGGTATCAGGCCCTGATAGAGGCGAATGATGACATGGACATGGAGATCTCAAAGCTTTGGGCAGAAGAACTAGTGGGTGAAAATGTTAAAGAGGTTTGGGTAGGTTCTTTTTCGATTCTTCGAGTGGTTGTGAAACCTGCTTTTCTTAAGCGTAACCATCTCTTTACCACACATAGAGTCTATTGGTCTCCAGCCAAGCTATCAAGATTTACAGGAATCCAGTACGCATGCCCAAGATGTGGGCACCTTTCGGCGGATGATATGCATATGTTTATGACATGCTCCAGGATTACATGTTATTGGACAGAGCTGTGTAAGTTCATGACTGAAGTAACGGGTCAGCAAGTGAAGGTAAGCCCCAATCTTATTTTTTTCGGGCTTCATCAGGGCAGTTCCACCCGAACGAACACTGTCATCTCTAGATTTATTTTCTATGTGATCCTTCTGGGGAGACGGGAGACCTCAGGTCTTGGAAATCTGGAAGTCCCCCTTGTTCCTTTGACTGTGTTAAAAACATAATCTCTACAAGTCAGGTGGGCATGGCCTGCGACCCCAGAAGTCAGGATAAAGTATGGACAAGGTTGGTTGAATGGTGCAAACGCTCTAGGAGGTCCGATGATTAAGCCAAAACTGCTGTCGGTCCTGGTTTCCCTTTCAGCTATGGGCACACTGGTGAAGGGGTGGAAGTGGAAACAGCATTCTTCTTGGTTGGAAGGCTCTGCCCCATGTTACGGCAATTGGGAAAAGAGTGTTACCAGCAAGACAATTGGCAGAATGAGGACACCAAAAAAAAAAAAAACAGGTATGGTCTCACTCCTGAGAGGTATAGGGATCAGTTTAGGTCTAGCAAGAAAACTGATGCCAACACTTGGTTGAAGTGTGTAGATTCTTTCTGCAGGTATCTGGATGGCTGGGTGAAGGGCAATAATGTAACAGATTTTCAGGGGCTCTACTATTTGATTGCATGGGAGCACTTGTCTAGTCTATGTTTTGCAGAGCTGCACCAGCGCTTGGTTGATAGTAAGCTGTCTGACCCCAGGAAGCTTGCTATGGAAGCGGACCGCTGGGTGAGAACCAGGGTCCACAAGAAAGAGTTTGGGGGAGACTCAGCCAAAGGTGGGCAGGGTCCCCAGCAGAAAATTGGGGAGGGAGAAGGGTAAAGCACAGGAGTTCTCTAAAGGGCCCTAAACTAACACCCAGGGTAAAGGTTCCCAACCCCTAGGAGATAAGAAACAAGGGGTCTCTTCAGGAAAGCCTGCTGAGACCGGCTCCCGCAAGTGTTTTTCATGTGACCAGGTGGGTCACTTGAAGGGGGACCCCAAGTGTCCCAAGAGGGCACAGCCACCCACCGGTGGGCAGACCAAGGTGTTGGCTAGCGTAGCGCTTAGGGAGGAGGTGTGCCCCAAGGAGGAGGGGATCCTGCAGAAATGACCCTCGTCTCACTAGGGGACAGTGAGATGGTCCCAGGAAACCAGGTGCCCCCTAACACAAAGAAATACAGCACCTGGGTGACCATCAATGGGAAAAGGGTAGAGGCTCTCAGAGATAGGTGACCTCAGTCTGCTGTCACCTGGTCTCTGAGGAGCAAGTAGTCCCCGGGGCATTCCACCAAGTAGTTGCTGTAGACAACTCAGAGCGCCAGTGTATGGTGGCACAACTTCCCTTTAAATGGGGGGGTCTCAGGTCCCTTGAGGGTGGTTGTGAGCCCTACCATGCCTGTAGATTGTCTGCTAGGTAACGACCTGGAGCAGTCCGTGTGGAAGGATGTTGAGCTCAGGTCTCACTTGGAGACGCTGGGGTTGCCAGAGTGGGCATGCATGTCCACTCAGTCAATGGTGACCAGAAAGGGTGATCAGAAGGACCTGGAGCCTGAAACAGTGGCCCAGGTCCCTGCCAAGAGAAAGGGCAGGGGGCTCAGGAAACCGGCCCCTGAAGTTCCCACAGACAGGGAGGAGGCTGGCCTTGAGGGGGACGCCCCGGTACCTACAGGGGAGCAGGTAGCTGAACTGGGGGACATCTCTGAGCTGACCCATTGGCAGCAAGAAGGTGGTCCCACCAGGGAGGAATTCTGCAGGGAGCAGAAAGAATGCCCTTCTCTGGAGGGTCTGCAGCAGCAGGCTGCAGACCAGGCAGCTGGTGATCAGTCTGGATCACATTGGATCTACTGGGGGAATGGTCTCCTGTATAGCGAGCCTAAGGTCACTGAGCCTGGGTCAGCCCGTGTGCTGGTGGTACCCTAGCGCTTCAGGACCTTCCTACTGGGTCTGGCTCATGACGTGCCTTTGACAGGACATTTGGGGCGGGACAAGACCTTTGACAGGCTTGTCACCCACTTCTTCTAACCCCAAATGTGAAGGCAGTCAGATGGACATTGCAGGTCTTGCCCAACTTGCCAGGCAAGTGGTAAGAGTGGGAGGAAGGTCAAAGCTCCTCTCCAACCTTTTCCAGTTGTTGGAATCCCTTTTGAAAGGGTAGGGATGGACATTGTGGGGCCACTGGATCCCAAGACAGCCATGGGCAACAGGTATATCCTGATCTTGGTGGACCATGCCACCCAGTACAAATTGTATGTTCATGAACTTTGACAGCCTTCTAATGTCAGCTCGACACCATAAAATGTAAAAAATATATGGATTTATCCTTAAATGCAAACTTTGTTTGATTTAGTTTTGGTGTGTTTTTCGTTTTGTGACTCATTTGGTCTTTACGTTTTATTGATTATTGCTGAAAAGTTTTGAGTATTGTTGTTTTATTGGTTATTATTCAGTATACCAGGAATCAACTCTGTACCTGACAGAACCACATTCTCCACATTCTTGTACACCCAGGTTCTGAGGGTCACTGGGTCACCCCATTATACTAGATGTATACCCGGTACCCGGAGGCAATCCCTCTCAGGACAACAACAGCGCCAGTGGTGGGCCGGGCGTTAATGGGGATCTTTTCCCGCATGGGTTTCCCGAGAGAAGTGGTTTCTGACCGTGGGACCAATTTCATATCAAAGTATATGACGTCCCTGTGGAAGGAGTGTGGTGTAACCTACAAGTTCACCACTCCTTACCACCCACAAGGTAACGGTCTGGTGGAAAGATTCAACCAGACCTTGAAGGGCATGATTAAGGGTCTAACAGAACCCATGAGGCGTAAGTGGGACGTCCTCTTGCCATGCCTTCTCTTTGCATACAGGGAGGTACCTCAGAAGTCTCTTGGGTTCAGTCCCTTTGAACTTCTGTATGGCCACCCTGTGAGAGGACCTATGAGTTTGGTGAAGGAAGGCTGGGAGGCAGCTCCCAGGAAAACTCCCCAGGATGTGTTTAGTTACATGCTGGCCTTCAGAAACCAAACTGCCTGCTGCAGGAAACTCGCTCAGGCGAACCTGGAAGCAAGCCAGGAAGAAATAAAAAAGTGGTATGACCAGAATGCCACTCTGGTCAAATTTCAACCTGGGCAAAAAGTGTGGGTCATGGCCCCAGTGGAACCTTGTGTCTTGCAGGACAAGTGGACTGGGCCTTTTGAGGTGGTGGAGCGCAAAAGTGATGTCACCTACCTGGTGAATTTACAGACTCCCAGGAACCTTTTGAGGGTCTTCCTTGTGAACCGCCTCAAGCCCCACTTCGAAAGGTCCAAAGTGAGCATGCTCTGGCAACAGATGATGGGGTGGAAGAGGAGAGTGAACCTCTCCCTGACCTCCTGTCCACCAAGGAACACAATGGGTCAGTGGAAGGTGTGATCCTCTCCCCTACACTGACCCCAGAGCAGCAGAGTGACTGTCACCAGCTGTTGGGACAGTTTGCCCCACTGTTCTCTCTGACCCCAGGTGTTACTCACTGGTGTACCCATGACGTGGACCTGGTGACAGCCCTCCTGTAAAACACAAGATTTACAGGTTGACTGACCGGGTCAGGGCCAGCATCAAAGAGGAGGTCTCTAAGATGTTGGCGTTAGGGGTGATCGAGCCCTCCAATAGTCCTTGGGCCAGCCCAGTGGTCTTGGTCCCAAAGGCTGCTGCACTCGGTGCCACCCCAGAACTGCGGTTTTGTGTGGACTACCGTGGGCTCAATGCCGTCACCAGGACTAACGCACACCCCATCCCCAGAGCTGACAAGCTCATTGATCGGTTGGGAGCTGCCAAGTTCCTCAGCACGTTTGATTTAACGTCTGGGTACTGGCAGATTGCCTTAACCGATGGGGCCAAGGAGAGGTCAGCATTCTCAACCCCAGAAGGACATTACCAGTTCCGGGTGATGCCCTTTGGGTTGAATAATGCCCATGCCACCTTTCAGAGGTTGGTCAACCAGGTGTTGGCTGGACTGGAGGATTTCAGTGCTACATACCTGGATGACATTGCAGTGTTCAGTTCCAGCTGGGAAGAACACTTGCTGCACCTCAAGGAAGTGTTGAGGGCTCTGCAGAGGGCAGGCCTCACGATCAAGGCCAATAACTGCCAGATCTGGCAGGGTTCTCTGGTATACTTGGGACACCAGGTAGGAAGCGGCCAGGTGGCGCCCCTACAGCCCAAGATTGACACCATTCTGGCTTGGGAACCCCCCAAGACCCAGACAGAGGTGAGAGCCTTTTTAGGTCTCACCGTCTACTACAGGAGATTTGTTAAGGGCTATGGAACCATTGTCGCACCCTTAACAGAGCTGACAAAGCAGCCCAAGAAGGTGATCTGGACTGAATCCTGTCAGAAAGCTTTTGATGCCCTGAAGGCCGCCATGTGCACAGCGCCCGTGCTCAAGGCACCCGACTTCTCCAAGGAATTCGTCATGCACACTGACGCTTCAGAGCATGGTGTGGGAGCGGTGCTCTCACAACTGAATGAAGAGGGCATGGACCAGCCTGTAGTCTTCCTTAGCAGGAGACTACTCCCCAGGGAACAGAGGTGGGGTGCCATAGAGAGGGAAGCTTTTGCTGTGGTCTGGGCACTGAAGAAGCTGAGACCCTACCTGTTCGGGACTCACTTGTGAGTTCAAACGGACCACAGGCCCCTCAGATGGTTGATGCAAATGAGGGGTGAGAACCCAAAACTGTTGAGGTGGTCCATCTACCTACAGGGAATGGACACCGCCCTGGCACAGAACACGCCAACGCAGATGGTCTGTCCAGGTTTTTCCGCTTTAGTGAAGAGAACTCCCAGGAGGTTGGGTAGTTCTCCCTACTTTCAGCTGGAGGGGACATGTGTTAAACTTGGCATCTTTTGGCGTGTTTCCCTTGACTTTTTGCTTTCTAACCACCCGGTTTTGACTCTTTTTTTGCTGGTTTAGTGTCTCTGCGCACTTTCTCACTGCTGTTCAGTGTTGAAGTGCAAGTGCTCCTGTTGTAAATTGTGTTATGGATTGGTGTTTCCATGATTGGAATATTTGATTTACTTGTCAGTCCCTAGTAAAGTGCACTGAGTGTGCCAGGGCCTGTAAATCAAATGCTACTAGTGGGCCTGCAAGTATATAAACACACAACAAGGTAACCCTTACAGTCAGAAGGGACCAAGGGTCGAAGTAAGTTCTAAGAGACAACGGTCCCTTTCAAGGCGAGTACAGTATCATAGCCACAATACTACAATGAAGATTGGGTCTTATATTTGTCCAATTGGAGATTAATTATTTATTAACAAAGAATAACACAAGAGAAATAATAAAGCATAAAGTGAGCAGAACGTGAAGGGGTTTGGAAATCAAGAAGATTTTCTTACCTCAGGCATGTAACTTGAAGTGACTTTTAAGTGCAATAAGAATAAACAATAGTCACAATAAAAATATCTTGTACTCCACAAAAATGATTAATGACGGTTAGAGTTAAGATGTCGTGTCGACCACGTTTCGATCCCCAACAGTGGTTATGGGATCATCATCAGGACTAATAGATCTGGAATGCCTGAGAAGTTGCCTGGATTAGGTGTCAAGGAGGGAGAGGGAAGGGGATGAGGATAGAGAGAATAAGGAAAGGGAAGGAATAGGGAGTGAAAAGGAGGCAATTAGTAAGGAGGGAACACGCTCAAAGGGAATGCGCGCTACATCAGCACGCGCACAATTTAATTCAGCGGAACAGCGATGATCAGTCTCATGCTAGATATCAATATGGTGAGTATGCGGTGGCTATATGCAGAGGGGTGTGTGTGCACGTGAAGGGTCACGTATTGACGCTTATGTTATGCCAGAAAGTGAAAGGCTCTAGTGGTCATCATGATAACACAACGCAAGTTAAGTTTGAGACAGATTATATATTGAATATGTGCTGACTCTATGTAGACAGAAGTGACAGTGTAGGATACGAGGTCCTATATTTATGCATATGTTTGTGCAGGGAAATCAGGAGGGATCTTACTGTGTTGGAATTCCGAGTGGAGGAGGTAGGACCCAAGCAGGCTAGTAGTAGCAGCGAGGGCTGCCTGGTTCAGGTTGAACCAAACCAATGTAGTCACGTGGAGAAATCCAAGACCACAGCTGGGGTCGCTGGTGCGAGCGCAACATACCGCGCTGGAAATAACAGTAAAAAATCGTGTCAAGTGGCATCCTCACGGGACGAATGAGGTAGGGACTGAGTGGGGACGGGGTCTAGAGTTCAGAGTATGCTGAATGACATCAATGCCGTCTTCCTGGGGGATGTTGGTATACAATGACTCCACATCCAGGGTACAAAGTATACAGTGTGTCGGGTCAAATGAGAGTTCTTCAAGCAAATTGACCATGGCCATAGTATCTTTTATATAGCATTGTGTTTTGGGAACAAACTCTTTTATAAAGTGATCAACGTATCTCCCGAGGGGTTCTAAAATAGAGCTGCAGCCCTATACGATTGGTCTACCTGGTGGTGTCCTAAAGAACAATTCAGCACTGCACGCACATTCGCCGGCCCCTGTACTATCATTTAGTATCAGGCACGAACGCAAGACGTTCTACCCGATCGGACCGCTCGCTGCCATCGTGCAGGTAAGCTTTCGTCTCTAGTCTCTCGAGACCCCTCCGTGTCCATCTCATGCCCCACTTGTTCCTAACCGCATCTACCACCTTTCTCGACAGGCCCCATACCGGGTTCTTCAAATCTGCCCATTGACCCTTGCCTAACGTGGACTTGCCTCCGGCACGGCTCTAACCTGACACATCGGAAATAGGATCTATCTAGACCTTGCACGTGCCCTCCGCACGGCCCTGCTTAACTCCCCTACACTGGGACCACCTGGAGACCTGGATCTCCTCTCTGGCGCCATACCCTCCGGATCCCTATGTGACCCTACTATCAGCTACCGGTAAGTGTTTCCGCAATTCCACCTTACTCAAGCTCCCTTGCCCCGTCCCATGAGGATGCCACTTGACACGCTTTTTACTGTTATTTCCAGCGCGTTATGCTGCGCTCGCACCAGCGACCCCAGCTGCGGTCTTGGATTTCACCACGTGACTACATTGGTTCGGTTCAACCGGAACCAGGCAGCCCTCGCTACTACTACTAGCCTGCTTGGGTCCTACCTCCTCCACTCGGAATTCCAACACAGTAAGATCCCTCCTGATTTCCCTGCACAAACATATGCGTAGATATAGGACCTCGTATCCTACACTGTCACTTCTGTCTACATAATGTCAGCACATATTCAATATATAATCTGTCTCAAACTTAACTTGTGTTGTGTTATCATGATGACCACTAGATCCTTTCACTTTCCGGCATAACATAAGCGTCAATACGTGACCCTTCACATGCACACGCCCCCCTCTGTATATAGCCACCGCATACTCACCATATTGATATCTAGCATGAGACTGATAATCGCTGTTCCTCTGAATTAAATTGTGCGCATGCTGATGTAGCGCGCATTCCCTTTGAGCCTGTTCCCTCCTTACTAATTGCCTCCTTTTCACTCCCTATTCCTTCCCTTTCCTTATTCTCTCTATCCTCATCCCCTTCCCTCTCCCTCCTTGACACCTTATCCAGGCAACTTCTCAGGCATTCCAGATCTATTAGTCCTGATTATGATCCCATAACCACTGTTGGGGATCGAAACATCGTCGACACTACATCTTAACTCTAACCGTCATTAATCATTTTTGTGGAGTACAAGATGTTTTTATTGTGACTATTGTTTATTCTTATTGCACTTAAAAGTCACTTCAAGTTACATGCCTGAGGTAAGGAAATCTTCTTGATTTCCAAACCCCGTCACGTTCTGCTCACTTTATGCTTTATTATTTCTCTTGTGTTATTCTTTGTTAATAAATCCTTAATCTCCAATTGGACAAATATAAGACCCAATCCACCATTGTAGTTTTGTGGCTATGATACTGTACTCGCCTTGAAAGGGACCGTTGTCTCTTAGAACTTACTAGTGGGCCTGCAGCACTGATTGTGCCACCCACATGAGTAGCCCTGAAAAGGTAACTCAGACCTGCCACCGCAGAGTCTGTGTGCAGTTTGTAACTGCCATGTCGACCTGGCAAGTGCACCCACTTGCCAGGCCCAAACCTTCCCTTTTTCTACATGTCAGTCGCCCCTAAGGTAGGCCCAAGGTACCCCTGTGGGCAGGGTGCTGTGTATGTTAAAGGTAGGACATGTACTGAGGTGTGTGACAGGTCCTGGTGGTGAATTTCAGTGTATTTTGTTTTTCCCCATTGCAAGGCTGCCTGTTCCCATAGGACATAATGGGGAGTTTGTTTATACCAACTTATAAACATAACTACCCCTGGGAACAAGGTAGAAAAATAAAGTTTGTATTTCTGGACTCAGAATGATAAAATGCACCTTTTAGTGAAGATGTTTTTTACATTCTGTGTTTGAAAATACCACTTTTAGAAAGTAGGTATTTTCTTGCTTAGCCATCCTGTGTGCCTCTGCTGGGGTTGTGGATTGACTGTCTGGCTTTGGGATGACAGGGGCTGGAGAGGGGCAGTGGCTTCAGAGAGCCTGATGGGTCAGGGATGGGATGAATAGACCTGGGCTGCGTTTAGAGTAGGGGGGGGAGATTTCCTTTCACCTTAATGGGCCTGGTCTAACTCTGACAATGCTAACTCCACCTCCTGCCAAGAAGCTGCACCAGAAAGGACAGAACTGGTTCGGGCTGGGCACAGACACTCTCTGCCCCCTGAGAACAAAGGATTTTGAGCTATAAAAAGTGGGGCCCAAACTTCTAAACTTTAGAACTCACTGGAATCAAGGAATCTGCCAAGAAGAAGAGCTGGAAGAGCTGCCAGGAGGAGTACTGCCCCTTTGCTGTGTTGTTGCTTTGTTGGATTGGCCAGCGGTTGCTGCTTCTTCCTTGGGCAGTGAAGGGATTCGACTGAACTTTCTTTACTTGTGCTGAGTATCTCCAAGGGCCTGAAATCGAGCAGGCCTCCTGTTCTGAAGTCTCAGGGACTGCAAAGGCTTCACCAACCTCTGGGTACTGCTTCTGGAACCGCTATTTCAGTTGCCACAGAGAAGGGAACTGCAACCGACTCCGTCGCTGGCTCTGTGTCCTGATGGCACCGCAGACCGCATCGCCCACATCTCGCACCTCAACCCTGGTCTCACCGACGACCCCGACCAACGCCGTGGCCACCGAGCTGCTGATTGCACCATGACCTGTGGACACCGCTGTCCGCACCGCCTCGCTTCACTTCGCCATCCTGGTCTCGCTGCCGCTGCTGCTGACTCGACACGTGTGACCGCACCGTGGTTGCGGGCACCGCTCGTAAAGTTTCATAATGCTCCGCCTCGTCCCACACAGCCGTCTGGGCCGACCGACGCCAGCTCCCGCAAACCGGCCCTGTCCCCTGCACCGCAACCTGCCAGCACCGCATCGAGCACCGTCCCACCCTGCACCATAAGCCTTGGTCTCACCAACACCATCTGGATGATCGTCACCAAGCTGCTGCCTGCACCGCATCGAGAGGACACAGCGCCCTGCACTGCTTCCATTTTGCAACGCAACCGCGATGGTTGCCAAGACGTCTCGCACCCCTGTGTAAGCTGCAACGAGAAAGTTACTGTTACCGAGTCTGTTCACGCTTTTGCTGGCCCGTATCGACGTGGTCGGCTGGAACTGTTAGACTCTGTTGTTTTCAGCATCGCTGTAACCCCGGATGGAGCTACCGACTCATTCGAACTGTGTTTTTGAGGTATTTCTGCAGATTAGAAGACATCCTGCAAAGTATCTATTTTTCAAGTACTGTATTGTGGATTCTTTATCGTTTTTGGTCTTGTTTTGAGTATATAAAATATTGGATATTTTACTAAACTGGTGTGGTGTCCTTTTGTAGTGCTTTCACTGTGTTACTGTTGGTTATGGGCAAATGCTTTACACACTGCCTCTAAGATAAGCTTGACTGCTCGTGCCAAGCTACAAAGGGGGTGAGCAGGGATTATTTTAGGAGTGTAACTACCTTATCCTGACCAGAAGGAAGGGTCCCTACTTGGACAAAGGTGCAAACCCTTGCCAACTAAAGACCCCCATTTCTAACATGGAGGCATTCCGCAGATGCTGGATTTGCTGCTTTGGACAACTTCCTGTACTTAAAGACCATTGGTAGCGCCCACCTTGTCCTGCCAGACCTCATCACCCCACTGCTGCTTTTGTAAGTCCAGAGCTGTGGGCTGCTTGAACTCATGACAAGTATGATTACCCCACAGTCTGAACTAGTTGCAGGGGGAAGGGGGTGGGTGGATGATCATAGAGCTAGGGAGCTCTAGGGAGCTCATGGGAGTCACTAGCTGCACCATGACAGCTGGGCTCTACCTGCAGTGCCTAGAGCTGCACATACCTCACAGCCCCACCTCCACCAAAGTGATATGTAATCTGGAGGTAGCAAGCACTAGAACAGGCACTATGCACTACGGGATTGCCTTGTTTAACCCCTTACATGCTGGTGCTGATGACTGGTGGTGACTGATGGTGTCTAGTGGCTGGTGGTTTGTGATTAGAAGCTGGTAGCTGGAACGCTTTAGTAGTGTCTCCCACACAGCCATGGCTGCCCTTCCACGGGAGCTGGGTTAAAGCTGCATGAGGCTAGAACAAGGGTGTATACTATAGGGGGGCACAGGGCAGTGACATGCAAATTTTGAAGAGCTCCTTAGCTCTAATCAGCCCCTCAGCTCTGTGCTACTTTGCCGCTTTTGTTGCTAAGCCGCTTACCTCACACCTTGAGGCTAAAGGCTTCTTCAAAGAACGGCTTACGGCCCGCAGCTCACAACCCAACTCTCATGTGTTACAGGTCCACAGCACGCCTGGCCCACCCGGCCACGATGCAATGTGATCCGAAGCAATGCAGGCAGGAGCACAACATGGGAGTAAGAGCACGGGCAAGCACAGTGAGTGTGGCATCCGTTGTGTTCAGGGCATGGCACAACAGTATCCAACCTGCATCAGCGGAACACTCTGCTCCTTTGCAGGTTCAGTGCTACAGGTCACGATGATGGCAGCTCTTACTTAGAACGGCAGGACTTACATTATATTGTACAACAATAGAGAGGAGGATTGTGAGAAGCTCAGAGAGGAATTACGTGGACATGAAAGAGGAGCATTTTCAGCACCTTTATAAAGCTGAAGGCTGATAATGCCATAGTCTTCCAGAGCTTTTATGGGGCATATTGTTCTGGAGTCTAAGGTCCTGATTTAAAGTTTGGTGTATGGGTTACACTGCCACAAACGTGACGGATATCCTGTCCACCTTATCATATAGGAGATAAAGTGCCCCCTGCCATACCTAATAAGGATATTGCAAGTGACCAAGGTGTTTCATGACCATACATAGGAACAAGTTTGAAGGCCGAGTTCCTTTATAGGGTCATGGAACTATGAGGTGACTTGCTTTATCCTACTAATGTATAGCAGGGGTTAGTTTATTTCTTATAAGACTTGGTCACTCCATCACTCTTTCAACCAACTGCTCAAATCCTTGCTGTGTTTCTCTTTCCTATGAAAGAGCTAGGATGTTTGCAGATATAAAGTAAAAAGTAGAATCTGCAGTGAAAAATTGAACACACCAAAACCAGGCAGATATTCATTACAAAAATATATTAGAATCAGTTTAATAGAAGTCAGATTAAAAAGCGCTGTAGCTCAGAATGTGTTAAAACATGCAGAGAGATTCTATGTTTCCTACAATTAGCCAAAGTGTGCAAAATAAACATGTTGCTATACACATATCCTTTTTGCTGATCACTATTCATCTAGAAAAATGGAGGAGAAGACGGAAAAGACAGGTTTAGTTTTCGCTGTTTAAAATGCGTCTTTAATTATTGCTCCATTTCCTGTCTTTCCCCTTGGCTGCTGGCTCTGGAAGCAGGCATAGTGAAGTCAGAACTCAAGTGTAATAAGTTATTAAAGTTGAGCATCTATGCTATTTCTTTATTACAGTTACTAGAGATGTCACAAGTCGTTTATAGTAAGGAAATGAGAAAGGGGCTTTTATAAAAGGATGCAGGCTCCCAAGTATTATAAATTGAATTATAGATGGGTAACGGTGAATTAAGGAGATGTTTTTCACCGAGGGGTTCTGAGTGACATCAAATAGACGACAAGATCTATCAATTTTGTCACTCAGGACCCCGCGGTGATCAAACCAGCTCCCTTCCTTTCTTCTTGATTGTGGGAAAACAGAGGATGCATTAATGACCTTGTAGACAATCAATGAAGATATGCCCCCCCAGACTACCTCAAATGTTAATAACTGATCATTTAATTTGTATATCAATTGTTCATGAGTCACCATTTGTAACATGGCATCAGACCACTCTTTGAACCTTGGAAATGTCTCTGATCACCAATGCGATAGGACAGATGGTTTAGCTACAGTTACTATTCAATCTTAAGTATGCAATAAGCATACACAATTATTTAATAAGAGTGAAGGCCAAAAAATCTCAAATACAAAATAATAAATAAATAAATAAATAGTAAATAAAACAAATATCAACTTGAAAACCAGAACACATAATACAAAATTCAATATAAAATTTACAGAGCATAAAAAACATTGTTAACAATAAATGGCATATGATACAAAACAATACAATAACATATCCCACTCCTTAAACATGGAAAAAGTGTTTCTCACAGATTTGTAGATGAAAAGACGAAACTCCATAATAACCCTCCTCCCAAAAAAAATGCAAAAGTGTCAAGGACAAAAACTAAATTAAAAAAAGTGACAACAATCCATTGAGACCATCCAAAACCGGAAAAAATAAAATTTAAAAAAAGGCTCAGAAAACCCTAAAAATCAAGCAAATTAAATTAGCATTGGATAAAATATAACCACATTTATTTGGCTATGAAAAAAATGTATCCAAAAAGAGCATATCTACGATGACAAAAATGAAAAACTGGTAAAAGAAACACAAAACATCCACCCACACAACACATAACTCCTATAAACATTACAATGCAATATATAAGTAAAAAACACATGCAATCAATATATAACTAATAAAAAACAACAAACCTATAACTACAGTATAACAAGGCCTACTACACTGACTACCACAACTACAACACATTTCTAAAACTAATTAAAAAAAATACTAAAAAAACACTAATCTAAACCAACTAAACTAATCATATAAGTAATCCCCCATAACACTAACACCTCAAAAAGGAATACAAAAATAATCTTACCTGACCCAGAGAACAGGAATGGGAATCCGAACACAACCAGGAGCAGCCCAAAAATAAAGAAAACGGAGTACAGAATTAATGAAGCAGAAATAGACAGCAATGCAAAATAAAAACATTATATTTTTGAATATTTTATTTTATTATATAAAAATATAGTAATAATTAAAAATATGTTAAAAATCTACAAATATAAATGTACCAAAAATGTAAGCCCATACCAAAGAGAACTATATACAAAAAAATTTGAGACAACTTTGGGCCAGATGTACGATCGGTTTGTAGCGATGCAAACGGGTATTAGACCCGTTTGCGCACGCTAAAAGCCTTGGGCCCATGTACAAAACCTATTTTGCGAGTCGCTAATCAATTAGCGACTCGCAAAATAGGTTTTGCCACTCGCTATTAGGAAGGGGCATTCCCTTCCTAATAGCGACTGATGAGCCATGTATGAATGTTTTGCGACCGCAGTTGCGGTCGCTAAACACTTGCAGATTACCACCTACTACAAGTAGGTGGTAATGCAATCGCAAATGGAAAGGGGTCCCCAGGGGACCCCTTCCCCTTTGCAAATGCATGCAAAAATATTTTTTAAGTGCAGGCAGTGGTCCCAGGCACTGCCTGCCCTTAAAAAATGAAACGAAAATGTTTCATTTTTAGTTTTTTAAATGCATCCCGTTTTCCTTTAAGGAAAACGGGCTGCATTTAAAAAAAAAAAAAGCTGCTTAATTTAAAAGCTGTCCCAGACATGGTGGTCTGTGAGCCCAGCAGGCCACCATCCCTGGGAGGGCCAGCCATTCCCAATGGGGTCGCAAAATGCGATTGCCTCATTAATATTAATGAGCCTCGCATTTTGCGACCCCATTAGAAATTGCAATCAGTGTCTCTGACACTGTTGTAAATAGTAAATTGCGACTCGCAATTTGCGACTGCTGATCGAGCGCAAATTGCGACTGTAATTTACTAGAGTCGTACATCTTGCCCTATATGTCTTAATAATGTTTTTGAAAATTCTAATTATGCAATAAATTGAAAAAATGCATTATATTTGTGAAAAGAATATGTTCAAAATATGTATGTAGATAAAATCTAAATATGGAAAATGGTCAACATATATGTTTACAAAAAAATATTAAAAATGCAAAAGAAATATGTTTAAAAATGTTCACATTGAAAGAAAATGTATTTATGTGACAATTATGTTGAAAAATGTATGCTGAAATGCAAAGAAATATAAAATGCATAAACACAAAAATACACAACTATATGTTATTAAAATTACTACATGTACTAAGTAAAACTTACCTCACAAAAACAGTGTATCATCCCTGAAGTTTCACTTAGTAACCTAAAATGTAAGCATAGCATGTTATTAAAAGTTTAGCATTTACATATGGACACTGTTTTCATTTATAAACCTAAAAAAAACAGCAAAATAAAACATTAACAATGGAACAAAATGGCTGAGAGTCTGTTTAAATGTGGCAGAGAGAGTAAAAGGTCTTATTGTGATACTGAGGACTTTAAGGGCAGTTTGAAAAACACATTTGTACGATTCGAGATATTAAAGAAAACAGAATTATTGAAATGGTGGGATGGTATGGCACTTAAAGGTTACCTAGAGAACAAACGGATTCCTAGAGGATTGTGTATTTTGAACTTTCCAAGTTTGATGACTTGGATGAGGATTTACTGACGGAATAGGAAGAGAGTCTATAGGTTCATTTAACATGATGAAAACTTTGATTAAGAACTCAGAATGAAAAGTAACACAATTGAAATTACAGATAGACAAATCCCAAAAAAGAAATTAAGGAGATTAATTTGAAGGATTTGACAGAAAAGAACTATTACATATTGAATAGAGTGATTAAGGAACATCAAGTCACATTAAAAGAGAGAAAACTGAATAAGATCAGAAGAGATTAAAGGGATCAGCTAAATAAGTAGAAAATAAAAGTCAGTGAGCTGGGCTAAGAGGATACCATTTCTTGCAGCAGCTCAGGGCTATTTTCAGTAGAAGAAGCTGGACCTAGTAATATGTCCACTTCATACAGAATGATACATAGTTCTTTTTCCGAGGAGGTTCTCGAAATGAGAATGGGTACATGGAAAAACATAGGAAAACAAGGAGAGGAAAGAGGAAAAGTAGGCCTTTTAGGTGTATAGAAAAGAAATCATTTGAGAAATCAGATTTAATTACAAGGGAACATGATTCTGGGAGTGGTACTCCTGACAATTTACAGATCATAAATTTATCAACAAGGAATTTGAGCGATGATAAAACTAGACTTTTGCAGAAAGGCTTACATTTCTGTATCACTGAGAGCTGTGAGTTTGCTGAACTTAGAGTTGATCTATTCAAATGTATGAGAAAACTCAAATTTGTTTGAAACCTTGGAAAAGAAGGATTATGTTAAGGTGGGAGATAATTGCACTCAATGTGATTTGCCAATCACAGATATTAAGGATGTTCACACTTTGATGACAATAAATGATGATTATGATTTGAAAATGTAGGATGTTTGTGATGAATTAAACATTGAAACAGACTCGAGTTGTGACAGTGGTCTCAGTCCATCTTCTAAATTCATTCCACAAGGAAAACAATTTATAGGAATTGACATGTTTTCCCACAAGGTAATGAAGGATATTTATGTCCTGGAGGATAGGATTGTAGGTGCCAGATATTGGAAAGTACATAGGAAAAGGGGCAATTTGACCATGAAGGAAAATAAAATGTTAGGAGAGCTAAGATCAGACAACACTATTGTAATTCGGGAGGTGGACAGTGAAAGCAACATAGTGATAATGAATAGATCAGATTACGAATTCAGAAGACAACTTAGTGATATGCAGTGCTACAGGCAGATCATGGTAATCTGATAGAAAAGGTTCAAATTAGTTCATTTAGGAAAGTAAGCTCTTGGAAAAAGCCTGATTTATGAAACAGCTCAGAGTATAGGTATTTGAGGGAAACAAATCCACTCTGCACATTTATCTATATCTTTATGTAACCCCACTGGCACACCTTATCAAATAATATGGCTTTACTTTGGTGTTCTATGCCTACAACACACAGATCGCGGTGCTGGTGGCTAGCAATCCAGATGTCACTGATGCCAGATTCCATGATTGCATGCTTCACATTGGCAGTTAGATGTGTGATAACTGTCTGAAATTAAATTAATCCAAAACGGAGGTTCTGCTGTCTGGCAGAAATCCATACTTTTGGTCTTTAAATTGGTGGCCTATGGAACTCGGAACTCTTTCCACTCCAAGTGTAACGGTAAAAAACCTTGGAGTCATGTTTGATAGTAAGCTTTCTTTTGAAGGTCAAATTAATCACATTACATCTTCTTGCTTTTTTGTGTTAAAACTCATCAGGAAGGTTCTTATCTACATTCCACAGGCCTTGCAGTAAACTGCAGTCATGTCTCTCATCACCTCTGATTTGGACTACTGCAACACACTGTTCATTACCATCCAAAAAAGGTTCTTAAATAAATTACAGATCCTTTAAAATGCAGCGTCCCACCTGCTCCTGGGCATGCCCAAACACAGATCCATTTCACAAGCCTTTATCCAACTGCACTGGCTTCCTGTAGGAAAATGTATTAACGTCAAAGCCCTCCTTATTGCTTTCAGATCCTTACACAATCAGGGTCCAGCATATTTGGCACAACGCTTGCAATGCTACATCCGTGCCAGACCTCTCCAATCATCCTCTAGTGGAAACCTGATGGTTCCCAAATTTAAAAGATCTAAATTGGGTGGCAGACATTTTGTAACTTGTGCAGCCAGGATTATGGAGCTCCCTGCCTCATGAGCTCAAGGAGAAATCAGATTTGCTAGAGTTTAGAAAAACTCTCAAAACCTGGCTATTTAATCATTAACTATTTAATCTCTGGTCTTTTCATGTCCCATTGGCAGCTCTCCCTCATTAGGGCTAGCATCTAGACACCCCCCCCCCCCGAGTAGTAAAGAGCATTAGAAATGAAATTTTCATTTCATTTCATTACTGCCTAAAGTGCACAAAATGGGTGCATTTCTTCCGGGTAGACCCATTATTTCGGGGATAGGAGGCTTGACTGAACATCTCTCCGAGTATGTAGACAAATATCTGAAACCAATAGTGGTATAGATACAATATATACACAAAACACGATGGATGTACTGAACAAACTAGAGGATGCTGTGCAGGATGAATCCATCATGTTTGCATCCTTAGATGTGGTAGGTTTATATACCTACATACAGAATAAATTTGAACTGAAAGCTATTGAACACTTTCTTGGATCTAGAAGTGCTAACTTTTTTGACCAGTCGATGATGTTGATCCAGATGATAGAATTCATACTTGTCAACAACCATTTTCTTTTTGACAGGGAATGGTACACACAATTGCAGGAAACTGCGATGAGGGCCAGGTTTTCCCCCTCTAACTCCAACCTCTTTATAGGGTGGTTTGAGAGGATGCATGCCTGGCCCCATCAGCTAAGAAATGGACACCATACATACATTTTTAGGGATGTTTTATCTACAACATTCTTGTAATTTGGACAGGTTCCGTTTCCGAATGGATTGACTATTTTTCTTACTTGAATCAGCAATCCTACAATGTGCAATTCAATATGAATTATAAAAAAATCTATATTTGTTTTGGATGTGAAGCTATATGAATCAGAGAATACAAATTGTAGCAGGCTTTTTGGAAAAATAACTGCAACTAACAACATTCTAAGGGCGGACAGTGCGCCTACTAGATCCATTATAAATGGAATCCCATTTGGGGAAATGGTTAGGATACGACACAACTGTGGTGAGAATAAGCAATTTAAAGGAGAGGTCATGGGGTTAAAAGAAAGGCTAAGAACATGGGGTAACTGTGCAAAGATATTAGATCAAGCAGCGAAAAGGATCTTAAAAGTAGATAGGAGCACCACTTTTAGAAAATGAGTAAGATCAGATGACCAGAAAAGAGTGGCATTTATGACCACATATAATCTGGAATATAAAGACATGCATAAGATTTTGATGCAACATTGGACCTTATCAGCAGGGGTACCAGGACTGGATGATATACTAACAGAAAGACATCTGCTTACATATAGAAGAGGCCTGACCATCAAAACCACTATTGCTAAAAACGACCTGCTACCACAGAAAAAGAAAAAGGTGATTGGTTACCTGTATAACCAAATGGTTTCTTTATTTGTACACAATGTAACATATGTAAATTGGGTAATAACAAGTTGAAGGTGTTTAGTTACAATTCAGAAAAGAAGTATCACATCAATAAATTAATTAACTGCTAAAGAATTTATGTAGTATACGTGATTGTATACAATTGTTTCTTTGGTTTTTGTAGGAAGCACGACTAGAGCCCTGAAAAACAGAACTCACGAACACCATAGGGCAATAAAGAATAAGGATACAATAAAACCAATAGACCAGCATATGAGAGAGACATATTTGGACAGATGTGAGTTTACATTTCATGGTCTACAAAAACTGGACTCCAATCAAAGGGGGGGTGACCAGGAGTTAATGTTGCATCAATTGGAAGCTAAATGGATTAGCAGATTAAGGACAGTTGAGAAAGGACTGAATACAGAAAATGAATTACATTACTTTTCATAGAAAATACATCAGCTAGTATTAGAGCTTAGTTTGATTAGAGCTCTGAATAATGAACATGTTCAAAGATGGTGCTGATGAAATTGATGAGTAGGATAGAAGAATCAATAACTGGTGGAATGAATGACTGTGTGGGAATCAATAATTGGTGAAAAGACTGCCACCAAGATGGCTGTTCCCTATCTGCTGTTCGCCGCAGCCGAAGCACTCACATCTCGGCATGCACGACTCGCTGGGTAAGCTATGGACCGGAGTACCGCGTAAATGGTGCCAGGCTGAAGATGTTATGCCTGCATTTGAAGGAGAGGGGTGAGGCGGGCCCGCGCTGTCAACACAGCCTCGGAGGCCCCACAGTGACATGGGCCACGGGCGAGCCTGAGGCAGAGGTCGCCCGATCTCGTTGGTCGCTGGCAACCACCTCCGTTCTCACATTGCACTGCAGGAGCGGGCAGCCCCTCCCCGTGGGGAGCACTGACTGATCCCCGAGACAGGGGCTGTGAAGTTGTGGACTGCTGGGGTCTGCCGGGGAGATGCGGGCCAGATGAGACTGGAGCCTGTGTGTGAGTGTCGGGCTGCTCAATGCCGGCCAGATTACGACAGAGGCCGAATCCCGCTCCTTGCTGGCGCACCCAGCCCCAAATACATCACTGTGTAGCTGGGGCTGCACCTACAGAACGGGGTGATTGCCCTGCCGCATGCCGGTATTGACCCTTCCTGTGCAGCCGCCCGCACCAATGAGCGTGGTGAATATAGGATTGCTGCATTCCGCCATTGCCCGCCGGGGCCTACCCAGTACTACTAGGCCCACAGAGACCCAACAACCACGCTGCGGCAATGACCGTGAATTATCGTTTTGCAGACCCCATTGCTTCAGACATACAACCAGGCGCCCTGCCTGCTACACCCACATGCTGCCTAGTCTTCATTGACACCCCCTCAACTAGGAGCGCAGGACTGTTGTGCTACCCAGTGGAATAGCTACTCACCAGTAGTGTACCTCCCTGAATGACAAGGTCTAGATCTGCTGCCTGGTTCCTCTTTCCATCTGCGCAGATAAAAGCGGGGGAAGAGAGGGGAGTAAAACATAAACATACATCATCCTTGGACCATTGCCTACATTGCGGGTTGCTGCTTAGCTGGGACCCCACCACAGGTCGCTTGGACCCTAAGCAGAGAAGACTCACTTTTGATCTCACTGGCCCCTTCTGGGAACCGGTGCTCCCAGTCTGACTCTGAGGAAGCCCCTGGCCGCGGTACGACGGAGGTCCCCCATGAGACATTTCCTCTGTAATGACTGAACTCAGGGCAGGCTTTGGCACTATAGAATCATGGTTTGACCCACTGGTGGGCCGCATGGACAAGATGAGCGAGTGGATGGACAGACAGGGGGCCTGGATCGATGGCGCGGAAGAAAGAATCTCCATCCTAGAAGATAACACCACAACAATGCAAAAGCATCTAGATAAAATGGAGCAGATACTAAAGCAGGTAGCATTCAAGAATGAAGACCTAGAGGCCCGTTCCTGAAGGAATAACATTTGCATCTCTGGTAGAGCGGATGCTACCAACATGGGATGGCCTGAGGACTTCATGGAGCAACTCCTAACTACCCTCTTTGAATGCTCTAGCTCCTCAGCAACCTTTGCAGTGGAGCAGGCACATCGCTCCTTGGGACAGCTCCCCCCGAAGGCACACCGTCACAATATCTCATAGCCCGTCTCCTCAACTACAGAGACACCACACTCCGGATGGCCTGGGATAAGGGGCCCTTGCAGTATCAGGGCTCAAGTATCTCTATGTTCCCTGACTTCACTCCAACTGTACAAGAAGCTAGGTGGAAATACAACTATGTGAAAAACACACTTCGAAAGCTGGGTGTACGCTACTCCATGCTCTACCCGGACCGCTTGAGGGTGGACCAAGGGGGACACGTTAAGATCCTTGGTACCCCAGCAGCTGCAGAGGCCTTCTGAAAAACTGTTCATGCTGGATCCCCCGTGGCCAACCGACCGATCCCTCGCCGTGACGGAACGGGGGGTGCAAACGCCCAACATAGACCTGTCGCGATGAAGCTACATGAAATGGCCTGACTCTAAATGGAGAAAAAGGAGCTGTTGAAACTATGGCCACGTGTGCCGGACACTGCTGCTCACGATATTGAACCCAGCCAAAGTTCTTGTACCCTATAATGGCGACTACACCACACTAGGGTATATTACTGTTCTTTATGGGACTGCCGGTGGCCAAGTTGTCACCACGCCTTCAGAGTGTTCACCAACTCTTATTAAGTGGGGTTACATTTTCTTTTTTCTAACTGGTTAACTGGGATTTACTGGATGTTCTTAAATCTGGTGAGGTGGGGAATTGTTAAGGGTTTCCTTCATTGGGGTTGAAATGTTTACTGATGATCCACATCACGCTTTTATACACAATGCCCACATCGCCACATATTGTCTGGGCTTAATGCCTGTGACGAATCTCTATAACCCTGCTCCATAGTATAGCTAAAACAGTTGACCTATTGGTAATTTCATGGAACATACGTGGTATTAATAACCCGCAAAAAGGGAAGCAAGTATTGTCATATCTTAATAAACACTCCATTAAAATTGCCTTTCTTCAAGAGACACATCTTTTCCCACACTCTGAGCATGAATTCGCCAAGAACGGGGACACACACTGCTATTTTTCAGGTACCAGCTCATATTCCCGATGTACCTGTATTCTAATTCACAGGACAGTGCCATTCCTTTGCCATTCCCACTATTCGGACCCAAGAGGCCAGTATTTGTTATTGCACGGAACACTTGGGGACAAAGAATTTTGTTAGTAAACATTTATGCTCCAAACATAGATGACCCCGATTTTTTCCGGACCTCTATTCCCGACTAGACGGTTTCGAGGGGACCATTTAATAATAGGCTGTGACCTTAACATGCCGCACTGCCTGCGAACAGACTTCACTAGTACACAACTATCAGCTAAAGCTCGGGCTAGGGAGGGATTTCGACATATCACTGACACTTACTCACTATATGACGCATGGCGGACTCATCACCCCACTATTCCCGGCTTCACATTCTATTCGGCCCCCCATTCAGTTTGGTCACGATTAGATTATTGCTTCCTGTCGGCTACCCCTCACATGTTGGTGTCCGAGATCACTGTGCTTCCACTGACACTTTTGGACCACAATCCCGTCCTTTTGAAACTCCAGATCCCACATGGATGTGCCTTGAATACAGTTGGCAATTCCATGGCAATGTGCTCCGGGAGCAAGTGGTCCGTAGCGAACTGCAAGGCTTCATCCTTGACTATTTCGAGATCAACGCTGGTACCGTGCCCACACAGGCCACCCTGTGGAAGGCCTTCAAGGCATACATCAAGGGAGTATGTATTTCCAAGCATGTGAGTATCCTTAGGGTTATCCGCACACAACTGGGCCGGGTCAAGGGAGAAACACGAGACCTGGAGCTTAAAGCAATGGCTGACGGGGATCTTTGATTGCATAAAAGGGTGGTGCCCCTGGCTGAATAACGGGATCTAGCTGAGAGAGAAATCGCGTACATGGGTAAACATGCTCAGCCATGTCGCTTTGGAGAGGGTGAGAGACCAGGTCGAACCCTTGCACGGATACTGCATCCCAGCAAGCTGCTTAATTATATGGCAGAGCTCCGAACTGAGGACAGGGAGACTGCCACAGGTCGGGAGCGCATCATGGGTAGCTTCAGGTTATATTATCAGGAACTGTACGCTTCTCATACCCTTCATGACCCTGATGCAATATCTTCATATCTCACAGACATTGCGATGGTATGGCTTACAGACGGCCAGAGGCAATTCCTGTGCGAACCACTAACTTTGGAAGAAGTGGCACAGGCCATTGATGCTCTAGATGGGTCCAAGGCCCCTGGCCTTGACAGTTTAACTGGAGCCTTTTATAAAGCTTATAAGCAACAGATCTCCCTGCACCTTCTGGCATTATATAACGACGCCATAACGACTGGCACCCTGCCTCCCATGCTTCGTGAGGCAGTCCTGACCCTGTTGTTAAAACTCAGCAGGAACTCTAGCGATTGTGCCTGATACCGTCCCTTGTCACTGCTAAACTTAGATAATAAAATCTTTGCTAAAGTACTAGCTACTCGACTGGTCCTGCTAATGGAACAGCTTATTCCCCATCCCAGTCTGGCTTTGTTCCACATAGATCCACCTCCCTAAATCTTACAACCTTCTTTGTGGTGCTCAATAAAACAAATCTCCCCCTCCAACCCCGTGGCAGTAGCCCTGTTGGACGCAGAAAAGGCCTTTGACTCTCTTGAGTGGCCTTTCCTCAGGGCCATTTTGGGTGAACTTGGTATTCCCCCCCGTTCACCGCACTGATCATGCTCTTATACACCAACCCAATGGCCCAAATATGAGTGAACAGCACCCCGTCTGGTGCGTTCCAATTCTGCGTGGCACCGGACTGGGATGCCCATTGTCTTCCCTTCGATTTATCATGCTGATGGACCCCCTGGTCCGGGCGATGCAGTAGCGTCATCTGCATCGTGGACTGCAGCTCACCCATGGGTCCCTTCTGATGTTGCTATATGCAGATGACATTCTGTTGTTTATCCAGAATCCCCATCTCAATCTCCCCCCATTTATACAAGAGAAAGCACAATTTGGCAAACTTTCTGGCTTTCGCATAAACTGGGCCAAGTCGGAACTGTTTCCGCTGACGGAAGCGACTCACCCACCACCGGCGGAATTGCCCCTTAAATGGGCAGTGGATGGTACAAAATACTTGGGCGTACATATCCAAAGAAGACAAGGAACAAGTCTTACAATGTAATTATGGCCCAGCACTGGCTGACCTTAACATGCAGGTGGTTCGCTGGATCCGACTCCCCCTATCTATGGTGGGAAGAGTGGCCATATTAAAAATGGTTATCCTGTCCCATTTCTTGTACCTTTTCTCCAATATCCCTGTACCTCTGTCACAACTCTTCTTCTGTGCACTTCGTGGAGTCCTTATACAACTGATTTGGGTGGGGGCTTGCCCGTATTCAGAGGGAGACACTTACACTCCCCCCTGAGCGTGGAGGTCTTGGGATACCGTATCTACACCTTTACTACTTGGCAGCCCAGTGCCACTACGCATATCGCTGGTACCACCTGGATGCACGGATACCTTACCTGCACCCGGAGCGTGCGCTGTTGGAGGGAAGCCTACACTCTCAGATTTTACCCAAGGGCATACCACTAGACACTGAAGACATACAGATGGTATCTACCATGTGCTGGGCATGGTGGCGCTTACGACGCGTGCTGTGGGTTGGCCCCCTCTACTCCAATGCTATCTCGGTGCATGATAACCCTTGGCTCTCGCTCACCCAGGAGAAACTAGTACAACGTACATTACACCTGCATAATCTACACACTATTGGGGACCTGTTCCCAGATGGGCATGTTGCACCCTTAGTAGAGGGCCCATGGGATGGGGACGTGTCGTACAGGACCGTTTTATTTTCAGACGCCTCCGTAATACCTTGTGATCGCTTGTTCCCACCTACCCAATACCCCCTGAAGACTTCCCTCCATTAACACTGACCATAGCGGACACTGAAGGAGCCCACATGTCCTCAAGAGTATATTGAGCGTGTATTGCACCGAGACCTGACACTAACGGAAGGGTGAAGGAAACATGGTAGACGGAGCTGGGGGTGATGATATTGGACAGAATGTGGACATATTGTTGCACACAAATACAGCGCATATCAATTAGCCAGCGACACAAACTCTTACACTTTAAATTTTCGCACCGCTATTACCTATCACCAGCTGCTATTGCAACATTTAACCACACTAGACCGGACAGCTGCATGAAGTGCAGAGAGGAGGGAGCGGACTTTGGGCATCTCACCTGGATTTGCCCAGTTGTACATGCCTATAGAGTAGCAGTGTTCAAACACATCTCTGCCATGACTGACACTGAACTCGCACCCGATCCCCTAATGGCACTGCTCGGCTACACCCACAACATACCACGTTCTAATCGCTGGCATGTCTCCCTGGCATTACTGCTGGGTAAGCGGGAAATAGCATTGCACTGGGGAAGTGCCCGCCCAACTGTTGTCTGGGACTAGCTTGAGAGCATGAGCCTTTGTGAGAGGGTGGGTGACGATTATGCACACCTCCAACCCTTTGCTTCACGTCCTAGGGCTATCTGGTCACCCTTCCCTGCTTACCTATGGTCCATAGAGCCAGACTCTACTGAACGAGGTCCCACTCGTTGAACATACTAGCCTGACTAATGCCTTATGTGAGATGTGCACGTATGCTCCTAGATTACTACTACTATGGCCTGGCAACACACTTATACTTGAGATGCTCAACTGACTATGTAATGTTTAGCCATTTAATTTGTTGGTGATGTAATTATGTCTCTTTCTCCTCCCCCTCCCGGATGATGTGCAAACGTCTTGGTTGTTAATTTGTAAAAAAATCAATAAAAAAATTTAAATTTAAAAAAATTGGTGGCAAGATTGACTGTATGGGACTGATCAAGGTGGATTATCAATATGTTTGGAAAGGTAACAGATAGAATGGATGTGTAGATGAAGTATGAGTATGAGTGACAGTGTGATAAACAGATGATATAATGAGTGTGTGAGTGATCGAATGATGCACGGATACCCTAGGGAATAGGATCCTGAAGAGTGGATACATTAAAGATATATTTATAAATATGTTAAGGTAACATGTTCCAAGATGTCGCTGACTAACCATATGTGAAAAAAATTGTATCTAAAAGGTTATTTGGACTCTCTTTTTGGGTTAGATCACTCTATCAATATTGAAAACAACTTTGTGCTACTGTTAGAATTGGCATCTCAATGTAAATATGCATCAGATATGTACAAAACAACGTTAAAGTTAATACAGTTTAAGATAGCGCTGACTAATTGCTAACTGGAAATTAGCACTAAAACAGGTATATGATTATAATGAAAATTGGAGGCATTCCTCATATTGGACTATTATTTGTCAGCCCATCAATAGAATTAAGAGCTATAACAGCATCGTGGAGCTTGGTATATAGTAAGAAACATGCTTCAAGATGGTGCTGCCTGCCCTAAATGTAATCTTGGTCCATTCAAGAAAATGGCAGTGGGGCTGAAATAAGAGGCACGCATTAAAGGTGAGGTTGGGGAAATGGCAGAAGTGCTGCCGGTCGACTGAGTGAATATGGAGCATTGCCTGTAATGGGTAAGAAAATATGAAATATGAAATACCAGCATTAGTAAAGCGCACAGCTATCTCCGGAGAGGTGTCCCGGTGCTGGGGGCCGTCGGGAAGATTAAGCGAGCTATTGCCCAGAGTCACAAGGTGCTGGGCTAACCTGACGCCGGCGATCGAACCGTGAGCCCCAGTGTTCCGGAGTCAGCCGCCCTGGCCGGTGCACCACACACTCAAGCTGTATGTGGGGGAAAGGTATGAAGTTAAAAGTTTAGACGGAGTCCGCACTATGGAGGCTCCTTCCGTGTGATTGATTAAATCTTATTTACGGATAGAATCGCGTAATGGACATTTTTGGTATATATTTAGAATTATTGCCCGTTAAGTCAACATGGGAGGCCCTTCTTTAACTCGTTGACCGCGGCGCGAATTCCGCCGCGGTGCGGGTGATTTATGACTGGGCGTGATTCGGACGGCCCCCGGCCGTCCTCCGCACATGCCCACTGTGACGTCGGATGGCCGGGGGCCGTCCGACGGATGCAAAGGGTTAAAGGGCTGACATAAGGACGTGCTGATGTTCCTTTTTACACGTGCTAATGGTGGGGGGAAAAACAATGAATTGTGCTGCCTGTATACACGATATAGCGAATGATTATAAGGTTTACTTGATGTGTTTGAATGTTGGGACAATTGAAGACATGAGATGCCAGATTGCCTAATCCTTTGAAGGATTAGTGTAAGCACAAAGAACACTGAAGATCACATGGACATGAAACCCAGGCAGAGAAACTGGATAGAATTCTTGCTATAATGGACCTGGACACTAAAATATACTCAGAAGAACCAGATATGTGGCTGAACTTACTGAAACAGTGAAATTCCCAGATTACACAATAGAAGACCCGGAAGTCAGCTCTAGAAGAAATAATATCAGTGACTGGACTGCCGGAGGGAATAGAGTTGATGAGTGTGGTTGTCTAAATTGAGCCTTAGTTTTCACAAGAGGTGGGCCACAAGCCTTATCCAGGTTTTATGAAACTGAGGGGGAAAGCAGGGTGAAAGTGCAATGCCTGCAGATGGGGTCACCTGCATGATCTATGATAGGATAGACTTTTATATTACAGAGACAATGACATGATTCTACAAAAAGGACCACACCTGAGGTACTTTTCAGGTGAGGAACGCTAAACTAATGATTTTCCCAAATTATACTGTGGTAATGCAACAACAGAGAGCATTCTTTGTTGCAGTGAAGTGAGAGAGAGCTACATAAGGTACATGTCCCAGTTCCCTGCAAAATAAACTGGAAACGATTGTCATGGATAAGGAGAAAGTCTTTACTAAGTAAGATGAAGCGTGAGACTGGATGGAAAGATATGTCATTAAGAACTGGATATACCCTATCTCTGTCAACAACCGTCACAGAGGCGGAGGAAGAGGAAATGTAAATATTGTGGGGATCAAGAGACTTTCTCAAAGTCAGGTTCATGCTGGAGAGATGCTGCCGTAGCTGCTTTGGAAGCTAATCAATTAAGGTCTCGGAATGGTTCAACAGAGACGTCATTGGACACTACCACTGATGGTTCTGACTCTGAGCTATTATCACAGGAAGATGATCGGATTTCTAAAATTACCTTGAGACCTAAGGGGGTGTATTGTGACTTCCGACACCCTTGGAACTATGACTCTGTATGAAACAGCATTACAAATGGGATATCATACACAAATGGAGAATTATATGAGAATATATGAACAAAAGCTAAATGAGGTGCTGTTGATGAGGATGACCTAGGAAACCTGTCATGTCATGTAAAATTGTCTAATCCTTGACTGACATATTTAACTTACCTATAAGTCCTAGTATATGATACTCTGCATACCCAGAGTCTGTAAGTTAAATGTTACTAGTGGACTGCAGCACTTATTGTGCCACCACTAAAGTGACAACTGAAAACATGACTCTAGGCCTGTCACTGCAGCCTAGCTGGGCAGTTTTCAATTTGTTATTCATTTCAAGCTGTCAAATGCTCCTTTTTGACAGGCCTGAAAACTTCCTTTTTAATGTCTATATATCACCCTTATGGCATGCCTTAATTGCACAAAGGCCATGATGCATTATATTAAAAAGTTGAACATGGGTATTTTATGTTTTACCTGTCCTGGCAGTGAAAAATCTCCAAAGTTGCTTTCAACTGTCAAAGGGATCGCTCGCCCATTGACTAACACTAGGTTACGCTATAGCTTGAGTTTGGGAATAGCTAGAAAAATACTTATTTTAATAGTTAAATAATATCCACTTTAATAAAAAGTCAGATTTGATATAGCTATTAAGGACAAGATGACCTTAGAAACTCAACTTGTTCCTGTCGAAAGCCTTAGGAGACTGAGTTAATCTGCAGCTGCCACTTGGCAGCCTGACCTCCCCAGGAGAGCTTGAAGGATGTGCCCATCAACTGCACAAGCTTCAAAGGAGCATCCCCTGTCAAAGGCAGATGTAGTTCACCTACGCCAGCCTTTTCCATTGTCCAGGTAGTCAGGATGGCACCAATGCCTGTGGTCAGGTAACCTGTTCCAGAACTAGTTTGCAGGGGGAGTTTCTCAATTCCTTAAAACACACCTCAGGGTTCTGTCATGTGGGATTTTTGCTGAGCAGTGCATTGTGGGATTGTTAAGAGCCTACCCTCCTGGAAATTATGTCAAAGTGGGTGGGGTTGCCCCTGGGGACTTTGTCCCTAGGTCAGGGAGTCTCCCTCACCCACAAGCTAATGCCAGGCATAAATGTGGCACCTTTAGATACCTTCTAGAGAACACCGCTGGACCAGTGGAAGACAGAAAAAGGACTGCACCTGCTGTTGAACCTATGGAGAGAAGCACAATGGGCGGATCTCCTGTTAAGCTCCAGGGACACAAAAGCTGCAAGAAGCCCATCTTCCTGAAGAGCCCCACTGACCAGTTCTAAATGGACCTACCCTGGACCCTGCTGGTGGCTTCCCTTGGAGTGAGTCCTGAATTCCAAGTTGTGTCCCTAAGATCCTTAGGCCCTTCTAAAAGTGTCAGAGTGAAGTCCTCCTGCCTAACCCTTACAGCTAGGCTTAGAAACTCTTTCAAGGATTTTTGCCTGGAGAACCGACAGACGAACAGGGCCAACTTGCTATTTCAATCCAACAAAAGTGCATTGCTTCTAGGATAAGGATGGAGGTTGCTCCTGTTTGGAGCTTTTCTGCAGCAGCAAATCTGTTTAAGCAGCACATCACGCAGAGGTTATCTGGCCTTCTGGAGCCCTGTACAGCAACACCTTGTAGCCTAAAGACACCAAAAGTATCCAGGTGACGAGGGACCTTCTTTGGGTGTGAATTTTAAATTTCTCTTGCATTGAGCTTTCCTGCCAAAAGTCATTAGCTTCACTGGGACTTTGTCCGATGCCTATCTGGCCTCGTGGAATTCATCTTGGCCACAGCCTGCTGCCCTGCCCTCCTGAGGATTTTTTAATTCCATTTCAGAGACGAAGTCAGAATGTAAAGCTTCTAACTAGCTCCAACCTGTTCTCTGTGTCTGACACGCCCTCCATCATGGTCAGCCTTCACTTTTAACTTTGGCCCGGTCTAGCATGACCATTTGCCCATGATTGGTGCTTTTTGGTGCTAAAATCTAATTCAAACTTTAAAAATTCACATCACCATTTCCCCTAATTGGATTTTTTTTAATTTTTATCGTATTTTGTTTTGTTTATTCTCTACTTTTATAAATTGAGGAGAACTTCCTGAAGTCACTGCATATGTTTGATAGATGCATAATAAGTCTTTTTATAAAAAGAATAAAGCTGGTTGGACAATCCAATTATCGTGAGTGATATTTTGTGCTACCTGAACAAAACGTCTGCCTGCACATAGTAATCCAGGAGTAAGTTTTGACTGTTCAGTCTTGCTACTCCCCGAAAGCCAAAGCCTAAAAAGGAGGCCTTTTGCATTTCATTGAGCTCACAGCTTTAGCTGGTTTCTTCATTTCGAGGAACAGCAGAAATACTTGTTACAAGGATTGCCTATTAACCTTGAATTGTGCAGGCATCAGGGAAATGGCCAGGCATCCCTAAAATCTTTGGTAGCCATAGGTGAGCAACCTTTCTCTGAAACATTTACTTCGCTTCTGATATTTGCAGTGGCGGCTGCTCCGGGGCAGCAGTGGTGAGGAGAGGAGAGGGGAGGGTTCAAAAAAAGAAAAGAAGAAAGGGAAAGAAAAGAAAAAAATATATCACCTACCTGCCGGCCCGCCGGCTGCACCTCTCGTTCTTCCTCTTCTGTCAACCGGAAGCACACAGGCTCCCATACTTCCCTAGCCAATCATGAAGCTGCTGTCACCAGTATGACAGCAGCATCGTGACTAGTATGAGCAGCCTGGTTCGGCGCTTAGACAGGAAGTGGGAGCCTGTGCATGTTCTCAACCCATGCTGTGCAATACAGCTGGGTGGAGAACAGGCTAAGTGCGCATGACTATTTGGCCTGCCCAAGACGGCCAACTAAACCGTCATGCGCACTTAAGTGCACCAACCACTCCTTCCCCTGCTGGCTGAGAGGACAGCCAAGCCTCGCCCCGCCCCAAAACTGGCTTCAGCATGGAAAAATGAAATGATAATCATGTTATTATCATTTTATTTTTCCTTTTTTGCACTGCTGAAAAGCAGTGCGGCGACGCTCCTCCGCCTTAGCGGAGGAGCTGCCGCTGGCTATTTGTACGTTTTTAATGGCTCACCTTCATTCATTTCATCTCTTTTATGTAATATTGTTTAACTCTTTTGGTGCTTTGATGATGTACATTTATACATCGTGAAATGCTGTCGCCACAATACTCTTATGACAAACATCCACATCATTCTTTTCTTGCTCCCACCTATCCAGCACCCATACTTGCTTGTGCTTTCCCTTGGTGTGAATCACATTATAGAGCTGGGGGTGATGGGAGGGAGTTTGCTGGTGCCCACTGCCTTCTGATGCCATATCCTTTCTGTTCTGTGGCAAACTCCCAACTGAAGCAATTGGTGCAAGCGTCTGGCCCACCTCGTTGAGATTCGACTGATGTCACAAATGATGTGGCACCAATTTTGAAGGGAACTGGAGGAATTCGCTAGCCCCTCCCCAGGTTTGGGCCAGTGAGAAGGGCGATGAGAGAGGGTCAGCACAGCTATCACTGTCTCTAGCTCCTCCCTAGCCACACCCACTGGCCTGATCCAGTTTTTCCGGAAGTGAAGAGGGAGGAAAGTGAGGGAGAGGGTGTGAGTAACATCCACCATCCAAAGAAAATAACCAGAGAGCAGAGATTGGTAACAGTGATTAGGATTGTTCCTGGTCCCTCCCCTCCAATTCCCACTTGGTGTTTGATTTCTCCATTGGTGCACACAGCTCCTTCATCTCTCAATGACATCTGTGTAAGAGGAACATTGTGAAAGGAACGAGCTGTGTGCTTTTGCATTGAGAAGGAGCCAAACACTATTTGGATTTTTTTATTACCTTAAGAAAAAAAATGCAAACATTATATGCTTTCTTGTTGGGACACAGACACACAAATCCATCCTCTGTCAATGTGTCTCTCTCCACAAGAAGCATTGTTTGTGCCCCGGATGCTGTTTGAATTTTGTTTTTAGCTTAATGAAAATATCCAAACAGGTTCTGTCTTGTTGGCGGGTATATTTGTGCAGATTGCTAAAAGATTTCCCAAAGAAACTAAACTTTGCATTTACTTTGGTGTCTAGTTTTCAGAAAAGTCAAGTTTTAGTAGGTTTCCTTGGAAACGGACCGACCCCGGCACAAATATTGTGGTCAACACCCGTGCATCCTTGTGTCTAGTGGGTACATCCCTGCTCACACTCATTGAAAACTCGCACATGTCTGGTACTTCCACACTCACAAGATCTAGAGGAACACAAAGGTGGCTTAATGCCTGGCAGGATATTTTCCTGAGTGAGAAAGACTGGAGGGAATTACTATGTTTTGAGGGAAATAATTTCAAAATATCTGGCAAAGTCATGGTCAATGCATTGTTCTGGCCAGCAAGTAAGGCGGCGTGAGGCACGGCACACAGTGATAGAAATCTTAGCATGTGTAGATGTTGAAAATATATGATTGTGGTAGGTTTCAACACAGCCAGGTGTGATACCTTCGACCAAATTATAGGTACCCTAAGCTATCATTTCTGTTTCAATTTTATTGAAATTTCCTGAGTGCACTGAACCCAGTTCATCAATGTGGGCTCTCAAACCCATTGAAAACCCTTACATGTCTGATAGCCCCACAGTTAGGAGACACAGACAAATACACATGTGAGTCCTGGACATTTGCACGTATCACTAGCCATTCTGTTCTCCACGTGCCAGTTTGTGATTCTTAAATTCTAAAAAAAAATATCCAAGATTAGCAAACAATGAGCTAGTGTTAGAAAATATCTTCTATCCCTTCGCCCTCGTTTCTGAAAGCTTTGTAATCCCTGATTTAGTATTCCTGAGTTAAAGGGGATGCAGGAATAACAAACTGCCCGAGTTTCCTACCCCGAAGCTACGAGTTTGTGAAATTTTTGGTTGTGAAATATATGAAAATTGTAAATTACTGAGCTGATTGTGTGCGGTATCCAATTCCTGTGGTAATTCCCCACTTACCTAATGATGTGGATGGAAAGCCTCCGAGTCACACACGTTTGTATGCTTGCAGAGTTTACATCTTACAACTGTAATGTCAACAACATATTGGAGAGTTTAATGCAAGATTGTTTGTCATAGAGACTGATCGCACAGAGAGGCTCTCCAGCAAAGGCATCGATTTAAGGTGTTGTGTCTCAGGGCACCACAAAATGTCACCGCCGTGCTGCTTGGGCGCCCGTGGTGTTCGTCCATGCTCACTAGAGAACTGTGGCTGGAGGTGGGGGTGTGGCAGAGGGTGGTGGATAATTGGTGCCGCTTGCCATTTCTAAAAATGCCATCTTGCTCCACGTTCGAGGGTCAGTTTCCTGTTGTCAATAACCGACCAGCAGCGGGTCTGCCTTCCTTCCTTCCTTCCTCCGAGAAATGCCTGGGAGACCCAGGTTCCTGTGGGTTGAGATGCTGCGGTGTCGTCTTAACTCCAGGAACACAACAGGCTCCTTTGTTTGGGTTAAAGGAAACAGACGAGGAAACCGTACGAAAACGTTACCGTTTGATATAACGAAATGACAAGAACACAAAGACGTGACGCAACAAGGATCGCCTTTACCTCGAGTGGAACTCTGAACTTGTATTCTTTCTCCAGGATTCTTTTTTTTCCAGTTGGGATACGATAGACTTCGCATTAAACTTTCTTTTCAGTTACTGAGTAAACTTCTGACAGAGAAATATCAATTTTTTTTTTACCATTTGATTTCATTTTTGATGCCTTTCTGTTGCTTTTTCTGTTTGTTAAACAGTAGTTGGAAACCTTTCCTACGCCCTTTAATGCCCAGGGCTAATTACCCTGAACAAAATCTCTTTTAAATCTGCATGCCAGCAGTGGTGGGATGTGAGCGGCGCTTTCAGCTCCCGGCTGCCTGTCAGTCAAGATGGCCGCAGCTGTGGCTCCGAATGCTGCGCATTAGCCCCCCGCTAGCACAGATCTCACTTTCCCCCCATTTCCAACACCAGCTCCCAAGGCTGCACCATGCTTCTACGTGTTGGCCTAATCTAGGGTTTTATTTTTCCTAAATCTGTGTTTTTTAGAGGAGGCAGTGGATTCCTGGGGGATGCTACCTGTTAGCCGCCTTCTGATTGCCATTCATGACTGGAAAGAACAAAACCAATGGGACGGGTTTCTGAGGGTGAATGCACGGAATGGAAGTAAAATATCTTTCTTCGAAGAACATGTAAAATGTAACTGAATCCATCCATTCCTTATACATTCTTGGTTCATTGTGGGTGGATGCAGTAGTGAAATGTGATGGGGATGGAAAACATCCATTACAACGCAGGCATTATATCGTAATGCCTTTACAAAGCAAGTCGTTACAACGACGCGTTGTTACATCGCATGCCATTACAATACAAGTCGTTACAACGACTTGCTGCAGAGGGCAGAAGGTGTTGGATTTGTTGGATTTTCAATCCAACACCTTCCCTATTGTTTCACACATTGGAGTTGGAATAGTAAATTATACTATTCCAAACTCCAGCGCCTCCCTACAGCAAGTCGTTGTAACGACTTGCGTTGTAATGGCATGCGATGTAACAACCCGTCGTTGTAACGACTTGCGTTGTAAACGCATACGTTGTAACGAGTGCTATTCAATGGGGATAAAAGGGAAAAGAGGTGTGGCGCAGCGGCCAGGGCGACTGACTCCGGAACCCGGGGGCTCACGGTTCGATCGCCGGTGGCAGATCAGCCCAGCACCATGTGACTCTGGACAATAGCTTGCTTAATCTTCCCGACGGCCCCCAGCGCCTTGACACCTTCGGGTAATTGTTCACGCTTTACATATACTGGACTGGACACTGAATATTTGTTCTAATGTTAAAATATTATCAAAACATAGAAGCAGATTCTGCTGCCATGCAGGTTTGTCTGAGGTCCAGTTAGGTAGGACATTCCATAATAAAATGACCCGGCTGATGTTTCTGCATGTGCCTGTCTCTTATGTGCTGCCTGCTAGAAGCCCTCTCAAAACTGAATCGATAAAACACAGTCCCACCTCAAGCCATGAAAGAATAATACACCTCTGCTTATGGGCCGCCAACTATCCGGGTTAGCTACGTTTGATGTTCCAAGATTTGGGAGACTTTTTCTCTTAATAAATACTGTGGACTCATTTAAAGTTTGGCTGGTGGGCTGGCAACCCTCTTGCATGCTGGTAGTCCTCCAACAGCCCAGTGGCAAACCTGACCACACAACTTGGAGTTGCCTGATATTTCGGTAAGGCTTTTTCATCAAAATTGTGCCCGCCGATGCAGCAGGAGCACTTTTGTCTACAAAGCAATCGAGTCTGGGCTGACAAGTCATGGTGGCCTGATTAATAGTTTTTTCAGAAGCTGGGTTTCTTTTAGAAAAACAAAATGAAACATCCCTGCTGGATTGGGAGTTTTCCCCAAGCAAATTTGGGATATTTCTATTTTGTGCATGTTCTTGCTGGTCACAGACATGAAAAATCAGCATTGAAAGGCTGCCGACCCTGCTTAAGGTACACCTTCCAACACACTCCAGCTGGTGTATCTGTGGTGGGTGGACAGCCAGCAAAAGGTTTCTGATGGAGGAGCCAGCAAAGTCTCTGCCGTCAGAAACAAAGTGGTTCCCCAACTTTAAATGAAGTGGGGGAGCTGAAGGTTTGGTGTACAGGGTACCGTTAACCTCTAAATGAGGCTATTTGTCAGTACTGCATCCTCCTCTCGCTGTCACCCTCTTAATGTGTAATAGAAGAACTTTGGCTGGACATTCTTAATTCAACCATGATAATTGGATTACTCTGCATCTCGCCATGCCATGCTATGCCATGCAATCTCTTTTAACCTAGGGCCATGACTGCTTGTTCCCATCTACCAAGAGAATCAAGAAGTGTAAGAAATTGGGTTATTGGTTGAGGGGGATGAAGTCCTTTTCAAACAGCAACCAAAATCCTTGTTAGGGTGGACCACAAAAGTCACTAAATTAACCTGTGCTTAACTCTTTGGTAGCTTGGCCCAAAAGCAGACAAACTTAACTTAGAGGCAAAGTGTAAAGTATTTATGGAGCACACAAACAGCAATAAAGTGAAAACACAGCACAGGAAAAATCCCACACCAATTTAGAAAAATAGACTAATAATAAATAAATAATTTGAAATCAAAATGACAGAAATCCAATTACTAGAACCGGAGATATTCAATTTCAAACATTTGGGGTAAAATAGCTCCTAAAAGCACAAAGTGCCAGGTATGGGTATCTTGTCACTCTGGACTATAACAACGTCACAAGCTCAGGCCTGTCACGATGGAGCACAGGCTGGGCGCAGGATCAAGTTTGGCCTGCTGAGATTTGTACCTTCAGCCTTTGGTGCGAGGTCTGCTCAGCATTACTTTGTGAGGCTTCGTGTTATCCAGTGGCAGTTCTCAGGAGGCTGTGTGTCGAGGCTTTGCGTCACTCGCCGTCGGTTCTGATGAAGCTGGCAGCTGTGCGGCAGGGGTTTGCTTTGCTCAGCATCGGCTCTGGTGAAGCTTTCAGCTGCGTGGCGAAGCTTTGCGGGTCTTTGCATCGATCACTATCCGTGTCTTTTTCATAATTGTCTTAGATCGGATTTAATGGGCATTGGTCGGATTTTATATACGAGTTAATGATGATGTACTGTGGATGTAGATTTTGCTGGAACTCAGCTTATGAGGGATGGGTGATACAAATGCACAAGTACTGGCGAAGCAAATGCCTGGAAAAACAAGCATTGCAAAAATGAGACATATCGACTTTGCCAACGATTGGTGCTGCTGCTTTAGTAGAACACTGAGCTGCTCTCATTTGTACTTCTAGTTTATCACCAGTTGTAGTCCACTGTATGGCAAAAGCAATCATGCCTGCGTACTGATACTCCTATATAATGTGAGGTGTAGGTATGTTGTTGAGTAATTTGAGGCATATAAAGTAATAACTCGATATAAAAGAAAAAAAGCTTTGTTTTAAAATACATTGTCACATATATTGTTACACTGTAAAAAACAGAATGCACATGATATGTGCTTAAACACATCTCTCCTACAGTGAAAACTAAACTGTGGCGGCTCTACCAGTCACCATTTGTCTAAATGGATCACTTCAAGCTGTCCTAAGTGATCACACACTAATGTATCGGCCATACTTCAAATAGTGCTTTATTTTCTATCTTTCTTGTTGACAAATGTTATTGGAAATCTTTATGCTGAATAGGGATTGAGAGATGTTCTACATATCCTATTACACAAAGAGCCACAGGTAAGAGAACACGTATTTGTGTAGTCTCCATAGTAACAGAGGCATAGCCAACTTGCAAGACCTCAGGGGACAGACGGCAAGCTGAGGGAAACCGACTAGTCACTTTTTTCATTTGTTTGAAATCCTTCGAACTGCGATTTAGCAAGGGTGCATGGTCTGTAATGCAAGCAAAAAGTTCGGGCCCCTTTAGCCCACGTTGGGAAATAAAAGACAGACTCAATTATAGTGAAGCGGGGCCAAAATATCTTATCATGCGTATGATGGCTGATGTGGCCTAACGGCTAGATCGGTCGACCTCAAAGCTGAGGAACCGGATTCGACTCTCGGCAGGGACACTCCACATCCTGTGATTCTGGGCAAATCACTTCATCTCCCTGTGCCGAACAAAATGAACATATCCCTCTGTAATGCAACTGGTGCTCATGTAAAGCGCTCTGGTACCTTCGGGTCGAGTTCGCCCGCAAAACTTAAAAAAAAAAAAATGACAGCTTGGACTTACACGATAAACTCTACATCACAACGGTATGCCAACTCGCTTGTGAGAGTGAATGAAAGAGGAGTGAAAAGTTGGGCGATGACCCGCGTGAACGGTCTCTTCCTTTTTCTAGTCTCTGCTAAAACCGTCCAGTGATGATCTGTTTGTGTCACACCCACAAATGCACGCGTTGTGATGTTGCAGTTCGACTAAATCCAATTGTGTGCTGACCGTGTGATCTCGCTTTGTGCCTTCAAGGAGACCACCGCAGTGACTTCAGGATGCCCCTTTGAAGAAAACGTGGTTTCGACCGGTGCAGCCTGTTCAGTTTGGCAGTTTCTGAATGACCAGTAGAAGGAAAAGGCCTGTTTCCTTAGAGCAGTGATGTATGGGGGACATACGAGCTATAAATTATACGGTGGGCTCGGCCTTCTCACAGCCGAATGAGCGTGCATCCACTTGCAGCTCCCTCAACAACTACAGCCGGATTGGCTATGAGGTAATTGGAGTGTTTTTACCCTCACAGCCACACCTCGTGCACCCTAATGGCCAGTGGCCTATCAAAGGTTCCATGGACCCTTCTGGAAACAAGGAAATCGCAGACCCTGCCTTCTGTTGAGTAGTAAAACACAGCAGTAACCAGTGTTTAGTGGGCCCCGGTGTCACTGCACCTGCTGCTGCATCAGTGATAGCTACGCCCCTGCCACTGGCCAGCATTGCGCATGTGAGCACAGGGTGTGGAATTGTTTCATGCAGACCTTTGTGTGTGTTACATCGACGGCTGTGTCGCAGCAAATAAAATGTTCCTCAATTGAGCACAAAACTGTTTCAAAAGGTACCTAGGACACGCTGCACTCTGAACACACCCAGTAATCACTGGCTTCATTAACAGGAGTCTAGAGCAGCAGTGCAACACAAAATGGACACCACCTGCTCCGAAAACATCTAGGGGCACATTATCAAGAACGGCGTTAAAATTATCGCCGGTTTAGCGGCAGAAAACTGCCGCTAAAGCGGCGATAATGGGCTTGATAATATGCCCTTGAGAATTCCAATAGAAGCCCGTGTTCACACCAGAACATGGACTTCTATTGGAATTCTCAAGGGCATATTATCAAGCCCATTATCGCCGCTTTAGCGGCAGTTTTCTGCCGCTAAACCGGCGATAATTTTAACGCCGTTCTTGATAATAGGCCCCTTAGTGCAGTTCTGTTGAAAATGTGCTTCTGCGGCCATCGAAGTTTAATGCTCTCCTAGTGATATTTTTCTCTGTTGCTGGGAGTCCCCAGATCCTAGGCCAGGCATTGTGGTGTTTTCATACGTTAAACAGTGTTACACGGTCACTTGATCAGAGTTGGACCCACCAGCTCACAATTTACACTCTAAAATTGGAAGCAGCCATTTTTCACTCGGCCTCCTACATTGCGTATCAATATTTACTCACCTCTTACAAGCAGGTTGGTGATGGGATGACAGCGACAGCATGAAGTAAGTGTGTGGGTGAGAGAGACGAGCTGCCAATGTCAGCCAACTGGCACACTTGCAGAGAGACTGCCGGGGTTTAGATTTGATTACGTATCAAACCCTTTGACAGGGGTACCTAGCTGAAAGCTTTCTATCACTGCCCCTGAACATGATATCATTCATCGTGGCATAGCCTGGAAGTAGATGCTTAGCCAAGCACCCTCCCACTGTCAACAGCAGCAACTTCCTTTAACTCTGGACTAAAAAACGACAACAGAATTCGTTTTGTTTACGTGTACATTATTTTTTATGGACTTTTGGACATTCATTTACCATTGCCTGAAAACAGTATTTCACAATATTTTCTGCACACTTCATTTTGTTTATCTATTTTGTATTAAATGTAGCTAAAATAGGTTATACATAGTCAAATTACCTAATATTTTACCATGAGTGCCTTCTGGGATGGGTCATACAAAGGTAAACGCCCATGTATGAGCCAGACCAAAATGGATTTAACAACAAATAAACGATATGGTAAAAACATATATTACACAGGACAACTAGGAAGAGATCTGTTGACTGCTTGTTTGACACTGCTGGTTGGGTGGACATCCCATGCACACGTTGATGTGTAGGCATACCGGTAAGCAGCCACCACTTGCCAAGGATACTTTTGTGGCAGCTGAATCATTTTATTACATTTTAGAATCACACACAAATGGGGCTGTGCTAACATAAGGCAAACAGTTTTGAAGCAAACTCAGAATTGAATTTGCTCAAGATAGTAAATAGAACAGAGCAGTGGGTTTAACTGGCATCGCAATGGATGAAGAAATGCAGCAATGGATGGAGAAATGCAGACAGATTTCATTTCAAGACTAGAGGCTAGCATTATGCATTATCTGCTTTAATGCTACTCCATTGCTACTCCATGCAGCACTTGAAAGCAGACATTGAACACAGACAATGTTCTGGAATTAGAACAATCAAACACGTCCATATAAACCCCTGAGCAGCAGCCATCATCTCTTTTTATCGCTGCTCCTCCTCAGTTAGGTACTCAGGGGCACATGTACAAGGGGATTGCGCCACTGGAACGTCACTTTTACAGACATTCCTGTGGCGCAATGCCCTGTTCCATATTTACAAAGGGGCATTAAGCCACTTTGTAAATATGGTACCCTTTCACGCAGGTTTCTGCGTGAAAGGGGCGTGCAATGGGTGTTGCTGTGGGCATTCCACAGCAACATCCATTGCTTTTTGACACTGCCCCAGATTTACAAGGATCTGTAAATCTGAGGAGGTGCCAAAAACGAATGCCATGCACAAGCAGACGTTAGATTGGCGCAACAAGGAGAAATACTTTTATTTCTCCTCGTTTTTGCTTTTTCCATGTGTGCTGCATTCTGCAGCACACATAGAAAGAGCACAACGCCATTAATGATTGTTTTTGTGCCTGAAGGTGTTCCTTCCTGCACAAAAACAATCATTAAATAATGGCGATTTGCTACTTCTATATGTCCTGCAGAATGCAGCACACATAGAAGTAGCAAATCGCCATTATTATAGCCTTAGAGTCCAACGGAGCAGGCTCTACTGGCCATTAAAGGCCCACTCCAGCGTTAAAGGCCCGAGCCGAAGATGAGGGCCTTTAACAAGGGAGCGGGCCTTTAATGGCTGCTAGAGCCCACTACAGAGGGCTCTAAAGCTATTCCTAGAGGGCAGAATGTTCTAATTTTTAAAAACAAAGGCCTCTCGGCACCCAAGGGCGTTTAAATCCCCTCGGGCTCTGAGAGGCCTTTGTTCACAGCAACAGCTGTGACATGAAAAATACATTAGAATGTTGCTCTCCGGGCTTCTACCAGCCTGTAAAAGCCCCAAGCACTTCATTGTCTTCAATGGAGCGCTCAACATTCCAATATTCTAATAATTGTTTATGAGAAGGAGGGGACACCTTCCTGCACATAAACAATCATCCCTGAAATGCAGGCACCTTTGCACTTTGGCGCAAGGGAGTCTGTGTTGGCTCTAGGCAGCTATTTTTAGCACCAGCACTAGGGAAAACGCAGGAGTTCGCCGTATTCTTGTAAATACGGGGCATCCTTGTGTTTTGGAATTGGCAAGGCGCTGCAAAATGTGCTGCAGCGCCGAGCGGAACAATTTCCTTGGACATATGCCCCTCAATTTCTCTGCCTGTATGGGGTTTCAAAATGTAGCCATAATTTGTTGCTTGGTTTTGTTCCCTATACAAGGGGATTCCAAATTTATGTGAATGGTTATTTTTGTGTGAGTTTGGCAAAAGAAAGAAAAAGGGGTGGGGGGATTAAAATATGAGGCGACTGTGTCACAGAGACAGACCAACGTCCTCGCAAGCAGAGTATTGGACTATTATTCTCAAAACATTTTTATTGCAGCAGGAGAATCTTGAATGTAGGGTACGCTACATAGAACTGCAGGGTGTATGCCGTCCAATTTAGAGTAGAAGACAGAAACAAGAACATGATGTGGAGTAGGGGAACATGTAACAGGAGCACGCGCTTGACCCTGAATCTGCAAGGTTTTTTTTGCATACTTACATTACATACATTTATAATCTGAGTTATAAAGAAATGAAATAATTGACCCACAATAATACAATTCTTTAGTTGAGTTCCGAAGACAACACCTAATGTTCCGGCACCGAAAATGGCAGCAACCTAGTCACTAAGACCACATTGTCACTAAGACCACATTGTCTTTAGAAGCAGTACTTATAAAAAAACATTATTTCTGGAAATAAAATAATCTTAATATTTATATTTTATGAACTTTGCTAATGAAAACATGCCCTATGATAAAAACATGTTTTTCTCTGCTTATGGTTCGCAAAGCAGTTCTATCAACAATGTTGGGTAACTTGCTTTCTAGTTCAATTAGCCAACCTTTTTAGAGTTTCAAAATTAAGAGAGAAAACGATGACACATGAAGACAAGGAATGCCTTCTGAGATATTTAAATGATATTTAAATGATGTTTACCTCCGGGAGTGCTTCGCCACTTTTAATATATGTGGAAAGTCGGTGGTCGAAATGTGCTCAGGGCACTGCAGCCTGCATGGATATATTCAGTGAGGTTAATACTACGTTTATTGTTTTATTAATAGGGAATTCACATCAGAGCAGAACATTCGAATACGCCACAAATAGCAAACATTAACATCAATTTGAAAGTAAGCAGATCCTATCGACACAATGACATGGCATCTCATACAGCCTATATTCCTGCTTTAGACCCTCAACTGAGCTGTATTTCCCACTCAGTACATCTGCCTGCAGTGGGCTAACGAAGATGATTTCACCAAGGTTACTTCCAAACTGTGTTGTTTTATCTTTAAGGCTTCGATAGAATTTGTTTGAACAGTGCTGCCTGGACTCATGCGGCCAAGAGAGGAGAGGAGAGCTGGGGAGAGGAGTTGGCCTAACGGCTAGGGCGTTCGACCTCCGACCTGGGGAACTGGGTTCGAGTCTCGGTAATGACGCTGAACATCCTGTGATTCTGGGCAAATCACTTAAGTGGTGCTATGTAAAGCGCTCTGATACCCGATTCGGGTCAAGTTCGCGCTATATAAAACTCTGCAAAAAAATATATATATGGTTGTGGCAGCCTTCTTAGGTAGCGCAGCCCTGGTGTGCCAGGGCACAGACAAAATGGAAACCTGGGGGCGTATTTATCATACTTTCATGCACCTTGCTGTGCTGCCTGAAAGGGAAAGTGCAGGAATCCGCCGTATTTAACATCATTCAGCACATTCCTGTCCTTTCCTTGTGCTGGCGCACTTTTGGCTGCCCAGCGCCAAGACAGGCTCGCTTGCACCATGGTGCAAGGGTGCCTGCGTTGTAATCAGCATTGTTTTTGTGCGGTAAGTAACACCTTCCTGTACAAATGAGAGGCATTTTCCTCTTCCTACGTGTGCTACAGAACACATAGAAAGAGGGAAAAAAACGAGAAAAGAAAATATATTTCTTCTCATTACGCCTCCCAGGGGGAGGCGTGGCATTTTGAAGCATTCCCAGGTCTACCACAGTTGGTAAATCTGGGAATGTGCCAAAACCCACGGGTGGATGCATGGGAACACCCACGCTCCAAACATGGAACGCCTCCCGGGGGCAGAATAACGCAATACAGCAATTTGCGCTGCATTGTGTTACTCCATATTTATCAAGTCATTCAGGACCACACAAGGTGGCCTTGTGTGGCTCGATAAATCTGACTTCAGAGTTGGTTCGCCCTTGCGCCCCTATGCGTGACGCGAGGGCAACGCAACACTATGATAAATATGGACTCTGGTCTGCAATTCGAGCCAGAGTCAGCAGACTATTTAAACCACTCCTAGGTAGCACATGAACTTGAATCGTGGTTATCATCTCACAGCACCAGTGGACTTAAACATCACCTGTCAACATGGATGATGCTAGGATTTTCAACTCTCCAGCCAAATTAGAATTTTGCCAGCTGTATTTTAAATCTAACCTAAAAGGCAATTTCCAGCTATTTTCAGTAATTTGGCTCAATAATTAGGTGTCACTCTAAGAATGCTGCCCCACCTCAAAATATGGAATCACTAACCCTTTCTGTCACAGAGTTATTATAAACACATACTAACTTTCAATACTAAAGTTAAAGCACAAGTGAGGTATCTATGTATGCCATGCTGCTAGCCTTGGAGTAGCAAAATTTACGCTATTTGCTATTGGACATGCTCCAAGAAATGAGTGAAAAACAGGTCTTAATCATAATGTATATTTTTAGTTTTTAAACATATCTAAACAAACATCAAGGTAAATGTAACAAGCACTGGCATAGCCAATAGGTCTCGCCTTTGGGACCTTATAAGTATTTAGTTATGCAGCACAATATCCTTGGTGCAACAACATCAACTGTTGCATGGCTAAACACTTATAAGGTCCCAAAGGCAAGACCTATTGGCTATGCCAATGCTTGTTCTTCTTGGAGCGGGAAGCTTTCTGATGTGGAGACTGCACCTCATTTTGTGCGCATTTAGAGGCTGGGGACGGATGCATTCCCCGCAGTGTTAAAACAGTTTGCAGCGGGTGCTTGATGTTATGCTAATCTTTATGCCAACACGAGAAAAACAAAATACCCATTCGGAGTGAGAAGCGAGTACAGCGTAGACGTGCCTGGAGATGCTATGTATCGCGTCACTACAAGGAAAGAGGAGTTTACCACACCAGTATTTGTCTTAAAAGTGATTAAATCGGGTATTTCCGTAACGTAACTGTGACATGTATCTCATGGATTCACATTTTAAGATACAGCTGATGCCTGAGACGCACCTCTTTAGGATTGCGAGAACTGCGTGTACTCCAGGGAGTGTACTGTAAACAGGAAAGTGCTCGTCCGAAGGATCTCTGCTCCTCGCTGCCTCAAGGTAGAATTCTCCCTTTATGAATTCTCTGGACTTTGGTTGTCGGCAGACGGACAGTGAGGGATTCCGAGTGCAGAGCGGCAGTGGATGATGTGCCTGGAGGGAGCTGGTTTATAGCTAGAGGTTTGGTCGGGCAGCTGTAAAAGATGCCATTTACACTACAGCCATCAGCACTAGGCATTGGTCGTGGCTGTGTGTAGGGCAGAGGGTTGTGGATTAGAGCTCTGTTACAACTTTGTAACCGAACAAAATAGATGCAGTCTCTCTATGTTTTACCTAGTTAAAAGTCGAGGTGTGCGCAGTGACCAAACGCACACTACCCGAGTTTTGAAATACATTTTGGTAACGCTTTTTATAAAGAGGCTATTTTAGGCATCCAGAAACCGCAGTTGGCATGAATGTCGATGGTTTGTGCTTGTACGTGATGGCCTGGGTAGATGTATTCTTTATTTATTTATTTTTACTTGCTTTATTAGCATGTTCCTTGCCGAATATAAAAATCATTGAAGTTGGCTGCCTGCTTGCAGCACAGAAAAGACGGAGGAGGGAGGCAGCGTCAGCACAAGTGAAGCGCTGGACAGCAGAGACGTCGGCAGCGTGAGAGAGGAGGGGGGCGAGCGAGCGCGGCAGCCTGCTGAGCTGACCACACGCTCGTGCACAATGGCCATGTGTTTTCAATTATCGCGCCCGCGTCTGGGCACGATAATTGCAAACAGATGGCGGCCCTGCGGGTAACCGCAGGGAAAAGGCCATTGTGCACGAGCGTGTGGTCAGCTTTCAAATGCCCACTACATAAAGTCTTCGCCAGAGGCAGCGCTTGCGCGCTACTCTAGGCTCGACCTAAAAATGAGTCTATACCTATAAAATACATGCCAGCACACCCTGGGCCCGATTCACAAATGTAAACTTAGACCAAAAGTCTAAGTTTAGAACAAAAGTCTAAACTTAGACCAGTTTAGACTTTTAGTTTAAATTTAGACCAAAATTCTAAACTTAGACCAAAATTCTAACTTTACTACTAGTAAAGTTAGAATTTTGGTCTAAGTTTAGACTTTTGGCCTACACGTAGACCAAAAGTCTAAACTTAGACCAAAAGTCTAAACTTAGACCAAAAGTTTAACTTTACTACTAGTAAAATTAGACTTTTGGTCTAAACTTAGACTTTGGTCTAAGTTTACCTTTGTGAATCGAGCCCCATGTGCATGGGAGATAACCCTGAAGTTTGAAGCTAAAAATGGCTTCATTCTAATTTTCTCACATCTGGAAGTGGCCTTTAATAGCTGGCGAGCTTTGAAAGGGATGATATTTTTTCCATATTTTCCTGCAAGCAAGTGAAGCGAATAGGCCTGACTTCTTCTAGGAGGCCTAGGAGTGGGGAGCATTCTCCACAATAATTTTTTTAAAAACAGGGGTCAAATAGCTTTTTTAAAATCTTTTTATTTGATTTTACACCATGATGTATATTAACCTCCCCACCACCCCAGACAGACACTTTCCCTTGAGATAGCAAATTCATTCAAAATTTAACAATACAAAAAACAAAAAGGAGAACATTTTACAAAACTGCGACAAATACACAACACATCAAATAGGGGGAAGAAAAAAAACTTTTGGGCAAACAAACACCAAAACCTAGAGGAAGGGAAACAAACAAGAAAAAGGAGAGAAGATATACTTCTGAACAGACATCCCCCCCCCACAACATCAAGTCAGGGCGCAAACACCATTCCTACTAATACTTAGTGATTCCCAGTTGCTAAAGGGAAGCCATACTCTAGACATTTTTTCCCATATCTTCTTGCTTTTCCAGGAGTAGATTGCCCTTTTCAGATAATAGATTGATACCAGGCACGCAAACCATTGATGAAACACTGGGGGAGATGGGTCAAGCCAGGCAGTTGTCAAACAAATCCTATAAACAGCCATAGCGACAAACATAAAAGGTTCGACATTAGATGGAACTGTCTTGTCATAAACCCCTAATAGGATCCACCGAGGAGACAGAATAATATCTATCCCCAGTTTGTCTGCAAGAAAATCATTGATCCCTGATTTAAGACCATCTAGCCATCAACCATCAGGTCACCAACATATGTACTAGATCCACTCCACTACATCTGGGACAACTTGTCCCTGTGACTCCTCCCCATTTGGCTATCTTCCCAGGTGTAATATAACGATTAAAACAGGTCTTAAAATGTTGAGCCTGTAGGTTAGCTGAGATTAAAAACATCTGAGCACCTGCCATTGACCTCGACAGATCGCTAAGTTGAGCATTGATCTTATCCTCCCAACCCTGAGAATGTTTAGCCACGTCATCCTGCCTTGTGTTATTTAAAAAACTATATAGGGCCCCTAACCTATTATCATAAGTCAGAATGAATTCTACGGCCTCTGCCTTATTAAAACCCATCATCCCACCGCCTTTCTTCCTAAAATATCCCTGATTTGTAAATATTTGAAAAATTCCCTATGGTCAAGCTTGAAATTTTGTCGCAGCATTTCAAAAGTCTTAAAGGAATTCAGCAAAACAAATCTCCAAGTATACGTAATCCATGTGACACCCATTTACCCACATAGACATCCTGAAATATTTCCGGTAACTGCGGGTTGTCCTGTATTGGGGTATAATAGTTAAATCTCCCCAGGCCAATTTTTTTGCAAACTTTACCCCAAATACGATAGGCCGCCGTTAAAACTTTGAAACAAACTTTTTTGTAGTAGCCAAATTCAGTTTGCCGAAAAAAGCAACCCCTGCTTTTATCCCCTATTAGAAGCTCATATATAGATGGAGTCATGTCATCCTGTCCTGGGAGATCTACCTCCTTACCTGGGAGGGCTGCCAGTTGTTGCAATCCAACAGCCCAGTAATACAATTTGAGGTTGGGGACTGCTAGCCCTCCAAGATCCTTTGGCAGAGTCATAAATCTAAGCGCACGTCTGGGGTTAGCATATGCCCAAAGGAATCGGGCCAGCATCCCGTCAAGAAGTTTAAACCAGTTGTTACCTATCTCTGACAGGATAGCCTGGAAGAGATAGAGAATCTTGGAAAGGAAAGTCATTTTGATCAAATTACTCTGCCCAATCAAGGACAATCTCAGATTGTTCCATCTCCCAAAATCCTGTTTGGCCTTCTGAATTAAAGGGGTTAAGTTACCCTCCACAATCTTTCTGACCTAAGAATCACACCAAGGTAGGCTGCTTCCTTGGTAACCGGCCCATCCGACAGGAGTTCCTCTTTATTGATTATAACTTGGGTTTTATCCCTGTTCAACAAATACCCAGAAAATTGCCCGAATCTCATGGCCTCCTTCTCGATCTCTGATAGTGCACCACTAGGTTCTGAAGTAGCAATAGCCAGATCATCGGCATATGCCAAGATCTTAGTCTCCCCCCCTGGTAACTTAATCGGCTGGATTGCATAATTAGATGGAGTTGCCTAATCAGGGGGTCAATGTAGAGCACAAATAAAAGGGGGGAGCAGGGGCAACCTTGCCTAGTACCCGTTCGATAATCACCTCTTCAGACAGGCCTCCCATTAGGGAAATCCTAGCTCTAGGGTGTTAATAGAGGGCTTTCACTGATCTAATAAATCCATGCCCAATCCCTTTATAAGACATTACCGCCCAAAGATACGGCCAGGAGACCCTATCGAAAGCTTTTTTGGTGTTCAATAAAATTAGAGCCATGGGATCTTGCGTAACCTCAGCTGCATCGAAGAGGGTAATAACCCGACGAATATGATCAGTGGTACCCTTTCCGGGAATAAAGCCATGCTGTACAGGGGATGTAAGCCGACTGATAACTGCCAAATAGCTTTTTAAAGCACTGTTTTTACATAAACTTACTAAAATGCATTATGCTCTGAAATCGCATTCATGAAATATTTCAATATTTTAATGGTGTGCCAACAACGAAGCCTGATGTTCTCTCAGAGTTGACCCCACTTTTTTAAAATTTGCCACCAGTGTCACCAGTATGTCAATATTTAGCTCCAGTGTATTTATTTATTTATTTTATTTAAGAAGTTTTATATAGCGCTGGCCTGATCCGAGGGTATCGGAGCGCATTACAACAGATACATTGCAGAGATTCACAACGAACAAAAAAAAAAAAAACACATTAACAGTGCAGGACGATGGTTGGGAGATCTGCTTCCCAGTCTTGGGGACAAGGAGTCGCAGCAGTGGAAGGTGTCTGCTTCCCCGCTCCGATTGATCCTATCGGTTCCCTAGAGAGCGGTCGAGGAACAGGATTTTGAGTTGGCTTTTGAATTTTACAAAGGAGGGAATGGTTCTGATGTGAGGGGGAATAGCATTCCAGATTTTATGCGCGCTTCCGGCGAAGGATCGAGCCGCAGTTTTTTGTTTTCGAGTTTTTAGCGGGATGAGTAGGAGGGAGTTTGAGCTTCTGAGGTTCCTGGCCTGACCGGCTTTTTTGAGTTTGGCCGCCAAATATTCGGGTTTGCTGGTGTGTAGGGCTTTATGTGTGAGGCAGGCTGTTCTGAAGCTGACCCGCATTTCGACTGGGAGCCACTTAAGTTCTCTGAGTGCAGGAGAAATATGGCCGAATTTCTTGATTCCGGTGACCATTCTGGCTGCAGCATTCAGAGTTGTTTTGATGGGAGCCAGATGTGATTTTGCTATTCCTGAGAGGACTGCATTCCCATAGTCCAGTCTTGACAGCACCAGTGCTTGAGTGGCCTGTTTAAGATCACTGGGCGGAATGAAAGGTTTTATTTTGTTCAATAGTTTTAGGTTAAGGAAAGCGCTCTTGGCTGAATTCTTGATGTGTCTGGTCATGTCCAGTTTCGGGTCTAGCGTGATGCCTAGTGATTTGACAGAGTCGGCTAGGGTGAGATTCCCGTTGAGCGCATGGACGGCTTTTAGCCATTCAGCAATTTGGGGGTTCTCCTCTTTGTTCGAGATGAGGAGTATCTCAGTTTTGTCGGGGTTTAGTTTAAGGTGATTACATGACAGCCAGTGTTGAACATCTCTCAGTACGTCATTGAGTCTTTGAATGTCTCTGATGGAGGCGGTTTCCAAGTATATCTGAGTATCGTCAGCATAAAGATGGAAGTGGATGTTGGCTTTTTTGAGTAGTTTGGTGAGAGGTTCCATGTAGATGTTAAAGAGTTGCGGAGAGAGCACTGAGCCTTGAGGGACTCCCTTGTTGACTGGGTGAAGGTCGGATGCAAAGTTTTTGATTTTTATTTTTTGAGTGCAATTGTGCAGGAAGGAAGAGAACCATTGGAGGACCACCTCGCCAAGACCGGCTCTTTCTTGGAGAGCCCTAATGAGGAGTTTGTGGTCTACCATATCGAATGCTGCCGATAGGTCTAGGAGAATGAGGAGGCAGCATTGGTCAGAGTCTAGTGATTTGTGGATATCGTCGATGATGTTGAGGATCGCGGTTTCGGTGCTACAGCCTTTTCTGAAGCCACACTGATGGACGTCCAGGAGGTTGATGTTGTCCAGGTGTTGGGTTAGTTGTTGAAGTACGCATCTTTCTAGGATTTTGGACAGAAGGGGAAGGTTAGAGACAGGTCTAAAGTTATTCAAATCCGTTATGTCAAGGCCGGGTTTTTTCAGCAAAGGTGTGACTTGTCCCTCTTTAAGGCAGTCTGGAACGACTCCATTTTTCATGGAGCTGTTTATGATCGTGCACCAGAGGGGTGCTAGGGAGCGCTTCAGTTTTTTGGTCAGTAGGGGTGGAATGGGGTCTAGGACATGAGATGAGGGTTTGTAGGTGGAGATCAGATTGATTATCTCAGTTTCCTGAATGGGGCGGAAGCTTAGCCAAGATTTGGAAGAGGGACAAGGAGCGCTATCATACGCCCCGGACGTGCTGCTCTTTGTGGGGGCGAGTATTGTTAGTGTCCAGTGAGAGTTCGATCTTATTAATCTTGTCATTAAAGAAGTTGGCGAAGTTGTCGCAGAGTTCTTTGGACGCCTGTATTGAGGAAGTAGCGGGCTTGGAGGTTTGTTGCCTGATGATGTTATAGAGCTCTTTGGGTCTATTTTTTGCGCTGTCCAGCGCAGAGCGGAAAAAAGTGGATTTCTTGTTCTTGATGTGATTGTTGTACTTCCTACGAGCTGTTTTGAGTTGTTCGCGGAGGGTGGAAGTAGGGTTATTCCTCCAGCTTCTTTCTTTGGCTCTTAATTGTCTCCTTTTGGAATTGATGTCAGTGTTGAACCATGACCTGGATGGAATGGCTCGGCTTTTTTTTTAGCTTTAGAGGAGCTAGTTGGTCAAGCATAGCCACCAAATTTGAGTTGTAAAGCGAGGTGAGTTCAGTTGTGGAGAGGTGGTCATTGGCCCAGGGAAGGAGCGAGCTTATCCTTTCTTCTAGGGCTACCATGGGAATCTGGGTGAGGTTTCTGGCCCATTTGGGGGGGTCATGCATAGGTGGTTGGGAGAGTGTTTTTTGGTTGATATGAAATAAGATCATGTGATGGTCCGACCAGTCCACGGGGAGTATGTGGTCGATCGTAATTGCGTCTCGTTGAGCGATAATGGCATCCAAGGTAGCTCCTTTGTAGTGCGTTTCCTCTGAGCAGTGTTGGGCTAAATTGTTGTCATAGAGAAGATTGGATAACGTTTGAATTAGCGGGTTGTTTGTTTCATTCCACCAAAGGTTTAGATCACCAAGAATTAGGTTGTTGGCGTCTCCGAGTGCACAGTGAGCAATCAGGTCGGATAAATGTTCCCCGAATGCGGAGGTGTTGCCTGGTGGGTGATAGAGAAGGTGGCAGAGTAGTGCTCCATCATCTTTAGTCTTTATATTGGCGGTAAGACATTCAAAGGTGTTGAACTTGCATGAGTCTATTTCCATGATGGCGATGTTGTCCTTATGAATGATAGCTACCCCTCACCCTCGTTGGTCTTTTCTGTCTTTGTTAATAATGGAAAAACCTGGGGGCACAAGCATGTCTCAGCATGGTGAGGAGAGCTCATTGAGCCACGTCTCTGTGATGAACGCAATATCAATGTCCTGCGAGAGGATGGCTTCTGCTAGTTCGGTTGCATGCATAGAAGCCGATCTGCAGTTGATGAGCATGCAGTTGGTGGAAAGCTCTTTTTTGCTGGGGTTCTTTCCCCTGGGCGCCCTGGGTAAGGTGGTGAGGAAGGGCGGTCTAGGGGGTTTCGTGAAAGGATGGTCTCTTCGGAAACCCGTGATCACTTGGATCTTGGATTTTGGGGAGTCAGTAGGAGGTGCGTCGTATGAAGAGGCTAGATCGGCCGCTTCTTCGTAAGACATTGCGGCTTTGGTTCTAGTGGGCCTTGAAGTCATGGGCTCAATGTCGGTATTTATGCGTCTCTGTAGCCTAGGAGTGAGGGCTGTGTTTCCTAGGGTTTTCTGTGACAGGGCCTCAGCATCCGTTCTTGAGGGTCTCTGTAACCGTGTCACGGGGGTTGCTTCGGGCCTTGTAGGGTGTTTAGAGTGGTTGGAGCTGGATGGAGAGGGCGCCCTGGGAGGGGATTGCTGGGGCATTCGGGCCTTGTCGAGGTTGGTGAGGATTTCATTCAAGCCCCGGGATATCATTTCTAGCTGGCTTTCTAGTGAAGCGAGACGCTGCGCCATGATGTCGTGGGCAGGGGTGAAGGTATCTTGGGACGGGTCGCCCTGTGCAGTGTAGGTCGTGTTTAGGTTATGTTGCCTATTACTACTTGTGTAGAACATGTTGTCACCTTTTGGGACCCTGGGAGGGGGGTGCATTGGGTCATGACATAGTTTCGACCTCCTGAGGTCTGCGCGAGTACTAGTGTGAATAAAGGCCGATGTCGGCAGGGCGGGGTCGTGGTTTTGAGGTGGGTGGATCAAATGAGGAAGTTGAGTTTGACGTTCCTCTGGGAGTTGGAGAACATGATTTGTGGGGGGGCTGGAGTGGGAGGTGACTTGGGGGAGGCGGGAGGTGGCGGTGTAGGGCGAGGTGGTAATTGTTTGTTTTTCCTGGTGAGGCCGGTTATCTGTTGGTGGGAGCTGGGTCAGGAAGGGTCGAGACAGGTATAGGAGAGCGGATCAGAGTGTGGGGAAGAGGGAGTCGAAGGCCTCTAGGTTCTCATTGTTTGCCTGTATCAGGACAGTGCCGTTAGTGTAGATGGTCACAGACGTATTCCCACCCCTTGACGAGCGATTAGGGAGCGAGGTTGTTAGTTTGCAGCTATGCGAGGTGGTTGTGGTTTTAGAGATGTAGAGTTGTGTTCTGAAAGTGGTGTTCCAGTCCTCTGGTCTTTCAGTGTGAAAGATTAAGTCCATCTTAATCTGTCCTTTGGAGGAGCAGTGATATGTGTCCGTAAATAGAGTTTCTTTGTGCTGTCTAATTAGTCTCTGTTTGAAATTTCTTCTCGCTTTAAGAGAAAGGTTGGGGGGGAAGCTAATAGTGAAGGCGTTCGCGCTGTGAGGTTTCAAGTGGGTCGATATATGTTGGTTGGAGTGAATTGGCGTGCCCAGTGACATTGTAGGATTTCTAAAAGAGGGGAGACCGTGCATCTGAAAGGGAGTCTAGGACAGTCGGTCTGTTTGGACGGATTAGCTGGGGGTGAGTTAAAAATTGTTGCCTAAAGTTGGGTCAGGGAGGGTGGGTTAGCAACTGTGCGGCCCCTTATTATCTTGCCAGTTATGATCAGGGGGTATTGACTTCAGGAAGCCACCATTTTGGGTTCAGGCATCCGAGTCTGGTTTGGATTGTTCTGTGCCTCCTTAGTTAGGGTTACCCGGCGTCCCGGCTTTGCCCGGACAGTCTCGCTTTTTCACCTTGTCACGGCTGCTTTCAGTGAATGTAGCTTCTGTCCCGGTTTTCAGGGAGGGTTGACTGAAAACTGTGGGAGGTGTTTGTTTATATTTTACCAGGCAGGGATACTTAGCAGTTGTTTCGAGAAAGCAGTTAGATTAACATGTAAAACTGTAGTCCTTTTACTATTTTCTTGAAATGACCCAGTTATTGTCATTAAAATTCTGGTCACCCTGGAACACTCATTATGTGGGTTTGTTTTCGCGTTGAGGGGTCACATCAGCTGGGATGAATCAGTGTATAGCTCAGTCTCTTGATATGGGTGTGTTCAATGAGACGACGAGGGCGGCCATCTTGGAACGGGCAAAGCGCTTTGCGCACTGGAGAATGAGAGAACCGAGAGGCTGCGTGGAGGCAAGATTCTTCTTTATTATGGGCAGAAGGTCGTTGAATTCCTTTTACTTGATGGCCCTTGCAGCTGTTGGTTGTATTTAATGATCCTGTCTTTAAATAGACGCGGATCGCCGAGAGTCAAGAATCGGCCATCTTGAGGCCAGGCAGATTCGAATGAAGGAACGGGGCTCTGTGTGGGACTTGCGCGCTTATTTTTCAGCCGTCCCGGGTCTCCTCTGGTCTGCTAGTGGGAGTAGGAGGCCTCGGTCGGCATCGTTGGGGGCCCCGGAGCTCGGCGGGCCTTAGCAATCGGTGTGGGAGGGGGCCGTGGGTTGAACAGTGGCGGCCATTTTAAAGACAATCGTCGTACCTGGGGACGCTGCTCCATGGAGATACGGCGCGGAATTCACTCCGGTTCGGGTCCTGAAGGCCATGCCCAGGAGTGGACACTCGTCAGGTCTGGGGTTCTTGTGTGTCCAACGCGGTGCTGATCCGAGAACGCTTGATGGGTTCCTTCGCGATGAAAATCTTGTCAGGGCTGCTTGCAGTCCTGAAAGTATCGGGCGAGGGACGTTATCTCCAAGCACTTCAGATCGCCGCCGTTTCCACCGTTTGGACTGTTCTGATCCGGTGAGTCCCGCTTCATTGGGGGGTGTTGGATTGGGGGGTCAGTGGGGTTTCACTGAGATAGGGACCGCGAGCCCGGGAGCCTGGTTTCAAAGCTCCTTCCCCGCGGCCATCTTTATTCAGAATTTTGCCATGGGTGCCTCAATATCGTGTGGGTGTCCCCAAATGTCAAGAATTAACTCCAGTGTGCCAGGACTAGCATTTTGACGTGGTTGCCCCCATATGCCATGGGTGCTACACCTGTGTCAAGAGTGTCCTACAGTTTGACAGTGCCTGATTTTTGCTGGATGCTCCCCATATTCAATGCGTGGCCCATGAGTCTAAAATAACCCTATTTCAGTATTTTGGCCTACACCCCCCTCCCTATGCACTGGTGCCATTCATCATATGCCAGGAATTGCCTCCAGGATGTCAGAATGACTGTTTCATTGTGAGTGCCAACCCCCAATATGAAGTGGTTGCCTTCCCTGATGCCACAAATTACCTCCATAATGTCAGAGCCAGCACTTTGCTATGTGTGTCAACTTTAGTAATCAATTACCTCCAGTGTACTAGGGTCTATATTTTGACATGGCTGCCCACTCAGCCATGTACTGCAGGTTCATTCCTTATGCCAAGAACTACCTTCAATATGCCAGTGCCAGCATTTTGCCACAGGTGCCTCACTAAGCCACCAATAATTACCTTCAGAGTACCTGGTCCAGCTGCACACTCACAAGCCTAACACACATACCCAAACATACTCTCACATGCACACAATCTCACTCATTCACACATACATAAACACTCGCTTTTCCATGCTCACTATCTCATTCACACTCTCAGTCATTCACTTTCCCTTATGTTTATTCATGTCTGTCTTTCTAGAATATTGGTAGAAGTCAGAATTTTTTAATGATAGTATTTATAGAGATTGGTAATAATTAGACAACTAAGGATGAACGACTTGATGTTTTTAGGTGGCAATCTCAACCATGACTTTTTCACAACATGATTGCATAATTACTGTGGATGTTATACTGAGGAATTTGTGACAATACAATGAAGAATGATGCTAGGTATCTAGACTGTACACATTTGTGACATGATGTTGTAAACGATGAACTTTTTAAGATACTGAAATTCTTTTCTTGAACATTATTTCAGCAATATTTGGATATTTCGTAGATATTAATAAGTATTTGTCACTACTTAGAATGTTATCACATTTGTTTTTTACTGAAAGAACATTTTGTACATGTTAAATTTTTCCACAGCGCTGGAGGTGTTCCTCCAGAAAAAAGGATGAAACGTGTTGGCTCTTTTAAAATCATGATGGAATAAAGAACAAAGACTTTTGGGGACTTATTGGAGATGTACATCTTTTGAACTTACGTATTGAGTGTATTCCAGTTGGAAATTGTTTACATCTGTGCTTGTATGGCTGTAGTTCTTTTTACAACTGGGGACTGAAGGAATTGCCCTAAAGCATACAGAAAGAAGTGATAGGGGAGTGTAGTTTTTGTTTAGCCAGATATGCTTTTGTAAATTGTATACACACTCTCATATTCTTTCTCATTCACACTCACTCACTCACTCACTCACCCACTCACTCACCCACTCACTCACCCACTCACTCTCACATTAACACTCTCAATCATTCACTCTTACTCATGCACTTACTCTTTCACACTCACTCATTCACTCTGTCACTCATTTGTTCTTTCACCCTCTCTCGCTCTCTCCCTCACATTCACACCCATTCTCACTCTGTCATTCTCTCTTAATCATTCTCTCTCACTCACTGTCTCTTAGACACTCTCCTCGAATGACTCTCAGTCTCTCTCACTCACTCTCTTACACACTCACACTGATTCTCACACCTAATCTCACACTCAATCTCACTCACACTCCCAGTCATACTCACTCACTCACTCATTCACACTCTCAAAATGCACAGAACAACACTGGAAATATTTTATTTCCTACCTTTGTTTCCTCTGCTGGCTAGTATTCACTCCTCCGTGGCAGCAGCAGAGCGGAGCAGGAATCTGGTCCTGGAAAATGAACCAACGGGCCCGGAGTCCCTTGTGGCGAAAGGAGAGCTAGAAAGGGCAGCAAGAGCAGAAGTGATGAGAGGAAGCATATTCCTTTCAGGGGCTGGGACAGGACTTGGGATCCTGCTGCTGCTGCTCTTTGTGGATTTCAGCTGGGCAAAGGGACACATTGATTAGAGTTCAGACAGCCACACTTAAATAGATATGCTGTGCTGCCTCACTAAATAATTTAGATTGCGCCTAAGTCAGTGGACATAGCTGAAGTATGCCATTACAAACGTGCAATATAGACATCGATTTACTGTATGCAGTCATCTCGGGGGCATACACCTCAAGCGCCTGGTTAAATTCGGCCATGGGAATTTCAGGGGCTGGACTTTTGCACCCTTTGCTCCTCTCCTTCTTGACAGCTGTCTGGGCCATTGTTCCAGACGCCCTTGACTCCCTTACTGGGCAGCCATGGACCTTGTGGTCATACAGACGCATTCAGGTAATCACAACATCTCCAAGTGTGGGCTGAGTTCTACCTCCCTCCAGATATTGTTCTCCAGGTTGTTACCCAACAGACAATCTACAGGCATGGCATGGCTCACAGCTATTTTTAGAGAACCTGAGACCCCCCCCACTCAAAGGGAACCAGAGCCACCTGTAGATGCTCTCACGATTGTCAGAGACTATGACTTGGTGAAATGTGTTTGGGAGAACCTGCTCTGAGGGCACCTGCTGACAGGTCACAGTAGTCATTCTGGTTCCTGTGTCCCTCAGAGCCTCCACCCACTGCCCATTGATAGTAACCAACTGCCTGTACTGAGAAGTATTGGCAGGCATATGAGCTTTTGGAACCATCCCCTTATTCCCCAGGGAAACTACGGTCACCTCTGTCTGCCCCCCAAAGCTAATTGGGACTACAACTTCCTCAAGTGCTACACTCGCCAACCCAGGTCTCTGCCCACCGGTGGGGTGGCTGTGCCCTTTTTGGGAAATTTGGAGTCATCCTTGGAGTGCCCATACTTGTAGCATCTTTCTGCTGGTGGTGACCCCTGACAACCCTTGTGGTAGTCTCCCCTAGATAACTTTTTGGACACTCTCATGCTAGCCCAGAGGTCCACCTCCTCCACAGGCTTCCTCACATCGGTCAGCTTGCTGTCAACTAGGTGCTGGTGTAGCTCTGAAAAACAAATACTGAGCATGTGATCCCTCTAATTTACACTATACAACGCATTGTAGTCATTAAATGTGCTGCCCTGCACCCAACCATTCCGTGCCATGATGAAGTAGCCCACAACATCTACCTAGGACTCGGCCTGGGTGGTGAATTTCGCTCCGTTCGCGGAGTTTTCTGCACTCGGGACTCTGCGGAGCTCGCGGAGTGCAGAAAACTCCGCTTCACGATGTGCAGCAGGGTTTTTTCCCCGCTCGCGAACGGTAAGTTTGCGATCGCGAATGGTAAGTTCGCGAGCACGAGCTGCCGCTCGTGTAGAATTTCTACCCGAACGGCAGGAATACCAGCACAAACTGCAGTTCGCACTGCACTCCGCCACTCGCAGAACTTCGCAGAGTTTTCTTGTAACTTCGAGGAGTTCAGCGTAGTAAAACTCCGCGAACTACGCCCAGGCCTGTCTAGGACTGGGTGGGGAGCTTCTGGCTGACCCTGAACCTTTGGCAGTACTTTTCAGGGGTCAGTCCAAGCTTTGCAATCAAGATGGCTATCATGGGAGTGTACCAGGTTTGATCCCCAGCCTCCAATGTAAGAAGTGTGTCCCGCCCCACTGCAGGCATGTGTTTCCACAAACACCCCCATGCTCTTCTGGGATCTTGTGAACCCTCAGGGCTACCTCATAGGCATCTCTATGTCATCTCCCACCACATAATTGGGCACCAGATCCTTGGGGATGTGGAGCTTTCTGTCTCCTCCAGACACTGTAGAATTGCTGCCACCATCAAAGCTGGACTCTGCCTGTCTGGCCTTGAGGTACAGCTCTTTCAGGCTCAGTTCATGAGCCAGTAACAAAGTTTTCTCTTCCATTTTCAATTTGGACATTTGCAGCTGAAACTCCCTTTCTGCCTCCCTGTCCGCCAGCTCCTCAGGGGACAGGCCATGTGAGGAAACACTGCTTCCTTCTCTGGCAGAGGAATCCAACTCAGGAAATTAGTCCTTACCCTCCCCTGAAGGATGCATTCCAGGCCTGATGTCCTCATCTTCATCCTGATCCTCCATATCATCCTCATCCTCCTACTCCTCTATGGCTGCCATCAACTGGTGGATCTCTGTTCAGGCCCTCAGAGCTTTCTGTAACTCCAACATTTTGGTGCCTTTCTTCATTTGTAGTCCAAATTCCTGGCAGAACTGTTTAAGCTCAGCTACTGTGTAGCCTTCCAGGTTGACCAGTTCAAATTCCATTGCTGCAGGTATGGTTTCAGACAGTCCAGTAGGAGGAATGAGGGTAGATTTAGAAAAAGACTAAAAGAAGCCAATCAAGGAGAATTTAAAACTCAAATTGGTCTTAGATATAGGATGATAGTGTACACCAAATCACTGTATGGCACTGCACAAACACAAGTCCTATTCTCACAGCTGATCACCAATGTTAGAAATTGGGTTAATGGTTGACTGGGGTGTGAGCAGCATTCACATTCCGAGTCAGGGTAAGGCAAAAGCAAACACCACATTAACCTGAGCTTAACCTACTGGTATCTTGGCACAGAGAAGCCAGGTTGAATTTAGAGGCAATGTGTAAAGTATTTGTGCAACACGTCGAACAGTAAAACTGTGAAAATATCCACACAAAAAGATCCCACACCAGGTTAGAAAAATAGAGCTTAATGTAAGAAATAAAACAAGACCAAATCAACAAGAATCCAATCGGTTGAACGGGGTTATGAATTTTTAAAGAATAAACTGTAAAATAGTACCTAGAAACAGAAAGTGCCAACCGCGGCTATCTAGTCGTGCTAGAGCGGGTCAAAGTCAAAAGTTTAGGCTGACTGCAATAGAGCGTGGGTCGGATACAGTCCGAAATTAGTTTTGCTGAAGGTTTACCTTCTCAAATTTTGTGCCAAGAGTCCCTGTTGTGTGGAAGAAGATCGATGGGAACAAGGAGAGCGTCGCTGGCAGTAGTTGGCATGGCGCAGGAGCAGGCCAGGCATCATGGATGGGGGGGCTGGAGTCTCGTGTTGATGGTCCATGCAGGAGATCAATGCTTGTTGTGCGAAGAGATGGACTTGCAGCAGCTCGCACTGATTTTCCGTGCGAGCGCCAAGGTTTCGGTGCAAACGGGCCTGTTTGAGGAAGCAAAGAGCCCAAAAGCTTGACTTTAAGAGCTCAAGAGCCACACCAAGAACCCAGGGCCTGAACAAATTCAGGCATAGTCTCGGGCAGATGCCCTGTTCCTGACTCTGTGTACAGAGACGTCTGCCCTCAGCAGTGAGGAAATACCCTCCTCCGTTCTGTTCACAATGGTAGAGCCTTCTCTCTCTGAGGACAGATGTGATGCTTACAAAAGTATGAGGAACTGCAAAGAGAAAACCTCTGCCAGAGAAATGACAAACTTGGGGGCACCAATTGAAGTAAAAGACAAGGCTGCAGGTAGTATGTCAAACGGTCCACTCTTCCAGGCTCCTACACCCTGCCTCCCATGTCCTCTTCTTGCACTGAGTAGCCCGTCCAGGTAACAATAGCCCTAGCAGTTACAAATACAGCAACAATTGCTGATGCCAGTCATCATCATGGCTCAGAATGTCTAGAACTTTATTTTACCAATGCATCGGGAGCTCTGTATGCCATGTGAAACATCAGACCAAATACTGAATTGTGGAACATGGGAGGCTCACTATGGGAGGGAAGGTTGGAAATATGGCTTCAGAGACTTGGTAATACGTTGAATTTATCTTTTTATTGAGTATTTATATGAAGTACAAGGTGGTCAAAACGACAACAAGATAGTCCAATTCCATGTGGGCCTAGATTGGCGTTACTTCGTGTCTTGACAGGCGAAGGATTAACTTAGTTTTGTCTGTTTCTCTTTCACAGCATTCTAAGGTGTGGGGTCACTGCCGGAGCCCTCAAAAGAAAATACAAAGAGTATGGTAAGAATGACAATGTTCTTTCTCTCCGACTATTTTTCCGTCACCAGATCACCCAAGGTGTGTGTGAGTCTTACTTTCTCTATGTTTCTCTTTTCTTATAGGGACATCGAGAAGGAGGAGGTGCTCAGCTTATACTATGAGTGTTCAGGTAAGCGAATAAAATAAATGAATAAATAAAGGAAGACAAATTAGTGCACATAAATGAAAGGTAATAGGAAAAAAAAGAAAATAAATAACTCTTCTTCTCTCAGCTATGTTTCTGATGTGAAAACTGGGCTTTTTATAATCCTCGCGTTCGGTGGACCGTTTTTCTTTTCCTTTAGCTTATCTCTCTAGTGCTTCCGCACCTTTTCGCATTAGGCATTTGGTTTTTCCACCCAGCTCCTTGCACTCACCACACTAGCCACAGCTCTCCTGAGCTGTGGCGGGCTGCTGCAATATCTCGTATGGTATCACCCAGACGGCGTCAAACCAATTATCCGAAGGTTCCTCCTCTTCACCAGCGTCCCTGTAACTTTCTCCTTCCTCGTCCTCCTCGGGATAGTATGCGCTGGCGTTTCTCTTTTCCTCCTTCCTTCGACATTTTTTTCTCCTCCTTCTTCCTGCTCTGTGTCACTTCCTCTACTTCCTCCAGTCGAATCGACCGGTCTTAAGAGGCTATCCATTCCGCCCCTCATTCCCTGTTGATATAAGTCCTCTGTTAGTTTTGGTGTATTAGTGGTTTCTGCCCTCCCTTCTTGTAATCGTCCTTCTTTCCTTTCTATGTCTTGCTGCCTTCTCCGCTTGCCATGACAAGACAATGGCCATCGCAGCCCAAAGTAGGTAAGGAGATGTGATGGGTGGGGGTCCTGTCACACTCACTCATCCTGGCTTCCAGAGAAGCAGAATACCCAGCTATGATAGACCGGTTTGACCACATTCTGGCCTCTTGAACTCAAAACTGCCATTATGCGAGGCCATTTCCTCCAAAATTCGGCTGGGATAAGAAGTACTATTACAGTGCAGTGCTTTCTAGACTACACAGATATTAATTGCCAAACACATAGGCGAGCAAAGAAAATGCTAATAAAATCCAAGTACCAAAGGACTTTACAACTATTTACCCATCCACAAATGAGCAAAATGTCATTAAACAGGGGGAGCAAATAGGCACTTATACTTCTACTAGGCCAGGCTCTTAAATCGTCGGCTCACTAGAAGCTAAATCTAAACAGAAGATAACATGAGGAGAAGGCGTATGAAGGAAGAGCGGTTCCTTCTGCAAGGCACAGAGGGCAAGCAGCAGTAAGGAAATGCTGGCATAGAAGGAAGTCAGCAGCACATAAGCATCTAAGCACCTCGCAGAATAGGCAGAAGGGTAAAGAGAAACAACATCTCCCTAAGGGACCAGGTTCTTCAACTAAATGAATACACTGAAGCAATGAAAATGGTGGGTGTAGTGTCTTGTAATAAAAGAACGCTAGAACTCTATTGGTTCCCACTGTACACAGTAGGCCTGTGATGTAAGCATTGGAGGGACGAGTTGAAGGCAGGCTTAGAATGTTGAGTTCTGACTTACACACAGTGGAATAAAGTCGTGTAAAATTACTCTCCATGTGTGGTGTACTTATTGGTGGCTGCCTAGGCTGGCAGGACACTATAACTGGCAACGATATAGGGGATTTGAAGCCCGTACACTGAAAGCACTCTTCCAGAGAGTTTGCCATTGTCCAGCAAACTACTTGTGCATGCCATGTGTGCCACAGTCAAAGTTTTGAATTGACGCTGGCGCAGGCGGAGTCTCAGTGCAACGCCAGCCTGTGTAAAGCCTTGAAGATAAAGAAAGCGACATTGAAAGTCTACATGTCCGTGGTCAGGAACTTAATGAAATGGCCACAAACAAAAGGTACTACGCCATTACGCCAATTAATGTCATATGCCATACGGAGTATGAACGCTAAAGGCGGATGCAACCAGGTTACAAAGCACCACACAGCAATATGTCACTACAAATCAAATTGAAATTCATGTGCTACGAAGCAGAGATTAACTAGGTGTTTGTGAAGAAACATTTAAGCACAAAGCCGACAAAATATCATAATGTTATCTGCTTTAATGCATTAGTGGAATACAAGGTTTATCTAGTTACCGAAACCATTACCAAATTGTTGTACCACAACGTGCTGCCGAGTGACTCCAGATGAATGCTCAGGGGTGGTACTTGTGGAGCTGCTACATCAAAGAAGCCACACCACAACCAAACCTGCCACATAGGGGCCTAGAACATCTCCTTAGACTGCCACAAGATAAAGAGCTCCAGTGGAGAGCCAGGGCGAGATACAAGCTCCAAAGGTTGGCAAGGCTGACCCCGAACTCAGCACGTCACAAGGCTCTAGAGAAGCTCTGCCTGATCAAGTTCCACAAAAAGCACCTGAGAGGCCACTACTTTCCACCAATGTAGATACAGCTGCTGCATTCTTAAAACCGCCAACTTCATTCGATACTGCCAAAAAACACAATATTGGCAATAGATGGATGGCATGGATAGAAACATTTGAAGAGTTCATAGATGCAATAGAGGAAAAAGATTATAAAAAAGATTATAAAGTATCTGATGAACATGGCTGGTAAAGGAGTGAAGGAAGCCATGAAAAACATACCACAAGAAGGTGAAGGGACGTACGATCAAATCAAAAAAGCCTTGAATGGCAAGTTTAATTCAGTGCAAAATGTGGATTATGAAAGATACATATTCAGTCAAGAGCGCCAGAGACCAGGTGAGACTATCAATGAGTTTGTGGAGAGACTGGATGTTCTGGTAAAGCACTGCAAATTCAATCAATTTAATGATGAGGAGGCTACCCACCTCAGAGTAATCAACGGATGTCTGTCAGATTCCTTTCCACGAAGACTGCTGAAGGAAACTCTGAGTTTAGAACAAGTCCTCAAGGCTGCTCATGCTGAAGAGCATGCTGATCGTCAAGCGACTGACATGGAGGTCAGAGGCGCCCAAAGTGCATCAGTCATGAGCATGAAAAGTAAGGCATGGTACAAGGCTGAGGAGCACAAGGCAATGTCTCCACAGAAAAAGAGAACGTGTTAATAGATGTGGATTGTCATTTCCACATGAAGGTAACTGTCCCACCATTGGACAAACATGCCTCAGCTGTGGTAAAGCAAGCCATTTCGAGATGACTTGTAGGGGGAAAGGAAACACAAGTTTGTCACAGAGGGAAGACAAAATGGTCGACTGATTGCTCCCTCAGCGACGTTCGACACACTCCCATAAGGCCAAGCAGTCACACCAACTGAGACAAATTGACACCAAACAAAGTCAGTCATCATCTAAATTATCGACCAATAGTTCCTCAGACACAGTTTCCAGTGAAAGTGACAATGATAATTGTGCGATGTCAATGGTTACCTCAGAAAGGCATGCACATGTGGGACTTGTCAAATGTGAGAAAAAACTAAAAGTGAAAATAATCGACATGAAGAAGCACCAAACACATTCAAACATTGTCCGAAGATAACTCTAAAAATAAATGGGTATTCAATGCCATTCATAAGTGATAGTGGTGCGTCGATAAATACCATGCCTGAGGAGAAGTATCAAGAACTGTCTCCATTACCACAACTTACTAAGTCAAAAACAAAAGTATAAACATGGTTGCTTCAACGCCCTTAAAGAGTCAAGGATCCTTTGTAGCCACGATCAAATGCAGGAAAAATGTGGTACAAGTACCTATTCATGTACTTCAAGGAACAGCTTCAAGTGCCTGTTTGCTGAGTTTTAATACTGCTGCTGATATGGGACTAATATCAGTAAACTACAATGCTTGTCATATTGTAAGTCAATTTCCTTCATTATTTCATGGGCTAGGAAAACTCAAAACAATTAAAGTAAAGTTACACATTAATGAGTATATTCGTCCTGTTGCTTAAAGACAAAGACGAATTGCATTTCACTTGCAAGATGCTGTTGAAAAGGAACATAATTTGTTACTTAAACATGACATCATTGAACGCTCCACTCGTACGAGACCATGGGTTTCTCCTATTTTAGTAGTGCCCAAAAGAGACAGCGAAGGAGCTGTACACATATGCTTTGACATTCGTCAGGCCAACAAAGCAATTGAGAGAGAGAATACATCCCAGTCCACACATTGCTGATATGATAACTCAACTGAATGGTGCAAAGTTCTTGTCTCAACTCGACCGAAATAAAGGATATCACCATTTGGAGCATGAAGAAAAATCCAGGTACATTACAACCTTTTCTACGTATATTGGTCTGTTTTGCTATAAGGGATTGAGTTTCCATGTATCCTCTGCTGCAGAACTTTTCCAAGATGTCATTTGACGTATCATACAGCCTATAGCAAATGCATTTAACGATAGTGATAACATATTAGTTTTTCAGAGCCACACAGAAAGAACATGACAAAGCTCTCATGCAAGTCTGTGGTTTGCTGACCAATGAAGGCTTAACTCTGAATGCAGACAAAGGTGAAGTCTACAAGAAAAGCTTAACATTCTTTTGCCATGTCTTTTCTGATGGGGGTATGAAACCTGATCCACCAAAAGTGCAAGCATTGTCTATTGCTAATCCCCCACAAGACATTTCTATGTTACGATCCTTTCTTGGACTGTCCAAACAGTTACTGTTGTTCAAGATACATACAAGACTTTGCTACGGTCAGTGCGCCATTATGAGAACAAACGAAAAAAAATGCCCTTTTCATTGGTCACATGAGTGTGAGAAGAGCTTCTAACACATCCAGCAAGCCGTTGAGAGTGCCACTGAAATGGCCTACTTTGATCTCAAACTACATACAGAGGCTGTAGTTGACGCTAGCCCTGGTTGGGCGCATTCCTTGCACAACACAGAGGACAGCCAAATGCCTGGAGACATATCATGGCATACGCCAGTAAAAGCCTGTCACTAACAAAATATGCATGCTCGCAACCTGAGAAAGAAAGTCTGGAAGTGGTCTGGGCTTGTGTATATTTGCATGTTTTCTTGTACAGAAAGTCTTTCACTGTAGTGACTAATCATCAAGCACAGTTGACGATATTTGGCAATCCCAAAGCCCAAATGCCTCCTCGAATTGAACATCGGGGTTTGAGGCTACAAGAATATAACTATATGATTATTTATCGCCCTGGGGATGAACAGAATCCGGCTGATTATTTTCTAAGAGTGCCATTACAATGCCCTGGTACCCCATGTAAGACAGCGGATACCTCAGTCAATTTTATTGTGAAAACGAGCACTCCAGCTGCCATGTCTTTAAAACAAATTGTCACTGCCACAAGCCATGATAGTGACATGTTAAGATTAAAAGACATTATTGCTCATAAATCGTGGAACCAGCACTCCAGACTTATCACTAATGATAATGAGTATTCGAAGTTCAAAAATGTAAAAGATGAACTTTCAGTGACTCAAGAAGGCCTCATTCTGTGGGGTACATGAATTTATTCCTGAGAGTCTACGACAACAAGTGATCGATGGTGCACATGAGGGACATCAAGGAATCGTTGCCACCAAGAGCGCTCTTGGTGACCTAGTCTGGTTTCCGTATCTCGACGAAAGGGTTGAAAAAGAATTAAAGACTTGTCATATATGAAACTGTCTTTGATCTAAAGTCATTCAGCACCCTTTGAACATGTCAGAATTGTCACATCATGCTTGGAAGAGAATCGCTATTGTTGATGAATACTCTCGTTTTCCATTGGTGAAAGACCTTTCACCCACTACACATGAAAAGGTCATTCAAAAACGAGATGGCATCTTTGTGACATGAGGTGTGCCTGCAGTATTAAAGTTTGACAATTGCCCACTTTTGAATAGTCGAGAATTTAAATACTTTCTAAATCACCTCAATATAAAGCATCGAAAAAACACTCCTCTTTGACCCCAGGCCAATGCCTTGGTAGAACATTTCAGAAAGCTGTTCTGCGTGCTGCAGTGGAGAAGATCAACCTCAAAGCTGTTTTAAACACTGCTTTTTGAGCTTACAGTTCGACCCATCACTCAGCAACAGGGGAAAGCCTGGCAACTCTCATGTTTGGAAGAGCCATGACAACCAAGTTGCCCCAATGGACTAACTTCAGATCTAAGAATGAGGAAGACATTCACACTACTGACTTTGGTCACAAACAGAAGATGAAAATATATGCTGACCAATGACGTCATGCAAAGGACATCACTTTTACAACAGAAGATTGAGTGCTTGTTAGGTAATCCAGAAGAAGGAAATCTGATGCTGCTTTTGACCTTGTACTATCACCAACACCAAAGGACACATGATGACTGCCCAGCATCCTCAGAAGTCCCTTATGAGAGATTCCTCTCATTTTCAACATGTGGCCCATCACTCACTCAATATCAATGCCAATGTAGAGACTGGGTCTAGACAGACTGTTCATGACTCTGTGTCTGCTGATAATTCCAGCTCACCTATGCAGATCACTGACACTTAGACTGCCAGTTCCAGGTTTACAGTGACCCGATCAGGATGTGTGATTCAGGCGCCATGACGCTTAATTGAAGAATTGTAATTGCTTGTGTATCTATGTATTTATTTATGTATTAATCCGTATATTTTTTTATTTATGTATTTATTTATCTATTTTTGAAAGTTGTGACATTTTATTTAACAAAGTGGGAGATGTAGTGTCTTGCAATAAAAGAACACTGGAAAACCTTTGGTTCCCACTGTACACCGTAGGCCTGTGACGTAAGTGTTGGAGGGACAAGTTAAAGGCAGACTTAGAATGTTGAGTTCGGGCTTACACACAGCGGAATAAAGATGTGTAAAATTGCTCTCTGTATGGGGCATACTTCTTTGCGAGTGCCTAGGCTGGCAAGACGGTACAGTGAGCAAAACCAGACCAAATTGATTTAGGATGGAGGCTGCCATGGGCACAGTCAGAAGAAAATGATCAATCGAAAGAAAGTCCACCAACAGACAACTTCAACAATGAAACCACAATCACCTCCCACAGTGAAGTGCAGGCACCAAGAAAAATAATCTCCCTCTAGAAGGTGATTTTCGGAATCTACAATCCAACAAGTGGGTGAGTGGCATCATGATGCAAAGCTCATTCACTTGACCTAAAACTAGTAATAGGGACAAAGCCACCAATCAAAGACTTAGCACGACAACTACAACCGAGGTCAATTTCAAAGAAGGAAAAGAATTTCTAACTAAGAGCGGCCAACTGTGAACAGCGAGGAAAATATTTGCACTGTAGGTTTATAATGCTGATAAACTATGCAGACTCAGAAGTATTTTTTGCTGACCAGCAGGAAAGGAAGCACCATTACAACAGCAGACATTTCTTCAACACAAATGTAGCAGCAATATACAACCTACAAGTGCTGGCTTCTCTGAGAAACAAAGTGCTCTGCTGGCTATCAAACGAAATGGGTTCAGGAACAGTCACACGAGAAGAGATAAGATTCCTAAAAATAATCAATCTGCAAAAAGAGGCCTATAACCAAGAAATCATCTGTGTGGGAAGAGACAGGGCCCCCCCCCTGTTAAACTTGCTTCTGTAAAGAGACCCTTCAGCAACCCTTGCAGAACAACTGTTATTCTGCCTGCAATAGACACTACCACACAAGCATCAGCAACAAAAACACACCTTGCTTTAAAAGGAAGGCTTAAGGCTGTGAAAAGGATGGACCCAGAATATGAGAGACGAAATATGATGATGGCTCACAAAGTATCCCTGTGTGATGTCAGAAAAAGAAGCAAATGAAATAGTTCCTCTCATAAATGAAATTCAATAGACTGCAAGTCAAGACATCAATGAAAAAACCTTTACTTGGACAAAAACAGGTCCTGAGTGAACAGGCAAATAAAGGGAGAACACATAGAGAAGTAGCAGATGTTCACTTCGATGGTGTGACTACGAAAATATCTGCCTGTCTGGTAAGTCCATCTTTAACCAAAGTACCTCCAGAGAATGTCTCAGAGTCTCTGGAGAGTAGGGGTAACAGATTGCAGTTTTACTGCATGCTACTATGAACAGTCTGTCAGCAAAGACTTCAGACAAGGAGTTAAAGCACAGTCCTGACTAGACACTCAGAAAGAGCAGGAAGTACAAGAAGCAAGAACACTGAAGTTACTTCTCTAGATGATCCTTTCAGGCAGACTTTGCTCATTCTGAGAGACACATTACCAGAAATTGTGTAGAAACTAAGATGCAGGCTTGCTCAAGTCTGCCTGGAAAGCTAGAAGCACAAACCGTACAGCGTTGGCCACAATCTCAAAGGAGTCATCATAAGGGTAAAAATCAACCTTGCAGAGACAGACAGAGCAAACCTACTCACTATCTCAGATTAGCCCATCAGAAAAACCCTTTGAGCATGAATGCTGAACCCAGGGACTGGGACTCAATTCACCAATCTTTGAACATTGACAAAATCAATAGTTCATGACATAAAAAGACTGGAAGAATGTCAGGTGATGGATAGAAAAATGTGAACTATAACAAAATTTCTTCTCGTTCAGGTGTTGGGTCTCTGTCTCTTCCACAGTCACCCATGTTCATTTCTTTTATATTCTCCACATCCAAGGTTTCTGGGCACATGGTTCTTCCTACATTCCCACTACTTCTCAGCCTCTCTTGTTCATTCAACTCCTAAAAAGTGTCTTAATATTGTGTAGGCAAAGGTTTGAATGACCGAATGCCAAAATAACGTTAAAGTTAAAGAATATGGGGGATATTTACGAGCTCCTTGTGCTACTGGTGTGTCACTGTTTGTGACGCTCCGACGGCACAAATTACATATCTATGAGGCCACACAATGCCACTATGCGTGGCTTTGAATCGCCTCATAGATATGGAGTAAGGCAAGGCAGAGCAAATCGCTGTGTTGCCTTACTCTGCACATGGGAGGCATTCCATAAGTGTTGTGGTGTGTTTTCCCACGCAACACCCATGGATTTTGACACTGTCCCGGATTTACAAGAGCATGTAAACCTGGGGAAGTGACAAATGCTCATGCCTCCTGAGGTTGTGTTTACCTCTTTCTATGTGTGCTGCATTATGCTTTGGTTATTTATGTTGACAAAGGATGACCTGGGACCTGGAACCTGCTTGGAGCTTATGAAGACAGGATATAGGTACAGATGTTTAAAATCCATAATTTGACCCTAAGGTACTGCCACCACCTAACCTAACAGTAGGACATTTGCAAGCACTTTTAACCTGATTCACTCTGAGGTCCACATCAAGCTTATAAAAGTTCTTAAAAACCACTTGACATGTTTGATCCATTTCTGATGCTTCAAGGATCCTTATCAACATCGAGAAATGTACTTCATAACTAAGCATGGCCCATTTGTATCCATGCATTTCAGTGGCTGCTCCATGCATTGCTCAACTAGACAAAAGTCTGCTAATTTTTACTCTGGAAATGAGGGGAGGTTTGCATAACTGGGTTGATAAATCTTCACTACTGGGAGCAAAGTTGCGAGGCCTTGGATTCAGTAGATCAGAAGCCATCATGGAAAGCTGACCTGTGGCACAGTTCTTGTTGCAAGACTAATTCCATACTTAGGAATCACTAATCCTTGCCACTCTTCTTTAAGACACCCAAGTTAACACATGATGCCCGCATTAGGAGTAGCTGGATTGTTTGATGGCCATAACACACTATCAGATTTACCGATACAGGAAGTAGAATCCTGAAATTTCTCTGAGAAATGAGAAATTACTGGGGAAACTGTAATTCTGGACCCAGTTTCCCTGTTTATTCATCTTTTTCTCTGGTGTTTCGGCCAGTGATCTTGGCTTCATTCAACAGATCAGCCGTGTTCCTGCATTTCTCACAATATCAACTGGGACAGTATCTCCTTTTACCAGATGATCATAGCCTCCACCTGACCGTATTTTTCCTACTTTTTTCTTTTAAAACAACACTCCAAGGAGTATGCATGGAAAGTAATTCCAGCCACAGTTTTCCAAGCTTACTCCTGGGAAGGTCCTGTGACATCCCGTGCTGGCTCATATACCTGATGTAAGGAGTTCTCAAATGCACTTTTGTTTCTCTTTGGCGAAAATATGTATTTCCTGTGTAGAAAGCCCTTCTTTGCACCCCCAGCAAATCTGGGGATAATCCTTTGACATTCCCAAACTGGAAGATGAGTTATGCTAGCTCCTAGTTAAAGCAAATTTACGACCCTTCCCAAGTTGCAAAGGCGATGGATCAGAGACTGGGAAACATTCAAACAGCGGCTTCCGGCACAGGTAAGCGCGGTGGGGTGGGCAGGACGTGGCAGGGGTGAAGTCGACAGATGACAGAATAGGTATTATTTATTTATTTAATTATACCTATTCTGTCATCTGTTGACTTCACCTCACTCCCACCCTGCCCTGCACCCGCCCTGCCCTACTGCCCACCGCGTTTACCTGTGCCGGCCGTCGCTGCATTCAAAATGCCTTGAAATGCCCGCTTCCCGCCCCTTGAGTAGGTTTTGTCATTTCCAACCATCTCTGCTCTCAGGGCGGAGCTCTCCAGCTCCGGAAATTGATTTACTCCTGCCAGGATCCCTATGTAAATTCTTGGCAGGCGTAAAAAAGATATATTCAGGTTTAAATGTATGCTTAAGACTGAATTTACCTTCATTACTGGGACCCTGTGTTCTGTTGGGGTTTAACTAGGTTCTAAGGACTGCAGAGCATCCTACGTACCACTGTTATACATAACATTAATTCCAACATAACCTTCTTCGCACAATTCACCATTCATCAGCACATCACCAAGGGACTTTCAAACTCTGTAATCAGATCCCCCTGATCTCTCTGTCGCAAAACTAGGAACCCTCTTTATACTGAATCAACCATAAACCTTTGACTTTTTAATCGTTTCTTTTAGCTTCAAATCAAATGGATCTCAAATAAAGCCTAACACACATTTATTTCAATCCACTCTAGCGTTGCCTTTCTCATACTGTCACTGAACTCGACTTCCTTTCTTTTGCCTCTGTGAAATGGATACCGCTGAAATGGCAGCACACATGCATGCTTTATCCTAGTTGCCACCCTCAACACCTGGAATATACTTTATTCTAAAAATCAGACTTGGCAGGTTGCATTAATTGAGAGATTATTATAAAATGCTGCATTTAGAAATTCAATTTATTCCAAACCTATTTAAGTGGTAAAACAGTTTATCAGCTAGTTCACATATACTTTGCACTGTTGCAGTGCAATTTTGCATTGACATTTGCATCGACTAACTTTTGCAAAAACAACATTTGCTCTGACTGACCGGTGCACAAAACAACATGTGTACCAAACAAATTACATTTTTGCAGCGATTTTTAGTGTAAAGAAGTTTTCCACTGGCCTGTCTTCAGTAAATGTTGGTACAAAATTGCCCCTCACCACTGAGTTCATAGCATTCTAGGACAGGGGTTCATGTGACTATGAGCCTTGTAGTTCCGACTTGCCAAATCTAATAATTGGATAAAATATCACGTGGTAACTTTAAACAAAGCTTGAATGAATTGTGATTTACCCCACACTATGACACGACTTTTCTTTAACCAATTTCTTTTCAAAGTGCACGTGCCTTATGGGCAGCCATTAAGTAATTTCTCTCCTTTTATTCTGTTTGTCAGATTTGTTTTTACCCATCGCTAGTAACAATTGTGTTTTCGGGACCTCTGTATTTGTCCGGCCTCTCCGAATCCAATCCAATCGCAGCCTTGGCTACTGGAATTGTGTAAAGAAACACGTTTTTCCCTGATAAAGTCCACTAAGTAAAGTTTCCCATCATGTCACAGAGAATAGTTCTGCCTACCTTAATCTTACTGCCTTATGTTTTAATTAGGAATTTTGCTTCTGTATTCCCAGAATTCTGATAAATCTATATAGCCTGCACCCATGTGAATATTACCTGCCCTCGGATTGATGCCGCCGCTGGGAAGTCGTTGCGGAGCTGTCCTGTGAAAGGTATTGGTTAAAGGCATGCAGACGGTGGTGATGACAGCCGCAGAAATAACCTTACCAAAAGGAGAATGTGAGGAAATAAATGAGGAGTTTGTAACCGGTTAAGCCCAAGAAAAAAGACGCTTTTCTTTACCTGCTACCAGCCCTCCTGCTTTGCTGCGTCCCGCGCTGACCTTTTCCCGCGATCCAAGGGAGAAGCTGACCGATGCGGTGGACCAGCGGATTAGCGGATCAGCGGGCTGCCGGGCTTTTAGATTCTTGACAGGCTGCATACAGTCGGATAAAACGAGATGTGACATCTGTTTTTACACTCGTTTCTATACTTGAGGATATTGTGGACAGCCCGTATGATCCTGTTGGCTGACCGGGTTCCACTCCAGGATTTGCTGCTTGCCACTGACTATCCCGGGCGTTCCTGCCGACCTCTGTCCCAGCTGCACTACAATCCGCTTGCTGGTCTCCTTTACTGCAAGTTACGGATAATGGGGCCACCAAAAGCGAACCCCTCGAAGGGAGGGCGCGCTGGTGCTCGCGCGGCAGCAGTATTGGTGAGCGCAGGGGCTGTCGAGAACGTCAATGAGGGAGGAGAGGAGTAAGGAGAAAAAACTGACCTAACGCACTCTGCCTCACGGGTAGGTCGTTCCATTTTAAAAGTATTACAATCTGGAAAGGCTTCTTTTGTAATTAACCCAGGAGGTACAGCTACCTATCCTCCATAATCGGACATGGTGAGTGCACTAATTGAGGCAGTGTTACCACTTGCGGGGGAAAAGATACAGATGGATACAAGTGTATCTAAATCTACGGAAGAAACAGTATCAATAGCCTCAAGGGAGAATTTGACTGTGCCTGCCCCACATTTCTCCACCTCAAATTCTGAGGTTTCTCATGTTGATCAATTGCCACAATCTCTTCAGCTTTCACAGCCTCTATATAATCAGCCTGCGACGATATCTCTTTTCGCTGATGGTCATTGTGAAGATCTTGAAAAACAGGAGGAAATGTCTGAAAGCGGGGATCCTGGTGCTGCTAAAATTAGCAAGGATAATAAGATAGCTGCCCTCCAAAACCTGGGACAAAGTGCCAGCTCTTTATATGTTGGAGGTGCGGATATTCTGGAAACTAACTCTGGGAATCAGAAAGGTTCGCAAGACTCAATTCCTACTAGTAACGAATGGATTACAGTTAGCTATGATGAATCCATCATGGAGTACGGTGAAGAGGGAACTCCGATGAAGAAACAGAATAAAGGGATCGTCAAATCAAGAGTTCAGAGACAGAACAAAAAGAAGACTCTTGATGAGCAATGTGATACTTCTCTTAAATCTGCCAAATCTGTGACAACTAGTAGTCCACTCCGAAAGTGGGTTATGAAGAAGGGCGAGGTGAAGAGAATGATTTCGCGTCTCTCCGGCTCAAACCCCGAGCTGCTTCCTCAAACTATCCAGGCTCTCCCAGCTTCCTCAGTAGTAGAGAGGGGGCAAGGCAACGACTGTGTTGGTGCTAGTAGTAAGGATACCAGGGATATCAGCAGTCAGAGACTATCATCGACGCTCCCTTTTTCAATACCTCCACCGGTTACTTTAGCAAATCAAGTAAATCAAGAGGGTCTGACGGACCAGATGGATGGTTCTAGCCAGCCAGCTGAACAAACCTCGCTGCAAGAAATCCTCAAGGCACTACAAACACAGAGAGCAGAAGCTCAAGCGTACTACGCTCAGGCTAGAGCTGATAGCTCTGCTATTAGGTTCACTTTGTCAGAGGTGAAAAACCAGATAGCTTCTATTACTTCTGATATCACTGAGCTTCAGCAGAGGGTAGCTGATACCGAAGATCATATGAGCCAAACATTGAAACGTACGGATACACACGAAACCCAAATAAGATTTATGCAGATGAAGGTCGAAGATTTGGAAAATCGACAACGACGCAATAATTTGCGAGTGTTTGGGGTGCCAGAAGGAACAGAGGGAACGGACTGCCGAGCTTACATGGTTAATCTATTTCAGAAATCTTTTCCAGATCTGGCAGACTGGGATTGGGATAGCCAAATCCAACGGGCTCATAGATTACCATTAATTACTAAAAAAACCCCTGGTCATTTTCCTAGACCCATTCTAATCTGTCTAGGTAATTTTTTACTATGGCAAGCGATTTCCATTAAAGCCAGGCCTACCACTCCAGTACGTACGGAGTCTTTTTCAATGTTTGTCAGATCAGACTTCTATAAGGACATTATGGATCGCCGCTGGAAACTTCGGCAACTCATTGATCCCCTGAAGGCGGTTGGGGCGCAGGTCTATCTTCAGGAGCCTGGTTGTCTAAAAATAATAAAGGATGGCTACACTAAGCTGGCATTCTCAGAGCAGGAGGCTCAGGAAGTTTTGAAGTCTTGGCGACAGGAGCCTGGGAAATAGTCTGAACGCTTTTATGTATTTTGTGTATTTTTCTTTCCTCTTTTTGGCGTAGTCAATTAGAGACGGTAATTTTTGCTATGCATACTTTTTGTCATTCTACACGCCTGCATGCCTTTGAATTTTTTGGGGGTTTTTCTATTGGGGCACTCTGCATCTGAACTTCCTAAAATGCTGTCTTGCAGACAGTAATAAGGGGGGTGATTCCTTTCTCAAAACACGGGGTGGGTGAGAAGGGGGGGGTTCGGGGGAGGTTTGTTGGTTGTAGGGCAAAAGCAAGGGATTTAAACAGGACATTCTTTTTTTTCTGGGGACCGGTTTTTGGACGGGTCTTAGGAAAATTTGTACTAAATGAGGTATTTGTTGCTATTAAATGGCAGTGATCAAATTCTTATGTTGGAATGTATCTGGGTTGAATGCCACTCGTAAACGCCAACTTGTTCGTGAAGAGTTAAAGATGTATTGCCCTCATTTTGTCTTAGTAACAGAAACTCGTATAGCGTTCAAGGATTGGACATTACTTAATCAATTAGGGTATAACACTGTCGTCTGCTCATTTCAAACTGTTTCAATAAGGGCGGTGGCTATACTAGCTAGCAAATTTTTGGAGTATAAAATTGATCGGGTTATGGCTGATGTGAGGGGAAGATGGGCTATTGCCCAACTAGTGATTTATGGTACCAAATACGTTCTAGCAGTGATCTATGGGCCTAATATAGACGACCCTGCGGTCTTTAATACGCTCATGCTCAATTTACTTGAATTCCAGGGAATTCTAATAGTCATGGGAGACTTCAATTGCATTATGAATCAAACTTTAGACGCAACTTCTCAACGCCCTGTTGCAAGGATGTTGAAAGTACGGAATTCAATATTGGAACTTGCAAGGTTGCATGATATACAAGATGCTTGGCGAGTTTTATATCCAGATTCCCCGGGCTTTACATTTTACTCTTGTCCACATAGGCAATACTCGAGGCTGGATATGGCTTGGGTTAGTAATGCAGTCCTGAATACAGCAAAGATGGAGATCTATCCTAAGATCACTTCAGATCATAATCCAATTTTATCAATAATCCAACCGACAATTGCTGTTAAGACAGGTCGGCCTTTTTCTTTTCCACGCTATTTACTATCTGATGATGAGTATACTCTGCATGTGGGAAAACTCTTGGCTGAATTCCTGAGTTTTAATATTGGTACTGCCTCTCCCTATATGATCTGGGATTCTATGAAGGCATTCATCAGAGGTATTACTCAGCAATTTATACTATCTAAGAATAAAGTTAAGGAGGCTGTTGTTAAGGCGGCTCTCAGGACTTTAAATGGTTTAGAGCTATCTCATGCACAATCTGTTGGAAGACAGGATGAGGATCAATTATCAATTTATTTTAAACTAGTAGAAGCGAAGGAGAAGGCATTAGGGATTATTAAGGAAAGAGCGGCAGTTGTCTTCAATAAATTTCGTTTTGAACAGTACGAGTACAGTGAACAAGTGGGGAGTGTACTAGCCTATAAAATTGCTGATAAGTCTATAAGCAAGATCGCTGAGATTAAAGGAGTGGATAATGTGATACACACTGGAGCTAGGGCGATCTTGGAGCAATTTGCTCTTTTTATGAAGATCTATATGCTCCTTCAAATCCGGTAGAACTAGGGGAGGTTTCTCGATACTTAGATAAAGCTCGAATATCATTGTTAACAGCTCAGGAGGCTGCCCAATTGGAACAAGAGATATTGGTAGAGGATATATGGTCAGCTTTGGCATCTCTCCCCATGGGTAAGGCTACGGGTGAAGACCAGATTCCGATTGAATTCTATAAAGTTTTTAAAAATATCTTAACCCCACTGTTTGTAAGAGATATTAAAGAAATAGGAGAAACAGGCGCGGTTCCTCCTTCTTGGGATAACACAAATATGGTTTTTTTCTTAAAGAAGAACAAGCCATCAGCAGTTTGTGGATCGTACTGTCCGATTTCACTTATTAATGCTGATGCCAAATGGTTTGCGAAGATTCTGGCTAATCGCCTCTCTCCATTTATGGTAAAATTGGTCTCGGGGCAACAGCATGGTTTTATTAAGGGAAGAGATACGACTACTCACATCAATACTGCCATTATGGCATTCGATCTGGCTGAGCAAATTAATGTTAAGCTAGGAATTATATTTTTGGACGCAGAAAAGGCGTTAGATCGGGTGGCCTGGGCCTATCTATGGCCCACCCTCTCAGCAATGGGAATCTCTGATCGTTTTCTGACATGGGTAAAGGCGCTTTATCGCTCACCCCAGGCTAAACTAAGTTATGAGGGGCTACAGTCTAGGGCTTTTTGGGATAAATAGGGGTACACGACCGGGGTGCCCTTTATCCCCCCTGTTGTTCGCCCTATATCTTGAACCTTTTATTCGAATACTTATGATGAATGAGGGCATTCGGCCATTATCTTGTGGACCTAATGAGCTAAAACTTAATGCCTATGCGGATGATATCGCAATCTTTACGAAAGATCCAGCCCGGTCTGTAGAATGAATCAATCAAGAGGTTAATAGATTTGGTACCTTCTCTGGTTACAAATTGAATATTGATAAGACTCAGATTTTGCTGAATTATACACCAGAAACCCCCATAATGGGACATTGCCCAGAAACTACATATCTTGGCGTTCATGTCACTCCTCAGATTCAAAATATTATTAAATTAAATTATGAAGCGCTATTGATTGATACTGCTAGGAAACTTAAGAATTGGCACAAGCTTCCTATCAGCATCATCGGACGATGTAATATTGTCAAAATGACAATTCTTCCTAGGTTTCTTTATCTATTTAGGTCTATTCCTTTGAAACTGCCGAATTTGTTCTTTAAGAAATTAGACGGGATAGTAGGTAGTTTTATTTGGGGGTATAGGCGTTCACGTCGGGCTATTACATTTTAAAAATATCCATTCAAACAAGGCGGTCTTGCACTTCCTGACTTTAAATTATACTATTGGGCCTCGTTTACGAGCAGACTCCGTAGTCTTCTTTCCAATAAGGACCAAGATTTTAGCCATAGGCTTTTGCTAAACCAGGATAGTAGTTGATGTCTTTATTGAATACATGACCCTAATTACTTTAAGAGGGTACGTTTCAAGACCCTGATAGCTATGGTTTGGCGAGAAATTTCTACCAAGTATTCTTTTCCAATTTATTTTACTAAGCTTCCGCTGTGGGATAATCCATCTCTTCCAGACATATTCCAGGTCAGTATAGCCAAACATTGGGCCAGTCTTGGGGTAGATAAACTGGAAGATTTGTATGATATGGAGGGTTTTTGTACTTTCCAAGATCTGAAAGATTCTTTTTCTATACCACGCCAGTACTACTATAAGTATTTCCAACTCAGGGATTATTTTTTTAGATCACAAGGATTTAAGGCGGTGGAACCCCACCAACTACTGACTTTTTTTCATGAACCTTTTCAGGGAAAATTAATCTGTGCTGCGTATCAAATATTTAGTCAGGAAAGACTGGATCCTATTGACCTTTTAGCTGAGAAATGGAGTGTAACGCTCGCAGAGGAAATATCTGTTACAACCCTAGAGGCTGCACTCACTACAGTAAAAGATGCAGTATGGTCTATTAATTTAAGGCTTCAACAATTTAAAACCATATGTATGTTGTATTACACACCTGACAAGGTTGAAAGATGGGGGCAAACAACTACTCAGCATTTAAGCAATAGGACGCGCTGTCCTAAATGTGGGGAATATGGAGTAAACATTGTTCATATGTTTGCTGTGTGCCCTATGTTAGCAGCCTTTTGCCAAGAGGTCTTGAATGTATTAAGAAATCGACTTGGATTGGATGTGGCTCTTACTACAACTGAGATAATGCTGGGTTACAGAGACTATGCCAATAGAGCGAAGAAGGCTTTAATAACTATAATCATAGTCTCTGCTAGATTGGCTATAGCCCGGGCATGGATCTCTCCAAAGTCATGTAATGTAATGGAGTGGTGGAGTATTTTTATTGAAATTTTTGAGCGAGAAAAAGCTTTGGCTAAGGTTAGAGGTCTTAAGGCATTACGGAAATGTAATGCTATTTGGCATGGTATGATTCAGGATTAATGTGCTAATTATTTTTATGCTTTGCCTCTCACTGTCTATTACTTAGTCATTTTTTCTTATTGTTATTTTTGTATTAACATTATCCCCCTAGAAAAACAAAATGTACACGAAAGAGTATGTAACAGGTTATCTTTTTTGTCTGTATATCTCGTGTTTGAATCCTTTGCAAAAATAAAAATATTTAAAAAAAACAAAAAAAGTGACTATTACCTGCCCTCACATATCCATATATTTTAACTTACTCACTTTCCCTATTCTCTAATTGACTTCCCCTTCACTGCTGGTGGGTCAATTAGAGCATAGAGAGATTAAACTAGTAGTATACCATTCCTGGTTTAAAAGTAGCAAAGCAAATTATAAGATACTTCCTATCACTTCTGTACCAATGACATTCCAATTTCTGTCCCTCTACAGCATCTCCATTTCGATCTCATTAATTCCTCATCAAGTCTGTTAGTGCATGTTTCTTTTGCTACTGAAGTTGATCCCTATCAGCTTAGAGTGTTACATCCTTTTTGAAAGGGGCTATTTTTTTACGGGAACCCTGATCATAAGTTTGTATATTTATCTTGTCAGAACTTCAAAGATGAAGATTTCATGATGGCACATGATATGGTTTACAAGTGTTGCTTATTCCCATGCTTAAGAGGGATACTGAATACATCCTAAACTATCTATTGGAAATTGTGCATCCCAGTTCATGAACGTCAATTGGAGTTGCTAGAGGTATCAGTTGCTACTCCTCACATGAGTTTTGTCACCTCTGGAACTACCCTTGCAATACCTGCCTCATTTTTCACCGGGGAAGACCAAGAACAGGAAGTCATGTTTAAATTCTGTAGTTTCCATTCCTTGTCCCTCATATAGCATGTCAGCGGCACCCTATTGGCTACTGAATAGGGGAACGACAGGGGGTGCCCCCCCCATCTGTCACAGGGATGTAGAAACGGAGGAAAAGCTAGTAAATCGGACATGCTTGCTGTCCATCTTCTCCTGCATACAGTTTAAAATGGGCCAACAGATGGACAACAACATGGCAGGTAAGTCGATGGTGGGTATTCTTCTATACTACCCAGGCTCTGGACAGGGTCGGACTGGGACAGAAAATAGACCAGGGTACCGAAATAAAAGTGACTTCCATTAGTGAATTAGAAAGCTAAAAAAGCTGCCAATGTTTGCAAATTGGGGCAGTTTTCAACTTGTAAAGACGCTATATAAGTGTTTAGCAAGTTATGGAAGACTACATAGATTTGAGCTTGCTGTAGTCAAAGTTTGTTTTAATATCAGGGAAATCTACAATAATATCAGGGAAATCTACAATAAAACCGACACAGGAGACCATAAAACAGATCCACAAACAGCCAAAAGGCTGGCCTACACACTGACCTGTTTTACCAGCCCATCGGCCAATTGCCCTGTAGGCGAGTCCGACCCTGGCTCTGGACCACCAAATTTCCTGCCCACTTAAGCAAGCAGAGGGTTACCCATTAATTAGTGCAGGTTTAACTTCGCAAATAGTAGAAGTGGGCACTACCACCCACACATCCTGACTAGTATTATGGCTGTAACAATCAATGAACAGACCGTGATAATTCAAAAGAACAAATGGGGGGGTGGGGTGGCACCACTGCTGCAACTTTGCTAACAAAGGGGTGCAACGTTGAAGCTGACAGATAGTCTGGAGCACGCCAAAAAAGTATGTACAAACAGTAGCTGAGCGAAAAGATCGCGTTAGAATAAATGGATAAAAGGGTCCAATTTATTGTAGTTTTAGCTGTAATCCTTGTTTTCTTGTATTGTTGGAGATTTATATTATTGTTGCCACAGATGTAACTTTTGTTACAGATGAAATGCAGCAAAGACCTTTGATGTCAGGATTAAACATGTCACAGAAGACAAATAAGTATTGATACTGTAGTTGTCGAAGGTCACTTTGTGAATCCTCCTTCATCACCTACAAGCCTATTCCGTCCACCTCAATCGCAACAAATACAATTACCACCACAAGCAGAAGAACCAGTATTGGGTAGCAGGCGAAGTGGAAAATCCTCCCCCACCCTCTGACGACCAGGAGTATTAAAACATTCACTAATTCACTTCAAAACTCTTTTAGCAACTCACTCACTCAAAAATATTTAAACAACTTTTTGCATGCACCTTTCACAAATCTACACTTGTGGATACCTAATCTGTGAGCACCTTTGAAAATAAAACATCATCAAACCTAATCTAAATTCATGTACATTTTCATGTGTTTGTTGCTAAGCAAAGAGGTAATGGTGTCAATATCTATGAAATGATTTAATAACTGCATGTATATGGCAATAGACTTCACAAGAAGTTCAGAAAATAAATACTTGTTTAGCAACAACCACTTACTCCAAAAAGATTAACAAAATATTAAAGTTGTTTCCTTATATTTTACAAATTATTCATTCCAAAACATGTTTCATAATCTTATTTTATTAGAGGAACGATCAAACTAAACAAACACATCAGAAACGTAAGGGAACACGCCTATTTAGAGTTCGGTCTAATAACCAAAACAAATATATATCTAAAAATAGTCCAACCTATGTAGACCAAAAGCATAATGGACATGCTAAAAGAATGTCAAATGTTCAAATGAAAGTCATAGTCCAAATTATAAAATAAACACTCTTCGAAACCACGGGGTGTGTCTGAGCACAGTTCCTGGTTTGAGGCGTCAAAGGCCCCAGGCCATCCTCCAGTTCACTTTGTATCACAACATTTATATCCTCCTCAGATGCAGACATGATGTGGCTGGCCAAGGCAAAACTTAACATCATCTGAAAATGCGATACAAAGTCGTTGAGGTCTGCACAGTTAGCATAGACCAACTGACAAATATGAGAACAGGAATGGGAAGGGTTGTGAAGGCATATGAGATGTAGGGGCCGATTACAATGTGGCCCGGAAAGGCTCTAACCGACTGTCGGAGCCTTCCAGGCCTCATCGTAATCGGCCTTTCGGTTTACTTGCCGACCGCCGCATTACAATGCTGGCGGTCGGAAACTAAACCGGCCGGTCATTCCAGCTGGCTTCTGATGGCTCAAGAAGCCCGTCTGCCAGTTGGAACCAGCTCGTAATCCCAAAGAGCGGGCCTTTCCGCCCTTGGGATTACGATGCACCGTTTCCGGGCATGGTTTCCAAGCTGGCCTGTCTGACATGGAAACCATGTTGGAAAGCGTGTTTGAGGGCCCCCAGCAGAGCTCCCTTGTGTGTGCGTCCTCCAGTTGGGGGCCGAGGAGGCACCTATGGTGCCCCCCTGTTGATCCCTGCACCCGGTGGCAGGCACCTTGAGGTGCCTGCCACCGGGTGCAGGTATGAACAGCTTCTCCCATTTCCCTATGGGAGCATGAATTACGGCCGGTTTATGGCCCGTAATGCATGCTCCCATAGGGAACTGTAGGAATGCGAATGAACAGTGTTCGGTCGCATCCTAATTAGGCGGTCGGACCGAGATGGTGTCGGGTGGACTTAAGTCCGCCTGACATCGTAATTAGGCCCATAATGTCTTCAATCAAGGAAGTCAGGAAGCTACATAGATTTCTATACTGGTCAGATTGCTTCTCTCAGAGTGCCCTCACTTCACCTATCAACACCTGCACATCCCCAGAGATCATTACATTACCACTTGCTATGGGCCACATCACCTCCTTGAGAATAGTCATTTAGACATAATCAGGTTGAAGGACAGGTAACACATGAGAGCTCAAGGGTACAAGAGGCAAAAGTGTCCCTCAACTTCTGCTGCTGTTGTAGGCAGGCACTTGGAGTAGGAGGACGAGGAGGTGTTGAGAGGTTGGTGTAACTGGAGACACTGTTGGTATGGGGATCTCTGGAGTTAAGAAGGAGGTGATTGCAGACCCAGATGATGGCTGGGCTTTCTCTAGGCCTTCTCTAGTGACACTACAGAGATTTTTGCAGGGATTCTGCACATACACAGAACTATGCGCAGGAATATGGGACCTCGGTGTATAGGGGCTTAGCCTTCCCATCACCTTAGTGCCCACATACCCAGGACCGACTAGCTATAGTGTCTCACTCGCTCTCCTACACACTCATGACAAAGCAAATGATTAGACACCCCAGAACACAACACTCCCGGATCTCTCAGGAATCGCGGAAACAAAACACACCTTTTCGCTCACTCACTCGTACAGGTCCACAATAAGAATTGACCGAAACACGATTATAGTTTAAAATGTTTATTTTAACTATTGTGCTCTAAAACGCAGTATACGAGCCACAACCAGCAGCAAAATGCATAATATCAATACAGTTAGCATTGCAGCAAGGCCATATATCATAAAGGGAGATGTCATCATATAAAGACTGTGGATAAAGGACTATATGGCCTAACCACCTTCCCCTTGGTAAGAAGAAGCTTTATTATATATTAGAAGATCTCTGGGCTTTGTCAGCAGACCCCATACCTTAGTGCCTAGATGGTATATCTACATCATTGGAACCGCATGGCTCTTCTCCCTGGAAAGCTCCCTCTCCAAGTGTGTGTTACCTAAACATACATCCCCATAATAACAAAGTACGAGTTTCCAGAAGCAGCTGTGTTAGCATGTTTTGTCTAGGTGCTAGGGACTGACCAGAACAGAATAACAAGGGGCATTGTTTATCGACCTTGCTCACAGTGTCCAGACTAAACTCCAGGAACAGGCAGAGAAGGAACAAAGCAGAGGGTTCTCATGTGAAAGGCATAAACAGAGCTTGCAAAAATAAAGCCATGTAGTAACGTGCGCAAAAGCAGCATCATGGTTGCTGGGCTCATGCTAACTTAGCGATGTCGACAATGTCCCTATCAGCAACGTGACACCCTCCCCTTGGCCAGTTCTTAGCATATAGAAAAACAGACTGCAAACCCAAGCAGAGGCAACAAGCACTTGAAAAATAGCCAAATTGGAAAAATGCAAAAAATCTAATTTAAAATGTTTTTAAGGCGAGTCCAGAAAATTAACCAGATTACATCAACCGAGGAATGCAATTTGTTCCAAAAGGTCATCCCTGTCATTCATAGCAAAGAGGGATGCCATCCAGTTGAGCAGATTAAAGGAACAAATGTGCTCCTCATAATCCGATGCTTCCAAGAGCATATCCGGGCAACTTGCGTGATACTCGATGAAACTCCATTGCAAGAGGCGTTGTGTAGCCTCACAGGTATTTCATTCTTCCAACACTCAAAGTGCAGCCGCATGCATCAAACGGCCTTTGCCAGAACAGGTCTGGTCATGGGCCAGTAGTGGACCAATTAATAGATCATAATCCGGGTCAGTGCCGGATGCATTGGAGAGGCATAAATCCAAGGCCCAATAGAAAGGGCAACATCGGCAATAGAACACAGATTGCACGCAAGTGAAGTAGGCAAATTGAAAAGTACGTCCATAACTCACACCAAGGGTCGCCAATGGCAAACATCCAAAAAGTTGTTGCATTCGGTCACGGTAAAGTTGCACTTGGCCGGGGTCTGTGCAGTACCACAAGATGGGCAGCCATTGCGTAACAGGAGCAGAAGTACCAGCACGCCACACGCCAGCAAGAGGATCAATGGGAACCCTCCGAACACGCTAGAAAAAATAGAAGGAATAAAGATAGGTATTACTCCAAAAATTGTCTGTAAACAGGACACAAGGCCGGATACCACAAGCTTAAAAAAATGAGCAAGGCCTTCAGTGTCAGACGCATTAAATATTTGGTGTATTAATTCTCCAAAATGGAGTGGAAAATTGGTGTTTAGTAGTGAGTGTATCTCACTTGCCGTTCTCGCCACCTCAGTGGCATCACTAGGGGGTTGCGGGGGGTGCGGACCGCACCGGGTGACACCATCACATGGGGTGACACCTTTCCCAAATGAGACTATTTACTAAATAGTCTCATTTGGGAAAGGTGTCACCCCATGTGATAGTGTCCCGGGTGACACCATCAAATGGGGGTGACACCTTTCCCAAATGAGACTATTTACTAAATAGTCTCATTTGGGAAAGGTGTCTGCACTAGGTGACACCAACCCTAGTGACGCCGCTGCGCCACCTGCAATTTGAAGGTCTCTCACGCTGATGTGAGAGCCACTTCTTGTTGAAACAAAAGTGCTTTGAGTCTACTTAGTTTATTGAAATCTGTTTTCAAAGTTGAAATGTTGCGAAACCGTTACTATATACGGGATGCCGGCCCATAAGCCACAGCAGTCGTGGTTATTCAAAATAAGATAACTGCCATTTGAAAGCAACGTGAGCGCAGAAATAATTGCTGGGACAGGCGTACCTTTTAAAAAACAAGCCAGATTAGGCGCCGACACGTTACAAGCGCCGTGCAATTTAACTTGTTTGCAAACTAGGGAATGTCCTCCCGTGGAATCGCAATCTTCCCCTGTTAGGAAGACCTCCTTATCCGTGCATTGACATTGGTAGGTGAAAGGTAAAGAACACAATTCATGAATAAAAGCACTTCCCAGGGGCTCAAAACGGCCTACCGGAAAGTGTTTCAAGCAAGATGTGAACTGAAATAGTGAGAAGGGTAATGAAATAACTCCATGTATTAGCCACACAGCTAAATCCGTCTCAGCTACCGAAAAAGGTAACTGTTCTAATTGTTCTATATGTAACAGTGTGTAAGTCGCGTCTTTCATAGACATAAATCTTTGTCTATCAGTCAAATTAAATGGTAAAAACAGTGCAGAAGGATACAAATAATCCCATGGAACTTTTCCCATTTTAAGCGTTTGTAACGTCCATGCAAATTGCATTACAGAGCGTAATTGATTTTGACCATGGTACAACACAAATACATCATTCTGAACAATATCAATAACAGATGAAACAATATTATCCAAGGTGTAAATACGAGAAGACAATGTATTAATGCTATTGTTGACTACTGCAAAAATATTTTCCAAATTAGTTTTGGCAATTTGGCATAGACGTACCGCAGCTTCCATCTGCGATAGTTTCCATAACTCATTGTAGGCTTCGTAAATAAATCGTTTTTATCTAGGTGATTTAGGACCTAAAATAAAATCAGCCAAATCGATTTCACTTGATATGAGAGACAGATGTTGTTTTTCTGATGACAGAGTGGAGTGTCCCAACCATTGCTGACACAATTTACCCAAAGAATACGTGGTTACAGAATGAGAATGTGGAAAACGTGGATCAGGTCTACTTTGAGTGAAACCTGTGGTTGTATTAAGAAAACGCAGTTGACATGCATTGGAACTTGTTGGCCACAACAACCAACCCAAATGGTCTACGTCAGAAACATTTATACTGCCATTTTTGAGCAGGAGCAAGCATTACATCAATTGTATGATTGGTGTGTTTACGCCACATATTATATTCGGCCAGTGAAGGAATGGAAGGAACATTCACATTTTTGGCTGTAGCCAAACCAAAACAAGTAGTCTGCTGCACCGTGTCATTTAAAAACAAAATTTGAGTCGGAATCAGACACGCACAATGCAGAGTTTCAGTACCTTGGACCTGCCACTTTTTAGTACCCCAAATGGATTTCAAATCAATGGTATTTTTCCAGTGTTCGTAACCATGTAAGGCCAAATCTGTCCTAAAAAAATTAGAATAAATCAATTTAGTGTGGGTCAACATATATTTAGATTGAGAAGGCAATTTTAACTTAAAGTAATAGGACTCGGGATTGGATGTATTGTAATCGGAAAAGTAGGTGAACTTACTCCGTAGAGTATTAGAACTCCCCTTTAAAGGAGTGGGACAATGTTCCCACTGGGTATAATTAAAACTAGCTCTTAACGTGTTTGTTTTATTCAAGAAATGTTTGCCATAATGCTGGTAACAGAATAAATCTGCATAATTGGCCGAATTCAAATACAAATCTTCAGCATCAAAAGCAGCATAATATTTTAAATCAGAAAACAATGAATGTACTGCCTGAACATCCCAGTCGTCTGAGTGTATGGTCTGAGATACCACATCTCCTAGTGAAACGCAGAACACGTATGGAATGTTCAGGACTTCCATCGGACCTTGGATATCGAATGCAACTCTATCCCAAACGATGCCATCAACAACAGGGAAGGCCGAAATGTTCACAAGGGCTTGATCATGTTTCATGATATGGGATGATGTATGGGGAGCCAGAATTCCATCGACCAACTTCACAGCAGAGCGTTCTGGCAAATAGTGACCATTGATGAGCAAAAGGAACACTGTTACAAACCCAATCCACATGAAAAGGAAGATAAAATGAGCACCAGCCAGATGTATGTCCAGCAAGGGACCAGGTAAGTATTTTTGAACCAGGTGATGTAAAGACTGGCTCATGTTGGTTGTGTTCTCACAGATAAGGACGAAGATGATGAATCATATGAGAAACTTGCACGATCCATGTAATAACCGCTAGCTCCCAAGCGCAACATCGGAGGCTGTGCAGCATCAGATAAGGATGTATAGTACTGTCAGGAACGTCAACGAGGATTTCAATATGGGGACAATCATATTTTACGTCTGCATTGGAGGAAGTTGAAGGGACAACAGGCGAGAAGTCGATAGAAGTTTCCAACTCCACCTCCACAACGCGGGTACTAGTTGAAGAAGCTGGAGCCATCGGATTCAGCGAAACAGCTTGGCTTGGAATACTGGGAGTCAGACTATTCAGTATCGGCCATATGGTGTAGCTTGACATTGTCTATTGAAATAAATCTGTTTTCCTTGCGACCAGGCAAAGGAGGCAAAATCACTGTACAGGTACCCTTCAATCCAAGAACTGGGACAGGCGCACGATAAGAGGGACCAAATTCTTTCTTGTTCTCCAGCTTTTCTCACACCAGATCACCAACTTTAGGAAGCCAGCCTGTAACAGAAATCAGCATCACTGCATCAGTGGACAGGGTGAATGATCTTTAGACAGTGTGTCATGGGTATTTTGGAGTTCCTGGAACATAGTAGAATGGTTATCTGCGTCAAAGGTTGCAGCAGCCCCCACAACGTCTAGACCATCAAGGTCTGGCACAAACATTTTAATGCCAAAGAGCATTTCGTATTGGGTCCGCCCACCCAGAGGTCTTCTTGGGAGATTATTTAGTGCACGTTGAACCCCATACAAATGAGTCAGCCAACCCCTGCCAGTACCCAAGACTCTAGCTGTCAAAGATTGCTTTAAGTCACGGTTCATTCGTTCCACTATAGAATTGCCCTCAGGCCTGTATGGAGACGAAAACTGCACCAGCACCTCCAAAGACCTCATTGCGTCCTTGTACGCCTTAGAGGCAAACGCTGGACCTTGGTCAGAATGGAAGGTGCCACAGGCAAAAGTCCAGACAAAGACACGCAAATCTCTAATGACATTTCGAGCATCAGCACTGCGTTGCGGCCAAACCCAAAGCAATCTAGTGCATGAATAAACTGCAAGCAAAATATGTTTTTATGCAGTGTCAGATGTCAAAGGACCGCAGTGATCAAGATAAATGCAACCAAACGGTTGATTTGAAAAGTATAGCTGTGTATGTGATGGACGTGCAATTGTAGATTGTTTAATCTGTTGACAAATGTCACAAGACAGCACATAATTACGGGTTTGTTTGTATAAACCACGCCACCAATAACATTGCTGTAATATAGAAACAGTCGCAGAAACCCCGGCATGTGCAGATGCCATGCCTTCATGTGCGGCTATGATCAAAGGAAGTCTGCGGTCATCATTGGGAATCAGCCGATCCCCAACGGACAGTATCGTAGCAAATGGGACTTGCTCAGGTGACAAATGATAAGAATACTTAGAAGGGAAACCTTATGGGAAGTCTGTCCCACCTTCCGTAGCAGCTATCGCCGAAAGAATATCTTTATCAATTTTAGTCATGGACCTAGTAACTGCTGCTACTGAACATGTGGCTACTGCAGATTTGGCTGCCTCATCAGCCAAAGAATTACCAACAGCATGTGTTCCCACACGCTGATGGCCAAGAGTATGAATAACCTGTGTGAGCAGCAAATGTTCTTTAAGTTCCGCCACTCGGACCCAAAGCATTTTATGCTTTATTGCGCTACCTTTAGAGTCTCGATAATCATTCTGAGACCAAAAGAATAAATTGTCATTGAAAGCGTGTACACATTAGTAAGAATTGCACACAGTAAGAGTGTTCACTTCAGGATCCACGAATTCTAGAGCTAAAATCAAAGCACGCAGCTCCACCAATTGTGTCGTACAGTCTCCAAGTACCTGCGTATGGACTATAGAAGACTTAAATTCACCATTTACAATTGAGCCAGCCACAATAGCACAAGCCGCCGAATAAGCATGCTTTGATCCGTCGGTATAGATGATACATCTGTACTGATCCAAGGGAAGCAACGACAATGGAGGAGGCAGATCATGTTCATATTGTAAAAACTCCTGTATCTGCAATGAAGGATCAAAAATAAACGTGATATCAGCCGATGTCAAAGAACTCACCCATTGTATCCAACGGGGATGCAAAGCTTTAGAATTCGGGACACTCGCCTTAGTCACTGCTTCTAAAGTAGGTACAGGCGAAACCATAAGAATGCGTTTTCCCTGCGCCAGAGAGCGTTCCTTCAGAATTGCCATCTGGACCGCAGTCAAAATTTTCTCAACTGTGGAAAATCGCATTTCCGCCAATGTGTACAAATGGGATGTATATGCTATTGGTACTGTGTCACCTTCATTAAATGTCAAATAAGTGAAACCTACTGTCCCTGGCACAATTCTTATGACCAAGTTTGTAGAATTATCACGTGTTAACAAAAAGTTGGTCGCAAACAGATCAGACTGCAAAGAGCGAAGAATAGAGGTATGTTACGGAAGCCAGCTGGCAGATGAAAAAGAGGGTTGTATCAACGCATAAAGCCGCTTGATACGCTGGGCATAATCAGGAATGTAAGTCCTCCCAAAATTCAAAAATCCCAGCAAAGATTGCAATTTTTTCAATGTAGATGGAGGCTGCAATTGTGCACACTTTTCCAGAAAGTGGGGGGCCAACCCGGAACCTCATTATTGAGCTCATGGCCCAAAAAGAGAACTGCTAAACAAGCGATGTGTGATTTGAATTTGTAACCCAAGTCAGCAAAAGAGAGTATGATGCGATCCACTCACACAAGATGCGGGATCAATTCGTCATCTATCATCGACGTATGAGAACGCATCAGGGTCAATGTTGTGTAATCGAGACACAACACGCGCAGCAAAAGCCTAGGACTGTTTTTATATCCCATAGGCAAACGTGTAAAGCGATACTGATTGCCGATCGCGGTAAATGCGGTCAAATCACGGCTACCAGGAGCTAAATTGTGACTATAAAAACCATTGGAAATATCCAGGGTTGTCTTGTATTTTTTACAAACAATATTATTCACTAACGCAGAGCTGTGTGTGTTTTGTACTGCAAATGTACGAACGTGACTGTTCAAATGTCTGTAAACCAAAACTATATGATATGAACCGTCTGGTTTCGACATCAGAAAAAGAGGATTATTCATGGATGAAACCCAGGGTTCAATGACACCATGATATTCCAATTGGGTCAAAATTTCACTAACGGATACTTTTGCTTCACGTCTAATCAGATTTTGTGCCTGCGACTGTGGCATAGAACGTAAAGGTTTTTCATGTGCCAGCGAATCTTTATCCCAGCCCACCTGATTACGATAAACAGCTGGCGCTAGGGCCAAAGCCCATTCCGCAGCACATGCTTGTTTGGCCTCTTCAGAGACGTAACGGGAAAAACTAGGGAGTATAACATCTTTCCCTCGGGAAGAAGACAACACAAATGGAGGAGGCCAATCTGTCTCCGCCAACAAAATGTCATAGGAGGAGGTAAGGCTATCCCAAAAGATTCCCTTAATAGTACGTTTAATATCACCCTCAATTTGGAGTTCTATCTCATAAAGTCTATCAGGGGGTGCAACTCATGTGTCTGCTGTTTCAACCATGATGAAAGTATCAGTTGCTCTCGCCTCCAGACAAGGATGGAGTGCCTCCCGCACTATGGTAACTTCCGCCACGCTGTCGATGAGCGTCACCGCCCATCTCCAATCGAGGAGTAGGGTTCTCACCGTCTGAGGCATACTTCGCTGTTAAAACGGCAACTCTTTTCTTCTGAAACGGGGTACGAAAAAGAGGCAGTCCCTCCGGTTTGGGCTTCACGTCAAACTGGCGTGGCGGATCACGTCTCTGTTGAGTGGTCTCGCCTTGTCTGCGATCCTGGCGTCCCTCACCACCGAACTGCGAACAGACGTGTCCTGTAAGGAACAAGGAGAGCGCGGATCAGGAACTTGAAACCTCTCCGGTGTCTTAATTTTAGAGCGGTCACGCAAATCATATCTACGTTCAGAAGCCTCAGGTGCCGGTGAACCAGCACGCGAACCTTGCTTCTCTTGTTGCTGTCGCTGATTTTTATTCCAGTTCTTTTTAGGAAAGACTGGATGCCCGTCCTTCTCAGGTTGGGCTTTTTGTTGAGTTTGCGTAAAAGGTGCTTAATTCCCAAATTATTCTGCCCTAAGGACTTGTATAGTTTAGCAATAATCTTAGGCAATTCAGGTTGCTTATTCACGTCAGCAACTGCCTCAAGGTGCTGACTCACCTGTAAGCTTACAACTTCCCCCTTGATGTTAGCAAGGATCATATCGGAAACAATAGGGAACACCCCCACCAATCTCATCCCCAACTCCAAGGCTGCCTCTGCACCATGCTCGTCTTGAACCTTTTTAAGTAAGGACGGAAGAACGGTCATGGAGGGAGTGCCAAAGCATAGCGAATATACCGCTGCGAACACTTTCCACCAGATGGTACAATCAGCCAGATTGTGAATAAGTCCTTTAGGTAAACTCATGGTCATGATCCTGTGTTTTTCCACAGGCAAAGTATGAGGAAAGACAGCTTCGAGTTGCTCAAATTTCTCTGCTAGCCTGTAAGGGAAATCATCCCTATTCTGGGGTCATTTACCCATCACTGAATTAATCATGATGGGACTAATAACAAGACCACCACCATGTCCAGATGGTTGAGCAGTGGCTCCAGCCGGAGCCACCTGGAGATTACGAGACATAAGCTGTATTACTGCTCTATGTATATGTTTCAATGATGTATGTAATTGTCTTAGCTCTACGATAGGAACATGAAGGTAATTTGGATGAGGTGTAAACCCAGCCAAAATGGGCCACATGGCCCCATTGACTGATAAAGGGCCTAAACGGACCACAGAAACAGGGTGAGGAAGGGAGCCATTAAACCATATAGTGTGCTGACATGCTGTCAACGGAACCTCAAGCGATCGATAAGGGCGATAATCTCTCGGGACCACGGAGGCAGTATATTTGTGAAAGAAATTGTCATTCCCATCCACTGCCGGAAAGGCAACCCAAGAATAGAAAACTTCGAAGCGGTATGCTGCATCCACCTCAACTACAAAAATAAAATCTGCCCCCCCCATTAGGGACTCCATGCTGCGACAAATAAGCCGTAACTGCCGTGCTGTTCGGAGCTGTAATAGCGACCGCCATAAGAAGAGCGGTAGGAGGAATAGATGAACGGTAGCGGTAATGCGGGCCAATATTCAGAGAAGAACCTTTTAAAATTCAAGCTTGGAAAACCTATAAACATCAAATATAGGAGGCTAAGCCCTCACACCACGGACGTCTCCGGAAACTGGTTAGAGGGTATTGTGGACACGCACAAGCACTACTCAGGGGTCTCGCGAATAAGTACCAGACCAAACGTTGGTGGCGCCATGTTGCAGGGATTCTGCACATACACAGAACTATGTGCAGGAATATGGGACCTTGGTGCAGAGGGGCTAAGCCTTCCCACCACCTTAGTGCCCACGTACCCAGGACCAACTAGCTATAGTGTCTCACTCGCTCTCCTACGCACTCATGAAAAAGCAAATGATTAGACACCCCAGAACACAACACTCCCGGATCTCTCAGGAATCGCGGTAACAAGACACACCTTTTCGCTCACTCACTCGTACATGTCCACAATAAGAATTGACCAAAACACGATTATAGTTTAAAATGTTTATTTTAACTATTGTGCTCTAAAACGAGGTATACGAGCCACAACCAGCAGCAAAATGCATAATATCAATAGAGTTAGCATTGCAGCAAGGCCACATATCATAAAGGGAGATGTCATCATATAAAGACTGTGGATAAAGGACTATAAGGCCTAACCACCCTCCCCTTGGTAAGAAGAAGCTTTATTATACATCAGAAGATCTCTAGGCTTTGTCAGCAGACCCTATACCTTAGTGCCTAGATGGTATATCTACATCATAGGAACCGCATGGCTCTGCTCCCTGGAAAGCTCCCTCTCCAAGTGTGTGTTACCTAAACATGCATCCCCATAATATCAAAGCACAAGTTTCCAGCAGCAGCTGTGTTAGCATGTTTTGTCTTGGTGCTAGGGACTGACCTGAAAAGAATAACAAAGGGCATTGATTATCGACCTTGCTCACAGTGTTCGGACTAAACTCCAGGAACAGGCAGAGAACGAACAAAGCAGACGGTTCTCATGTGAAAGGCATAAACAGAGTCTTTAAAAAATAAAGCCATGTAGTAACATGCGCAAAAGCAGTATCATGGTTGCTGGGCTCATGCTAACTTAGCAATGTCGACAATGGCCCTATCGGCCACGTGACAAATCTTTTCATCTAGGCTCAGAGAAGCTCCTTTGTCCACCTCATCCTGGTTGGTAGTGTCCAACTCTTCAACCTCCACAGTACCCTTGACAGCTTCAGCAAGAGTCTTTTGGTGGTAGAGCGAGTTTGTCTCTAGACAGGTGCACTCTCCCTGCTAGTACTAAGTTTCTTCTCCGTGTTGGTGGCCGAGAGCTCTTGTGCCAACCTTTCAGTTGAGGGTCTTGTTCTTTGCACTGCTCCCTGCTTTGATGTTCACTGGCCAGCTCTGGCCACTGAAATGGAATAAAGACACAAATAAAATAATGGTGAATATCTATGTTGTAGGAAAGTGAAGTATTATGTGGTCTGGAGGTCAGACCTGACCATGTAATACTATCACAATACCCCAAAGATGGTCTTTGGATTCACACTAATAAATTCTTAACTCACTCCTGGTAATGTGGCAAAGAGCAGCCAGACTTTACTTGAGAAACATGTGTTAAGCATTTCAGAGTACCAACATGGCCAATAAGTAATTGACGTGATCGAGAAATTGGACGCCGATTTATATAAAGAAAGTGTATTTTTATCTTAATTTAGACACCAAAACAAAACCAATTGCATACATACAACCGGAGTTATAGATTTTAGAAGTAATAGAAAATCAATGCAAAATAATACAGTGAAATGTAACATTGCCATCATTGGGAAAAACCACTAGTGACAATCGGTCACTTGCCGGTCCAGCTGCATTGTACCCTTGCAGGGTAAAGGTGATGTGGATCTCAGGACCAAGCCACAACAGTCATTTTAATTTTACCTGGCCTGTGGAGCCCGGGTGCAGAGGTGTACTGGCTATCCTTGGTGCTGAACGGGACCTGCAGGAGAGCTGCTTTTACCACAATGACGGTGCTGCGGAGTAAAAAGACAACAACAGTGTGGCTGCTGATGTCAGTCGAAGGTTGGATGGTATTACCCCTTAATGCAGCATCGAGTAAAGGTGTCAGTTGCCGGACTAGTGACCAACAAGCCTTGGCAGCGGAAGCAGTGCTGAAAGTAACTTTGATTTCTGGTGGCCCAGGGGAACGAGGTAGCTGCCTGTAACTATGTGGAAGGCAGGTCCACAGTTCCCTCAGTGCACTAGACCATCTGGATTTGGGCGATCCCATGAAGGGCTCGATGGGCAGCGATTTTTTTGGATCTGCATAATTATTTTACCTACAGCTTGAGGAGGACTAGTGCCACTAATCCAGGAGAGTCTTGGGGTGCTTCAGGCTACCACAGGGGTCCCTCTTGCTGGGGGAACCAAGAGATAGCCTAGGAACAGGCTCGATCAGGCAGTTCCAAGAGTGTTTCCACAGGTGCAGGGTATCCCTCTTTTGCTTTGTGCAAGTATTGTTGTTGCTGGTGAAGGGCTCTTCTGTCCTCTTCAATGCAGGATGCTCAGAACTGAGGTTCTGGTGTCAGGGGGTCACTTAAATCCTACATTTAGGGACGTTAGGGGTGTGGGAGCTAGTAGCCAATGGGCAGCTAGTCTCTGACTATAATCCACTCCTGAGGTGACCACATCCGGGGGTGTAGGTCTCCTTTTCTTCCCAGAACCCTCTATTCTGCCACTCCTAAAGATTGTAGAAATCAAATTTTAGTGTACAGACTCTGGAGGTGTGGCTAGCCTTCTGGGGTGCACACCTTCTTGCATAACTAATGCCCCGCCTGCCTGGGCACAAATGTGCCTTGGGCAGGCGGAGGGCTGTTTCCCCCACTGGGAGTTAGCCCTGATGCATATGAGAGGCGGTGCAGTCTTTGAAGCTCACTGTCTTGTTGTGCCACTTCATTAGCTTGCTTGGGAGGGGGAGGTGTGACCTACTTCCTGCCCCAGCCTTTGGTCCTGACTCCTTGGAGTGATCACACTACCTGGCAGGAGGTCAGAACCTGTCTTGGCAGCAGCAGGCATGGGTAATGAGGGCTGGCCAGCCAGAGCACAAAAAAGCTGGGGCAACCTCTAAGGTCGCCACCTGGGTGCATGCCACATCACCCAGGGCATGAGATTCATGTCTGGGGTGAGAAGGCATGTTGTTTGATACCAAACCTGACCTATTTTGACTGTACCATAATAGATGCCAACCTCGAGTATGCCCGGGTGGCAGACAATGTTATCCTATGGACCGCTAAAACTTATAGTAGTTTCCAGTGGGAAACATCATTATAGGGACATATAGGCTTGCACTTACATGTCCTCACCTTTAATATACTGCGCCCTGCCTCATGGGCTGAGGAGGCCTCCCTTAAGGGTGCCTGGCATTAATTTAAGCTGTTGTATTTGACTGTGCCACACATGGTGAGGGCACAGTTAAGTTTGAGCAGTTTACATTGCTCCTGCAGTCTGCAATGGCAGGCCTGCTGTCAGTAGTTTGCATGTATCACCCAGGGTGGCACAAAACCATGCTGCAGCCCTGGGGACCCCTTTACCACCTATGCCTTGTATATCCCTGGTACCATATACTAGGGACTTTAAAGGGGTAATGTCTTTGCCAATTTGGGATTACCAAGTTGAGCATAACAGTTCTGGGGAGAGCACAGGCACTGGGTTCTGAGCAGCAGACTCCAGTGCTCTATCAGAGTCATAACTATTAGCCTTTGGAGCAACAAGTGTGTGGGGGTGACCGTACAAAAAGGGCACTTTCCTACATATGTCTACTAATTCATCTATATAAAAACTTTTCAAGAACATTAAAATGCCAAATTTGAGAAAGATTGAAATTGTGAAGACTTTTACTAACCTTTGTCAGGATAATGTTTAAACTAAACAATCCATTTTCACATTGTTGAAGTTACGTGCATTATTTATTTAAACTACCAGCCATGATGAAAACACTTTAAACCAGGGAGTCTATGCAGGGCATCTTTTTTGGAATAAGGATGCATGTTGCGCGATACTTGGTTGCGCCAAAAAAACTACTTAGCCACCAATGTTCCTAGCATGCTGCCTCCCAAGAAAAATATTTATTGGTAGAATTGCCCCCTCGGTTTAGCTTCTATATTTTGAATAAATATGTGCAAGATTTTGAAAAACACTGGCACTACACAGAATGTTGTAGGAGGTTATTAGCATTGAAAAAATAAACCATTGCTTTACCTGTAATGGGTCACAGGTACACAATGTCAGCCTTACATACGTTCACGTGGGCAAAATTGTATTGTAACATACTGTGGTAACTGAGTGCATATGCACCAAATCTATTAAGTTCACAATTCGTTTCTATTGTACCAACATAATATCAATTTTTAGACGTATTTTTTTTTTTTAAAGCATGCAAACAATGAACCATCATTCAGTCCATACGTTTAACAAAACAATATATGGTACAAGACAACACAGACACAAAAAAACATGACTTGACAACACTTTCAAAACAGATGCACATTTATATTATCATGTGTATATTACACTTATCACCTCTCTACTTCACAAAGCGTCCAGCTAAGTATGGCTGGTTGGCAATGCCGCTCTCAGGACCCTCCTGTGTACTGGGGTCATTCATGGGCGCCATAAAGTTGAGTGGAAGCGCGGGCTAAGTACATCCTGGGCCTTTGTACGGGAGGAGGACAAAGGTTCTTCCAATACTTGTTGCTCTCCTTCCCGCTAGACGTGTGGACATCCAGTGCATTGCAACACGTGCCGATGTCTCACCAAATTGGGGCCCGTGCTGCAATGCTCATTTGGATCTTTGGACCATCAAGAGCTGAGGGTAATTCAGGAGGACACAGATGCAAATGATGCTCAGTTCTTCATATGTAAGGGAGGGGCCTTCTCTTCTTGTCTCTCAGCCATTTTGGGGTGAGAGGATATCTCAGAATGACTAAAAAATATCCATCGTTCATAAGTGAAATTTCCTTTTTGTTGCAGGAGGCAGAAATCTCTGCCACAAGAATTTAAGTCTCAGCACTATATGCAGAGTTTCATATCTTAAAGCAGAGTCTGCATACAGGGCGCAGCCCGTCTGCGCCCGTCCGCGCCTGGACCGCGCCCAGCGCCAGAACCCCTGGGCCGTGCGCCCCCCGCTCCAGCCTCGAGGACCGACGCCGATACGATGCCACCACACTCCACGCTCTCAACCCCGGACGGACGCACAACTGCTTCAAGGCCGCCCCGAAACGCACCCATGGTCCCTTCACCTGCCGGAACTGCAGCTACACCAGCCTCAGAGCCACCGAGGCGCCCGCCAAGACGTACCTCAACCACCTCCGATGCATCCTACTGAACACCCGCTCCGCACGCAAACACGCCGTCGAGCTCTGGGACCTGCTCGACACATCATCACCAGACGTTGCCTTCCTGACAGAGACCTGGATGAACGACTCCTCCGCCCCGACATCGCCATAGCCATCCCAGACGGCTATAAGATCACCCGTAGAGACCGCATCAACGCAGTAGGAGGAGGAATCGCCATTGTCCACAAGAACACCATCAGGGTCTCGACCAGCATTGACGACACTCTCAGCACCGCCGAACACATGCACTTCCAGATCCACACGGACCCCAACACCACCCTTAGAGGCACCCTTGTCTACAGACCCCCTGGGCCCCGACCCCAGTTCAGCGACTCCATCGCCGACTCCATCAGCATGCACGCCCTGACCTCTACCGACTACATCCTCCTCGGAGACCTGAACTTTCACCTGGAGAACAACAACGACAGCAACTCCACCACCCTGATCGACAACCTCGCCAACCTCGGTCTGAGCCAGCTCGTCACAACACCGACCCATTCCGCCGGCCACACGCTTGACCCCATCTTCTCCTCAAGCTCCCACGTCTCCTTCAGCCACACCATGGAACTCCTCTGGACCGACCACCGCTGCATCCATTTCACCTTCCAGAAACCCACCACACACCACCGCACCCAACAGATCCCACGCCGCTGCTGGAGCAAAGTCACCGAAGACCAACTACGGGCAAACCTCGCTCTCAGCCCTCCCTCCGACCCATCCAACACCGACGACGCTGCCTGCAACCTCAGACGATGGATAGACGACTGTGCCAACACCCTCGCCCCGCTGAAAAAACTCCCCTACAGTGACACCACCAAAAGAGCCAGCTGGTTCACCTCGGAACTCCTAGCTTCCAAGCGTCCTGCCGGAAACTAGAGAAGAAATGGCACAGTGATAAGACACCGGACAGCCACGCAGCCCACAAAGACGCCATCCGCAACCACCACCACCTCATCAAGTCCGCCAAGAGAATCTCCTTCAAAGACCGCCTCGACAACAACGCACACAACAGCAAGGAGCTCTTCAACATCGTGAAGGAACTCTCCAACCCCAGCTCCAACACCAACGACATCCCGCCGTCGCAAGCCCTGTGCGATTCCCTCGCCACCTTCTTCCACCGTAAGATCGCCGACATCCACGACAGCTTCAACACCCAGACAGCCCCAACTAAGATCGATGCACCAGACCCGCCGCACACCATCGACCACGACCCCCTGCCAGCCTGGGCCAGCATGAACATCGATGACACCATCAAGACCATGAGCACAATACACTCCGGCTCCCCGTCAGACCCTTTCCCGCACCACATCTTCAACATAGCCAGCAGCTCCATCGCACCCCACCTGTGCAATGTCATCAATCTCTCCTTCGAGACCCGACCTTCCCAGAGAGCTGGAAACACGCAGAGATCAACGCCCTACTCAAAAAACCCAAGAGACCTCAAGAACTTCCGGCCCATCTCCCTGCTTCCGTTCCCAGCCAAGGTCATCGAGAAGATCGTCAACAAACAGCTAACCCGATACCTCGAAGAAAACAGCATCCTGGACCCATCCCAATCAGGGTTCCGCAGCAACCACAGCACTGAGACTGCCCTCATCGCCACCACCGACGACATCAGGATCCTGCTGGACAACGGTGAGACCGCAGCCTTCATCCTGCTGGACCTCTCCGCCGCCTTCGACACTGTCTGCCACCGCACTCTACGCGCACGCCTCCACGACGCAGGGATCCGAGACAAGGCCCTGGAATTGGCCACCTCCTTCCTCGCCGGCAGAACCCAGAGAGTCCGCCTCCCACCATTCCGATCCGAAGCCTCCGAGATCATCTGCGGCGTACCCCAGGGATCATCCCTCAGCCCAACACTGTTCAACATCTACATGGCCCCGCTCGCACGCATCGCCAGACAGAACGACCTCAACATATTCTCCTACGCCGACGACACTCAACTGATCCTCTCCCTCACCAAGGACCCCCTCGCCGCCAAATCCAACCTCCATGAAGGAATGAAGGCCGTCGCCGATTGGATGAAGATCAGCCGACTAAAACTGAACACGGACAAGACAGAGGTCCTCATCCTCGGCTCCAACCCCTCAGCCTGGGACGACTCCTGGTGGCCAACGACACTGGGAGCAGCCCCGACACCCACCGACCACGCACGCAACCTGGGAGTCATTCTCGACTCAACGCTCTCCATGGCCAAGCAAGTCAACGCAGTCTCCTCCTCCTGCTTCAACACCCTCCGCATGCTTCGCAAGATCTACAGGTGGATCCCGACAGATACAAGAAGAACAGTCACCCAGGCCCTCGTCAGTAGCAGACTTGACTATGGGAACGCCCTCTACGCGGGAGCCCCGGCCAAGCTCATCAAGCGACTGCAACGCATACAAAACGCCTCCGCACGCCTGATCCTCGATGTACCACGCCACAGCCACATCACCCCCCACCTGAGGAACCTGCACTGGCTCCCCGTCGACAGGAGAATCTCCTTCAAACTCCTCATCCACGCACACAAGGCACTCCACAAGACTGGCCCAGCCTACCTCAACAGACGACTCCTCTTCTACGCCCCCAGAAGTCTCCGCCGACCTCTCCCTCGCCACCGTCCCTCGCATTCGAAGAACAACCACCGGCGGCAGATCCTTCTCCCACCTCGCCGCCAAGACCTGGAACACCCTTCCACTAAGCCTACGACAGACCCAAGACCTGCTGACCTTCAGGAGGCTACTCAAGACCTGGTTGTTCGACCAGTAGCAGCACCCCCCCCCCCTTTTTTTCTCCCCAGCGCCTTGAGACCCTCGCGGGTAAGTAGTGCGCTCTACAAATTCTGTGATTGATTGATTGAGAGGTCGCAACCCTCTAAAATTAGAAGGGATGGAGGATTAATGTTAAAGGGAGTTGATTCTTAAATTGTGAAACAACATTTTAGGATTTAAACATGTACACATACTTGTGTAAACTATGTGAATGATTTAATTTTAGTGTATGTATGTAAGTGTGTTGGAATGAGTGTGACAGTGAAGTGTAAGTGTGTTATTAAAAAGTGTAGTATTTTGCATTGTAACATTATGGTCGTACAACAGTAATTCCTCAGGATGGTTTATGTGCTGTGTTAGAAACAGCTTTTCTTGTCAGTCGGTTTGCACCGTGTACAAGCAGGAACCCTCACTCTTGATAGGATGAGTAAAGTACACACCTAAGTTTGCCTGTGCTCACCCTCGGTTAGATTGACACAGAGCAGTCAGGCTAAATGTATAAACCTTTTGTGCACACATATAGTAGCACAATGAAAACACCCCAACATGACACAACACTAGTTTAGAATAATAGCCAATATTTATAATCAACCCAAGACCAAAAAGACAAAAACCCAAATTGCATAAATCAAGATATCACTTTAAAAAGGTTCAAACTGTTCAGTCCATATAAAACTATGGATGCAACACCTTTTAGCACAAAGTACCTGGGATGCGTCAAAATCAAAGACGAAAATAGGCGCTGGGGAGGTGAGGCGCCGGAAAATGAATTGATGCATCGGTTCCTTACTCTCAGGGAGGTGATGCATCAGTTTCTTGCTCCCAGAGGAGATGATGCATCGGTTTCTTACTGCTACGCAGGAGAGGTGATGCGTCGGTTCATTACTGTGAGAGGAGGTGTTGCGTCGATTTCTTACAGCAAGGGGAGGTGATGCGTCATTTCTCCGGACAGGCAGCCTTGGTTCCTTACTGTAGGCCAGCGGCGATGGAGATTTGGTGCACAGGTGCCATTCGTGGAAAATCCGGATACGCTGGGGCCAATGTGGCGACAGCTAAACAGGCACTGCGTCGATTCTTCCACCCGCTGGCAGGAGATGCGTTGATTCTTTCAGCTGCACAGCAGGCTCTACTTCAGAGCGGGTGTCTTGAATGTCAGAGTTCCAGTGCTCTGGACTCAGGCTGCAGGGATTCTTTGGGCTGCGAACAAGCGCTGTGTAGATTTTTCAGCCGCACCGCATGGATTTTGGAGTCTTGAAGCAGCATACCCACCTCCAAGGGACCAAAACTGGAATTGGCACCACTTGGCAGGTCAGCACTCCCAGCAGTGGAGTTCAGGGATGCTGCAGATGAAGTCTTTGATGACCCTGAGACTTCCATCAGGAGGCAAGCACACACAAGCCCTTGGAGAACCTTGGAAAAGCAGGATACAAGAAAGCAAAGTCCAGTTCTTTCACTGCCCACAGACAGAAGCAGCAACTGCAGGACAACCCTGCAAATCAACACACAGCAAAGGGGCAGTACTCCTCCTGCCAGCTCTTCTGCTTGGCAGAGTGCTCAGTCCCGAAGTGTTCTAAAAGTCTGGGGTAGTGGGTCCAATACTTATACCTGTTTTGGCCTTTGAAGTAGGCATAATTCAAAGGATAATATTTGTAGTGCACAGATCCTGCCTTGCCATGTTTTGGCTACAGACACACTACAGAGGGGTGGAGACAGCATTGTGAGATGCCAGACACAGTACTATTCAGGTGTCAGTGACCGCTCCTCCCACCACTCTAGCTCGTAGCTCCCTTTTGTGTGACTGTCTAGAATGAATGCACAAACAGACATTGATTCCACAGGCAGGCAGAGGCACAGGATCGTAAAGCAAGAAAATGCCCACTTTCTAAAAGTGGTATTTTCAAACACACAATGTATAAACCACCTTTACTAAAATATGTGTTTTTAAATTCTGAGCTGAGAGAGCCCAAACTCCAAATCTCTGGCTCTTCCGAATTGAAAATTACACTTGTAAGATGTTACAAGGCAGCTCCAACGATAACCTATGGGAGAGCTTGTCCTGACAATAGTGAAAAACGAATTTGGCAGTATTTCACTTTCAGGAGATGTAAAACACACCAGTGCATGTCCTAACTTTCACAAACACTGCACCCTGCCCATCGGGCTTCTTAGGGCCTACTTTAGGGGTGCCTTACATGTAAAAAAGGGAAGGCTGGGGCCTGGCAAGTGGGTGCCCTTGTCAGGTCGACATGGCAGTTTAAGACTGCACTCACAGACACTGCAATGGCAGGTCAGAGACAAGTGTACAGGGCTACTCATGTGGGTGGCACAACCAGTGCTGCAGTCCCACTAGTAGCTTTTGATTTACAGGCCTCGGGCACCCACAGTGCACTTTACTAGGGACTTACCAGTAAATCAAATATGTCAATCATAATCACAATTTACACAGGGAGCACTTGTACTTTAGCACTGATCAGCAGCAATAAAGTCCCCAGAGTACAAAAAGCAGCAAAACCTAGTCCAGCATACAGTCAAGGAGGCAGAGGCAAAAAGAAAAGGGAAACCATGCCAAGGATGCCAGGTCTAACATGCATGGTGTTAAAGTCTACCTCTTACCATTGACACAACACTGCCGAATCACAATAATGTAGAAACCAAACTAGTAGCTCCTGTGAAATATGTGGCAACTAATTGATGACACACCTGCAGATGCTGAACTCAGTTCTGTGCCCCATCCTTGGAATCCGGGTATAGTTTTAAAACAGAGTTGATGCCTAAATGTTAGCCCTGTCACATGGCGATCTTATGCCGCACACAACAGGTTACTACTATCTTGTACAATCATTCTGGGGAGTTCAGCAGCAGTTCCCTCTATGTGGTCAAGATATCGGAAGCACAACATACGGATATCAGATGTGCGTTCACTGATGGATCATGAAAGAAGGAAATAAAAAGGAGGCAAGTAGAGATAGCCTGCCTCTAGGAAGAGGACCTTCACTCATTAAGTTTGGATTGGCTCGAGGAAGCAGATGAGAATGTAATGACCCAATGCTTTTATCTAGAGAAATCCAACTTGGAGATTAGGTTTTAGGGTGCAAAGTTTCCATGCCCCATTAAACAGCATACGGTTTGTTCCACTCTAGAGTAGCGGTATCTTCTACAACCAGAGCGGCATGTTTTTAAGGAGAGAAATTTCAAATGGGAGATATTATCTCTTTTACTTTCATGACTGCACAATACTGAAGAAAATGTTCTGCAGGTCAGGTCCATGGGGGTAGTTGTTACGTCACCAACAGAGAGTGATGTGTAGATTACCCCGCCTTACCCCCTGGTGGTCTATGGCTTGGTTTGGTGCCAGATATGCCAGGATTAGGATAGTCATAAACTAGTTTAACACCTGGACATCGCAGGCTCCTCTATAGGTCACCATCAAGCAGTAAGCAGTGGAGGCATGACGTTGGCTCCATTGTAGAAAACGTAATTTGCCTCATTGCCTCACACCCACTGTATATTAAATGTGATGTTGGTCACAGGAGTTTTCTCTGGGTATATCAATTTCATTTATTGTAAGAGGTTAACAGTTTTAAAACTCATTCCTCTAGTGGTACACATAAAACAGTTAAAGGGGGTGATTTAATGGGTTATTTTCTTTGGATGAAATTTAAAATTATTTTTAGGGAAATTTCGAAATGCATTACTATGGATTTAGGCAATTGACTTCTGCAAAAAGAAATTGTTATTGCACAAATTTCGGGGCTCAACTCCTCAGCCACTGGATAAACCATTTACCTATTACTGATGAAGCTGAAGCAAGGGTGTCCTCTCATCAGAGCAGTACCTGCATGTAGCTATCATTGTCACTAAGGCATTGCGAGGACAAAAACTTTAATATGCACCGTTGATTTATGTGATACAAGTGCCACAGTAAAAATCTTTGTAACACAGTAATTGCGCTGGCTGGCTACTTTAGGCCTTTTAAACAAGAAGGGACAACAAGGTTAACACTCGCAGGCTAATGCGTGGAAGGGCATGATTAAATAATCAATTAATCTGCACTCATAAAATACCTTGTAATGCAATGCTTGGGACCTTGTAATTTTTACAAGCCCTTTAAGCTATGTCTTTGTTAACCCATAAAAATTATGCCTGTTAAACTGCTCATTCTATTACACTGAGGTCAGTAGACACAATGGAGTGGTGTCTGATTATGTCAGTGTACAGATAGCTTAGGTCACCAGTAACAGTTCGTTTTTTTGCCTAATTTATGTGACACAGAATAAAGAAAAAACAGCCAGCTGTTTACCAATAGCTTGTTTCATTTCCTCATGGTTTTGTTAAACATTTGCTAATGTCAAAAATATTTTTTCATCTCAAAAAACACAAATTGTCACAGGCATTGAAGAGAACTATTATTCTTTCTCATTCAGCATGCTGCAATGGTTCTGCCCACTTCAGTCATTAGCTGACTTCACAAACAGCACATCTACATTTTGTGGGAAACAGCCATTACAACGCAACTGTTTCCACGCATAGCCTTTACAATGCATGCTTTACAACGCAACTGTTTCCACGCATAGCCTTTACAACGCATGCTTTACAATGCAGGCACCGTAACAACTCATAGCCTTTGCCACGCATGCCTTTACAACGAATTGGGCCCCCAAAGACACTTTCTGACAAGGCCCGACATGAAACGGCAGTCGGAAAGTCTCATCATAATCATGATGGCAGAGCCGGGCCTGGCTCCGCCGTCAATAGGGGATTATTGTGGGTTCCGATGCACATGGTATTCTGTCTCCTTTATCTCACTCCTGCAGTTTAAAGTGAGCAAAGAGAGCTATAGTGTGCATGTTTTAGGAAGAAGAAGGGAGGAATAAACAGCCAGGGCCTGGAACTGGAGGCATTTACTCTGGGTTGGAGCAGATGAGGAGAAATGACTGCAGTTTTCTTCAACCTCACTTCCCCTCATGCCCTGCGTGAGACAAAGTGCATTGTGTGACTCCCTAGTCTGCAAGAAACAAAAACATGACCAATTACTGTGTGGCTTTAAAAATAAAGCCAACCAGTTATTGGCCATGTTCTGTAGTATTCCCGCCCCGCACTGCCATCTGACCACGGGTCAGTGGAGACAGGCCACCCTGTACTGCTGTGAATATAATCAATCCTTGCGTTGCTCTCATGCTGTTTTTAGTAGTAAACAGCATGAAAGCAACGTATGGATTGGTGGGAGCTGGTGAACCCAGTGCTCAAAGGAGGCAGGGAAAGCTGTGCTGTGTTGGCATGGCTCCTTAGCAGCATGGATTCAAGAGGCCTAAAGTGTACATGTCAGGCTGGTCAAAGTAAGAGATCTGTCCAACTCGACATGTGCACTTGATATAATACCTGCTGTCTGCCAAACAGCAGGATTAGCCATGCCCTACCCTGCCCCAGCACAGGAGCAACACAATGCCATGCTATGGTAAATAAGTGGTGATGTTTTTCATTAATGGTAATACGTGTGGCAGCCCGTAGAAGAGGCTGAGGGGCAACGCCCTTATGCCCCAAAGAAGGAACTGCCTCTGCTCATGGCTGGGGTATAGAGTAGACTGCAATGGCCATTGTATCACTGAAACTGTGGAGAGAGACATACATAGAACAATGAAATATACCTACATAAATAGTATCAGTGTATAGTAAGATCTTACTTATATTTAGTACACAAAACCTGCTAGATCACAGCTAGTGTGAAAAAGTAATAGTATGTGAAAATTAGTATAATGAATTTACACTAAAGAGGATGATAAATCTGTGTGTTAATAGCCTGTGTGATATATGTGTTTATCTGTGAGGAGTGATGACAGTGTGATATGAGCAGGAAGTTGTAAGGTAGTGGAAAGACAGAGGGGCAGATTTACAAGCCCCTTGCGCCGCCGGCGCATCACGTTGCGTGACGCACCGGTGGCGCAGCCTGCTAAGTGATATTTACAAGAACAGGTAAAGTCACCCTGCGTGACTTAACCTGTGCTTGTAAATATCGCCCCTGTTCATGCAACACTTTGCGTGTTAGGGGCGTGACATGGGTGTTGCTGTGGGTGTTCCCATGCAACACCCATGTCCACTGATGCATTTCCAAATTTACGAGAAATTGTAAATCTGGAAATGCATCAGAATGCTACGCCACCCTAGGGGTGTCGTAGCGAGGTGCAACGAGGAGAAATGTTTTCATTTCTCCTCGTTTTTTTCCTCTTTCAATGCGTGTTGCATTCTACAGCACACATTGGAAGAGGAAATCACCTCAATTGATTGTTTTTGTGCAGGAAGGTGCCCCTTCCTGCACAAAAACAATCTCCCCACGACGCAGGCATCCTTGCACCATGGTGCAAGGGTGCCTGCGCCAGCGCATGGCAGCAGTTTGTGCGCCAGCGCAGGGGGAAGCACAGAGATGCGACATATTGTTGTAAATATGTCGCATCCCTGTGCTTCGAAACTAATGCAGCGCGGCGCAGCAAAATGACTTGCGGCACCGCTCTGCGTTAGTTTCTTGTAGATCTGCCCCAGAGTGGTTTAGGGTTTTACCTGGCCTCTTGTAGGGATTCACCAGAAGAGTAAGGCTATATAGCAGGTCAGTGTGCATGGTGGAGAGGATATATTCATTGAGGAGGATGAGACGGAGACCGGATCTGGGTCCACTTCCAGGAACAGCCTTTGCGCCCTGTCTCCTGGAAACTTCTTCATTCACCTCCTCACATCTTGCCAGTGCACTCGCTATTCACAGACAGTGTTTGTCAAATCTTATCACATGGACAGCTTCTCCACTCCACTGAGGGTATAGGAGGCAGAACATGTAGTTCTCTGCAGTCATCAATAACAAAGATGACTACAAGGTTCCTTTCTTCCTCAGTGATATTTTCCTTACGTTTAGTGGGAGAGGCTGTAGCAGGACTTTGGGTCTCTTGACAGTCAGCAAAGTAACACAGTTTAAGGGAATGAGGGCAGAGGAAAGGGTGTTGCCTGCATTTATGTGCTTCGTTATCTTAACATGCTTTTCAATCTGTCTTCTTGCTCGATGATTAAGACTGCCTGTACTCATGCCCAGCCTCACCACACCTACACTCACCTCTCAGCGCCTGGATACCCTCACAGGTGACAAGCAGCATTCTACAAATCCACCTTACATTACATGTGTATGATTTAGGTCAGGTGACTGTTGTTTTCCTATATATTTTCCACTTTGAATTTTCCCTAGCGAGACAGAGATCTACACCTCCGGCCAGGCACAGTGTCCTCAGTGTCCAGGCACAGTGCCCAGTCAATGTAAAGCATGGTGTTTGGATGAAGGCAGACCCGTCACCCAATCCCAACAGGGCAAACAACCCCCCACTGCAGAGGGTTGAATGGCAATGGTGAGGTTGGAGGTGCTGCGTCATCTCCAGTCAGCCTGTGACCAATCCTGCCCTGGGTGGCCAACATCGCACTGCACTTTTTGCCATGCAAAGCCATGGTTCCCCAACCTCCAACAGGCACCCAACCTGTATTTTCCTCTGCATTCTTTCTTTAAAAATGTTTTAGTTACAGTCTCACAAGCTCCCACACCATGGTACCGTCCAAATGTCCCTGAGGGTGCTTGCACAGTGCTGCAGTACCATGGGGTGGAAGCTTGTACAGCTGTTCCCATGGGAGTACCTCTGTGCCTCACAAGAGGGACACACTCAGTCCTATGGCAGTTAAACTCAGTGGTGGCCTCTTTGGGTCCCCAATAGAAGTGCCTGGGGGTCAGGATGTGTCCCTTTCATGGCCCCTTATGCCATTTTTAAAAAACCTTTTCAGGACACGGGGACCGAGTCCCCAAGTCTTGTAATGGTGTAACATTACACTATAGTAGTTACAGTTAGGTCAGAGATCCTACAGGATTTTTTTGTTTCACAAAACAGAGAAGTTCATCCACCTCAGCTCCTTCCTGGAACTTTTGTGCTGATCTGTCATGTGGGGGCAAGAATAGGTGATGTTCCAAATCTTTGATTTCCCATTTTAATTCCCAAAGGAAACTTTGCTGTCTGATACAGAAAAAATGCAATGAACCAAATGACACCAAATTTGGCAGGAGGTAAAAACCTTACTCATAAAGCATGCTTTTTGTGATCTGGTGTAAATCCATTCAGATGCTTTTGAGAAATTTGTGTTTAAAGTCATGTTTGGGGTGGGAACAAGGGAGTAAAAGATGTAAGTACATGTAGATGGTTGGTCTCATTGGACTCTCAGAGGAGTTCCGAGGTACTGAAAATTAAAATAACAGAGCCCTCTGATTGGCCAACAGAGACTTTTCTCCAGTTGACCATTTTGGTACTGCTGTGCAAGGACCAGCCCCGTGGTGATGGACAATCTGATTGGCTGGCTTCACCCCAAAGAGAAATGTTGCAGCCCCCTTTTCAAGACTCAGGAACTCTAGACCAATGCAATTACATTTTTTAAAAGGGAGAAGGGTATGGACACCTTGACAGCCAGGCATTTCTGGGGTGACTCAGAGGGACCCATCTTGGGGCCAACATTGAAAGACATTTAAAAAAAAATATTACGAGTACCATGATATTCTGCAGGATCCAGCACAGCCCTTTGTTGATGTTCTGCAATATCCTTGGGGAAAACATGCACTGTAATGTGGTACTATAGGGTTACAGCTTGAAAATGTAAAAACTGATGCCTTTCTGTGTTGTGGCAGCAATGTGTTAAAATGACTTGTGTTTCGCTGCGTACATTTTTAAGCGCCATGGGTGTGCCATTACAGTACGGCGCACCATGGCGTAAGGTCCCGGCTGTGTCAAACAAAATTGACTCGTCCGTGGGCATGATGTCACAGCAGAAATGGACACATTGGGAGCAAAAGTGATGTAAGGGTGGTTTGCGGCACGCAATGTGACTCAAACCACCATAGCGTCACTTTTCAGTGTGTGTACCATCAAAAAACATATAAAAATGACGCTTTGTGAAAATAAATTGGCACACGTCACAGAAGGCAGCCATGGAGCAGCATCTAAAATAGATCACCATTAACAAATTTCTCTTTCATTGCAGAGAATGTACCAACGCCTCCTGACCAGCTGCCTTTACTAGATGAGGATCCTGCTGAGGATGAAAGTCTGACAACCCTTGACCAAGACACCCTCTGGCAAATCCTGGCAAATCCTGGCCTCCATTCAAACAGCATCTCCAGTCACGGGAAGGGCCGACAGCATAGCGGGGTATAAAAAGGATCCACCTAGCACCCAACAAACACCACCTGTCAGCCCAACCCCAGGACTAGATCCCGAGGACCCCCAAGTTGAATTCCAACATTGTGCGGTAGAAGTCCAGCAGGAGCTGGTAGATGAGGTGCGGGAGGGGATGGAGACCATGACGGGCACCATCGAGGGAGTCCATTGGTGCCTCAGTTCCAATAAGGACACCTCAGTGGCTATAAGAAGCACAGACCCTCCGCTCCATGGTCTGGATCTGTCCCTGGCCGACATCGCTGGTGTCATTGGGCAGAGGCACAAACAACTGCCCTGCCGAAGTGACACCAGCGAGGTTGCCAACCAGCTGGGGGCGATGGACAAAATCCTGGAGTCCATGGAGCGGAAGAAAGACTCCTACATAGCAACATTGGGTGCTATGCTGTGATGGCAAACCGGCAGGCCCTTATGACCATACCAGTATACTTCTTAACTGGTACAGTCCTCTATTTGCTTTCCCACCTGTTGATCTCACCCATATGTGGACTGCCTATGTGGCCTATCTTCCCTAATGGCAATTTGTCCTCCTCCTTACTGAAACACTCCTCTCCTCCACATGTCCCATGACATGTATCCCCCATGGACTCTGTCTGAACATCCTATGGCTCACAAACTATGTTGGGGTTCTTGTCGCAAGGAATGCCACTTGCTCCTTGGTTCATGTGTCAATAAAATCACTTAAGTGAACCAGTGTGTTGTGTTTGTACATGATTGGATTAAGTAGACCATGGTGGACGTGCTGACCCTAAAGACGCTACCTACCATCTAAAGGAAATTGTGTTAATTAAGTGGCTGTCATCAGTGTGTGACCACACACATACTTGATTAGTTCCACTGGTTTAACTTAATCATCCATACAAACCATGTAGCATCACTTACACACATAGCACAACAGTAGGGGAACACCTGTTTTGGGCTGTGTGTCAATTCACAGCAAGTGTGCCACTTACAGTGCACAATCACGTTTATAGGTCCCTTAAGTGACTCCATTGCAAACTTGAGAGGATCCACTCCTTAGGTTCTTCACCTAGTTACACATGCCAGGAAATCCTACAGCATGTGCTCTGCCCAACCAAAGCATATCTGGCAACTGCCATGTAGTCAATAAGTGAGCAGCTGTGAAAGTGCAAAACAAAATTTATTTACAACATCATAAAATTATTACAATCTAAAAGTAACTAAACTACACTAACTATTCCTATTTAAACTATGGGTGGGTGGTGAACTCCGCTCCGCCGGCGGAGTTTATGAAGTTTTGCCACTCTGTGCTCCACTTGGAGCACGTGATTCAGTAAAACTCCGCCAACCGCGGCAGAGCGGAGTTAACCAGTGCACGAGACTCTATGTCACACACAAAGAAAGATAGTGCTCTAGCTGCACCACTGCAGTGTGAGAGCTGTGTGCAGCAATAGTCCTTCTTTCACATCTATAGCTCTGCTAGACGAGTGTGGAGTCGATAGCCAAGCACAACAGTGCGGATGAGCGACCGGCAACAAAAGGCTCCTGTGAGGCTTTCGGAGCCCTTGAATTTAAGCCCCAGAGGACCAAAGCACCATGAGTCTGGCGGGGAAGCGTCCCAGCGGAAGACTGCAGGTAACCGCCTCTCCAGACTGCTGCAGGTCGTGGAAGAGGACGAGTTTTACAAGACCATGTACGGTGGCTTCAACAAGGTGGGAGAGCAATCCATGAATTGAAAATGCGAGAGTGGGGCGGTGTGTGACGTAAAGCAGTGCAAGCGAGAAAGCAGTGCAAAAAAAGGTGCCTAGAAGTAAGAGCCTGGAAGTAAACTTCAAAACTAATGGACAACACCTAGCCACAGGCACCTCGAGTGATGAGCACGGTGCGATATGCCAAACACCCAAAGTTACACAATCCTCCATTGGCCCCGCGCACTCTGATTCTGACTCTTTGACCCGCATTGATGCTCCTATTTTCAGCTCTGGTCCCTAGCACCTCGAAGCAACATGTGATACTGAAAATGATGAATATAAACGAAAGTATACTTGTAACAACTTATACATCACTCGCACCATACTACTTCCACACTCTTCTGTACACGCGCCCAATTCTCTCACTTTGTGCTTCAACTTACAGCTCCTGGCATAAAATCAAGACCAAAGTTATTGAGAAGGTGCTTTTCGTCCTGGCCTTGGGACCCCACAAGGGTGATAGAAGCAGTCCAGAGTCTTAGCATGGAGGGCACTGCCCGTCACCAGTATTTTGTAGTCAGCCATGTCCCCGAGAGCAGCTTAATGGTACTGGGTAACATGGGCTGAATCCCTTCCTTTTCAAGGAGCGCAGCAGCATCTTTATCAAAACGCAACCCCGCTTTACACCCAAGGAGGCTGGCCCAGATACGTATCAGGTGCGCACATCAGATAATGAACTTGGAGTAGGGGTGGCTGAGCAGCTACGCCGCTCATGGAAGTCCACGGAATTTTGAGGGGTTCTTCTGTAAATGCGCAGAATTTCACAGAGTACAAATCTGCGAGCTCCACCCACCATTAATCTATGCCTTAACCTACCTATGCTAAATAGCCAATACTATCATAACTTAAAACTAACCTAACCTACCTAACCTTGACTTATCCTACTCTACACATATACCACAACAGACAGGTTAAACATCAACCCCACCCTCCTTAATACACATTTGCACATGAGACAAACATAAAATATACCGGTGCACATACTACCTAAACATTAAAGCCTAAAAATATATATATGGCGGTGGTGCAGGGCGTTCTTGTAAAATAAATACACATTGCACCTTATTGGGTCTGCTTTCGTCTATCCGGGAGTGGATGTTGTGTGGCGAAGCCGGTGATATATATATATATATATATATATATATATATATATATTCACTGAAAAAACCATAGGTTTTAGGGACAGTTATAGTTAGTTGGACATTTCACTCGTACAAAACCCGTGAAATTCCCCTGTTATAGTTAGTTCAGCTAACTATAACTCGCGCCCCGCAATGCACTGCTGATGACGTCACATATTACATCACTCATGACATGGTCAGTGACATCACTGATGACATCACTGATGACATCTCAAATGACATCACTGATGACATCATCCAGTGACTGTGTGTTTCTGTAAAGTTTAAATATTTTTAATATATATAGGAAAAGACGTATTGAAGAATGAGTGGGTGTCTAAGTGTCTGTATGGATGATTTAGTAGGTGCGTGACTGACTCTATAAGTGAGTGATTTAACGTATCTTACTGAATGCATGGGTTAGTGACTAAACTGGGTGAATGTCTGTATCCGTCTGTCTGTTGCTGTGTAAGTGGCTGCATGTGTTTGTGAATAGCTACATGAGTGTCTATATGAGTTATTGAATGGTTCTCTGAGTATCTGTATGGGTGCCTCAGTGTTTGTGTGGGAGGGGTGTGTGCGACTCTGTGCATAGATGTGTGAGTGGGTGATTCACTGGGTGAATGGTTTCAAGAGTGCATCTGTGATAGACTGTATGGGTGGGTAAGTGTGTGTAAGAGTGTGTTAGTGAGTGAATATATGTCCCAGTGGTACATGTGTGAGTAACTACATATGTGAAAGGCAGTATATATGTGTGTTGGAGTATATAAATAGCTATAAGCGAGAGTGAGTGATTGTGATAGTGGCTGTATGGATGAGTGTGTGCTTGTATCAGTGATTGTATAAGAGCGTAACAATGTGGTAGTATTTGTATGATTAAGTGAGCTGGTGTGTGTATAACTGTATAACTGTATAGGTGAGTAAATGGCAGTGTGTTTAATTATTTGCATGACTGACTAGGTGTGTGAGTACCTCTATGGATGAGTGGCGGTGTTTGAGTGTCTATATAGGAGTAAGAGTGCATATGATAGTCCTGTACTGAGTGACCATAAGTATGAGTGACTGTACGGGTGAGTGAGTGGATGTGTGTGTGTAGACCTAAGAATCAGTGAGTGGGTATGTAGTTATTGGTGTTGGAGTGTCTATGGTTTTGCGAATGGCAGTCTGTAATTTAGATTGGGTATATCAAAGGTTATATTAGGGTGTGAGGAGGTGCATCAGATTATCACGTGGATGATGTCATCAGTGATGTCATTTGAGATGTCATCAGTGATGTCATCAGTGATGTCACTGACCATGTCATGAGTGATGTAATATGTGACATCATCAGCAGTGCATTATGGAGGCGCGAGTTATAGTTAGCTGAACTAACTATAACAGGGGAATTTCACGGGTTTTGTACGAGTGAAATGTCCAACTAACTATAACTGTCCCTAAAACCTATGGTTTTTTCAGTGAATTTCAAAGGTTTTTTAAATGCTAATTTCTAACTATAACGTGTCTGAAACCTATGGTTTTTTCAGTGAATTTCAAAGGTTTTTTAAATGCTAATTTCTAACTATAACGCCCCTAAAACCTATGGTTTTTTCAGTGAATTTCAAAGGTTTTGTAAATGACAATTTTTAAATGTATTAATTGTTATATTTATTTTTTTGATACTGATTTACTACATTTTTTAAAACTATTTATTTTTATATATTTTATTTATTAAATTACATTGTAATTACATTATACATTACATTACAAAATATACTTTCTCAGAATGAATTACTTTAGTTTAAATAGTTTGCAAATAGGCAATAGAGTTTTAAGTACAGTAGTTACAGTTGTTGCAATGGGCAACACAATTTCAAACACAATGCAACATTGAGCTCAATGTGAATTTCTAGTTAAATGCAATTAGTTACTTTATGGATTACTTTTCTAACCACAGGACTGGATCCTAGATTCAGTCCTGGGACATCTCCTGTAAACAGTTGAGTAAAAGCGTTTTGGTTACAGTAGTGATTTTTAAGGAATATTATTGTATTTTAAAAGTTGACACTTAGAAACTTTTTCACATAGAATCACCAATGTTATCCTATGGGAGGAAATTCACTTAGCAGGTAAGTAGTGTTATCGTTACTTTTTCTTACTCAGTGTTGGATCCTGGATCCAGCACTGGTGCATCTCCTGCAAACAGTTGAAAGAATGCGTTTAAGTCATACAGGCGATTTTTAAGGAATATTTGTAATTTGTGAAAATCGACACTGAAACTTTTCTGCTGAAAACCAGACAATGGATTCCTATGGAAGGAAATGTAAGTTACTGGTAAGTACGGTTAGAATTACTTTTCAGGGTCAGTGCTGGGCTAAAAGATGCAGCACTGGGTTCTCTCCTGATAACAGGTGAGTAAATTGGAATTTGTACTTTGGTTGATTTTAGAGGAATATTATAAAGTTCCAAAACTCCACACTTAGAAGAATTTCCAAGTGAAACCAGTCAATGTTAGCCTATGAAGGAAATTCAAGTTACCGGCAAGTACGGTTAAAATTACTTTTCAGGACCAGTACTGGGCTGAAAGATGCAGCACTGAGGTCTCTCCTGATAACAGGTGAGTAAATCAGAATTCGGATTTCGGCTGATTTTAGAGGAATATTTGTATGTTTCAAAAATCAACACTTAGAAACTTTTTCAGCAAAAAGCAGGCAATGATATCCTATGGAAGGAAATTCAAGTTACTGGTAAGTACGGTTAAAATTACTTTTGAGGATCAGTACTGGGCTGAAAGATGCAGCACTGAGGTCTCTCCTGATAACAGGTGAGTAAATCGGAATTCGTATTTCGGCTGATTTTAGAGGAATATTTTAAAGTTCCAAAACTCCACACTTAGAAGAATTTCCAAGTGAAACCAGTCAATGTTAGCCTATGGAAGGAAATTCAAGTTACTGGTAAGTACGGTTAAAATTACTTTTCAGGACCAGTACTGGGCTGAAAGATACAGCACTGAGGTCTCTCCTTATAACAGGTGAGTAAATCGGAATTCATATTTCGGCTGATTTTAGAGGAATATTTGCATGTTTAAAAAATAAAAACTTAGAAACTTTTTCAGCAAAAAGCAGGCAATGCTATCCTATGGAAGGAAATTCAAGTTACTGGTAAGTACGGTTAAAATTACTTTTGAGGATCAGTACTGGGCTGAAAGATGCAGCACTGAGGTCTCTCCTGATAACAGGTGAGTACATCGGAATTCGTATTTCGGCTGATTTTAGAGGAATATTTTAAAGTTCCAAAACTCCACACTTAGAAGAATTTCCAAGTGAAACCAGTCAATGTTAGCCTATGGAAGGAAATTCAAGTTACTGGTAAGTATGGTTAAAATTACTTTTCAGGACCAGTACTGGGCTGAAAGATACAGCACTGAGGTCACTCCTTATAACAGGTGAGTAAATCGGAATTTGTATTTCGGCTGATTTTAGAGGAATATTTGTATGTTTCAAAAATCAACACTTAGAAACTTTTTCAGCAAAAAGCAGGCAATGATATCCTATGGAAGGAAATTCAAGTTAGTGGTAAGTACGGTTAAAATTACTTTTGAGGATCAGTACTGGGCTGAAAGATGCAGCACTGAGGTCTCTCCTGATAACAGGTGAGTAAATCGGAATTCGTATTTCGGCTGATTTTAGAGGAATAGTTTAAAGTTCCAAAACTCCACACTTAGAAGAATTTCCAAGTGAAACCAGTCAATGTTAGCCTATGGAAGGAAATTCAAGTTACTGGTAAGTACGGTTAAAATTACTTTTCAGGACCAGTACTGGGCTGAAAGATACAGCACTGAGGTCTCTCCTTATAACAGGTGAGTAAATCGGAATTCGTATTTCGGCTGATTTTAGAGGAATATTTGCACAATGGTGAAGGGAGGGGGCGGGGCCTGAGGTGACATCTGTGCAAACGCGCCCCGTGGCGCGTATTAAGTTGGGGGATTAAGTCCCCTTGAATCATGAGGGTCCCTAGGGGCCAACTAGCCCACCAGGAACCTCCAGTATCCGCCAGGGGGCTGCGTTGCAGAGACGTGTAGAGAGGCCACACCCCTTTTACACCTCTCTGCAACGCAGCTCTGTGGCGCTTTCTGGATGTACCTGTTGGGCTAGTTGGCCCTCAGGGACCCTCAGGATTGAAGGGATTTAATTCCCCATCTTAAAACGCGCCACGGGGCCTGTTTGCACACGTCACCTGAAGCCCCGCCCCTCCCTTCACCACTGTGCAAACGCGCCCCTTGGCGCGTTTTAAGTCGGGGGATTAACTCCCTTGAATCCTGAGGGTCCCTGGGGTGCAACTAGCACACCAGCTACCTTCCATTAAGCGCCACAGAGCTGCGTTGCAGAGAGGTGTAAAAGGGGCGTGGCCTCTGTACACCTCTCTGCAAGGCAGCCCCTGGCGCATACTGGACGTTCCTGGTGGGCTAGTTGGCCCCCAGGGACCCCCAGTATTGAAGGGGGAATTACTTCCTCATCTGCAAACGCGCCAGGGGCGCGTTTGCAGAGTGGTGAAGGAAGGGGCGGGGCCTGCGGGCCCGATCGTTTTTTTTTTTTTTCCTGAAGGGGGCTGTGTGGCCCCCCTTCCTTTTTCCTATTTTTGGGCCCTGGGGACCCCATCCCTTTTTTTTTTTTTTTTAAATTAAACGGGAAGGGGGCCGCGTGGCTCCCCTCCCGTGGCCGAATCCTGCCCCGGGGACCCCATCCCCCGGGGCATGGCCACACTTTTAAATTAATTTTTAAGGAGGGGGCTGCGTGGCCCCCCTCCTCAGGCCTCCTTTTGCCCCGGGGACCCCATCCCCCGGGGCAGGCCTTTTTATTTTTTTTAAAAATTATTTCTGGGGAGGGGGCCGCGTGGCCCCCCTCCCGAGCCACTTATGGCCCCGGGGACCCCATCCCCGGGGCCTGGCCTCTTGTTGGGACTGTGGGGGTCCCCAAACCCCCACAGTCCCGCCGGCTCCCCGTGTCCTAAGGGAGCCGGCATTGCTTTCCACATGGGGAGCAGCTAACATGCTGCTCCCCATGTGGAAAGCAATTGTCTTTGGATATTGGAGCGAGAGCAGGTTTCCCTGCTCTCTTCCAATATCCAAAGCAGTTTGCAATGACAGGACGGAGCCGCGAGGCTCCCGTCCTGTCATTGCAAACAGCAGTGTCCCGGGGGTAGGCACCCCGGGACACTGCAGGAGCCGGCCCTGGGGGTGGCGGTCCCCAGGACCACCACAGGCTCCAGAAGGGGGGCCGCGCGCCCCCCTCCCCACATCAGCACAGCCCCGGGGAGGTGGTGGTCCCTGGGGCTTCGGGGTCCAAAACGGACCCCCATTTTAAATGTGTTAGTGCCCTGGGAGGTGGCAGTCCTCGGGCGTGTGGGGGCTCAAGCCCCCACACAGGAATTTTTTTTTTTAAAAAGAAGCCCCGGGGAGGTGGTGGTCCTCGGGGCTGCGGGAGGGCCGAGTGCCCTCCCGCACCATTTTAAAATGAAAGCCCCGGGGGTGGCGGTCCCCGGGGCTTGGGGGCCCTTTGAGGCCCCCATACATAAATTTAACCCCTCACCATGCCCCCGGGACTTGGGCAACCCGGGGGCAAAATACAATCGAGCGCGGGAGACCGCGCTCGATTTTTTTCGGCAGGATCCGCGCACCCTGAGCGCATCCTGCCGATTTAAAAAATAAAATAAATTTTTTTTTGCCCAGGGGTCCTTGTGGGACCCCTGAGCAGACCTAGGGGTCAGGGTGTTTCTACCCTGCTCCCTTTGTGCGCTTTGCGCACTTGTTTCTGTCCCTCGGTTCTACCGAGGGACAAAATGGCTGCCAACATTTCCTGAATCGGAATGTTGACAGCCAGCTGACAGCCAATTAACATGCAGCTCGTGATCGGGACGGTGCGCGCAGGGTGCGCTCAGGGTGCGCGGATCCTCCGTGCCCATAGATATATATGTACTTTTACTTTTGATTTTCTCAGCAACTACTGAACGGATTTACACCATTTAACAAAAAGGTTTCTTTCAGAACCAATAACTACCTCTTTGCCAAATTTGGTGTAATTCCGTTCAGCATTTCGGGCTGTAGCTGTGTCTAAAGTTTCCTATGGAAAAATGAATGGGGAAAACGCGTTTTGGGACCCCCCTTTTTTCTCGACCCTCGCTTGACGAATCACCCCGAGACTTTCAGGGTAGGAGCGGACCGGAGCGCCCCACAAAGTTTGAAAATTTTGCGAAGATACGTCAACCGGCAAGAGAGTTATTTCAAATAGAATGTCGCGGATTTCCTATGGAAAATAGGTTCTAACTATAACTATCTACTGGCGACCGCCAGTAGATAATATATATATATATATATATATATATATATTCCACAAAGCTGGTTCATCTTTGTCGGGTTATTTGCGGCGCTCATTATGGGTGCAGTATCCTGCGGCGGAACCGAGCCGCTTCAATATTCGCTCACAATCCTCCCAGCTTGAAGGATTAAGGGTCGCACACTCGTAGAATTATGCAGTTTCTTGCTTTTATTTCCTCATTCGCAACACGCGGGAAAAGGCGAATGAGGAAATAAAAGCAAGAAACTGCATAATTCTACGAGTGTGCAACCCTTAATCCTTCAAGCTGGGAGGATTGTGAGCGAATATATATGTATATTTTTTGAAATTCTTTAATTTTGTTTTTTTTGTATACACATACTAAACATTAACCCCCACACACTTAACATTCTACCCACCCATAACCCCACCTAACACATACATAATAAAATCTATACAAACACTAAACCTAACCTAACCTATCACTATGCTAAAACTCTATACACTAAAAACAACCAATATGAACTGGGGAGGGGCAGAAAGTCAGAGGGAGGGCCTACAGTTGCTCTGCAATCCTGTCCACAGATTGTTGTAAGGTGCGCAACATTCTCCTCACTGTCACCACCTGCAATTCTAAGCCTGAGAGCCTCAACTTCATGTCCGCATTGTCCTTCAGGGACTGCCTTTCATACTCTGTTTGCTGAGCAGGTGTTGTGGTGACTGCCTGTAGTGCCTGTCTGCTATGGAGACACCTCCACTTCTGGCCAGGTGCTTGCCCTGGGCTTTCTGTCCCTGAGGTGGTGACTTCCATGTCCCTGCTGCCTTCAATTGCTTGTACTGCCTCCCCATGTGCCTGTAGGCCTTGGTTATATGTCTGATGTGGCAGTACCTCTCTAAGCGAATCCTATATGCTTTCTCCTGTTTAGGGGTCATGTTGTCTGAAGGAGAGGAAAGGGATATGTATCAGACCAAGCTAATTTCTTCGAAGTTGTCATCAATTACATGCATCAATTACTATTAGCAGCACAAGTGGCATTTCCAGCCAAAAAGAGACATCTATGGAACAAATCATAACCAACCGTCAAAAGCATGTACTTCTAAAATTACAATGCAAAAGTACTCAGGTCGTGGCCTTATAGCTACTGGAAATGTCAGTATCTGGCCTAATAAACGTACACCCATGTGCATATGAAGACAGAGTCTGACATGGCCGACATCTTCCTACCCACACTAGCCACCCAACCCAAAAACACAAAAATTATCCCTTCCTCCACCCCTAAAACTACTAACACCTAAATGGACAAACACCCAACAATACATGGGCAAAACTTTACAAAATACAATTGCAAAACACAAATGACAGTTTACTTACACAACAGGGACAGCAGAGATACCAACAAGGCCAATTAACACACGAAATGACAGCAGCACACACTAAACATATCAAACAGCCAGCAGAGACAAAAAAGACTGTAATTGAAAGTGAAAGGAACTTCACACTTCCTGGTTTGCAGTATGGCTGAGCCATTGCATCATTTCCTGTATGGACGTGCCACATTTCCGACTTATGCATAACGTTTCCTGCTAATGCGTAGTTTTTTCTGATGCATCGCTAGGGAAATAGCAAAGGACTGAGTTGACACAACACATGACAATGCAAAATGCATTGTTTTTGATGTTTTGGTGTTGTTGCGTGGCTTCCAATTGACGCTCTTTCTACCAAAGCATTGCATTTTCTACTAAAGTGTCACATTTCCTACTAGAGCGTCACATATGCTACTAAAGCATCATGTTTCCTACTAAAGTGTCATGTTTCCTACTAAAGAGTCACATATCCTACTAAAGCGTCATGTTTCCTACTAAAGTGTTGCGTTTCTTACTATAGCGTCGTTTTTGACAGAAGCCTTGCATGAGAAATGGGCAATGCATGTAGCTCTTTGTGTGTGGTACAGTGTATTGATTGCTGCAATGCAGGTAAACAGTCCCAGGGATCACTTTTCTTGGTCAAATTATCTTTGCTGACATGCTTCTAGACTTGGGATGCTAGGTGAGATGCCACACTGATTTTGGATGTGCTTGCAACCGTTTGTGTAGCATATGTAGACTAACTGGGTTGCATTGTTTGGCCATGCACATCATATGGGCCTCTGTTCACAGTCATAGGACATTAAGGTCACTATACTGGCTTCCACGAGTGTACAGCAGTGGAAAAAGTAATTACTTACAACACACACTGTTAGAAATGGGGGTCTCTAGCTGGCAGTGGCTTGCACCCTTTCCAAGTAGGGACCCTTCAGTCTAGTCAGGATAAGGGAATTACACACCTAAGATACCTCCTGCTCACCCTCTGGGTAGCTTGGCACGAGCAGTTAGGTCTATCTCAGAGACAATGTTTAAAGCGTTTGTACATAAACACACAATAACACGGTAAAAACACTACAAATGGACACCACACCAGTTTAGAAAAATAACCAATCTTCATATAAGTAAAACAAGACCAAAATGACAAAAAAACAAAAGACATTAGCAAAGATATCACTTTAAATAGGTTTACAATAGTTCAGTCCATAGGAAACTACAGAGCGTCACTTTCCTCACAAAGTACCTAGGATGCGTCAAAATCAAAGACGAAAACAGGCGCAGGGGAGGTGAGGTGCCGGAAAAGCAAAGTGATGCATCAGTAACTTACTCCCAGGGGCGGTGATGCGTCGGTTCCTTACTGTCAGCGGAGGTGATGCGTCGGTTTCTGGATACGTGGCCTCGGTTCTTTACTTCTGGGCCACGTTGATGAAGCACTTGGCGCACAGGTGCGATGCATCGAAAATCCAGACTCGCTGGGTCGATGTGGCAACAGCGAAACAGGCACTGCGTCGATTTCCCAGAAGCGTGGCAGGTGATGTGTCAATCTCTTCAGCAGCAGAGCTGGGCCTGCGTCGAAGTTGGGGCGTGTGTCTCGGATGTCGGAGACACGTGCTCAGGGCTGCGGTTTTCTTTCAGCCGGATGACAGGTGCTGCATGGGTTCTTCAGCTACACCGCAGTGTGCATAAATTCTTCTTCCGCACTGTGGTGCTGTGTCAAAAAACAGGCGCTGCTGGGCGATTGCTGGATTTTCTTCTTTTTTTCTCTGCACCAAAGCCCCCTCCAAGGGCCCAGGACTGAAATTGGCACCACTTGGCAGATCAGATCTCCCAGCAGAGGAGTTCAGGGGCTGCAGAAGAAGTCTTTGATGGCCCTGAGACTTCTTAACAGGAGGCAAACACACACAAGCCCTTGAAGAACCTTGGCAAGCAGGATACAAAAGCAAAGTCCAGTCCTTTTACTGTTCTAGACAGAAGCAGCAAGCAGTAGGCCAGCACAACTTAGACTACAAGAAGAGTGGCAGTTCCCCTTCTTCAGCTTCTCCAGCTCTTCTTCTTGGCCGAAGCTCCTCTTAGTCCAGAAGTGTTCTAAGAATGTGTTTCTGCCTTTGAAGTAGGCAAACTTCAAAAGAAAGTCTTTGCGGTGTACAAGCCTTTCCCTGGCCTGGCTCCAGATACACTGCAGGGAGGGGGGGGGGTGTAGACAGCTTTGTGTGAGGAAAGGCACTGACCTTTTCAGGTATCAGTGACAGCTCCTCCCACCACTCTAGCTCAGGAAGACCAATTAGCCTGGGGATGGGCCATCAGGATATGCAGGGCATACCTCAGCTCCCTTTATGTGACTGTCTAGAGTGAATGCAAAAGCAGCCCAACTATCACCCACCCTCAGACGTGGATTCCACAGGCAGCGGCACAGAATGGCAAAGCAAGAAAATGCCCACTTTCTAAAAGTGACAAAAAAAGGTGATAGCATGCACTCCTTTGTTCTCCAAGTAAACAACACATTTAAGGATGCTGAAAGGCGGATGTTTGCGTGCTAGCTTGAGATGTGCTCTGCCCCAGTTGCAAAGAAAAAAAATACAGGAGTAGACCCGTTAACCCAGGTGAGACAGGGTAAATAGTGTAGCAATGCAACAATGTCTCAAATGGGAATCATTTAACAAGGGCAGTTCAATTAGTAGTATACATCAAAAGGACCGGGAGAACAAGAAAGGGAGACCACAACGGGAAGGGTAAAGAGAATCAATTATTATTGTAGGTAGTTATAACAGCACTACATTACAATCAAATGTATGGTGACCATAACACACAAGTGAGCACTGGGCGTGCTGGTGATAAGTGACGGTGCAGTGACACAGGAGTGAAGAAATAACAGCGTGAACGGCGCGAATAAGTATCAAATGTGGTCAATAGTACAATACAAATATATACAATAGGTGTTTTTAGATTTGGGTAAAATCAATTGACCACAACAGCGCCAAGGTTCTGTGCTGGGTAGTCGACGGCGCTTCAACCTGATTGATTTCAGGTCATCATCAGGACAATGGTCACTTAGTTCCAACAATAGTGCTGTATAGGGGGAGGTGGAGAGAAAGGGAGAGTCGGCGGCCAAGGGTCCAGCCGAAGATGAAAGTTCGAAGGTAGTCGCCAAAGTAATGAGAGAATGAATCGGGGATTGGCGAAGCGAAAGTCAAAAAAGGACAACTGTGGGGAAGAAGAAAAAGGGGCATGTAAGAGGTCAACCTTGTAATGTGCCCAGGAAGGTGGTAACTGAGGAGGGCAATGGAGCGGACAGGGAATGGATTACCTGATGGTCCGGCGTGAGGAGCACAAAGGTTGAATGTGAATAAGTCCGTGCGGGATCCAGGAGGTCCCCGAGGTAAGGACAATGTATGGCCAATCTAAAGGGCAACATAAAGTCAAAAAAGGAAGTCAGGTGCAGCCGGGACACAGTGCTGAAAGGCTGGAAGGGAGGCTGTTTAGCACCGAAACATACCTGATTAGAGAGGTCCAGTACGTGGAGAAACCGGAGTGGAGCCGGCAGCGTGAACGCGTGTGCGCTCACCCAGAAATTCGGAATGAATCGGGCGGGGGAGGAGGCAATCCTCTCAGTCGGGATGTGGTTAGGACGAATAAAGCGTCCGTAGCCGGAGCGTGTGAGTGAACCGGCATTTTAGGGGAGCCGGGAAATGAAAAGCCGGTGTGCTAAATCACGTGCAGAAGAAAGACTAGACCAGGCATGAAGGAGGCCTAGTCCAGGGACCCCAGGGGGACCAGACAAGTGTAATAGAAAACGAGGAATGAAACACCGAAAAGAGAGTGTTCGAGGCTGCGGTGCAGCTCATATGACGAGACAATTTATTTTATAATGAAGCAAGAATGTGACCAATGCAAAGTATATACTTGGTTTCAGGGGGCATCGTGGATGTAGGGGGGAGAAAGGTAGAGGCTGGGTGGAACTGTTTTTCATAGGGTATGTTAGAGTCAGGTTTGTCCGAAAAAAATAGTTTAAGGCGAATGCGTCTGAAGAATAAGAGTAAGTCCTCTTGGAGTTTGAAAAAGTTACTGCGGTCTGTAGGGACAAAAGATAGACCCTTGCTGAGGAGTGAGATTTTATCTAGGGATAGTATGTGTTTGGATAAATTGAAAATCGGGATGGTGGAGTCATTAGATCTCCCTGGGTCAATGCATGTGGTGGCTGTGGGTGGTGTAATGGTCCTGGGATCCATAGTGAGTGTCAGCTGAGGTGGGTCAGAGTTGGTGTTTGTCTGAATCGTACTGTCAATGTGTACTACAGTGGAAGTCATCGTTTCTCTTATTGTTGCAATAGAATGACTGTGTTTTTCCAGAATAAATTACATAGTTTGACGTATTGATTAAGATGATGCCATTAACATTGACTTGTTTAGACCAATTCGAAATCATGAATATTGTTGCTATTTGTCTTTAAGAAACCAAGTATATACTTTGCATTGGTCACATTCTTGCTTCATTATAAAATAAATTGTCTCGTCATATGAGCTGCACCGCAGCCTCGAACACTCTCTTTTCGGTGTTTCATTCCTCGTTTTCTATTACACTTGTCTGGTCCCCCTGGGGTCCCTGGACTAGGCCTCCTTCATGCCCGGTCTAGTCTTTCTTCTGCACGTGATCTAGCACACCGGCTTTTCATTTCCCGGCTCCCCTAAAATGCCGGTTCACTCACACGCTCTGGCTACGGACGCTTCATTCGTCCTAACCACATCCCGACTGAGAGGATTGCCTCCTCCCCCGCCCGATTCATTCCGAATTTCTGGGTGAGCGCACACGCGTTCACGCTGCCGGCTCCACTCCGGTTTCTCCACGTATTGGACCTCTCTAATCAGGTATGTTTCGGTGCTAAACAGCCTCCCTTCCAGCCTTTCAGCACCATGTCCCGGCTGCACCTGACTTCCTTTTTTGACTTTATGTTGCCCTTCAGATTGGCCATAACTTGCCCTTACCTCGGGGACCTCCTGGATCCCGCACAGACTTACTCACATTCAACCTTTGTGCTCCTCACGCCGGGTGTAGGAGAGTAGGATCTGCCTCTTATGTTGCCCCCACTTTTTTTCTGATGTTTACACTGGTTTCTGGCTATAGTCAGGCTGGGAGCCTGCCAATCAGGGCCCCAGCCTCTCTGTTCTCTCTAAACGACTTGGAGTGCACTCTAGGTGCACTAGTGATTGGATACTGTGGTACCTTATGAGTCCCTAGTATATGGTACCTTAGGTGCCAAGGGCATAGGTACTTCACAGGCCTACCAGGGGCTGAAGCATGTATTATGCCACCCCTGGGAAGCAGACTAAATCTGACACCACAGGCCTGCTACTGCAGCCTGGGTGAGGAGGTGCTAGCACCCCTCACTGAGATATGGGTTCCCTATATCACCCCTGCACACACATTTAAACCTATCAGTCACCTTTCAGAGTCCATTCTCTGGGGCTGTTTGTGAATGCAGTCAAACCATATACTCTTAAGTGCATTATAACCTTGCGGTTAATGCTAACTTTGGAATGGCTGCATCAAAACATGTTGTGTTTGGTGTCAAACACCTTGGAATCATACCCCCACACCAGTAACTGGTGTGGGAGTATGATCCCACCCTTCTAGAGGGATAGACATGTACCTACTGTGGAAACGCGGTAGAATCCTGAAGAGCCCTGGCATCACAAAATGGATGCCACCAGTCACAGACATTGGGCTGACCTCCTGCTGATGACCGAAACTCGCAGTGGAGGAAGCCCAACAATAGGTATCCTGTCCCAGGGAGGTGTGGCCACCTCCCAGACAGGGTTTAGTGTATTGGGGCTGGGTGGGTGCACTCCTAGAGTGCTTTGAAGTCCTGCACTGGGGGAGCAGAAGGCTCCTCTGTGCATACACCAGTTCAAACCAGCTCAGGGGCTACCTGCCCCTGCTCTGGCGCGAAACTGGACAAAGGGAAGTGGGTGTAGCCACCCACTCCCCTGACCCTCCCATAGGTGGGGTCATAGAGCTAGTCCCTCCCTTCTTTTTAGTATAAGATAGGGAACCCTTGCACTTGCAAACTAGATCTCCCTGGACGACGCTCTACTGAAGAATCCCGGACCTTCGACGTTCCACTACCTCTGGAAGACTGAAGAATCTCCCTTGGAGTCAAGGAGTGACTCCCCTGCTTGGCAGGCACCAAAACCTGAAACGACGGTCGCAAACTACGCCGCTCCCGCCGGAGCCCGAGGTCCCTGCAGCCCAAGACGAGGATTTCCTGACTTCTCCCAGGCCATCGTGAGTCCCCAGCAAAGCTGAGGCAAGTGGACCCCACGATTGACGAGGAACCGCAGTCCCTGGGTACCGTGCACTATTGTCAAGTGCAACCCCTTCACGACGTTCTACGAACCTGTGCTTTGGACCACGTGTGGTCCCAGCCTCTAGCAGGAATCCCTCCGAAGATCAGAGGCCTACCCCATCCCGAGTGACCGTGGGCCCCTGTTGAAGGAATCCTCCCGAGGCGTCTTCGCGATCCCTTGCCAGCCGGCTTGTGGGTCCCCTGAAGACTTTTCTACAGAACCAAAGGACTCCCCTGGTTGCTCCAGGCCTGCCCTGACTTACCCTCGCTGGGTGAGTTCCCCAGACCTTGCTGGTCTGCACCATTGACTTTTTGCTCTTTCCACGAGACTTGCTGCTACCAAGGCTTGTTGGCTCCAAACAGGTCGCCGACACCCCAGTCAGCTGCAGACTTCGTGGGACACGCTGAATCCAGCTCCTGGTTGTCCTCGACGCCTCCTGGACCTCGTGGCCGAAGAGTCAAGGCACCCGTGAACGACCTGAATCTGTCGACGACGGTGGGCATTCATCTTCCTTGCCCCGGGTCACTGCCCAGTGACTTTGAACACTGTCCCCTCTGCTTTCAGGTCTTCCTTCTTCCGAATCCAGGCTTGGATTCCACCGGACACTTCTTCTGGCTTCACAAGCAGCAAGTCTTCATTGGCTCCCATTGAAAACGACGCCGCAACCCGACACCAAAGGACACCTATGCGCCCGGCTTCCCTGGGTGAGGTAACTCCAGCACTATGGTGCTCCTGTGGGTGTTGGCCCTAGAACTACTTACCCTGTAAGTGACTTGCTTGTAGCTACTCCCGAAGTGCCCTGAAACTCTTAATTTCCAACCGCGACTTGCCCCATTGAAGTCTACGGCGATCCGCGCCTGTGTTCACTCACTGCACGCGTCCCCCGTGGGTCCTTTACTTACCTGCCTTGGGTGGTTTCGTGAGGCCCCAGCACTTCTGAAGGCCCTAGGCCTTGTCCCTTTGCAAGTCGTTGTTCTTAAGTCTCTTTTTAGTATATGGTCTGGTACGCCCCTAGGGCCCCAGCCATATTTGTGCATAATTTATTGTGAAACGTTGATTTATGCATATGTTCCTGACTTCTAATCTCACAAGAGATTAGTAGAGAGTTGTTTAGTAATAAATACATATATATTTGATATATATACCTGTGTGGTGTCTTTTCATTTGGTGATTCAAGAGATTGTGTGGTAAAACAAGCTGCTTTACATTCCTCCAAGACTTAGCCTGAAGGCTGCTCTCCACAGCTACCACTAGGATAGCTTTCTATAAAGGTTGTCTTAAACCTACCTACCATAAGAGTCGAATTGTACTGGTGCAAGGTGTCCACTTTAAATAGTGAACAGCATATACCAGGCCAACTTCTCACATTGGTGGCAGCGTGTGGGATTCCAGCTTGCTATTGTTTTACCAGAAAATCTCTATTTGAATTACTAACTGAAAACCACTGTAGGTACTCAAGGTACATATAAAGTCAAGCTTAGTATCAATAAGTTCTACTGAACTTAGAGCTGTGTGCCAAGGGATAGCACACCCTTTCTACAGCTCAAGCTAGTATCAGTAGGCCACAAACTAGTGTAGGTAGTACAACACTGCACAACACTAGAATGTCCTTAAGGGGTGGACCCAGTGGATCCACTCAGCCTCAGTATAAGGACATGACTTTCTTTGACTTGAAAGCCATGTGTGCTGAAAGGCACCTGAAGCTAGGACAGAGTCCCTCCACACTACACCTGATAGATCTGCTGACAGCAGATGATCTTAGATTAGCTCTAGGAGCTAATGGGTCTGAATCAGTGAGTGGGTCAATTACAGTGTCTGGGTCAGATGAAGAACATCAGGATGACCAAGACTCTGTGGTTGTAGGGCCAGGCCCCAAGGGGTCTGAACAGGACAGAGGAATTCTCCCTAAGAGAACTGACATAGTGGAGGAGAGGCCTAGGTCCCTTTCTAGGGAATCTAAACACTCCTATCACTCTGGCAGAGAATCTGTCTACCAGAGGAACTCCTACTTCTCAAGAAGAGAGACCTCCTCTGACAGAATGTACAAACTGCTGCAGTATGAGGAAGCAAGATTTGCCCTCAAAACCAAGCAGTTGGCATTAGATAAGGAAGCCCTGGAGCTCCAGAGAGCTTCTAGAAAAGAGGGGTTAGAACCCCCTGGTGGCAGCAACAGTGTCGCTAGAGGCAGAGAATATATTCCAGACCATAGGAACCTGAGCAAGGTTGTTCCTCCCTACCAGAGTGGGGATGATATCCATAAGTGGGTAACTGCTATGGAAAGGGCCTGTAGAGTACAACAGGTCCCCCAAAAGCAGTGGGGAGCAATCTTGTGGCTCTCCTTTTCAGATAAAGGTAGAGACAAGCTCCTCACTGTCAGAGAAGAGGATGCTGATGACTATGAAGTCCTGAAGAGTGCACTGATAGATGGGTTTGGCTTAACCACTGAGCAGTACAGGTTGAAGTTCAGAGACACCCAGAAGGCACAGACTCAGGACTGGACTGACTTTGTAGATTGTGCAACCAAGGCTCTGGAGGGTTGGCTGGTTGGCAGTAGGGTTACTGATTTCAAGGGATTGTATAATCTAATGATGAGAGAACAGATCCTTAATAATTGCCAGAACCAGTTGTTGCATCAATACCTGGTGGACTCAGATCTGACCTCTCCCCAAGAATTGGGAAAGAAGGCAGACAAGTGGGTCAGAACCAGGGTGAGGCAGAAAACCCAGAACCAAGGGGGTGACACAAAGAAGCAGGATTCTAAGGGCTCTGAGAAAAGTGGGGATCAGTCAAAAGACCAGAAGTCTTCACAAGGGCCCCAAAAATCTGCATCTGGTGGGGAGTCACAATCCAACAAGGAAAAAGGCCAAAAGAAGCCCTGGTGCAAATTCTGTAAACAGAAAGGGCACTGGACTTCTGATTGTAACAAGTCCAAAGACCAAACCACCACCACTCCTGCCCCTAAGGCAACTGTTCCCCCTAGTTCAGCTACTGGTGGAGGTGGTACTCAGAATAAGGGTGTAGTAGGGTTGACCCTGGGTTCTGAAGTGGACTCTGGCCTAGTCAGAGTACCCACTCAGGCAATGCTGATTTGTGATGGAGACATTGACATGTCCTTCCTGGTGAGCCCCAGTAATCTGGGCAAATACAAACAGCAGCCTGTAATAAATGGCAAACAGGCTTTGGCATTTAGGGACACAGGTGCTAGTGTCACCATGGTGGCAGAGGATCTTGTGGACCCTGGACAGATCATCCTGGGCGAAATGTACCAGGTGACCAATGCAAGCAATGTCAGGACCAACCATAGTCTGGCAGTTGTGAATTTCTCCTGGGGAGGGGTAACTGGCCTCAAGAAGGTTGTAGTCAGTGCAGACCTCCCTGTAGAATGTCTATTGGGCAATGATCTAGAAACTTCAGCCTGGTCTGAAGTAGAGTTATGGACTAATGCTGAGATGTTGGGCATCCCTGCAAAGGTATTTGCTGTGACCAGGTCACAGGCCAAAATGCATGTCACTGAACCAGCTCTGGATCCTGAAACCATGGACCAGATGCTTCCCAAGAAGAGGAGCAGTAGGGGTAAGGCAGTGCCTTCCCTCTGTCTCAGATCACTGATTCCCCTCTTGAGGGAGGAGGAGCAGATCCTGAAGAAGGAACTGCCCCAGAGGAACTTGAGCCTGATCAGGTTGAGTTCTTGGGGGCAGGGGCCCTTCTAGGGAAGATCTGAGTAAGGAGCAACAGTGCTGCCCCTCTCTTGAACCCCTCAGACAGCAGGCTGCTGCTGAGGCTGCTGGGAGTGCTAGTGGGTCCCATAAAGTTTATTGGGATGAGGGACTCCTATATTCTGAGGGTAGAGATCCAGCCCCTGGAGCCACCAGGAGGTTAGTAATACCTCAGAAGTTTAGGGGTTCCTCTTGACCCTAGCACATGATATCCCTTTAGCAGGTCACTTGGGCCAAAACAAGACCTGGGACAGGCTTGTTCCACATTTTCATTGGCCACATATGTCAGAGGACACAAAGGAGTTTTGTCGCTCCTGTGTCACTTGCCAAGCCAGTGGCAAGGCAGGTGGCACAACAAAGGCCCCCCTGATACCACTACCTGTGGTGGGGGTACCCTTTGAAAGGGTAGGGATTGACATTGTTAGTCCCCTTGACCCTCAAACTGCATCTGGGCACAGATTTATCCTGGTGGTAGTGGATCATGCCACCAGGTACCCAGAGGCAATTCCTCTGAGGACCACCACAGCCCCTGTGGTGGCAAGAGCCCTCATTGGAGTTTTCTCCAGAGTGGGAGGTCATCTCTGACAGAGGTACCAACTTCATGTCAGGATATTTGAAAGCAATGTGGAAGGAGTGTGGTGTAACTTATAAGTTCACCACCCCCTATCACCCACAATGCAATGGGTTGGTTGAACGTTTCAACAAAACCCTGAAGGGAATGATTAAAGGACTCCCAGAGAAGCTTAGGCGGAAATGGGACCTTCTTCTTCCCTGCCTGTTGTTTGCCTACAGAGAGGTTCCACAGAAGGGGGTTGGTTACAGCCCATTTGAGCTTCTGTTTGGGCATCCTGTAAGAGGTCCATTATGTTTGGTAAAAGAGGGCTGGGAGTTACCTCTCAAACCCCCAAACAAGATGTGATGGACTATGTACTTGGTCTCCGCTCCAGGATGGCCGAATACATGAAAAAGGCAACCAAAAACCTGGAGTCCAGCCAAGAATTACAAAAAGCTTGGCATGACCAAAAGGCTGTGCTGACTGTGTACCAGCCAGGACAGAAAGTGTGGGTGTTGGAGCCTGTGGCCCCAGCAGCCCTCCAAGACAAATGGAGTGGCCCCCATACAATAGTTGAGCAAAAGGGAGAAGTCACCTATCTGGTGAATCTTGGAACTCCCAGGAGCCCCCTGAGGGTGCTCCATGTCAACAGATTGAAACCATATGTTGACAGGGCTGACATGGGCTTGCTCATGGCAACTGATGAGGACCAGGAGGAGGAGAGTGACCCTCTCCCTGACCTTCTCTCACAGAACCCTGATGATGGGTCAGTAGATGGTGTTGCTTTGGCAAGCAGCCTCACTGACCATCAGCAAACTGAGTACAGACAAGTTCTGCAGCAGTACAGACATATGTTTAGCCTGACCCCTAGTCAGACTACCTGGTGCACACATGAGGTGGACACTGGGGACAGTCTGCCTGTCAAGAGTAAAATCTACAGGCAACCTGATCATGTCAGGCACTGTATCAGGACTGAAGTCCAGAAAATGTTGGAGTTAGGTGTCATTGAGCCTTCAGATAGCCCTTGGGCTAGCCCAGTAGTCCTAGTACCCAAGCCTCATACCCAGGGTGGTAAGAAAGAAATGAGGTTTTGTGTAGACTACAGAGGCCTCAATGCAGTCACCAGGACTGATGCCTATCCCATACCAAGGGCAGATGAGCTGATTGATACTTTGGCCTCAGCCAAGTATCTAAGTACATTTGACCTAACAGCTGGCTACTGGCAGATCAGATTAGCTGATGATGCAAAAGCCAAAACAGCATTTTCGACCCCTGGTGGGCACTACCACTTTGTGGTGATGCCCTTTGGATTGAAAAATGCACCTGCCACTTTTCAGAGGTTGGTGAATACAGTTCTGGCAGGGATGGAAACTTATTGCTCAGCTTATCTAGATGATATTGCTGTCTTTAGTTCCACCTGGCAGGATCACCTGGTCCACCTCAGAAATGTTTTGGAGGCCCTGCAAAAAGCAGGCCTCACTATCAAGGCCACTAAGTGCCAGATAGGGCAGAGTCAGGTTGTGTACCTGGGCCACCTTGTAGGTGGAGGCCAGGTTCAGCCTTTACAGAGCAAAATCCAAACCATAATGGAATGGGTTGCTCCCACCACCCAGACACAGGTGAGAGCCTTCTTAGGCCTGACTGGGTACTATAGGAGGTTTGTGAAGGGATATGGATCTATAGTGACCCCCTTGAATGATCTAACCTCAAAGAAAATGCCAAAAAAGAAAGGTTCAGTGGACAGCTAGCTGTCAGAAGGCATTTGTAGACCTAAAGCAGGCCATGTGCACTGCCCCCATCTTACAGAGTCCAGACTACACCAAAAAGTTCATTGTCCAAACAGATGCTTTTGAGCTGGGTGTGGGAGCTGTACTGTCTCAACTGAATGATGAAGGTCAAGATCAGCCAGTAGCTTTCATTAGCAGAAGGCTGACCCCTAGAGAGAAACGTTGGTCAGCTATAGAGAGGGAGTCCTTTGCTGTGGTGTGGGCCCTGAAGAAGCTGAGGCCATACTTGTTTGGCACTCACTTCATAGTTCAGCCCGACCACAAGCCCCTCCTATGGCTTAAACAAATGAAAGGAGAAAACCCAAAACTTTTGAGGTGGTCCATTTCCCTACAGGGGATGGACTATACAGTGGAGCATAGACCTGGGACCCAACATGCCAATGCAGATGGACTCTCAAGGTATTTCCACTTAGAGCTTGAAGACTCAACTGGTCAAGGTTAGTTTAGTGTCCCTGCGTTTGGGGGGTGGGGGAGGTTGTGTAGGAGAGTAGGATCTGCCTCTTATGTTGCCCCCACTTTTTTTCTGATGTTTACACTGGTTTCTGGCTATAGTCGGGCTGGGTCCCTGCTAATCAGGGCCCCAGCCTCTCTGTTCTCTCTAAACGACTTGGAGTGCACTCTAGGTAGACTAGTGATTGGATACTGTGATACCTTATGAGTCCCTAGTATATGGTACCTTAGGTGCCAAGGGCATAGGTACTTCACAGGCCTACCAGGGGCTGAAGCATGTATTATGCCCCCCCTGGGAAGCAGACTAAATCTGACACCACAGGTCTGCTACTGCAGCCTGGGTAAGGTGTCCCTGCATGAGCAGAGCCCCTCTGCAGCGTTCAGAGATCCTTCTCTGATGCTGTTTGTAGTGCAGCCTGACCATATACTCTTAAGCGCATTATAACCTCGCGTTAAATGCTAACTTTGGGATGGCTGCACGGAAACATGTTGTGTTTGGTGTCAAACATCTTGGAATACTACCCCCCGCCAGTTCTGGCGGCGGGGGTAGCATTCCACCCTTCTAGAGGGATAGACATGTACCTACTGTGGAAATGCGGTAGAATCCTGAAGAGCCCTGGCATCACAAAATGGATGCCACCAGGCACAGACACTGGGCTGCCCTCCTGCTGATGACCGAAACTCGCAGTGGAGGAAGCCCAACAATAGGTATCCTGTCACAGGAGGGTGTGACCACCTTCCAGACAGGGTTTAGTGTATTGGGGCTGGGTGGGTGCACTCTTAGAGTGCTTTGAAGTCCTGCACTGGGGGAGCAGAAGTCTCCTCTGTGCATATGCCAGTTCAAACCAGCTCAGGGGCTACCTGCCCCTGCCCTGGCGCGAAACTGGACAAAGGGAAGTGGGTGTAGCCACCCCTCCCCTGACCCTCCCATAGGTGGGGTCATAGAGCTAGTCCCTCCCTTCTTTTTAGTATAAGAGGGGGAACCTGTGCATTGCAACCCAGATCTCCCTGGACGACGCTCTTAAGAAGAATCCTGGACCTTCGACGTTCCACTACCTCTGGAAGACTGAAGAATCTCCCTTGGAGTCAAGGAGTGACTCCCCTGCTTGGCAGGCACCAAAAACTACAACGACGGTCGCAAACTACGCCGCTCCCGCCGGAGCCCGAAGTCCCTGCAGCCCAGGAAGAGGATTTCCTGACTTCTCCAAAGCCATCGTGAGTCCCCAGCGAAGCTGAGGCAAGTGGACCCCACGAGCGACGAGGAACCGCAGCCCCTGGGTACCGTGCACTATTGTCGAGTGCAACCCCTTCACGACGTTCTACGAACTTGTGCTTTGGACCACGTGTGGTCCCAGCCTCTAGCAGAGATCCCTCCCGAATTCAGAGGCCTACACCGTCCCGAGTGACCGTGGGCCCCTGTTGAGTGGATCCTCCTGAGGCGTCTTCGCGATCCCTTGCCAGCCGGCTTGTGGGTCCCCAGAAGACTTTCCAACGAAACCAAAGGGCTCCCCTGGTTGCTCCAGGCCTGCCCTGACCTACCCTTGCTGGGTAAGTCCCCCAGACCTTGCTGGTCTGCACCATTGACTCTTTACCCTTTCCACGAGACTTGCTCCTACCAAGGCTTGTTGGCTCCAATCGAGTCGCCGACACCTCAGTAAGCTGCAGACGTCGTGGGACACACCGAATCCAGCTCCTGGTCATCATCAACGCTGCCTGGACCACGTGGTCGAAGAGTCAAGAGACCCGTGAACGACCCGAAGCTGTCGACTACGGTGGGCATTCATCTTCCTTGCCCAGAGTCACTGCCAAGTGACTGTGAACACTGTCCCCTCTGCTTTCAGGTCTTCCTCCCTCCGAATCCAGGCTTGGATTCCAACGGACACTTCTTCTGTCGTCGCAAGCAGCAAGTCTTCATTGGTTCCCATTGAGAACGACGCCGCGACCAGACACCAAAGGACACCTATGCACCCGGCTCCCCTGGGTGAGGTAACTTCAGCACTACGGTGCTCCTGTGGGTGTGGGCCCTAGAACTACTTACCCTGTAAGTGGCTTGCTTGTAGCTACCCTAGAAGTGCCCTAAAACTCCTATTTTCCCCGTGCGATTATCGCACTGGCTCGTACAGGGCTCGCGTCTGTGTTAGACACATCGCGTCCAACTCCCTTGTAACTCTATCAGTATCCGCGTCCTTCGACTCCAACTGACCGATCGGTGTGTTCGCCCCGAACACGCCAGGGACCTGTAACATTGATAACTCAATCGCGTTCTCTCGCATAGACTCGTACAGGACTCGCACCAGTGTCTGAACACCGCGTCCGTCCCCTGTGGGTCTCCTACAACTACCTGGGGTGGTTCTTGGGGGTCCCTCGATTCTATGTGCTCTAGACCACGGTCTAGCCAAGATAAGATTGTGATATTTACTTGTGCTAACTTATTTTTGATAACATTTGATTTGTACATATGTTCCTGACTTCTAATCTCATAAAGAGATTAGTAGAGAGATGTTTATAAATAAATACATATATATTTGATATATCTACCTGTGTGGTGTCTTTTCATTTGGTGATTCAAGAGATTGTGTGGTAAAACAAGCTGCTTTACATTCCTCCAAGACTTAGCCTGAAGGCTGCTCTCCACAGCTACCACTAGGATAGCTTTCTATAAAGGTTGTCTTAAACCTACCTACCATAAGAGTCGAATTGGACTGGTGCAAGGTGTCCACTTTAATTAGTGAACAGCATATACCAGGCCAACTTCTCACAGAGAGGGAGGCCTTTGCTGTGGTGTGAGCCCTGAAGAAGCTGAGGCCATACTTGTTTGGCACTCACTTCATAGTTCAGACTGACCACAAGCCCCTCCTATGGCTTAAACAGATGAAAGGTGAAAACCCAAAACTTTTAAGGTGGTCCATTTCCCTACAGGGGATGGACTATACAGTGGAACACAGGCCTGGGACCCAACATGCCAATGCAGATGGACTCTCAAGGTATTTCCACTTAGAGCACGAAGACTCAACTGGTCAAGGTTTGTTTAGTGTCCCTGCGTTTGGGGGGGTTGTGTAGGAGAGTAGGATCTGCCTCTTATGTTGCCCCCACTTTTTTTCTGATGTTTACACTGGTTTCTGGCTATAGTCAGGCTGGGACCCTGCCAATCAGGGCCCCAGCCTCTCTGTTCTCTCTAAACGACTTGGAGTGCACTCTAGGTGCACTAGTGATTGGATACTGTGGTACCTTATGAGTCCCTAGTATATGGTACCTTAGGTGCCAAGGGCATAGGTACTTCACAGGCCTACCAGGGGCTGAAGCATGTATTATGCCACCCCTGGGAAGCAGACTAAATCTGACACCACAGGCCTGCTACTGCAGCCTGGGTGAGGAGGTGCTAGCACCCCTCACTGAGATATAAGTTCCCCATATCACCCCTGCACACACATTTAAACCTATCAGTCACCCCTAAGGCAGGCCCTATCAATCCTGAGGGCAGGGTGCTTAGTTTCTATGTGAGAGGGTGCCTCTGCCTGAGCAGGGCCCCTCTGCAGCTCTCAGAGTCCATTCTCTGGGGCTGTTTGTGAATGCAGTCAAACCATATACTATTAAGTGCATTATAACCTCGCGGTTAATGCTAACTTTGGAATGGCTGCATCAAAACATGTTGTGTTTGGTGTCAAACACCTTGGAATCATACCCCCACACCAGTAACTGGTGTGGGAGTATGATCCCACCCTTCTAGAGGGATAGACATGTACCTACTGTGGAAACGCGGTAGAATCCTGAAGAGCCCTGGCATCACAAAATGGATGCCACCAGTCACAGACACTGGGCTGCCCTCCTGCTGATGACCGAAACTCGCAGTGGAGGAAGCCCAACAATAGGTATCCTGTCCCAGGGAGGTGTGGCCACCTCCCAGACAGGGTTTAGTGTATTGGGGCTGGGTGGGTGCACTCCTAGAGTGCTTTGAAGTCCTGCACTGGGGGAGCAGAAGGCTCCTCTGTGCATACACCAGTTCAAACCAGCTAAGGGGCTACCTGCCCCTGCTCTGGCGCGAAACTGGACAAAGGGAAGTGGGTGTAGCCACCCACTCCCCTGACCCTCCCATAGGTGGGGTCATAGAGCTAGTCCCTCCCTTCTTTTTAGTATAAGATAGGGAACCCTTGAACTTGCAAACTAGATCTCCCTGGACGACGCTCTACTGAAGAATCCCGGACCTTCAACGTTCCACTACCTCTGGAAGACTGAAGAATCTCCCTTGGAGTCAAGGAGTGACTCCCCTGCTTGGCAGGCACCAAAAACTGAAACGACTGTCGCAAACTATGCCGCTCCCGCCGGAGCCCGAGGTCCCTGCAGCCCAAGATGAGGATTTCCTGACTTCTCCCAGGCCATCGTGAGTCCCCAGCAAAGCTGAGGCAAGTGGACCCCACGAGTGACGAGGAACCGCAGTCCCTGGGTACCGTGCACTATTGTCAAGTGCAACCCCTTCACGACGTTCTACGAACCTGTGCTTTGGACCACGTGTGGTCCCAGCCTCTAGCAGGAATCCCTCTGAAGATCAGAGGCCTACCCCGTCCCGAGTGACCGTGGGCCCCTGTTGAAGGAATCCTCCCGAGGCGTCTTCGCGATCCCTTGCCAGCCGGCTTGTGGGTCCCCTGAAGACTTTTCTACAGAACCAAAGGGCTCCCCTGGTTGCTCCAGGCCTGCCCTGACTTACCCTCGCTGGGTGAGTTCCCCAGACCTTGCTGGTCTGCACCATTGACTTTTTGCTCTTTCCACGAGACTTGCTGCTACCAAGGCTTGTTGGCTCCAAACGGGTCGCCGACACCACAGTCAGCTGCAGACTTCGTGGGACACGCTGAATCCAGCTCCTGGTCGTCCTCGACGCCTCCTGGACCTCGTGGCTGAAGAGTCAAGGCACCTGTGAACGACCTGAATCTGTCGACGACGGTGGGCATTCATCTTCCTTGCCCCGGGTCACTGCCCAGTGACTTTGAACACTGTCCCCTCTGCTTTCAGGTCTTCCTTCTTCCGAATCCAGGCTTGGATTCCACTGGACACTTCTTCTGGCTTCACAAGCAGCAAGTCTTCATTGGCTCCCATTGAAAACGACGCCGCGACCCGACACCAAAGGACACCTATGCGCCCGGCTTCCCTGGGTGAGGTAACTCCAGCACTATGGTGCTCCTGTGGGTGTTGGCCCTAGAACTACTTACCCTGTAAGTGACTTGCTTGTAGCTACTCCCGAAGTGCCCTGAAACTCTTAATTTCCAACCGCGACTTGCCCCATTGAAGTCTACGGCAATCCGCGCCTGTGTTCACTCACTGCACGCGTCCCCCGTGGGTCCTTTACTTACCTGCCTTGGGTGGTTTCGTGAGGCCCCAGCACTTCTGAAGGCCCTAGGCCTTGTCCCTTTGCAAGTCGTTGTTCTTAAGTCTCTTTTTAGTATATGGTCTGGTACGCCCCTAGGGCCCCAGCCATATTTGTGCTTAATTTATTGTGAAACGTTGATTTATGCATATGTTCCTGACTTCTAATCTCACAAGAGATTAGTAGAGAGTTGTTTAGTAATAAATACATATATATTTGATATATCTACCTGTGTGGTGTCTTTTCATTTGGTGATTCAAGAGATTGTGTGGTAAAAGAAGCTGCTTTACATTCCTCCAAGACTTAGCCTGAAGGCTGCTCTCCACAGCTACCACTAGGATAGCTTTCTATAAAGGTTGTCTTAAACCTACCTACCATAAGAGTCGAATTGGACTGGTGCAAGGTGTCCACTTTAATTAGTGAACAGCATATACCAGGCCAACTTCTCACAGAGAGGGAGGCCTTTGCTGTGGTGTGAGCCCTGAAGAAGCTGAGGCCATACTTGTTTGGCACTCACTTCATAGTTCAGACTGACCACAAGCCCCTCCTATGGCTTAAACAGATGAAAGGTGAAAACCCAAAACTTTTAAGGTGGTCCATTTCCCTACAGGGGATGGACTATACAGTGGAACACAGGCCTGGGACCCAACATGCCAATGCAGATGGACTCTCAAGGTATTTCCACTTAGAGTACGAAGACTCAACTGGTCAAGGTTAGTTTAGTGTCCCTGCGTTTGGGGGGTTGTGTAGGAGAGTAGGATCTGCCTCTTATGTTGCCCCCACTTTTTTCTGATGTTTACACTGGTTTCTGGCTATAGTCAGGCTGGGACCCTGCCAATCAGGGCCCCAGCCTCTCTGTTCTCTCTAAACGACTTGGAGTGCACTCTAGGTGCACTAGTGATTGGATACTGTGGTACCTTATGAGTCCCTAGTATATGGTACCTTAGGTGCCAAGGGCATAGGTACTTCACAGGCCTACCAGGGGCTGAAGCATGTATTATGCCACCCCTGGGAAGCAGACTAAATCTGACACCACAGGCCTGCTACTGCAGCCTGGGTGAGGAGGTGCTAGCACCCCTCACTGAGATATAGGTTCCCTATATCACCCCTGCACACACATTTAAACCTATCAGTCACCCCTAAGGCAGGCCCTATCAATCCTGAGGGCAGGGTGCTTAGTTTCTATGTGAGAGGGTGCCTCTGCCTGAGCAGGGCCCCTCTGCAGCTCTCAGAGTCCATTCTCTGGGGCTGTTTGTGAATGCAGTCAAACCATATACTATTAAGTGCATTATAACCTCGCGGTTAATGCTAACTTTGGAATGGCTGCATCAAAACATGTTGTGTTTGGTGTCAAACACCTTGGAATCATACCCCCACACCAGTAACTGGTGTGGGAGTATGACCCCACCCTTCTAGAGGGATAGACATGTACCTACTGTGGAAACGCGGTAGAATCCTGAAGAGCCCTGGCATCACAAAATGGATGCCACCAGTCACAGACACTGGGCTGCCCTCCTGCTGATGACTGAAACTCGCAGTGGAGGAAGCCCAACAATAGGTATCCTGTCCCAGGGAGGTGTGGCCACCTCCCAGACAGGGTTTAGTGTATTGGGGCTGGGTGGGTGCACTCCTAGAGTGCTTTGAAGTCCTGCACTGGGGGAGCAGAAGGCTCCTCTGTGCATACACCAGTTCAAACCAGCTAAGGGGCTACATGCCCCTGCTCTGGCGCGAAACTGGACAAAGGGAAGTGGGTGTAGCCACCCACTCCCCTGACCCTCCCATAGGTGGGGTCATAGAGCTAGTCCCTCCCTTCTTTTTAGTATAAGATAGGGAACCCTTGAACTTGCAAACTAGATCTCCCTGGACGACGCTCTACTGAAGAATCCCGGACCTTCAACGTTCCACTACCTCTGGAAGACTGAAGAATCTCCCTTGGAGTCAAGGAGTGACTCCCCTGCTTGGCAGGCACCAAAAACTGAAACGACGGTCGCAAACTACGCCGCTCCCGCCGGAGCCCGAGGTCCCTGCAGCCCAAGATGAGGATTTCCTGACTTCTCCCAGGCCATCGTGAGTCCCCAGCAAAGCTGAGGCAAGTGGACCCCACGAGTGACGAGGAACCGCAGTCCCTGGGTACCGTGCACTATTGTTGAGCGCAACCCCTTCACGACGTTCTACGAACCTGTGCTTTGGACCACGTGTGGTCCCAGCCTCTAGCAGGAATCCCTCCGAAGATCAGAGGCCTACCCCGTCCCGAGTGACCGTGGGCCCCTGTTGAAGGAATCCTCCCGAGGCATCTTCGCGATCCCTTGCCAGCCGGCTTGTGGGTCCCCTGAAGACTTTTCTACAGAACCAAAGGGCTCCCCTGGTTGCTCCAGGCCTGCCCTGACTTACCCTCGCTGGGTGAGTTCCCCAGACCTTGCTGGTCTGCACCATTGACTTTTTGCTCTTTCCACGAGACTTGCTGCTACCAAGGCTTGTTGGCTCCAAACGGGTCGCCGACACCACAGTCAGCTGCAGACTTCGTGGGACACGCTGAATCCAGCTCCTGGTCGTCCTCGACGCCTCCTGGACCTCGTGGCCGAAGAGTCAAGGCACCCGTGAACGACCTGAATCTGTCGACGACGGTGGGCATTCATCTTCCTTGCCCCGGGTCACTGCCCAGTGACTTTGAACACTGTCCCCTCTGCTTTCAGGTCTTCCTTCTTCCGAATCCAGGCTTGGATTCCACTGGACACTTCTTCTGGCTTCACAAGCAGCAAGTCTTCATTGGCTCCCATTGAAAACGACGCCGCGACCCGACACCAAAGGACACCTATGCGCCCGGCTTCCCTGGGCGAGGTAACTCCAGCACTATGGTGCTCCTGTGGGTGTTGGCCCTAGAACTACTTACCCTGTAGCTTGTAGCTACTCCCGAAGTGCCCTGAAACTCTTAATTTCCAACCGCGACTTGCCCCATTGAAGTCTACGGCAATCCGCGCCTGTGTTCACTCACTGCACGCGTCCCCCGTGGGTCCTTTACTTACCTGCCTTGGGTGGTTTCGTGAGGCCCCAGCACTTCTGAAGGCCCTAGGCCTTGTCCCTTTGCAAGTCGTTGTTCTTAAGTCTCTTTTTTAGTATATGGTCTGGTACGCCCCTAGGGCCCCAGCCATATTTGTGCTTAATTTATTGTGAAACGTTGATTTATGCATATGTTCCTGACTTCTAATCTCACAAGAGATTAGTAGAGAGTTGTTTAGTAATAAATACATATATATTTGATATATCTACCTGTGTGGTGTCTTTTCATTTGGTGATTCAAGAGATTGTGTGGTAAAACAAGCTGCTTTACATTCCTCCAAGACTTAGCCTGAAGGCTGCTCTCCACAGCTACCACTAGGATAGCTTTCTATAAAGGTTGTCTTAAACCTACCTACCATAAGAGTCGAATTGTACTGGTGCAAGGTGTCCACTTTAACTAGTGAACAGCATATACCAGGCCAACTTCTCACACCGGACCATCAGGTAATCCATTCCCTGTCCACTCCATTGCCCACCTCAGTTACCACCTTCCTGGGCACATTACAAGGTTGACCTCTTACATGCCCCTTTTTCTTCTTCCCCACAGTTGTCTTTTTTGACTTTCGCTTCGCCAATCCCCGATTCATTCTCTCATTACTTTGGCGACTACCTTCGAACTTTCATCTTCAGCTGGACCCTTGGCCGCCCCACATAATTCATTTTCTTTGCATTCCTCAGGTAATTGTCCGTTACTTGGACTTTTTCTGCCTTTTTTCCTCCTATTACGGGCCACTTATCCGCTTATACTACTCTCCCTTTCTCTCCCCCTATACAGCACTATTGTTGGAACTAAGTGACCATTGTCCTGATGATGACCTGAAATCAATCAGGTTGAAACGCCGTCGACTACCCAACACAGAACCTTGGCGCTGTTGTGGTCAATTGATTTTACCCAAATCCAAAAACACCTATTGTATATATTTGTATTGTACTATTGACCACATTTGATACTTATTCTCGCCGTTCACGCTGTTATTTCTTCACTCCTGTGTCACTGCGCCGTCACTTATCACCAGCACACCCAGTGCTCACTTGTGTGTTATGGTCACCATACATTTAATTGTAATGTAGTGCTGTTATAACTACCTACAATAATAATTGATTCTCTTTACCCTTCCCGTTGTGGTCTCCCTTTCTTGTTCTCCCGGTCCTTTTGATGTATACTACTAATTGAACTGCCCTTGTTAAATGATTCCCAGTTGAGACATTGTTATATTGCTACACTATTTACCCGGTCTCACCTGGGTTAACGGGTCTACTCCTGTATTTTTTTCTTTTATAAAATTAAATACAGCTGCAGGTGGCGTCCAATGGTATTGTCCATATTGTACCATTGTATTCAAGTTCTAATATGACAGCCAAGTTTAGAAGCACTATAATTTAAGAAAATCGCATGGGTAAATTGGGGATTAAGAGGTGACGCTCACCTGATAGTAAGGCACAGTATTTGGTAATAGTAATTCTTAGAATGGTGCACACAAGGAAGGAGTGTTTACCCTACACTCCTAAACTGAATTCCCTGACGTGGGAGTCCTGTACAAATTTAAACAAACCTTGGGCACACACTATACATAGATTATATACGGTTAGTTTCCGTGCAGTAGTTATCCTGATTAGACATAAACATGAGGAAGAGAATATGTTTCCACATGCATAATACAATGATCCAAGTCTTTGGCTTCAGCAGAGATCTTTTATTTGTAGATCTTGTTCAATGTTCATATAGCCAACACGTGTTTCGTCGTTTTAGCAACTTCATCAGGGCTGATTTGAATAAAGTAAGGTCAGATGGTGGGCTCCGCCATATTTGAAGGTCAGTGAGCCACACAAGATATATTCTTGCCGTGCCGATTGAGTAGGTAATAATAAGTAATCATACGTTAAGAGTCAAAAACATATTAGTCATTGTGATCGTAGATAGTAAAATGGTCCAGGGGTATCAATATAGATCTTCTGTAAGGGACGCAGAACGCCAATGGTCATGCCACGAGAGGAACGTTAGAAGGACCGCACACGGACTCTGCCTTTGTCTAAATTCTTGGAACTAACAGATTCACTCCTTACGCTAGGACCCTTACCATTAATAATATTGGATTTCCACCTAAACCCTTACGGAAGATCTATATTGATACCCCTGGACCATTTTACTATCTACGATCACGATGACTAATATGTTTTTGACTCTTTGGTTGTTTGGCAATCTCCCTTCCCATTTATCCTATTCACTCCATTTTCTAAGCACTGTCATTAATTTCTTGATCTTTAATTTCATTCCTACCGGTCTCATGTTAGCACGGTCTTGGTCACTAAAGTCTAAGCGGTAAGTTTTCTGCAACACTTTTGATTTCTGTACATAAATCCAATATTTTTTAGCTATTTCAAGTAGCTTTTCAGGAGTCTGTTTGGCACGTCTGGTAATGTCTTTGCACAAAAACAGTAACTCTTCATCTTGGTAAGTATTTAATTGTGATAAGCTAAGAGTTCCAATGATCATCGCTTCTACCTCCACCTTCAGCTTTGCTACATCCATGATCCTCTCTTTCTCTGGGATCTGAGTGTCATTTTCATTTGTTCCTGGATTTCCATTAGCAACTGGGGTATCTATACCCCTAAGCCAATCATCAAATTTTCAGGATTTAAGACCTGGTTGTTCTACTGGGGTATTCAGAAGTATTCCCCCACGATATGTGCCTCTACATACATCAGGTGGTGAATGTAAAAGGGACAGGTCAGAATTTGGTGATTCCTTGGGCACTGGTATCCCAGAAGTACTATAGTTTATTTGTGGAGGTTCACCCACTTTAGGCATGAAACATGGTGGTGCCCTCTGAGCATCTCTCCCAACTGGGTTGAATCTTGTTTGATTTAATGTAGGGTCCGTGCTTGCAGCTTGTGTGACAACTCCCTGAGTCAGGATCATAGGAGTCTGTAGAACTTGTCTCACTGTCGAGTTGATAGGTGTACTAGCTACAGCATTTATTCCAGTAGGAACAGCTAATGTTTGAGCATTATTTCCCTGCACTCCAGGTTTATATGGGGGTACAACAGGAACAATCGAAGCTTCTAGAGCGTTTAAAGCAATTGGATTTAAAGATGCTGTCATTCCAGTTTCTCCTCCTATTGGAGAGAAAGGCGTATGAACAATTGAATTTACAGGTACAGCAGGTGCATTAGGGATTCCATCTGAATGTGTATTAATCAATGCTTCAGGTTGAGATTCATTGTAGGGTGGTGCACGATTTAACAATAATTTGTTTAGGAAATCATCATCCATGTCTTTGTCTCTATCATCTGTAATATCTGTCTTGGTTGTCTTTATATTCTTTTTCTTCTCCTTTTGTTTGCCTTTAACCTGTTCTTCTACTGTTAGAACGGCGTACATTCTTGTTCCCTCTGCTATGTTAGCTCTCCAAGCTTTCTGTTGTGCATTCCACTTGGCATCTCCATTAGTGCTTATGGCTCTTTTGCATCTTCCCTGATATTTCTCGTACTCTTTCTGATGAGGTATGCAGTGGCGTAGCCAGCCTTATGGCCGCCCTTGGCGGTCCCTGCATTTGCCGCCCCGCGGAGGCCCCATTGAAGACCGGGGGGGGGGGGGTGCTGACGAGATTCGACAGGTTTGCCACCCCGCAACGCGGCGGCCATAATGTAGAGCGGGGGGCGATTGCCGCCCCAGAAACGGCAGGTAGGTGCGGGAGGAGGCCGCCGCACCCAAAACTCATGCCCCCCTCTTGCTACGCCACTGGAGGTATGTGTTCCCATTCATTGAGTGCTTCAAATTGTGCAGGTCTAGGAGGTGGCTTAATTCCATAGAGTGTTCTCCTCAAGTGTTCAATCACCCTGACATTATACGTACCACGTACATTATACGTGCGTGGGAAAGCTAAAGAACTATCTTTTTCTGTAATATTACTCCATTGCTCAAGCCACAGGCACGTATGGTATCTTTGTTTAACGCCATATAATGACTTGGCGTACCCTCAGGTGGTATTGGTTTTCCTTCCCTAACAGGTATAGTTACATCTCCCCGTATCAGACTACGTACTGCTTTTAAAAATTTCATTTGCGTTAAAAATTGTACAATTTCATAAATGATTTTCTGTGAAACCAGGAAATACAATTCTCCCACAATCCTCTGTTCAGCAACTACAACCAATACCAGCACAACTCTTTATGACATATTCAACCAATCCCAGCGCGCTTTACACCAACCGACCAATACCAGCGTGGCACACTGTGATGTCAACTTCACTCCTTGCAGCAGCTCACCCACCTTTACAATTTCTCTCAGCGAGTTTTCGAAGCAAAAATTCACAAAACAAAATGCAAGCAATTTTCAACTGCTAACTGTCTGCTCCACTGATGAAATAAAAGATTCTTTTACACAAGAAATGGTTCGGAATAATGATTTCAACCTACTCTGACATATACTTCTAATGAAACCTCGACCAGCGGGATCTCACTCAGAACCACCAGCATTTGGGCTTGGACTGGGCTGGGGCAATTTCTAGGCAGGACACCCTAATTCCCTCATCCGACGTGCTACCAGATTTAATCCAGCGTTTTACCGGGCCCAACTTTTTTGGAGGAGGAGATTAACCTCCCTTGCTTACTTGGTTCTCCGATTAATCTTGCTCATCGCATTGAGGGGTGAATGAAGATAGAGTGTCGACTGCTTGGCTACCCAGCGTTATGTAGTGCCTTGAAAGTGTGGGTGAGAAGTTTGAATTGTGCTTGTTTGAGAATGGGGAGGCAGTGGAGCTCCTTCAGGTGTGGTGTGATGTGAGTGAAGCATAGGCGGTTGAGAGTAATTCGGCCATCGAGTTCTGAATGGTCTGAAGCCTTCTTGTGAGTGTTTTGTTGATCTCGGCACAGAGGGTGTTCCCATAGTCCAACTTGCTTTGTGACTACGACGTGCATGATGGTTTTCCGGGTGCTGACTGGGAGCCATTTGAAAATCTTCCACAGCATCTTCAAGGTATGGAAGCAAGATGCAATGACGGCTGATCCAGTGTTTTATCAGGCCCAACTTCACTGGAGGTGGAGGTTAACCTCCATGGCTTACTTGGTCCTTCGATGAATCTTGCTTATTGCATTGAGGGGAAAAGTAAGTTAGAGTGTCGACTCTTTGGCTACCCAACGAGGACCAGGAATTGGTAGCCAAATTACGATTTGGTAATCAGATTTAAATATATAACCCTCAGGACCATACTGTAAAGATATAGGATAGCAACTGGAAGTCCTAGTATCCTGAAAAAGTTCAAACAGGTTAGGATCACACAGACTAACAATTCTGCTATCGCAATACAGAACAGCAGCACCAGAACCTGGTGTTCGGAGAAAAATCTATTAATATCTCTATTATGCATTAGTAATCTACATATTTAAGCACAATTCCTGTGGGGGAAATGACTCAAGAGACTCAGCCATTTAAAGAGTTTCAATTAAAGGTTATAATAGTTAATAGCAATAAAGTAAACAGAAATCAGTGAAAGTCTCATGTATGTCAGTTACAGGTGTAGCCTAAACAACACATCAAACAAAGTTCAGAGAATAAAAGTTCTTAAAGTTCATTAAAGAAAGCATTCATAGGACAAATCTAAGGTGACAACTTTATGGAAAGCTCGGCAAGGCATTTGCAAAGCTCTGGTTTAGCAAAGGAGTCCAGTTAGACCGTTAGGCAAGAGATTCCTGCTGATTCAATACAGGGGCAAAGTCTGCAAAGTTCTCTCAGCATAGACATGGAGGCTGGGGAGAGAGTCCACAGCAACTGGACCCTACCAAAAAGGTAAGCAAATGAGCCAGAGTTCTCGAGAGTGCTAGCTGTGGAAAAGCCAGCCAGGGAGTTTGCCAGGAATAGCTTCGGAAAAAAGGGTCCTCTCTTCTCCAGGAGTCATAGTATTATAGCTTAGCAGACTGGAGATGACACCCACTGTGTCACACCATCATCGTCCAACATTCATCAGGTGATCTTCTGCTCACAAGGTGCAAAACTGGTAACATTCAGAGATTTTCCCATACAAAGCATGGGAAAGATTGTCTGTTAGACCACTGACCTGGCCAGTGCGACTGCTCTCCCCCCGCACAGCTCCACTGTTAAGTGCTGCCCTCTGAGCCCTGAGCTCTCCGTCGTGGTTAGTGTTCAAGGCCGTCCTCCACCCGCAGGCTCCTGCCTGCGCCTCATCCCTAGCGGTCCAGTGAGAGAGCACTCTGCTCTTCTGCTGTTCCGCCTCTCTTGCCTTTCTCTGTGCCCGGTTTTCTATTTTGCTCTCTCTGCTCTTTTGCTCTCTTTCCTGGTCAGGCTTTCTCTGTGCCCGGTTTTCTCTTTTGCTCTCTCTGCTCTTTTGCTCTCTTTTCCCTCTTCTTCCTCTTCTTTTTTCCTCTTCTTCTCTCTCTGCTTTCTCTTTTTTGTTCTCCCTGCTCTTTTGCTTGCTTTTTGCCCTCTTCTCTCTCTCTCTCCCTCTCGTGCTCCCCGCCGCTGCTGCCTCCGCGGCCCATTCCCCCTCCATCGTTTTCCTTCCCGCTCCCGCCTCCCAGCTGACCGCCCTCCCCCCGATCCCTACTTAATGGAGGCCACTGCGCGGCAAGAAGAGCTAAACCACTGACCTGGTCAGTTTGATTGCTCTACCCCTGCACAGCTCCACCGTTAAGTGCTGCCCTCTGAGCCCTGAGCTCTCCGTCATGGTTGGTGTTCGAGGCCCTCCTCCACCCGCTCCTGCCTGCGCCTCATCCCTGGTGGTCCAGTCGGAGAGCACGGTTTTCTCTTTTGCTCTCTCTGCTCTTTTGCTCTCTTTCCGCTCACAAATCACTAAACTGAATCCTCCTCGACGTGCACTCCTTACACAGGCACACCATAGAAATCTGTAACCTCCTCAACACCCACGCGCCCAATGTCGCCTTCGTCACAGAAACCTGGACCAATGCCAACTCCGAACCACCGCCATTCCTGACGGATACAAGACCCTCCGAAAAGATCGCCCCACGCGCCAGGAGGAGGCATCGCCACCATCCACAAAAGCTCCCTCCACATGACAACCACCGGCCCAATCGACACTACGACCCTCATGGAGCATCTCCACTTTCAGATCCAGACAAACCCTAAAACGACTCTCCGCGGAACCCTCATCTACAGGCCGCCCGGCCGCAGGCGCTCCTTTTACTGACACCATCGCCGAGCTCATCGCACCACATGCCCTCACCTCCACAGACTACATCCTACTCGGCGACCTAAACTTCCACCTGGGCAACCACGACTACCCCAACACCATCGCCCACCTAGAGAAACTTGCCAACATAGGACTGAAGCAACGTGTCACCGCACACAGCGGACACACACTCGACCCCGTCTTCACAGAAGGAAACTACTTCTCCTACATCCACACCACGGACCTACTCTGGCCAGACCACCACTGCATCCACTTCTCCTTCAGAAAACCCACTGTACACAAGCACACCCACCGCCATCCCCATTGAAGCTGGAACAAAGTCACTGAAGACCAGCTCACCTCCGCCTTCACCAGCCCTCCACCACCGATGACGCCAGACGCCAACACCGCTGCATGCAACCTCCACCGCTGGATCATGAACTGCGCTGACGCCCTCGCCCCTCTCAAGAAAGCCACAGGGTGACACACCAAGTGAGCTGGTTTACCCCTGCACTCCAAGAATCCAAGCGCTCCTGCGATGACTCGAAAAGAAATGGAGGAACAACAAAACCCCAGAAAAGGCACCGCCTACAGAGCTGCCACCACAGCACATCACCACCTCATCAAATCCACAAAAAAGAGCTTCCTCCAAGACAGAATCCTCACCAACGCCCACAACTCCAAGGAACTCTTCTCCATCATCAAGGAATTCGCCAACAGTGAAACAACTGACGTCCCACCCTCCCAAGACCTCTGCAAACGACTCATAACCTTCTTTCACCTCAAGATTAGGACGATCTACAACAACTTCGACAACCAAGACCTCTGCACCACTCCAGCTCCCGCCCCCAGCGACACCACCCAACAGACCCTGCTCACCTGGACCCCGCTCACGACAGAAGACACCTTAAAACACCACGAAGAGCATCCACTCTGGCGCACCCTCAGACCCCTGCCCACCATACGTCTTGCAAACAGCCGCCACGGCCATCGCACCCGAACTACGCCGGAGGATCAACTGCTCCCTCGAAACAGGCACATTCCCAGACGACTGGAAACACGCCGAAGTCAGCCCCCTCCTGAAGAAACCCTCTGCAGACCCGACGGATCTCAAGAACTTCAGGCCCAGTTCCCTGCTTCCATCTGCAGCCAAAGTCATTGAAAAGGCCATCAACACCTAGCTAGCAAACTTAATTGAAGCCAGCAACATCATAGACACCTCCCAATCCGGATTCCGCAGCAACCACAGCACCAAGACCGCCCCCCTCGCTGCCACTGACGACATCCGCTCCCTCCTCAACCAGGGCCATACAGCAGCCCTGATCCTCCTGGACCTCACAGCGGCCTTTGACACCGTCTCCCACCGCACACTAGCCACCAGACTACACGACGCTGGCATCCGCTGAAAGGCCATTGACTGGATATGCTCATTTCTCACAGGCAGAACTCAGCGAGTCAGACTCCCGTCCTTCCTCTTAGAACCAACAGATACCAGATGTGGAGTGCTCCAGGGATCCTCCCTTAGCCCCACCCTCTTCAACATCTACATGACCTCCTCGTAACCATCGTCAGAAACCACGGGCTCAACATCGTCTCCTACGCCGACGACACCCAGCTCATACTCTTCCTCAATAAAGAACCCAACATCACCAGGCACAACTTCCAAGAAGGGATGAAAGCCGTCGCCACCTGGATGAAGAAGAGCTGCCTGAAACTCAGCTCCGAGAAAGCAGAAGTCCTCATCCTTGGCTCCACCCCATCAGCCTGGGGCAACACCTGGTGGCCCCACGCCCTCGGAAACCCCCCCACCCCAATGGACCACGCATGAAACCTCGGTATCATAATAGACTCCAGATCAACGTTGTATCCCCGACCTGCTTCAACACCCTCCGTATACTCCGAAAAACATTCAGATGGATCCCTCCTGAATCCAGAAAAACGGTCACGCACGCCCTCATTAGTAGCAGACTGGACTACGGCAATGCTCTCTACACCGGAATCAACAAGAAACTACTTTGCAAGCTCCAGACCGTCCAGAACGCCGCAGCCAGACTGATCCAAGACAACCCTCGCCACCACCACATTATCCAACACCTCCGCGATCTCCACTGGCTCCCCATCGAAAAACGAATAACCTTCAAGCTCCTCACTCACGCTTACAAGGCCTCCACAACATCGGACCAGCATACCTAAATGACCGCCCCTCCTTCCACGCACCCAAGAGACACCTCCAATCAGCTGACCTCTCTCTGGCCACCATCCCACGTATGTACAAGACCAGAAGGGGAGGAAAGTCCTTCTCCTACCTCGCAGCCAAGGCCTGGAACGACCTCCCCCTCCACCTCCGGCAAACCCCCACACTGCCCCAGTTTAGGAAGGACCTCAAGACTGGCTCTTCGGATGATCCCAGCACTCAACGGAGCCACCCCCTCCAGCGCCTTGAGACCCTCATGGGTGAGTAGTTGCGCTTTACAAACCCCGGATTGATTGATTGATTGATTGATTGATTGATTGTTACAAGACACATAGGTTAATCCACAAAAGGCTATTCATTGTCGAAAGTTTCTCTTGTGCTGGTTGTCACAGTTCGGATTTTCAAGAAAGTATCAATATTTTAGTACAGTGTGCATCAAATCTCTCAGTTTCTCATGGAAAAGTACAAGAATGCTACAGGAGCAAGAGGTAAGATAAAATATTTTTTCATAGACATCATGATAAGGCACAGGTCTAGAAATTAACATCAAGGTAAATTCATTTTACAGTAATACAACAGAATTAACATGCAATTAGTAACTATCGATGAGCATTTGCAGCTTCACTTATACTCTTGTTAAGCAGTCGATAACATGTTTTGTTTCACATAAACGTTCAATAGTAGTTGTAGTCATTTACTGCAATTTTGAAAACATGTACATGTAAGATGTTCACAAATGTGATTAGTAATGTCGTTTTAGGAAATTTGAGACTCTAAACATATAAGGATTACATATGGAAAGTTTTAGTTTTCTAACTATTATGAAATTTATTTTGCACCACGTAATCATTATTCACAATTGGAATACATTGGAAGGTGAAAGAACAGTTTCCAGTAATACATTTTCATTGCAGATAAGGTCTATTAATGCATTTTAGTTAGAACACATATACATTTTCATAAATTGTTTGGAAATATTCATTTGTTAATTGTATTAGACACATTTTATATGATTTTTGACTACTTCTACATCTTAAGCATGCTTTTACGGTGCTTTTACTATATTTTCTATCATGATCATTGTCATTTTCTAAACCGTATGCAGAGTCCACATATATTTTTCCTCATATGTGTTAATATGTCGTGTAAAGAGTGAACAGCATTTAAGCTACATCACAGCATTGACTTGGGATGTAATGTTGAGTTTGCTGCCAATGATTATCCCGAGGTTCTTGGTGTTGGGCGTGAGTGTCTGTACTAGCTCTGTTTGCCACCAGGTGGAGTCCCATAGTGATGTGCTCTTCCCATTGATTATGAATTCAGTCTTGTTGGTGTTCAGCTTTAGACAGTTGGTCTTCATCCAGTGGGTGATTTCAGTCAGGAAGGAGCAGATCCATCAGAGTCCATGTCCTTAGATTCCGATGTCTTGCGGGCTTTGGATGAGGATGAGGTGGGAGACTATGCCAAATGTTGTGGAGAGGTGCAGGAAGATGAGGTGTCTCCTCTGTCCCAGAGTCATGCGGATGTTACAGTTCAAATCCATCGAACCTGATGAACTGTCCCCTGTGATGGCGTCAGTCAAATCTGGCTCTCCACTAAACCCAGCCTCCCCGCCATTCCGGATCGAGGAGTGGGTGCTGTGCTACTTGCGCTCTGTGATTTACTTTATAGCTCCTTCGTGGCAGACCAAGTTCCACAGTGTTGGAAGAATGCAACGGTAATCCCACTCCTTAAAAACTCCTTGTTAGACCCAACTAAGCCTGAGAAGGTTGCAGAAAAATATGTTAACCAGCAGATTTCGGTTTTTATTGAAGCACAGAAGCTACTGCATAGGACTCAGTCAGGCTTTCGCCCTCTCTACAGAGTCAGCCCTATTGCTTGCCTCTGAGTCCATTTGCCAAATTCTTGAAAGGGGAGACACTACTGCACTGCTGATGTTGGACCTCAGTGCCGCCTTTAATACCGTATCCCACAACCTCCTACTTGAGCAATTGTGGAGCTGTGGTGTTGGTCACAAGGCACTGTAATGGTTTGCCTTCTTTTTGCAGGAACGCACCCTTCAGGTGTCACAAAAACCTTTTTATTTCACAGGTTTTTCTGTTGCAGCAGGGGGTGCCTCAGGAATCTTCTTTGAGCCCTACTTTATTCAATCTGTATATGCGCTCCCTGGCTGATATCATCAAGCGTTACGACTTTAACATCATATCGTACGTTGATGATACTCAGCTCATTGTCACCCTGTCACAGAACAAAGTCAGCATGGCTGTCTCATTGAGGACCTGTTTGTCGGATGTCACTCAGTGGATGGATCTCAGTTGCATTAAACTAAATGCAGGGAAAACCGAGGTCCTCATTCTAGGCAAACAACCCTCGATCTGGATCTCTGCTTGGTGGCCAGACTCGCTCGGACTTTGCCTTCTCCAAAGCCTAGCTTTAAAAACCTAGGCATTTGGTTTCATGAAAAGCTTACATGACAGCCAGATTACGGCCTTATCAGGCAAATGTATTGGGATTTTAAAAACTAAAAAAAAAAATCATCTGCCTCTTGCCCGAATCTGCAGGGAAAACAGTAGTCCAGGCACCGGTCATGTCCAGACTGACTACTGCAATGTCTTGTACCTAGGAGTGTCACAATCCCGATTGATGAGACTTCAGCATGTGCAGAACTCTGCAGCTCGTCTGCTGCTGAACCTTTTTAGGAGGGCCTCTATGGGATCTGCACCCTCAAAGGCTCAAAGGTGCCCTGGCTTCCTCTGAAGAAGCGACTCTCTTTTAAAGCCCTGTGCTACTGCTACAGGGCTTTTAAGAAAAGGGTCCCCGTTATTTGCACCCCCTCATCAAGCCTTACTCTCCTTCAAGGAGCCTTAGATCTGTGAGGGCCTTGTTGGCTTGTATCCCCACTTTGAAAAAAGCTTGCATTGGGGGCAGCTCCTTTAGATTTTTATGCTAAAAAGCTAAAGGAGCTGCCCCCAAGCTGTGGAACTCCCCTCCCCTTCATCTAAGACAGGCAAAGATGGAGTCACTGCTTCACAAAACTTAAAAACTTGCCTATTTATGTCAGTCTGATCCTGATTCTTATTAGTTTTTTTTTTTTAACAGATTTAATTGGTTTTATACATCCTGCATTATATCATTACAATTGTCGTAGCCAGGTCGGCTCTATAGTCATTTTACTGCATATGTATAGAATCAAGGCATTGCAATGATACAATCTTAACATCGATCTGGAAACTGTTCACCTCCCTCCCCCCTAAGAGTCACTACTGTATAGCATGTGCTGGCTTAATTTGTGGTGCAAGCAGCATTTCTCCATTATACCCAGGTATGGCTGGGGCAGTCATAGACAAATCTATCTTCACTGTGGTCTTTTAAAGGTCTACGTGACAGGCCTAGTAAGTAAGGGAGTGCACTCTCCAGGGGACACTCATGGGGACCTCGCAGGTATCCTGAATCTTATTAGTTTTGCTGTATTTTCCTGACCACTGGAAGCTAGACCTCCAGCGCTGGGACACTTCATCTGAAGTAACTACACGCTATACAAATCGCATTATAATAATGTCATCCATGGCGGCGATGAGGGAAGTTTCCATGCTGTGGTTGAGTCTGAAACCAGCCTGAGTGGTGTCGAGCAGTTGGTAGTCGTTGAGGTATTTAGTGAGGTGTCTGTTGATGATTTTCTCCAAGACCTTGGCTGGGAAAGGTAACAGGGAGATTGGTCTGTAGTTGGCGAGCGTTAAAGAGTCTATAGAGGATTTCTTCAACAATGGGCGGATAGTTGCATATTTCCAAGCAAGAAGGAAGGTCGCAGAAGAAGTGGAGGCATTCAAAATGGGCATGAGCATGGTGCTGATGAGTTGTAGTCCTATGCAGTCGGCATGGTGGGGAAGGGGTCGATAGGGCCCCTCAGTGAATGGACTTCATGGTCGCTGTGGTTTTTTCTAGGATGATGATGGGCCATGTAGGCATTGGTTATTTGGATAAGATCCGGAGGCATTTGGTGAGGTCGGTCAGGTCCCGTTGAAGGTTGAAGTTGCTGCGAATGGCTGTGGTTTTTCTTGCTGAAGAATTGAGAGAGACTGTTGCAGAGGTCCTGGGAGGGGGTGATCAAGATGAAGGCGGCTGGTGGTGAGGTGAAATCTTTCACAATGGTGAAGATTTCTCTGCTTCTGTTGGTGCTGGTATCGATGTGGTCCACCAGAATGGCACGCTTGGTGGTATGGATCGTTTGGTGGCAGCGTCTTAGGGCAGAATTGAACGTGCTCCTGTCTGCATTGTCCTGGCTCATTCTCCATTTGCGCTCTAGTTGTTTGCAGTGGTGTTTCATCAGTCTGAGTTACTCAGTGTAACAACTGACCTGGGGTCTAGATCTTGTTGTATTGCTGTGTTTGAGGGGGCCAGGGAGTCGGCACAGGAGGTGATCCAATTGTTGAAATTCTTGATGGCTGTGGGGAGGCTGTTGCTATGTTTGGGTTGGTGGGTGTTGAGAGCAGTGTTCCAGTCCTTATCAGTGATGCTGTTCCTGTTTTAGCGGGCTGGTCTGGCAGTGGTGTGCGTGAACTGGACCAGGAGGAGGATGGTGAAATTGACGAGATTGTGTGGTCTGCCCAGGGGACTGGCGTGGACTTATTGTCTGATTTTATCAAAGTTGGTGAGAATAGGGTCCAGGAGATGTCCAGTGACATGCGTCAGTCTCTTTACTGGGTAAGGCCCAGGCTTTCAAGGTCTTCGATGAGTGCTCTTGAGTTGGGGTTGGCATGGTCTTCCAGGTGGAAGTTCAGGTCTCTAAGTAGGATGTAATTCTAGCATCGAGAGCAAGTAGTGCAATGAAGTCTGTGATGGTGTCAGTGAAGTTGGAGTGCAATTCCGGTCGTCTGTAGATGACAGTGCCACTTAGAGTGAAGTTGGCTGTGAAGTGGAGCTTAAACAACAGGTGTTCCATGTTGGAGGATGAGGTGTCCATGGATGTGAGGCCGCTGATGGTGTTCTTGTGGATGATGGCAATTTCGCCTCCGGGCTGTTGATGTCTGTCCTGCCTGGCAATCTTTTAGCCGGGAGGGAGTGCCAGGTGCCGATGGAGAGGTCAGCCTGGTTTTCGTAAGGAAAAGTAGGTAAGGGGCATTGTCATGCAGCCGGTTCCAGATATTTGCGGCATGTTTGGTGAGTGAGTGGGTGTTGTGGAGAATGCATGCAAGTGTCTAGTGTTGTGTGGGGGTTATAGGACTGTGTGAGTGTGAGAGAGTTCCTCACCTGCAACCTCTTCTGTTTCTTCAGTCGGAACATCCACGTTTTTAATGTACTGGTAAATGTAACATTTTTTACCATTAATAAAAACTTTTATGTAACAGTACTTTCAATTTAGATAAGTGTAAATAATTTTTAAAGTTACAAACAAATGTAAAAAAATGTCTCTGTGGTGATTTAATGAAAAACTACACTGAATTATACACAGAACACTTTTTAAACCTATAATGTTTAAAATGTGAGAAATTATTCATTATTCTTAATGGACAAAACATTTTTGGAATAATTTTTAACTTACCTGGTGGTGGCTGTGTTAGCAACAATGAGTCAATGTCAGATACTATATAAATTTTGTGTGGCAACAAGGGGGCCATTTTATATCTTGGCAGTATAGATACTCCATCGCAATGGTGACCGAGTATCTATTCTGCTAGCTATTGGTCCACCTGCACAATGTAGATGGTGGCGGACCATAGATTTAATCACGGCAGAGACTGCAATCTCTGCCGTAATTAAACCCCTCTGATGGCCTGCGGAGTAAGGGCTATCAGAGGCAGACCTGTAATTCCGCCCACCTAATTTAAATGGGTGGAATCACAGTTCAGTTTTCACTGTTTATCACCACCGGGAAAATCCTGCAGTAAAGGGCAGTAAAAACTGTTTAGTGCTCCCCTCACCAAGGGAGAGGACTCCCATGGCGAAAGGAGCATTTTCTTTTTAGTTTTCAAAAAGAAAATCCAGTTTGAAGAAAAGAACACTGTTTGAAGAAAAAAAAACTGTTTGGTGCAAGGCTCCATCATGTTGACGGATCCCTGCACCAAACAGCAAAATGCATTGAGAGGAACTACAAAGACAGTGCTTCCTGACAATGCTTTATAAATGACCGCCAGCTTGGTGGTTATTTATAAATCTGGTGGCGGTCTCAGGGCGAATTTACAACGAGCCATCCACCAGGATTTAAATTGGCCCCAAGATGTTCTCAATTGCCTGCTTCATCTGGGTTAGTGATACAAAAGGGGATGATGGACGGAACGTTTGAGCCAATCAAACACTCACCCCCAGTCAACTGATCTGGGTTTAATCCATCATCATTCTTTAGCTCACTCCACCACCCCAGTTCAGACATGGCCATATACAAATCAGTCTGACCCTGTGCCTCATGGGAACAGTCCAGCCCGAACTGCCAAGCCATGTCTTCCCTGGACCGGAAACAAGCATCCTAGGACCGGTTTCTGGCATTCCAGCCATCATCAGCCAGGCTTGCTTGAATCCAGTGGCAAAGTGAGCAAGGGACCCACGTCTGGGCATACCCCCGCCAACTTAGGGCGAACAAAGCGATACAAAAGGGGATGATGGACGGAACGTTTGAGCCAATCAAACACTCACCCCCAGTCAACTGATCTGGGTTTAATCCATCATCATTCTTTAGCTCACTCCACCACCCCAGTTCAGACATGGCCATATACAAATCAGTCTGACCCTGTGCCTCATGGGAACAGTCCAGCCCGAACTGCCAAGCCATGTCTTCCCTGGACCGGAAACAAGCATCCTAGGACCGGTTTCTGGCATTCCAGCCATCATCAGCCAGGCTTGCTTGAATCCAGTGGCAAAGTGAGCAAGGGACCCACGTCTGGGCATACCCCCGCCAACTTAGGGCGAACAAAGCGATACAAAAGGGGATGATGGACGGAACGTTTGAGCCAATCAAACACTCACCCCCAGTCAACTGATCTGGGTTTAATCCACCTGGTGGTGGCTGTGTTAGCAACAATGAGTCAATGTCAGATACTATATAAATTTTGTGTGGCAACAAGGGGGCCATTTTATATCTTGGCAGTATAGATACTCCATCGCAATGGTGACCGAGTATCTATTCTGCCAAGTTATTGGTCCACCTGCACAATGTAGATGGTGGCGGACCATAGATTTAATCACGGCAGAGACTGCAATCTCTGCCGTAATTAAACCCCTCTGATGGCCTGCGGAGTAAGGGCTATCAGAGGCAGACCTGTAATTCCGCCCACCTAATTTAAATGGGTGGAATCACAGTTCAGTTTTCACTGTTTATCACCACCGGGAAAATCCTGCAGTAAAGGGCAGTAAAACTGTTTAGTGCTCCCCTCACCAAGGGAGAGGACTCCCATGGCGAAAGGAGCATTTTCTTTTAGTTTTCAAAAAGAAAATCCAGTTTGAAGAAAAGAACACTGTTTGAAGAAAAAAAAACTGTTTGGTGCAAGGCTCCATCATGTTGACGGATCCCTGCACCAAACAGCAAAATGCATTGAGAGGAACTACAAAGACAGTGCTTCCTGACAATGCTTTATAAATGACCGCCAGCTTGGTGGTTATTTATAAATCTGGTGGCGGTCTCAGGGCGAATTTACAACGAGCCATCCACCAGGATTTAAATTGGCCCCAAGATGTTCTCAATTGCCTGCTTCATCTGGGTTAGTGGCGGTTCAGTTGCTGGACCACCTCTGGGGGTGGTTGTTTCTTTTCTGCAGCTGGTACCAGAGTGTAAATAGTACTAAAGTTTTCTAATTTCGTAAAGTACTTTTAGATATAACTCCCATAGCATCAGAGGACTTTTGAATGTTCAGTAAATAGATCTTTTGGTGGCCTTTAGCACAACGAGTAACAATTTACAAAACAGTTGGTCTGTATGTGCCACACATTCCTTCACTAAAATTGCCAACTCCTGCTCACTGATTTTTATGCTTCCAGATTGTGGTTCAACACAAGATGCAAGCTGTTACAGTGGCGAGGCAGAGTTCAGTTCAGTTCAGTTATAGCTTTGTTGTACTATTGCATCAATACTTTTCCCTATTCAAGCTGGTCCAGGTACAGCAAAATGCAAACTACTGAGTGCCAAGGAATCATAATGCACAAGTCTTACTTGCTTGTACCTACCGCATACGAAAGGACTGATAATGTATTGATGCAATGTTTACAGAAATAATGAAAGCCATCTTATGTAAACAAAAATCTGTGTGCTTCATCTGCGCAAATTTGCAACAAGACATGGTAGAAATAACATTGCATACAAATTCAAAACAGAAAACATATCCTACATAGTTTTGCATGACAGTACTCACAAAAGCACACATTTGGAATTATCAAATATCAAAAACACAAAATCCAACAACATGTGTTGAACTGAATATTGTGCCTACACACCCAACATAACAAACATATGGCAATTGAGACCATCAAGGGGCCGGAGACAGTAGGCCCCTCCCTTCAGGACAACTCTACAAAGCGCCATCCCTTTTTCCACTGTGCGGGACACTCTTGCTGCCAAAGGATGGACTACAGATCATAAGGCTTCACGAGGGTAACTTCGCTAAGGTACGATGGGGTATAGGAGGGGAGCTCACAGATGAGATCCCGGTCAGGAGGGGCGTGCGCCAGGGTTGTGTCCTGGTGCCTACGTTGTTTTTATTATATGTAAATGACTTGGTTCACATCTGCAAAAATCCGCCCACGATTCACCTAAATTTGGAGGGACCCATATTTGTGCCCTAACATTTGCGGATGACACAATTTTATTGTCCCAAACGCCAAAGGGGCTACAAAACCTACTTGATAGTTTCAGCGACTATTGTAGACTAAAGGGCCTCGAGATAAACCCTGTTAAGACCAAATAAATGGCCATTAGACCACATAAAAGTTTCAAAAGAAAAATAGTCTTGAACGAAGTGCCATTGGAGTGTGTTTCTAACTTTGTTTATTTGGGGGTCACGCTCGACTCAAAATTGTTTTGGAGGCCACAATTAAATAAGTTCAAGACAATCTTAATGCAAAATGTTATTCCTATTGCAAAAAAACAACACTCTACTGTGTCCAAGGCCATCTCCCCGGCCCTGGAAGTTTATAAAGCTAGGGCCCAAACTGCTGCCCTTTATGGATCAGAGCTATGGGGTGTTGAAAACTTGCAGCAGTTAATTGCTGGGGAAAATAACATTTTGAGAATGTTTACCCTCCTCCCCCAAAATACTCCAGTGATTCCGCTAACTTATGACATTGGTATAAAAAGATTGGAACACTTAGCCATATGGCGATCTCTATCCTACTGGGTCAGAATTTGGACCACTGAAGAACTGGGAATATATAGGCAGAGCCTGTGTGAGTTACTGGAACTCAATGTCAATCACACTTTCCCTTGGTTCGCACATATCCGAAAATGGCTTTTGGAATTGGGTTTGAGTAGGTTTTGGGCAAATCCCACTCTATTGACGTCAGAATCAAAGAGAGAGATTAAGCACATTTATTGTTTTTTTATTTTGCACAAAGTCACTTTAGGTTGCGCTTCTGGGAGACTTACCACACAATATCTGTCTTTCAAAGTGACCCCGAGTTTCAAACTGTTTCTGGACAAGATTGAACCTCAATTAGCAAAGACACTTTACCTGAAGTTCAGATACGAGACGTTGCAGATCAACTCTTTTACGTCCAAGTGGTCCACACCTCAGGTTTTGGGAAGGGACTCAAGGTGTAATCTATGTTCTTCAGGCGCAAATGAAAATATTGCAAATGTATTATTTTTTTGTACAGCATATGTAACACCCAGGAGAAAATGGATTAGGCCATCGTGTAAGAATTTGAAAACTAGGTTTTACCTAGAGGCACTGCGAATACTGAAAACAGACACCTCACAATCTATTGTATTTGGCGTTAGCAGATTTTTATTGGCTATCTGTTATTTAAGGAAAAAGATTGGACAGAAATGTTAACTCCTCTGTTTTATAATGAAGTTGTATTACTTGTTTTACTATGTAAATGAATATACTGGTCTAGATTAATTTAAGCAAAGCTACATTAGCAAGAGTATATCTTAATGATATAATGCTATTTGGATATAATGCGCATGTTTTTCTCTTCCAAGTGTAATCTTTAAATATTATTCAGCCGGCTGGAGTTAATAGAGTACGCACTTGCACTTTATATTATTCCCGCAACAAATCGAGCTGACCACTGCATTATAATATCTTGGCATAATGGGAATTTTAAAGTGCACAATTTTTCTGCAACTTATCATCTAATGAATACTGTGCTCAACGTCTGCACCGGAAAGAATTTTCTAATGATATGTGTTTTTATTAATAATCAACTTGTAAATATTCTTTTATGATTCTTTGAATCGAAATAAAGAGAATCGATTGATTGACTACAGCTTCCAGGGACACGTGTGACCATTGAGAGGGCAGAGATTGTGGGCACTTCCATCAGGACAGAACGTAGGAGCGGCCTTAAATATCGGCCATCCCCAAGACGGCCATGGAGTCTTTATTGTACTTAGCATATTGTGAATCTTTTGGGGGCGGATAATAGTTGTTATCACCGTCCCGCAGTGGCTTTATATCAGAGTTCCACTCCAATACTGTTTGCGGCATTTGCAATATGTGTGCGATGCCTTACACATCACATCATTACTGAGACATCTAGTATGGTGTACCATGCTACTTCGTCACCCATTTACGGTCCACTGATGTTATCTTGTGATACACAAATATATGCACTTTTGGGCAGCCAGAGATATCATGCCGTTTCCACCCACGCACCCTGACATCTAGAGCAAGACAGATTATACCCTGCTCATCTCTGAGTGCTTCTACCATTCCATCTACAACTAGTGGCCAACCTTGGCCACAATACATGGCCAAGGTTGACCCGGACATTCCGGTGTCTCTGCACAGACGTTGAATCATATATACCATCCTTATACTTTATTTTAACCTCCACGGGTATTTGACCAAGCTCCTGGATCATTCTTTTTAGTCTTTTATCTCTTCCTTCCATTTATGCTGTTCTCCGGCTTCCTCGAAGGGGCAGCACTAACTTAGTGTACCAGTACCAAGCAGCCTTATCATTTTTTAGGTCTCGCATAGGCAGTGAATGCGCTGTCTTTTTGAGACATGCTGTTTCTACTCTGTGGGCTTAGACCACGCCCACCGTTTCTCAATGGTACTTTCATGTCCCCTTCGGAAATCCTTGCTTTTCTGTTGTCAATGGCTCACATTTGTCCCGCCTCCTGGTGTGCTGTTACCGCCCATGGCTACTCATCCTATTACTTGTAGGCTTTCACTTCTGGTAATTTATGTTGGTTTCGGCGCACTACTTCATTGTTTTGACTCGCTCGTGTTTTATGTTTGTTGGTGTCTTTGATGTTTCTCATCCTCGCATGTTCCCTCCTGGCTTCAGCTACAGGGCTATCAGCTGCTTTCTGCCAGTGTCGCCAGCGTCTTTGATGTTTTCCATACTACGCAAGTTTATTTGTTGTAACCTTGCTCATATTTTACGATTGTCGATGTCTTTGATGTTTCTCGTCCTTGCATGTTCCCTGCTCCACCCTCCTGGCTTCAGTTACGGGGCTATCAGCTGCTTTCCACCAGTGTCTTTGATGTTTTCCGTACTCCACAAATGTATTTGTTGTAAGACGTTTCACTGTGCCGCCAGGAATCCCGCAATGTTGAGAAACAAAGATTGGCTTCGGTAAACTCAGTTATTCTTTCATTTATTTTAATCTGTGCACTTTAGTTACTGTTTGTGATGTTCAACTTCATCAGTTCGTGTACAGGGTGCACTCTCTGGCTAACGAGACCAGGTCACCGAGCCTCGTGGCAAGCGGCTAGTTTAGATCAGGCATGGGGAGGGCTGACGCCGAGACTCGAACCTGGTGTTATGTCTTACCTGTTGTTTCTTCAGGAACGAAATGCAAGAGTCAGAAGAGAAGGTCCCAACTTCCCTCACCCACCAAGTATGCCCAACCTAGTTGAAGCAAAACTGGTGTACTGGAGGAAGAGGGAAAACAAGGGAAGAAAAATTAAGAAGTGTCTCTCAGCGTAACCAGTGAAGCAGGTAAGATTCAAATCAGTCATATGTGTTCCCTGTATGTAAAGAGCAGAGAGAAAAAGGAGTATGTAGTAGCTTAGTCTATGACTTTACAATTCTATGTAATAGTATCTATGGTGTAAAGGCCTTCGCTACCTGTTTAACTCCCCACTTTCACTATAAATTAATCCTAATCCATACAGGAACATAGATGCAATCTATATGAAAAAAGAAATATAGAATAGAGACTGGTTTTTGTACGATCACTTTGGCAGAGCAATTATGCATTTGGAAATACATGGAAAAAATACTCACCAGCTATTGGGAAGTAGCAGTGAGTAAATATAGCCCAAATATTCATATAATTATAAGTCAATTGCTAAGGCAGTATATAACAGTGAATATAGATCCCTTTTTTTTAAAAAAGAACAAATAAGAAATATGCAAAAATATGCAGGCTATTAATATGTCTCCTTAACTTCAGGAAACATTCAATGTGCTGTTTCTTAATTTACAGCTTTACACCTTATGCAAAAAAAGAATGCAGAATCTCCAAGGCTGTAGGGACAGCAATCAGATAAGTATTATGTGCATTTCATTTAGCATGCTAGCACAAAGCGTGTTACTGCCATACAAATGACTTTCAGATGCTTTAGAGGATGTTCTCTTTTCTTTGTTTCTTTCAGGAATGAGGTATGTGGTTTTATGAGGGAGAGAACGACAGTAGGAGCCAGAAAGAACCGCTGCACCCACCACCAACAGAACGCTAGCAGCAGGAGCCAAGAAGAGCCCTCGACCACACCGCTGACTGAATGCCAGCTGCAGCAATCAGGAGCAACCCGGAAATGGTAATCCGGACGCGAAAGAGCCGCACGCTATCACTAGAAAGCGAAGCGATGTTCCGTAGTCCTCCGGCTGTTTTAAGCCTGAACCGATCCGCCCCTGCTGCAGCCTGCAGCGGAGGTGGAGCATTCATGACCGTACACCCCCCCCCAAGACTTTCCACAACCGGTTTGGGCTTCCAAGGGTAACGTCAGTGAACGATATGCACCAGACAAGGGGCATGTACATTACTAGCAGGTACCCAGGTATGATCTTCAGGACCATAACTTTTCCAATAAATTAAGTATTGCAATCTACACCTCACCCTCCTGGAGTCCACAATGGCCCCCACTTCATATTCAGGCTCCTCATCCAATATCACAGAGGCAGGTTGTATAGGCAACAGTGTCCACAGCACCACAGGCTTCAGTAGGGACACATGAAAAACCAGATGTATTTTCATAGTAGAATGGAGCTCTAGTTTCATGGCCACAGAATTGACTATCTTAATTATCTTAATAGGGGCCAATGAGGCATGGTTTGAGTTTACGAGTCCTCTTCACAGCGATGTTATGAGTGGACAACCAGACCATGTCCCCAATTACATATTCAGGACCAGAGCGACAATGGAGATCCGCATTCCTTTTATACACTGCCTTGGTTTTTTCTAGATTCATCAAAGCTGTCTTCTGCATATCATGTATGTGGTTAACAAACTCCAGAGCAGCAGGAGTAGGGCTAGAAACAGAAAGAGGTGAAAGCAAGAAGCGAGGATGGAATCCATAATTGCAATAGAAAGGTGAGAAATCAATAGAGGAATGTATGCCATTATTAAAAGGGATTCAGCAGCCCATAAAAACGTGTCCCAGTCTAATGAGGAATGCAGTTACTGACACCTTAAATACTGCTAAAGGCATTGGTTAACTCTCTCAGTCAGACAGTCAGTTTGCGGATGATGACTAGATGAAAAATGAATGCCTATTTGAAATAGTGTGCCCAGCCCCTTCCAGAATTTGGAAATACACTGGAGGCCCGATCTGACACAATCAGCAAAGGGAGCCCATGTAACCTTACTATGTGTTGTACTAATACTAAGGCCAACTCTTTAGGTATAGGGAAAGCTTTCATAGGGATGAAGTGGGACATTTTGGTCAACATGTCTACCACCACTATTATGACTGTAAACCTTTGTGTGGTTTTTGGCAATTTCACAATGAAATCCATGGACATGGAATGCCATGGACCAGAGGGAGTGGGCATGGGAGTCAATAAACCAGCAGGAGCCTGATGTTAACTTTTGCTTTGTGCGCATACATGGCATTTATGAATTAATTGCTTAGTGTTTTAATTGCTTAGTGTTTGTTGCCATGTTGGCCGCCAAAACTGTCCTGTTAGTAACTCTAATGTCTTGTCCTGGCTAGGATATGAGATTGAGGAAACATCCAGTAAACATCCTCCTGTTATAGCCAGGGAACGTATTCTAGGAGCTATTTGTTCTGAAGAAACCTATATACAGGAGGTATTACAAGCTCAAAAGTCCAATGAAGTAGAGGAATTGGAACAAAAACACAAAGGGTTTAGAATGCAAAACCTCCTTTATATTCAAGGGGGTTTGGTTATTCCCACAATGGCTTTACAACAACAAACTTTAGAATGGTGTCATGCTCATCTGCTCACAGGACATCCAGGATACAAAAAGACATTAGAGTTACTAATAGGACAGTTTTGGTGGCCCAACATGGCAACAGACACTAAACAATTAATTCATAAACGCAGGCTGCAGCAGGGGCGGAGCGGTTCAGGCTTAAAACAATCAAAGGACTGCGGAACATCGCTTTGCTTTCTAGTGATAGTGTGCGGCTCTTTCGCGTCCGGATTACCATTTCCGGGCCATTTCTGGGTTGCTCCTGATTGCTGCTGCTGGCATTCAGTCAGCGGTCTGGTCGAGGGCTCTTCTTGGCTCCTGCTGCTAGCGTTCTGTTGGTGGTGGGTGCGGCGGTTCTTTCTGGCTCCTACTGTCGTTCTCTCCCTCATAAAACCACATACCTCATTCCTGAAAGAAACAAAGAAAAGAGAACATCCTCTAAAGCATCTGAAAGTCATTTGTATGGCAGTGACACGCTTCGTGCTAGCATGCTAAATGAAATGCACATAATACTTATCTGATTGCTGTCCCCACGGCCTTGGAGATTCCGCATTCTTTTTTTGCATAAGGTGTAAAGCTGTAAATTAAGAAACAGCACATTTAATGTTTCCTGAAGTTAAGGAGACATATTAATAGCCTGCATATTTTTGCATATTTCTTATCTGTTCTTTTTTTTTTTTAAAGTGATCTATATTCACTGTTATATACTGCCTTAGCAGTTGACTTATAATTATATGAATATTTGGGCTATATTTACTCACTGCTACTTCCCAATAGCTGGTGAGTATTTTTTCCATGTATTTTCAAATGCATAGTTGCTCTGCCAAAGTGATCGTACAAAAACCAGTCTCTATTCTATATTTCTTTTTTCATATAGATTGCATCTATGTTCCTGTATGGATTAGGATTAATTTATAGTGAAAGTGGGGAGTTAAACAGGTAGCGAAGGCCATTACACCATAGATACTATTACATAGAATTGTAAAGTCATAGACTAAGCTAGTACATACTCCTTCTCCTTCTCTGCTCTTTACATACAGGGAACACATATGACTGATTTGAATCTTACCTGCTTCACTGGTTACGCCGAGAGACACTTCTTAATTTTTCTTCCCTTGTTTTCCCTCTTCCCCCAGTACACCAGTTTTCCTTCGACTAGGTTGAGCATACTTGGTGGGTGAGGGAAGTTGGGACCTTCTCTTCTGAATCTTGCATTTCGTTCCTGCAGAAACAACAGGTGAGACATAACACCGGGTTCGAGTATCGGCGTCAGCCCCTCCCCCCCATGCCTGATCTAAACTAGACGCTTGCCACGAGGCTGGGTGAGCTGGTCTTGTTAGCCAGAGAGTGCACCCTGCACACGAACTGATGAAGCTGAACATCACAAACAGTAACTAAAGTGCACAGATTAAAATAAATGAAAGAATAACTGAGTTTACCGAAGCCAATCTTTGTTTCTCGACATTGCGGGATTCCTGGCGGCACAGTGAAACGTCTTACAACAAATACATTTGTGGAGTATGGAAAACATCAAAGACACTGGTAGAAAGCAGCTGATAGCCCAGTAACTAAAGCCAGGAGGGGGGGAGCAGGGAACATGCAAGGACGAGAAACATCAAAGACACCGACAATCCTAAAATACGAGCAAGGTTACAACAAATAAACTTGCGGAGTATGGAAAACATCAAAGACGCTGGCCACACTGGCAGAAAGAAGCTGATAGCCCTGTAGCTGAAGCCAGGAGGGAACATGCGAGGATGAGAAACATCAAAGACGCCAACAAACATAAAACACGAGCGAATCAAAAGAATGAAGTAGTGCGCCAAAACCAACATAAATTACCAGAAGTGAAAGCCTACAAGTAATAGGATGAGTAGCCATGGGCGGTAACAGCACACCAGGAGGCGGGACAAATGTAAGCCACTGACAACAGAAAAGCAAGGATTTCCAAAGGGGACATAAAAGTACCATTGAGAAACGGTGGGCGAGGTCTAACTCCACAGAGTAGAAACAGCATGTCTCAAAAAGATAGCACATTCACTGCCTATGCGAGACCTAAAAAATGATAAGGCTGCTTGGTACTGGTACACTCAGTTAGTGCTGTCCCTTCGAGGAAGCCGGAGAACAGCATAAATTGAAGGAAGAGATAAAAGACTAAAAAGAATGATCCAGGAGCTTGGTCAAATACCGGTGGAGGTTAAAATAAAGTATAAGGATTGTATATATGATTAAACGTCTGTGCAGAGACACAGGAATGCCCGGGTCAACCTTGGCCATGTATTGTGGCGCTGGCTATGAAGGTTCACTAGCTGTAGGTGGAATGGTAGAAGCCCTCAGAGATGAGCAGGGTATAATCCGTCTTGCGCTAGATGTAAGGGTGCGTGGATGGAAACGGCAAGATATCTCTGGCTGCCCAAAAGTGCATATATTTGTGTATCACAAGATAACATCAGTGGACCCTAAATGGGCGACGAAGTAGCATGGTACACCATACTCTACTTCATTGGACTTTTGAGCTTGTAATACCTCCTGTATATAGGTTTCTTCAGAACAAATAGCTCCTAGAATACGTTCCCTGGCTATAACAGGGGGATGTTTACTGGGAGTTTCCTCAATCTCATATCCTAGCCAGTACAGGACATCAGCTTTCCCATGATTTTTACCGGCTTGAAATTGTATTATGAAGTCAAAGTCACTGAAGTATTGGGTCCAGCGAAGTTGTCTCATAGACAAGGCTCTGGCTGATTTTAAAAACTGTAAATTCAAATGGTCTTTAAAGTACTGTGACAGTGTGTAGTGCACCTAATAAATACTGGCGCAACTCTTCAAAAGGTCTTTTTATTGCAAGAAGTTCTTTGTCTCCCACAGAATAGTTTTGTTTAGTAGTGTTCAGTTTGTGTGAATAAAAAGCTACCGGATGTAAACATCTTGTAGTTGTATCTCATTGTGAAAGTATTCCCCCAATAGCCATTTGTGATTCATCAGTCTCAACAATAAAGGGTTGAGATGAGTCTGGGTGTTTCAAAACTGGCGCATGAGTAAAGACCTCTTTCAGTTTTGTAAATGCTTTCCTAAGCTGCAGGGAACCAAAGGAATTTAACTCCTATTTTAAGAATTTAGTTATTGGTGAAGCTAGGGCTGATAAATTCTCAATGAAAAGCCTGTAGAAGTTGGCAAATCCTAAAAAGCTTTGTACTTCTTTCACTAATCGAGGAGACTGCCAACGTGCTATGGCTGCTACTTTTTGTGGGTCCATGCTCACCCCATCGGGAGATGATATAAACCCCAAAAAGGTGATTTGAGAGGTGTTAAATTCACATTCATCCAGTTTCCCATACAGGTGATTATCCCTATGTTTCTCAAGCACAACCCAAACATGTTCTTCATGCTCTACCACAGAGGAGGAGTAAATCAAAATATCATCGATATATGCAATGGTGTATATATCCAACATTTCCCTCAGGACTTAATTTATGAAGAATTGAAAGGCTGCAGGAGTGTTACATAGACCGAAGAGCATAACTAGATATTCATATAACCCAAACTTGGTGCGGGATGCAGTCTTCCATTCGTCCCCTTCCTGGACCCTTACCAAATGATATGCTCCTCGTAGATGTAGATTAGTGAAGATTTGGCATGTTTAACTGATCAAGTAAAGATGGAATTAAGGGTAATAGATATCAATTTTTTATTGTGATATCATTGAGAGCTCTGTAGTCTATGCAACATCAGAAACCTCCCTCCCGCTTTTGGATAAAAAAAAAGAGGAGAAGAGGCAGGAGATCGAGAGGGTCGAATAAACCCAATGTGTAGCATTAAGTCCAAATATTTTCTTAAGTATATGTTCTCTTTTTCCGTCAGGGCATAAATTCTACTGCAGGGTATCTGTGCTCCAGCGACTAAATCAATCCTGCAATCATATGGTCTATGTGGTGGAAGAGTGGACGCCTTTTGTTTATCGAATACTTCAGCTAACTCTTGATAGCAAGAATGCAAATCAGGAACTACAGTGTCTGAGGTCACTGCTACATCCAATTACCTTTCTTTCTCATAGGCACAATGGTGGTTACAGTATTCAGAACGAAATGACATAGACTGATTTCTCCAATCTATGCCAGGGTTGTGTTGTGTTAACCAGGGAATGCCTAATATAGCTGGAAACTGAGGGGATTGAATAAGGTCAAAAGATATTGTTTCTTTATATTTATCATGTATGAAAAGGGTCAGTTCTCCAGTAGCATGTGTGATGGGGCCTAATTTGATGTTACTACCATCGATGGTTTTGAGTTCATCCATGGTAGCCTTAGTTACAAAAGGGATTTTTATTTGTTTGTGTCACGTGGCCGGTGGGGACTTTATCGACATCACTAAGTTAGCATGACCCTTTCAGCCATGATTCAGCATTGCACACGTTACTAGCTGCTTTTATTTTGCAACCACTCTGTCCGTACCTTTCACATGGGAACTGTTCGCTGTGTTCGTGCTCTGCCTGTTCCTGGAGTTTAGTCTGAACATTGTGAGCAAGGTCGATAAACAATGCCCCTTGTTTTGTTCTGGTCAGGCACTAGCACTTAGACACAACATACCAATGCAGCTGGTGGGAGACTGGCATTTTGATATTACGGGGATGCACGCATGAGGAATACACACTTGGAGAGGGACCTTTCCAAGGAGAAGAGCAAGGCGGCTCCTATGATGTAGATCTACCATCTAGGCACTAAGGTATGGGGTCTGCTGACAAAGCCCAGAGATCTTCTGTTATATAATAATACCTATTCCTAGCAAGAGGAGGGAGGCTAGGCTGAACTGTCTTTTCTCTATTGTCTTTTCATTATGACATCCCCCTTCATGATATATGGCCTAGTTGCTATGCTGACAATATTTGTACTATGCATTTTTCTGCTTGTTGTGGCACGTATACTGCATTATAAAGCACAATAGTTCAAATAAATATTCTAAACTATTACGTGTCTCTGTCAGACTTTATTGTGGACAAAAACAAGAGTGCGAGCGAAAGGATTTTGCCTCGTTACCACGATTCCTGAGAGAGTCGAGAGTGTTGTGTTCTGGGGTGTCTAATCATTTGCATCTCTGTGAGTGTGTAGGAGAGCGAGTGAGACACTATAGCTAGTCAGTCCTGGGCTCGTGGGCACTAAGGTGGTGGGAAGGCTTAGCCCATATACACCGAGGTCCCATAATCCTGCGCATAGTTCTGTGTATGTGCAGGATCCCTGCAACATTTGGCCCATAGTATGTCCATGAACTTCCCCGTGGCACCAGAATTTAATGGTACTTGGTTTACCAACGGATGAAATAATGAGTTTAGCTTGCAGGGATTCAGGCTCATGACTTTGCTATCTCTATGGTTGTCATAGGCAAGTGTGAACTGCTAACCAGTGTGCCGGGTGTTCAGTCACTCACTTAAATGTGTACTTTAAAGAACTGCTAGCCAGAAATATTTGTGAACCACCTAATATGCAATCAACAAAAAGGAGCAATTCCAGAAAAGGATTACTGCTTTCTATGAAGAAAAAGGAAGCAATTCCTTTTTAAGAAGAACCTTCACTCATCAACCTAGTTGGTGACATGCTTCATCATAGGTTTTTTTTTTTTTTTTTTTTTTTTAAGAGTTTTATATAGCGCGAACTAGACCCGGAGGTATCAGAGCGCTTTAGATGAGCACCAGTTACGTTACAAACGGACACATTCATTTTTTTGTTAGGCACGGGGAGATTAAGTGATTTGCCCAGAATCACAGAATGTTGAGCGTCCCTGCCGAGGCTCGAACCCGGTTCCCCAGCTAGGGTTCCCACCCGAGGGGCCGAATGCCTCCCGGGTGTGCTGCGACGCCTGATTACAGCAAAGCGGTTTTTTTTTGTGCAAAGTGAGTGATCAGTGAAAAGTGATTTAAGATTCCTTCTATGAACCCTAGAAATTTAATGGTGGGGTCATAGAACAAGATTAAAACGTAGGTGGATGTCTTACATGGTTAAATTGACCACAGACTTCCTTGGTGTACTTGTGATAAGGTCTACATGTTTCAGCCTTCTCATGCGTTGTTGCAAGGCTTTCTTCAGGACCAGTGAGAACAATCAGGTGTGCACTCGCTAAGGTGCACACGCGCTGTGCAAGGCTAACCGCAAACTTACGGTTCAGCTCACAATGATTATTTCTGAAAGAAAAAATGATACATGAGATCATTACATTAAGATAGCTCATGCATTCCACAGCAGTAATACCAATAATCGGCGCGACAGGTGAAAAATACAGATCCACATGCCTGGATCTATGCTCATATATATCACCCGTGTCGCTCAATCGGTGTAGCGGGCACTCATCATTCAAGGTGGCCCTCATCGGTCATACTTCATGCGCATGCTTGCACACACACGAGTGAGAATCGCTGTGCAGTATGTTATTTGAGGAGAAGAAAGCGAAATGCTAAGTTCCTCCATGTTTTCATCCACAGGAGACAATTGAAGTGTGGTTTCTTTAATGGAGAATTTGTGTCGAAATCCTCCTGTTTGCGGGGGGAGAGGCCGTAGCTAGCGGGCTCTCCTTCGTGTTGTGATCAAGGAGATAAAAGTGATCGGTAGAACGGGAGTGGTGGTTTAAAAAACATGGCTCAAACTATGTTATGGTGTTCTAATCAAACCGACACGGCGGAGACAGGGAAACGTGAAAAGCTTACATAAGACGCAATTGTGCGGTACCCCAAGGATCCTGCCGGGGAGCGTTGCCTATAGTCAAACCCTAGGAGTAAAATAAGAAGCATCAGGCAAGACTAAACCGTTTCAGTTGGCTGGCGTGCGGTCAGGCTGAAGCCCTACTTACTTCGTCAAGGTCAGCGCCCGCTTCTGGCACCTGCTGCAGTCCCGGCCCGGGATCCTGAGGATGGTTTGTCTCCCGGGCCGGGCGTCTTAAAAACCTTGGTGCTCGAGGATGAATCACGTGCGCGTCATCACGCTACACGTGGTGACGTCAGCACGTTTATCTCATTGCCGGAAAAGTTAACCCTTGCTGCCTTTGGATTTTGTGCCCGTAAAACTTTATTTAGGCGGCGGACTTGTTGTGAACATGTCCCGACCTCTGTTAGTTGTTCACATCGATATTATCACACCCAAGGTAATAAAATTAGTTGAAATGCAGTTACTGATTCAACAGGGGAATATAATGCATAACAACCCACGGCGAATGCTCGAATGCTTTTGCAAATACCTGCAGATGTGTCTGGTTATACTCTGCCCCTTATTGACATTAGTTCTGATTGGAAAGAAATGGAACAAGTGTAGTGTGGTCCTAGTTAGTTAGGTTGGTTACACAAGATTATTTGTGGTAACAAAAAGAGTCAGTAGTTGTCTAAGCCATCGCATAGAGTGTCCTGCGTTATTCAGTAAGCGATGCTCAAGCACAATGATGTATATGTGTGTGAGCTAAGGATCATTGCATAGCTGATAGTATAAAGTAAAAACTTTCAGGCGTGGGTAGGCGTTATAACCCACTGAGAAAGCTCATTCTGTCTGTTCATGTTTATTCTCCACCCACATCCCATCAATGTGAGGTCAGGATCACCCCAGGTAAAACTATGACTGGTGCTTCATCTGTGGTTTAATGAATTCCAGGGGATATTGTCATTAAGACTTTGCTTATGAATATTCAAGGTACAGGGACACCACAAGCTACAAGAGGCCTTTTTCTTGTAACTGACCATCTGACCAGTTCCAACTGGATCTGCCCTGAACTCTGCTGTTGGCCTCTGCTAGAGTGAGACTTTACACCCCTTGTGTTGTGTCAAAGCGTACTCCTACTTTCACCCCTGAAAACCTAGGAAACCTTTTGGCTTCAAAGACCTCCGGAGGACAACCTGCCGAGCTGATCCAACGAAGGTGCATTGCCGCTGGGCGGAAGAGTCAGGTTTCTCCCGCTCAGAGCTTTTCTGCAGCAGCAAATTCTTTTCAGTGGGACCTTGCAGCGAAGGCATATAGCTTTGTGGAGCCCTCTTTGGCTCTAGCCTGCAGCCTTGCCCGGCTCAAAAAATCAAACGCCAAAAAAGTGTCTACGTCCGAATGTAGAACTCTTCACCGGCTGAAAGCGCCAATAACCGGCTGGTAAGGTTCCTGCTCTGGGCACGAATTTCAAATTTTTACCTCTCTGAGCCTTCCCGCAAAAAGTCCGCGGTTTTTGGGACCTCGTCTAAAAGCTATCTGACATCATGGAGCCCTCCTTGGCCACAGCATGCTGCTCTGCCCAGCTAAAGATTTTTTACTTCCATTTTTAGAGACGAAATCCAAAGGTAAATCTTCTGATCCGGTTGAACCTGGTTTCTGTATCCAACACAATCGGCCTTAAATTGCGCCTACATACAGGTCAAGTCCCACGCACAATGCCGGGCACACACTCGACTCCATTTTCACCTCCAGCAACAGAATCCAATTCAGGCACGTCACAGAACTCACCTGGACCGACCACGCCATTGTTCACTTTACCATCTCCGACACTCAGCACACCATCACCAAGCACCACAGCTCTGCCCATCGCAGCTGAGGCAAGGTAACTGAGACACAGTGGAGGCAGGCCCTCAGCACCACCCAACCCAAAGTCTCATCAGACTTCGACCAGGCTGTCCAGAACTTCTCTGCATGGATCACAAATGCGCTGATAGAGTCGCCCCGATGAATCCTGCAAGAACCAACAAAACCTCTAAACAAGCCGTCTGGTACACCCCAGAGCTCAGAACTGCTACCAACTCAAGAAAGGATGGCACGCAACGAAAAACCCCTCTGACAGAGCCACTCACAAAGCAGCCCTCAGCAACTGCCACCTGAGCATCAAGGAAGCCAAGGGAGCGGCCTTCACAGCCCGCATCGATACAGCGGTCAACCACATTAAAATTAAAAAACTCTTCAAGATAGTCAAGGAATTCTCCAACCCAGCAGCCACAGAGAACACCATCCGCCCCTCCCAGAAACTCTGGCACACGCTCTCAGACTACTTCCACAGCAAGATCACCACCATCTACAACAACTTTGACCGCCAACCCACTTGCCTCAACCTCAACAGCCTCAATCAACCAACGCATACCAGCTGAACGATCACCACCTGTTCTCTGCTCACCACGCAGTTCACCTCAGCCATCAAGTCTTCCTTTCCCTCTGGGTCACCCACTGTCCCTCGCCCACACCATCTCATCAACCTCGGAATCAACCCAATTAGCAGGGATCTCACCAGCATCATCAATGTTATGTTACCAAAATTTGTTAAGCGCACATATACCCTGGGGTGTCTTGGCGCTGTCTACTCCTGAACAGGATAGAGCCTACTCATTGAAGAGCCAAGTTTTTAGCTCTTTCCTGAAAGATGTAAGAGTGGACAGAGCTCTCATATAGGGTGGCAGATTTTTCCAGTTTGGTAGTAACAAGAGCAAAGCTTCTGCCTCCCCAGTGGACTTTGGAAAATCTGGAGGTGGTCATAAGGTTTGCCCCTAATGACCGAAGCTGTCTACCCGGCGTATGGATCTGAAAGGAGTTTTTCAGAAACCCTGGACCCATACTGAGCAAGGCCTTATAGGCTAAGCACAGAGCCTTAAATTTAATGCAGCTTTTTACAAGGAGCCAATGCAACTTCCAAATTTCTTTGGCTACTGACATGAATTTAGGAGTCCCTGTGAGTATCCTGGCAGCCGCATTCTGCACCATCTAAAGCTTATAAAGGTTGTTTTCCAGCGTGTTAACATAAAGGCTGCTACAGTAATCCAGCTTAGATAATACCAGAGCTGTAATTACTGTCTTTCTCGCGGCTGATGGGATGAAAGGAAAGAGTTTTTTGATCTTTCTAAGCAGATAAAACCACGAAGAGATCACAGTGTTAACTTGAGGTTTGAAGTTAAGCTTGTCGTCTATTATCACACCTACATTTTTTGCCTTTGTAACTGGGATAGGTGGAGATCCCAGTTTTTTCGGCCACCAGCTAGAGGACCAGACAGGCAGTAAATTACCAAACAAAATCACTGCAGTCTTACTTGAGTTGAGCTGAAGGCAATGACTGGACATCCAATCGCTGATCGCCAGCATGCCCTCATGAAAAGTGACCGAAACCTCTGTACCGTTTTTAAAAATAGACAGGACAATTTGGGTGTCATCGGCATAAGAAGATAGTGCAAGACCAAAGGATTTAACTAGAAGAGCCAACTCTGTAACAAGAAGAGAGAAAGTAGCCGATTCAAAATTACCCAACACTAATGATTGTGATCTATTAGTGAGAAAAGATGTCAGCTGGAATTTAGCTTTATCCCTGATGCCCAGAGTGGTGATACGGTTGATCAATATAGCATGGTCAACCGTATCAAATGCCGCTGACAAATCAAGAAGAATAAGAGCCGCAGCTCCACTTCTGTCAAGTGCGACCCTTATCTCTTCTGTAGCTTTAATAAGTGCTGTCTCTGTGCTATGTTCAGGCCTAAAACCAAATTGCGTTTCATCAAGCAGCTGATTATCTCGAAAGTATTGTGTGAGCTGCGTAGTCATCACTTTTTCTACAAGTTTAGCGGGCAATGGGAGGCGTGAGATGGGCCGGTAGTTGTTAGGATCAATTGGATTGAGGTTTGGTTTCTTTATGAGCGGAAGAATAGAGGCCCTTTTCCACTGATTGGGGAAGACTCCAGAGATAAACATATTGTTAAAAATAACTGATAAGTTTGCACATATCAAAAATGGAAAGAGTTTCAGAACCGCAGGAGGGCATGGGTCAGACGGCGAGCAGGATTTGGTATTGCTCACCATGGCAGCTATCTGTTCCATGGATACAGCTGAGAATTCCGTAAAGGTGCATATCTCATGATGCTCCTTGCATGGATCGAATACTATATCATCGGAGGAAGAAGCCTCAAACTTAGAGTAAATTTGATTTACTTTAGTCTGGAAACAGTGAGCTAGAGAGTCACAGAAGACTTGAGAATAAACACCAGAGTGGTTCTCTGGTGGGGACGCAAGTTTAGAGACTACTTGGAATAGCTGTTTGGTAGAATCCTTGGCATTATCTATTTGTTGAGTGAAATAAGCACTCTTTTCCAGAGCCCGTTTATAGCATATTTTCTCTTGAGGATCATAATGCGAGCGCCAACGTCTTTCCTGTCTCCTGCATTGTTGCTTTTCAACCCTAAGAGCTTCTGAGAACCATGGAGTGGAGGGGATTTTCCTCTTTTTGGAGACTTTCGAATATGAAACAAATTTAGAAAAGGCGGCCTGAAGCCAGTTAGTATAGCTTTGAGAGGATTGCTCTGCGTCGGGAGAGAACTCAGGTTGAGTGTTGGTTAACTGTTGGGTGAGGAGGGAGCTGTCTATATTTTTCCACGCCCTGGACTGCTCGGGCGGGCAGGGCCTTAAGTAGGGGAGCCTTTCTAATAAATTTATCTCAAATATTATAGCATGGTGGTCTGACCAAGTTAGAGGTAGAACCTTCTGGACAGTAATAAGTTCGTTATTTGTAAACATGCAGTCTAAAATGTGTCCAGCTGAGTGTGTAGATGTATTACTTTTTTGTGATAGCCCTAAGGACCCTAATGAGTCCAGAAGATTTGCTGTGTCCTTGTCTGCTATAAGATCTAGGTGAAAATTAAAATCACCTAGTAAAGTGAAGTTGTTTCAATACCTCCATCTCCACAGCGGTCTTCCTGGTAAGCTGGAAACACGCCAGGGTCAGTCCCCTCGTAAAGAAACCTTCCGATGACCACAGCAAACTCAAAAATTATCAACCGATCTCCCTGCTCCCTTACCCAGCCAAGGTACCCGAGAAGGCCATCAAACATCAGCTCACCGAATACCTGGAACAAAACCACGTATTCAACGCCACCTAATCAGGATTTTGCGCCAACCACAGCACAGAGACTGTGCTGATCGCCGCTGCAGACATCAGAAGCCTCCTCAACCGCGGAGAGAACGTGGCCCTCTCTGCTGCATTCGACACTGCCTCCCACCACACACTCATCAACAGACTCTACAACATCGGCATACAACAAAACGCCCTCAAGTGGATCACCTCCTTCCTTACAGTACGCACTCAGAGCATCCGGCTGCCTCCCTTCACCTCCGAACCCAAAGATATCATTTACGGTGTACCCCAAGTATCATCCCTCAGCCCCAACTTGTTTAATACCTACATGGCCCCCCTCGCAGACATCGTCAGATCCCATGGCCTCAACATAATCTCATACGCAGACAACACTCAACTCATCCTCTCGCTCATCGAACATCCCTCAACCACCAGAACCTACTTACTCGAAGCCATGACCAACGTAGCCAACTGGATGAGAGACAACTGCCTTAAACTCAACTCCGACAAGACAGAAGTACTCATCTTAAGAAAGAACACTTCCGCATGGGACCATAGTTGGTGGCCAGCAGAACTCAGACCAACACCCACAGCAACTGATGATGCACGCAATCTAGGCTTCATCCTCGACAGCGAACTTGACCATTAAATGACAAGTCAAGGCTCCTCCTGCTTCCACACCCTTCGCACGCTCTGCAAAATCTTCAGACGGATCACAGTTAACACCAGGAAAACTTTCACTCAGGCCCTCGTCATCAGCTGTCTCGACTACAGCAACGCTCTCTATGCCGGCATCCGCACCCAGCTCCTCCGAAGACTCCAGACCATACAGAATTTTGCAGCCAGGCTCATCATGGACCTCCCCACACAGACCAACTTCACCCCCACCTCAGAAACCTTCACTGGCTCCCCATCCAGAAGAGATGCCAGTTCAAGATCTTCATGCACGCCTAAAGATTTCTAGAATATCAAGGACTGGCCTACATCAACCATTGACTGAAATTTCACCTACCCCCAAGACAAATGCCCTTCTCCTCACTAGCTCATGCGCATACACCCCACATTTGCCGCAGCGGGGGCCTCGCCTTCTCCTACATTGCCGCCAAGGCCTGGAACAACCTGCCCCTCCATTTTCGAATAGCACCCTCTCTGGCGGACTTCAGAAAGACATGGCTCTTCGACTGAGACGTCGCACCCAGATACCCCTCGGGTGACAGTGCTGCACTTTATAAATGCTGATTGATTGATTCATTACACAATATTGGTACATGTGAGAACAATACACAATCATATAATCATACTCCTGCAGTCGCAACCCCCACCTCTCAATGTGAGGGGATATCTTGGCTGTAGGATTGCCAAAAAGGGTGAGCAATGCTTGGTGGTCGGTGACAACCGTGAAATGCTTCCCATACAGAAATTTGAAACACAGGAGTAAACCTGTTAACCCAGTTGAGACCGGGTGGAGTATGTAACAAAACAACAATGTCTCAACCGGTAATCATTAGCGAGGACAATTACAAGGATTGTATAAATCACTCAAGGGAGGGGAAGAAGAACGGGAGACCACGAGAAAGTTTCATAGAGTGAAGATTATTATTTGCAAGTAGTTGTATCAGCACTATCAGCACTACTTTCGGCTGACAACCAGGGCGCTTGACTCGCCAGACATTGATTGCACGGAAGCGGTATTCGCCTTGCTTGCCACTTGAACCAATTGACCCCCCCTGTAACCACGCATCCAGGTCCCGTTTGCCTCTTGAACCATTGGACCCCCCGAGGATAGCCATAAACCACGCATCCAGGTCCCGGTACGTCGTTACCTTCATTCTCCGAACACGGATTTCCTCTGTCCGATTTATTTTATTTTACTCAGTGGTCCTTTTGGACCCCAACTTCGCCTGTGCCACTTGGCCACCCGCAACTGTCGTTTGGATTGATACACTACTACCCTCTCAGCACTATACTGAAATCAGTAACCATTGTCCTGATGATGACCTGGAATTGAACAGGTCGAAACGCCGTCGACTATTCAGCGTAAACCGTGGCGTTAACGTGGTCAACCAATTCAATCAAAATCAAAATACCTACCTTGTATATATCTGCCTTGTATCATTGACCACGTAATTACTTGTAATATTTGTTTTTCGCCGTTCACGCTGTTTTCTCACCCCTGTGTCACTGCACCATTCACCACCACTAGCACGTTCAGTGCACACTTGTGTGTTATGGTTACTTTTTGTAAAATTGCACTGTAGTGCTGATACAACTACTTGCAAATAATAATCGTCACTCTATGAAACTTTCTCCTGGTCTCCCTTTCTTCTTCCCCTCCCTTGAGTGATTTATACAATCCTTGTAATTGTCCTTGCTAATGATTACCGGTTGAGACATTGTTGTTTTGTTACATGCTTCCCATACAGGCACAAATTAAAATGTTCATAAGCCCACACCACAGCGAGGCTTTCTTTTTCAGGTTGTGAATAGGCACATTCCATCGATGACAAACTCCTGCTAGCATAAGCCACAATGTGCCTTGGGCATTGGGATGTCCAGTTTGCTGGGCAAGGATGGCACCCAACCCCACAGGGTTAGCATTAACAACAACCTCCGTCTTCAATTTCGGATCAAAGTATGCTATTTAAGTTGCATTCTCAATGGCGTGTTTGATTTTCTTGAAACTTTGTTCACAGTCATGTGACCAATGAAATGGAACATTTCATTTTGTTAAGTCTCTCAATGGGGCACTCACAGTGGCAAAGTAACTTGAACAGTAACTAACCACACCAAGGAAGGATCGCAGCATCGTTACATCCTGTGAGGAGAAGTGGATGACAAGGCTTGTACTTCATTTGGATCCAGAGTCATTCCTCCATCAGATATGACTGAATAACTTGAGTTTTGTTTTATGAAACTCACACTTTTCTGCATTTAAAGTGAGACCTGCGCCAACGAGTATACAGCACACTTGTGTAAGGTGTAGGAGAGTAGGATCTGCTTCACATGGGTACCCCCACTTTTTGCTGATGCTTCACTGTTTTTCGACTTTAGTCTGGCTGGGGCCCTGCTAATCAGAACCCCAGCCTAGCTGCTTCCTCTCTAAAATGGTTTCTATGTGCCTTAGGCACATCTCTGATTGGAATCTGGAGTGCCCTTGTAAGTCCCTAGTATATGGTATACTATTTACCCAGGGCATAGGTACCTCAGAGGCCTACCAGGGGCTGCAGCATGTATTGTGCCACCCCTGGAAGGCCAGCCAAAATGACACCACAGGTCTGCTACTGCAGCCTGGGTAAGGTGGTGCATGCACCCCTTACTGTGATATAGGTTACCTATATCACTACATACATACACACATATAAACCTATAAGTCACTCCTATGGCAGGCCTTGTCAATCCTGAAGGCAGAGTGCTTGGTTCCTATGTGAGAGGGTGCCCCTGCATGAGTAGAGCCCCTCTGCAGCGTTCGGAGACCCTTCTCTGATGCTGTTTGTAGTGCAGCCTGACCATATACTCTTAAGCGCATTATAACCTTGCGTTAAATGCTAACTTTGGGATGGCTGCACGGAAACATGTCGTGTTTGGTGTCAAACATCTTGGAATACTACCCCCCCGCCAGTTCTGGCAGCGGGGGTAGCATTCCACCCTTCTAGAGGGAGAGACATGTACACACCGGCCTGCCCGGTAACTTCTTTCCAAGCCCTGGCATCACAAAATGGATGCCGCTGCCACAGACACGGGTCTGGCCTCCTGCTGCTGACTGAAACTCCGGCAGGGGAGGCCTGGACAATAGGTTTCCTGTCCCAGGGAGGTGTAACCACCTCCCCAGACAGGATAATGTGTATTGGGGCTGGGCGGGAGCACCCTCTGGTGCTTTGAAGTCCTGCACTGGGGGAACACTTGGTGTCCCTGGGCATACCCCAGTTCAAACTGGTTCAGGGGCTTCCAGCCCCTGCTCTGGCGCGAAACTGGACAAAGGGAATGGGTGTAACCACCCCTCTTCCCTGACCCTCCCATAGGTGGGTCCCCAGAGTATGTCCAACCCCCTAACTTAGTATAAGTTAGGGACCCCAGTCCTTAGGACTTTAGATTTACCTGGACGAAACTCTGATACAGAATCCTGGACCTTCGACGCTCTACTTTAAGATTAGAGGACTGAAGAATCTCCCTTGGGGTCAAGGAGTGACTCCCCTGCTTGGCAGGCACCAATGAAGCAATTGTCCGGTCTGCATCGCTGAAGCTCCCGCCGGACGCCTAAGTCTTTGCATCACCAGAGGTGGATTTCCAGACTTCCCCGAGGCTGCCCTGAGTCCCCAGCAAAGCTGAGTCCCGTAGCTGTCGTGGGTAACGTGGAACCGTGACCCCTGGACACCGAGCGCATTTGCAAGTGCATCCTCTTCCTGGTCTCCCACGAAGTTGTGCTTTGGGCTCCGAGTAGCCCCCGCCTCCAGCACCGACTGCACCGAAGATCACTGGCCTCCACTCCACGAGTGTCCCGTGAGCCAGCTCTAAGTGCGTCCACTCGAGGCTCCTTCGCGGTCGCTAGTCCGTTGGCTAGTGGGCCCTCCCGAAGGCCAATCTTCTTCTGCTTGGGCTTCCCTGGTTGCTCCAGGCGTGCCCTGACTTACCCTCGCTGGGTGAGTCCCTCAGACTTTGCTGGTCTGCACCACCGTCCTTCTTCTATTTCCATGAGACTTGCCACTGCCAAGGCTTGTTGGGTCCAATCCGGTCGCCGACACCTCAGCAATCGACAGACGTCGTGGGACAGCTCGAATCCAGCTCCTGGTTGTCGTCGACGCCTCCTGGACCTCGTGGCTGAAGAGTCAAGACGACCGTCAACCTACCTGAAGCACCCGACATCGGTGGGCATCCGCTCATCGCCTTCCTGGTCACTGGCTAGTGACCCAGACTCTGTCCCCTCTGCTTTCAGATTCTTCAGATCTTCGATCCACCTTTGGATCCACCCAAACACTTTCGACTTAGCCGCCAGCAGCACTTTGCAGCAGATCGCCATTGAAAACGACGACGAAACCCGACCCCGAAAGACACCTATGCACCCGGCTTCCCTGGGTGAGGTAACTCGAGTACTCCGGTGCTCCCGTGGGTATAGACTCTAGAACAACCCAGTTCTAAAGGGGTTTGCTCCAAGTCCTCCTCTAAGTGTCCCTTTTCTTTAAAATTCCAACCGCGACTTTCCCCATAGAAGTCAACGGCGATTCGCGGCTGTGTTCTCACACTGCACGCGTCCCCCGTGGGTCCCCTGTGTCACTACCTTGGGTGGTTCCTTGTGGTCCAAGCACTTCTACAGGCTCTAGGCCTTGTGTCTAGCTCAGTCGTGGTTCTTATACCACTTTATTGGTATATGGTTTGGTACGCCCCTAGGGCTCAAACGTGTATTTGTGCTATTACTGTTGATAACTAACTTATAACTTATGTATTTCGAACTCTAGCCTCATAAAGAGACTAGAGGGGTGTGTTTAGCAATAAATACATATATTTTGAATATATACCTGGTGTGGTCCTCTTTCATTTGGTCACTCAAGAGATTATAGACTGGTAAAACAAGCTGCTTTACATTCCTTCAAGACTTAGCCTGAAGGCTGCTCTCCATAGCTACCACTAGGATAGCTTTCAATAAAGGTTGTCTTTAACCTATCTCCAATAAGGAGTTGTTTGGACTGGTGCAAGGTGCCCACTATAATTAGTGGACAGCATATACCAGGCCAACTTCTCACATTGGTGTGCAGCGTGTGGGATTCCAGCTTGCTATTGTTTTACCAGATAATCTCAATTGAATTGATCAACTGAAAACCACTAAGGGTACCTTAGGTACATATAAATCAAGCTTAGGATACAGTAAGTTCTACTGAACTTAGAGTTGTGTGTTAAGGGATAGCACACCCTTTCTACAACTCAAGAGAGTTTAGTAGGCCACACTAGAGTAGGTAGTGCATACACCACACCTCACTAGTAATGTCTTCAAAGCCAGGACCCAGTGAGTCCTTGCCAGAAGCCAGTGGGCTTCTTCCCTCCAAGTATGATAATCTCCCATTCTTGGAATTGAGAGCATTGTGCAATACTAGGAAGCTGAAGGCAGGCAAAAGTGCCAGCACCCAACACCTCAGGGAGGTGCTACTGTCTGATGATCTCAGCAGGCCCCTAGGGTCTGAAGGGGTAGGCAGAGAGGGTGGGGCAGAAAATGAGGAAGGGGTCAGGGGTGAAGAAACCCAGGGCCCCCCTCTGAAACTGGCCAGGAAGGTGAAAATGACCTTGACCTGGAAAACCCAATTCCTCCTGTGGAGGAGGAGGAGGATCAGAATGACCTCCCCTTTGCCCCCCAGGAAGAATTGTGAGTGTGCCCAGAAGGCCTAGATCTCCTTCTCAGGAGTCTAACCACTCTGACACCTCAGTAGGGACCTCTGTCTCCTCTCATAGAAGGGAATCCTCTCATGAGAGGAGGAAGAGACTGACTCAGATATGGAGCAAGCCCAGCTTGAAGCTCAGAAGACAGCAATTGGCTATAGACAGGGAGTCCCTAGATCTCTATAGAGCAGAGAAAAAGATGGGACTAGAGTCCCATGGTGGCAGCAATTTCCCCAGAGATAGGGAAAGGTCTTATGACCATAGAAACCTGAGCAAGATTGTCCCTCCCTACCAGAGTGGGGATGACATCCACAAATGGATAACTGCACTGGAGAGGGCCTGTAAAGTACAGAGGGTCCCTCAGGAGCAGTGGGCAGCAATCTTGTGGCTCTCCTTTGCAGACAAAGGTAGAGACAAGCTCCTCACTGTAAGAGAAGAGGATGCTGACAATTACAAAGTCTTGAAGAGTGCTCTGATTGATGGGTTTGGCCTAACAACTGAACAATACAGGTTAAAGTTCAGAGATACCCAAAAAGCACAGACTCAAGACTGGGTAGACTATGTGGATTGTTCTGCTAAGGCTCTGGAAGGTTGGTTGATGGGCAGTAAGGTATGTGACTTCACAGGATTGTACAATCTTATCATGAGGGAGCAGATTCTTAATAACTGTCAAAATCAGCTGTTGCATCAGTACCTGGTGGACTCTGATCTGACCTCTCCCCAAGAATTGGGAAAGAAGGCAGACAAATGGGTCAGAACCAGGGTGAGGCAGAAGGTACAGAACCAAGGTGGTGACCCAAAGAAGCAAGATTCTAAGAACTCTGATAAGGGTGGGGAGAAGGGTAAAGACCAGAAGTCTTCACAAGGCCCCCAAAAATCTTCTTCAGGTGGGGATTCACAGTCTAACAAAGGGAAAGGCCAAAAGAAACCATGGTGCAAGGTCTGTAAGCAAAAGACCCACTGGACCAGTGATTGCACCAAGTCCAAAGACTCTACTCCAGCCCCCACCAATGCCCCTAAGGCACCTGCTCCCCCTAGTGCAGTTACAGTTGGTGGTGGGACTACACAAGCCAAGGGTTTAGTAGGGTTGACCCTGGGTAAGGAGATGAGCTCTGACCTAGTCAGAGAACTCACTCAGGCTGTCCTAGTCTGTGATGGAGGCATGGATGTGACCTCCTCTGTGAGTCCCAGTAATCTGGGCAAGTACAGGCAACAGCCATTAATAAATGGAAAAGAGGCTTTGGCATTTAGGGACACAGGGGCAAGTGTCACCATGGTGACACAAGACCTTGTGGATCCTGGGCAGATTATACTAGGTGAAATGTACCAAGTGACCAATGCTAGCAACGTCAGAACAGACCATACTCTGGCAGTTGTTAACTTCTCCTGGGGAGGGGTAACTGGCCTTAAGAAGGTTGTGGTAAGTGCAGACCTACCAGTTGAATGCTTGCTTGGCAATGATCTAGAAACTTCAGCTTGGGCAGAAGTGGAGCTCAGGACCCATGCAGAAATGCTGGGCATCCCTGCAGATGTGTTTGCTGTGACCAGGTCACAAGCCAAAATGTCTAACACTGAACAGGCCTTGGATTCTGGAATAATGGACCAAGTGCCCTCCAAGAAGAGGAGTAGTAGGGTAAAGGCAGTGCCTTCCCCTTGGCTCAGAAGGAAGATCAGTCTCTTCAGGGAGATGATCTCAGTCCTGAGGAAGGAACTGTCCCAGAGGAGCTTGAGCCTGATCAGGTTGAGTTCTTAGGGACAGGGGCCCTTCCAGGGCAGATCTGAGCCAGGAGCAGCAGAGCTGCCCCTCTCTTGAACCCCTCAGACAGCAAGCTGCTGCTGAGGCTGCTGGGAAAGCTAGTGGTCCCCATACAGTGTATTGGGATGATGGACTCTTGTACTCAGAGTGTAGAGACCCCAAGCCTGGTGCCACCAGGAGGTTGGTTATACCTCTGAAGTTCAGGGGCTTCCTATTGACCCTAGCCCATGACATTCCCTTAGCAGGTCACCTGAGCCAGAACAAGACTTGGGACAGAATTGTCCCTCACTTTCACTGGCCCCACATGTCTGAAGACACCAAGGAGTTTTGTCGCTCCTGTGTAACCTGCCAGGCCAGTGGCAAGGCAGGTGGCACTACAAAGGCCCCCCTGATACCACTACCTGTGGTGGGGGTTCCCTTTGAAAGGGTGGGGATTGACATTGTTGGTCCCATGGATCCCCAAACAGCATCTGGGCACAGGTTTATCCTGGTGGTAGTGGATCATGCCACCAGGTACCCAGAGGCTATTCCCCTTAGGACCACTACAGCACCTGTGGTGGAAAGAGCCCTCCTGGGAATTTTCTCAAGAGTGGGCTTCCCTAAGGAGGTTGTATCAGACAGAGATGCTAACTTTATGTCTGGATACTTAAAAGCAATGTGGAAGGAGTGTAGAGTGACTTACAAGTTCACCACACCCTATCACCCACAATGCAATGGTTTAGTTGAGAGATTCAACAAAACCTTGAAGGGCATGATTAAAGGGCTCCCAGAGAAGCTTAGGCGAAGATGGGACATACTCTTGCCCTGCCTTTTATTTGCATACAGGGAGGTGCCTCAAAGGGGTTGGCTACAGCCCTTTTGAACTTTTGTTTGGTCACCCTGTCAGGGGTCCATTGTGCTTGGTGAAGGAAGGATGGGAGTTACCTCTCAAGCCCCCAAAGCAAGACATAGTGGACTATGTACTTGGTCTCCGCTCCAGGATGGCTGAGTACATGAAAAAGGCAACTAAAAACCTTGAGGCTAGCCAGGAACTTCAAAAGCCTGGCATGACCAAAGGCTGTACTGACTGTTTACCAGCCAGGACAGAAGGTGTGGGTGTTGGAGCCAGTGGCCCCAGCATCTCTCCAAGACAAATGGAGTGGACCCCATACCATTGTTGAACAGAAGGGTGAGGTTACCTACTTAGTAGACCTAGGAACACCCAGGAGGTTTATCCTGGTGGTAGTGGATCATGCCACCAGGTACCCAGAGGCTATTCCCCTTAGGACCACTACAGCACCTGTGGTGGAAAGAGCCCTCCTGGGAATTTTCTCAAGAGTGGGCTTCCCTAAGGAGGTTGTATCAGACAGAGGTGCTAACTTTATGTCTGGATACTTAAAAGCAATGTGGAAGGAGTGTGGAGTGACTTACAAGTTCACCACACCCTATCACCCACAATGCAATGGTTTAGTTGAGAGATTCAACAAAACCTTGAAGGGCATGATTAAAGGGCTCCCAGAGAAGCTTAGGCGAAGATGGGACATACTCTTGCCCTGCCTTTTATTTGCATACAGGGAGGTGCCTCAAAAGGGGTTGGCTACAGCCCTTTTGAACTTTTGTTTGGTCACCCTATCAGGGGTCCATTGTGCTTGGTGAAGGAAGGATGGGAGTTACCTCTCAAGCTCCCCAAAGCAAGACATAGTGGACTATGTACTTGGTCTCCGCTCCAGGATGGCTGAGTACATGAAAAAGGCAACTAAAAACCTTGAGGCTAGCCAGAAACTTCAAAAGCCTGGCATGACCAAAAGGCTGTACTGACTGTTTACCAGCCAGGACAGAAGGTGTGGGTGTTGGAGCCAGTGGCCCCAGCAGCTCTCCAAGACAAATGGAGTGGACCCCATACCATTGTTGAACAGAAGGGTGAGGTTACCTACTTAGTAGACCTAGGAACACCCAGGAGTCCCCACAGGGTTCTCCATGTCAACAGATTAAAACCATATGTGGACAGGGCAGACATGGGATTGCTCATGGCTACTGATGAGGGACAGGAGGAAGAGAGTGACCCACTCCCTGACCTGCTCTCACAGAACCCTGATGATGGGTCAGTGGATGGTGTAGCCTTGGCAGGCAGCCTCACTGCTCAGCAGCAAACTGATTGTAGACAAGTGCTCAACCAGTACAGACATATGTTCTCTCTGACACCCAGTCAGACCACCTGGTGCACTCATGAAGTGGACACTGGGGACAGTCTGCCTATTAAAAATAAGATTTATAGGCAACCTGACCATGTCAGGGACTGTATCAGGACAGAAGTCCAGAAGATGTTGGATTTGGGAGTTATTGAACCCTCAGATAGCCCTTGGGCTAGTCCAGTGGTCCTTGTGCCAAAACCTCACACCAGTGGTGGGAAAAGAGAGATGAGGTTTTGTGTGGACTACAGGGGTCTCAATGCAGTCACTAGGACTGATGCCCATCCAATACCTAGGGCAGATGAGCTAATAGACACTTTGGCCTCAGCCAAGTATCTAAGCACATTTGACCTGACAGCTGGCTACTGGCAGATCAGACTAGCTGATGATGCAAAGCCAAAGACAGCATTCTCAACCCCTAGTGGGCATTATCAATTTGTGGTGATGCCCTTTGGTCTGAAGAATGCACCTGCCACTTTTCAGAGGTTGGTGAATACAGTCCTTACAGGTCTGAAGCCTATAGTGCAGCATATCTAGATGATATTGCTGTCTTTAGCTCCACCTGGGAGGATCACCTGGTCCACCTCAGAAATGTTTTGCAGGCCCTGCAGAAAACAGGCCTGACTATCAAGGCCACAAAGCGCCAGATAGGGCAGAGTCAGGTTGTGTACCTGGGCCACCTTGTGGGTGGAGGCCAGGTTCAACCACTGCAGAGCAAGATCCAGACCATCATGGACTGGACTGCTCCAACTACCCAGACTCAGGTGAGAGCCTTTTTAGGCCTGACTGGGTACTATAGGAGATTTGTCAAGGGGTATGGATCAATAGTGACACCCCTGAATGACTTAACTTCCAAGAAAATGCCCAAAAAGGTTCAGTGGACAGTTAGCTGTCAAAAGGCATTTGATGACCTAAAGCAGGCAATGTGCACTGCTCCCATTCTACAGAGTCCTGATTACTCCAAGAAGTTCATTGTCCAAACAGATGCATCTGAATTGGGGGTAGGGGCTGTACTGTCACAATTGAATGATGAAGGTCAGGATCAGCCAATAGCTTTTATTAGCAGAAGGCTGACCCCTAGAGAGAAACGTTGGTCAGCCATTGAGAGGGAGGCCTTTGCTGTGGTCTGGGCTCTGAAGAAGTTGAGGCCATACTTGTTTGGTACTCACTTCCTTGTTCAAACAGACCATAAGCCCCTCTTATGGCTAAAACAAATGAAGGGTGAAAACCCCAAACTGCTTAGGTGGTCCATTTCCCTACAGGGGATGGACTTCACAGTGGAACATAGACCTGGGAGTAACCATGCCAATGCAGATGGACTCTCTAGGTACTTCCACTTAGAACATGAAGACTTAACTGGACAAGGTTAGTTTAATGTCCCTACGTTTGGGGGGTTGTGTAGGAGAGTAGGATCTGCTTCACATGGGTACCCCCACTTTTTGCTGATGCTTCACTGTTTTTCGACTTTAGTCTGGCTGGGGCCCTGCTAATCAGAACCCCAGCCTAGCTGCTTCCTCTCTAAAATGGTTTCCATGTGCCTTAGGCACATCTCTGATTGGAATCTGGAGTGCCCTTGTAAGTCCCTAGTATATGGTATACTATGTACCCAGGGCATAGGTACCTCAGAGGCCTGCCAGGGGCTGAAGCATGTATTGTGCCACCCCTGGAAGGCCAGCCAAAAGGACACCACAGGTCTGCTACTGCAGCCTGGGTAAGGTGGTGCATGCACCCCTTACTGTGATATAGGTTACCTATATCACTACATACATACACACATATAAACCTATAAGTCACTCCTATGGCAGGCCTTGTCAATCCTGAAGGCAGAGTGCTTGGTTCCTATGTGAGAGGGTGCCCCTGCATGAGCAGAGCCCCTCTGCAGCGTTCGGAGACCCTTCTCTGATGCTGTTTGTAGTGCAGCCTGACCATATACTCTTAAGCGCATTATAACCTCGCGTTAAATGCTAACTTTGGGATGGCTGCACGGAAACATGTCGTGTTTGGTGTCAAACATCTTGGAATACTACCCCTCGCCAGTTCTGGCGGCGGGGGTAGCATTCCACCCTTCTAGAGGAGAGACATGTACACACCGGCCTGCCCGGTAACTTCTTTCCAAGCCCTGGCATCACAAAATGGATGCCGCTGCCACAGACACGGGTCTGGCCTCCTGCTGCTGACTGAAACTCCGGCAGGGGAGGCCTGGACAATAGGTTTCCTGTCCCAGGGAGGTGTAACCACCTCCCCAGACAGGATAATGTTTATTGGGGCTGGGCGGGAGCACCCTCTGGTGCTTTGAAGTCCTGCACTGGGGGCACACTTGGTGTCCCTGTGCATACCCCAGTTCAAACTGGTTCAGGGGCTTCCAGCCCCTGCTCTGGCGCGAAACTGGACAAAGGGAATGGGTGTAACCACCCCTCTTCCCTGACCCTCCCATAGGTGGGTCCCCAGAGTATGTCCAACCCCTAACTTAGTATAAGTATGGGACCCCAGTCCTTAGGACTTTAGATTTACCTGGACGAAACTCTGATACAGGATCCTGGACCTTCGACGCTCTACTTTAAGATTAGAGGACTGAAGAATCTCCCTTGGGGTCAAGGAGTGACTCCCCTGCTTGGCAGGCACCAATGAAGCAATTGTCCGGTCTGCATCGTTGAAGCTCCCGCCGGACGCCGAAGTCTTTGCATCACCAGAGGTGGATTTCTAGACTTCCCCGAGGATGCCCGAGTCCCCAGCAAAGCTGAGGCCCGTAGCTGTCGTGGGTAACGTGGAACCGTGACCCCTGGACACCGAGCTCATTTGCAAGTGCATCCTCTTCCTGGTCTCCCACGAAGTTGTGCTTTGGGCTCCGAGTAGCCCCCGCCTCCAGCACCGACTGCACCGAAGATCACTGGCCTCCACTCCACGAGTGTCCCGTGAGCCAGCTCTAAGTGCGTCCACTCGAGGCTCCTTTGCGGTCGCTAGTCCGTTGGCTAGTGGGCCCTCCCGAAGGCCAATCTTCTTCTGCTTGGGCTTCCCTGGTTGCTCCAGGCGTGCCCTGACTTACCCTCGCTGGGTGAGTCCCTCAGACCTTGCTGGTCTGCACCACCGTCCTTCTTCTATTTCCACAAGACTTGCCGCTGCCAAGGCTTGTTGGGTCCAATCCAGTCGCCGACACCTCAGCAATCGACAGACATCGTGGGCAGCTCGAATCCAGCTCCTGGTCGTCGTCGACGCCTCCTGGACCTCGTGGCTGAAGAGTCAAGACGACCGTCAACCTCCCTGAAGCACCCCACATCGGTGGGCATCCGCTCATCGCCTTCCTGGTCACTGGCTAGTGACCCAGACTCTGTCCCCTCTGCTTTCAGGTTCTTCAGATCTTCGATCCACCTTTGGATCCACCCGAACACTTTCGACTTGGCCGCCAGCAGCACTTTGCAGCAGATCGCCATTGAAAACGACGACGAAACCCGACCCCGAAAGACACCTATGCACCCGGCTTCCCTGGGTGAGGTAACTCGAGTACTCCGGTGCTCCCGTGGGTATAGACTCTAGAACAACCCAGTTCTAAAGGGGTTTGCTCCAAGTCCTCCTCTAAGTGTCCCTTTTCTTTAAAATTCCAACTGCGACTTTCCCCATAGAAGTCAACGGCGATTCGCAGCTGTGTTCTCAAACTGCACGCATCCCCCGTGGGTCCCCTGTGTCACTACCTTGGGTGGTTCCTTGTGGTCCAAGCACTTCTACAGGCTCTAGGCCTTGTGTCTAGCTCAGTCGTGGTTCTTATACCACTTTATTGGTATATGGTTTGGTACGCCCCTAGGGCTCAAACTTGTATTTGTGCTATTACTGTTGATAACTAACTTATAACTTATGTACTTCGAACTCTAGCCTCATAAAGAGACTAGAGGGGTGTGTTTAGCAATAAATACATATATTTTGAATATATACCTGGTGTGGTCCTCTTTCGTTTGGTCACTCAAGAGATTATAGACTGGTAAAACAAGCTGCTTTACATTCCTTCAAGACTTAGCCTGAAGGCTGCTCTCCATAGCTACCACTAGGATAGCTTTCAATAAAGGTTGTCTTTAACCTATCTCCAATAAGGGGTTGTTGGACTGGTGCAAGGTGCCCACTATAATTAGTGGACAGCATATACCAGGCCAACTTCTCACATAAGGGCTTCATCATGTTCCTTTAGTTTGGCCCTAAAAACTAGTATGCCATCACTGTAATTGAAAGCATTTGTGACTGGCTGTATAATGTGACAAATGACATCCTGAAAGAGTTCTGAAGCTGACGACACTCAGAAACCTAGCCTCTTATATCTAAACAACCCAACATGAGTCGAAAAGGTAGTAATGTACCTTCAATTTTCTTCCAGTTTGAGTTGGTGATACCCTTTTTTCTAATGGAGGTGGAAAAAACCTTTGGCTCCATTCAGCTGCATAATCATGTCAGCAATGTGCAGAACTTGATGTTGTTCTCTTTCAATCGCCTTGTTCGCTTGGCGCATGTCAACACAGATGCACACAGCTCCTCCACTATCCTTCTTGGGCACTACCAATATGGGTGATACCCAAGGCGTTGGACCAGTAAATCACTCAATGATGTCATGCTTTAATAGTGTCTCAGATTCTTTCTCAACAGCCTTTAGTAAATGAAATGCAATTTGACTACGTCGTTGAGCAACAGGACGAATGTCCTCATTTATGTGAAGTTGCGCTTTCACTGTCTTAAGTCTTCCTTGTTCATGAAAGAAAGATGGAAAAGGATACACTAGCTCATGATAGGCACTGACATTGTACTTTACAGAAATCAGCCCCATATAAGCACCATTACTGTAACATAAAAGACCATCTCATCAGATCTTCCACTGAAACTACTAAAAGAAAGAGCAATACCCTTGAATCCACCTGGGGTTACCGGAGATAAAAGGCCATCATAAATGTGGCAACTGTGTAGTTTGCCCCTACACTGAGAACACTAACACCTTTAAACACGGTAACTACATACATACTCTCGAATTTTTCTCTAACTGTAATACACGAAACGTGGTTTACTGCATTTGGTGTCCATGTGGACTACCATATATTGGACAAACCCAACAACCAGTAAAAGCCCGCATTGGGCAGCATCGCAGTCGCATACGACGATTAGTTGCAAATGCCCCGCTTGTATCACATTTCAATGAGAAACAACACACAGCAGATGAGATCAGATGGCAGGTGATTGACATTGCCAGAATCCCGGAGAGAGGGGGAGACATTACACAAATTTTGCAAAGACGTGAATGTCATTGGATAGACAGAATTGATTCTATAAACCAAGGATTAAACTCAGTGGAGGAGTGGCGCGGCTTTGTCGCAACATTAAACTGACACTGCCTCCTATGCTCCGCAACTATGACAGTCCTGTTACTCAACTCAAATATACAGGACGCACTGTTTAACGATGACTGTTTAACGATGCCTGTAATAGTCCCGCCGTGTGACTTAAGCACACTTGCCCCACGGCCTTACTGTGCCCCTGTATACTGTATACTGTATACTGTATGTAACAGACCACAGGTTCATTCACAGGTTCATTCATGTGGTCAAACGAGCTGTTGTGTTCACCTTACGCTTATCATTTATGTGTATCATAATCATTAACACCTCATGATGCTTCGTTAAACTTTCCATAATTCTGATAATTTTCACATTGGACAATGTTGAACAAGTGTGCATTAATCTTCTCTTTGGACATTATTGAATAAGTATGTAAAAACGTGTTCATTGCCTCTTTTTGACTAATTTGTAATTAATCTATATAATAACATTTTAATTCTAATTGTTTACCATGGGAATAATTACTTAATTGGATGTAACCTTGGTGTGGTACTGGTTGATTGATTCCCTTATATGCGGTTTCCCGCTATTTATGTAAACCATCTCCATTCCCTCTATGTGTTTCCTTAACATGGTGAATAATTTCATGTGCACGTTAAGGTTAAACTACTGTTATTTTAATATTTATTGCTCCTTGAAAAAAAAACCCTCAATTCCTTTTCAATTACCATAAAGTAATTTCCCTGCTCCTTTATATACATGCTGTGCCAACTGCCTCACTCCCTTGGTCTTTCTTCTCATCTTGGCAGACAGCTGTATGTCTGCCTTCACTTTTCTTTTTATTCTTTCACTACCGATAACCGGATAACTCCGTGTCGCGGCAATCTCTTAGATGCCTGCGCACGTTTCCGGTTTGCCTAATATTTAAGCCCATGTGCACGTCGGATCTGTGTTACCGACCATCGGCAAACAGACTGTGCAGTTTTGCTGTAAGCACGTATTACCGTGCACCGCGGAACGATTATCCCCTTTAGGTAAGAGACGAACACTATATCATCTCTATACATCTTTGACACATGGGGCCTTGTGGAAGCTAAACAATTGGCTTCTTTTATTACAGGAAACAATTTCAAAGCGGACATCCTACCAATTGCTGGCCCGCATTCCTTATTAGTCACGATTCAGTGTCTGTTCTTCGGTAAGATTCCCTACTTTATTTCATAGTTTTGAAGTTTCCTTATGCATCCGAGCACGACAACATGCTCCTTTTGTCCCCTTCTTTTCTTATAGTTCCGCCCTAGATCTTGACCTACATTTCCTCCTCCTCATCGTGATCGCCAGTTCATACCCTCAACAGGGGTAAGTGTCCCCATTGATCAACAAGTGGCCAATTAATAGAGGAGCTTCTATCCCCTTAACCCTTTACTTATTTCCTTTTCCTTTCTACCACCAGAACCCAGCAGGGTCTCCCTGTGAGTATTTCCTCTTTATTTCACTCACGGTTGGCACACAATATTCTTCACCAGAATTGCGCGGTTGACAATCTAGGTAATTCCTTGTCCTTGGTAACATCAACCATTACTAGTATGCTGTTACTAGGTCCATATATTATCTTATACAAATTTCATTCTTTTCCCAGATGTTCCCAGTATCATAGGTCCTGATGAGACCCCACATTCTAGAGAGGGTCGAAACGCCGTCGACACCTTTTGATGAAAAACGAACCACTGACATAGCACTTATTATTGTATAAAGTTGCTATATATGATGTAAAAATTTCAGATATGGTCGTTTGATAAATAGTGAAACCTTGTAAATATTGTCACATTGTGTCACTCAACTGTTAGGTTCATGTTACACTTGGGACACTTCTTCACAAATGCCTTTGTATAATTTTTGTATATGGTGTGAATAATACAAATATATGTGTATAACAAAAATCCTTGGTATTTTGGTTTTCTCTCTATGACATCCTTATAAACCCTTTTTATCGCGATTGTGCACCTATATATTATATACAGATACATATTATCCCACAGGAACCGTTGTTTTCTTGTAATACTCAGTTACCCTGGTTCCGTAGTGAGTAGGGTTCCCTTGTCCTCCCTTTTCGACTCCATGAAGTGCCTGGCAGGACATGAATTGGTGCATGTACTTTCGTCTTTTTATGCTTCACAGTTGCTATAAATGAATTTTAACTTTGAAGTGGTGTCAAAGCAGCCCACGTATACACTTTGGTTTTCTACGGGGTTAAACGGGGCACTGGAAACAGATCATTGTACTTTTCCGCTGGCATAATGTTTACTGAAGCGCCACTGTCTATGATATGGTATGATATGGTATGGAGCACCTAGTCACCTTCAGTGTGATTTTGGGACAGTGTCCAAATGAATTTTGCACTTTCACTTGTCGATCTAGTTTTGACTGGCACTCTTCCTTGCAATAAGCTAATCCTACATGCGCATGTTGTCCAGTGGTCGATATTGACATCACACATCCATCTTACTCAGTGTAGCTCGACAATGACGGTGATTAACTTTTAGATGAGGAATTTGTTGTTTATTTTCTACTTGCCTCATCTGATGTTGCCGCTTGGCCTTGTGGGCGTGACTGTAATGTCTATGGAACTTTCTGGAATCTATTTTGTTTTCTCGACATAACACCCTTGATCTTTCCTTCACTTTGCAGACCATTACAAAATGGTTCTCTTTCCTGCAGCCTTTGCATATCTGTCCAATAGCGGATATTTACCTTTATGTGGAAAGGAAAATTCACATTGAAAACACAACTTTTTCTTTGGAGTCATCACTTCGTGTCCCTCAGCTTTATGTCGCTGCATGCTTTTCACATTTATGACTGACTCACTTTGGGCTCCTTCGCCCTCCATGTCAGCAGCTTATCTGTCGGCATGTACCTCAGCTCTGTCAGCCGTTAGGACTCGCTCTAGGTTCAGCGTGTTTCTCTCAGCATTCATTGTCTGAAGGAATCTGAAAGGCAACCCTCTATGACTCTTAATCGAATAGCTTTTTCATCGTTAAACTCATTGAATTGTCAATGTTTGATAAGCATATCACGTCTATCAACAAGTTTGTAGATTGTTTCACCAGCTTTCTGTATTTCTTGACTGAAAATATATCTTTTTAATAATTGGATTTAACTTGATATTGAGGACCACCTTGATTAGCTGGTAAGAGGCTTCTTCAGCTTGTGGTATTTTTTTATCACTACCTTTACTCCTTCACCTGCAAGAGGTATTTGATTTATCTTTTTGTTATCTACTTCTTCCAGTGCATCAGTGAAATCATAAAACGTTTCAAAACCAGGCAGCCTATCTTGCGCCAATATTTTTTTCTTGGCTGTATCTAATGGAAGCAAGTGGTTTCAGGAATGCAGCGGCATCAGTTATGGCCCTTACTGTTGAGGACCACCTTGATTAGCTGGTAAGAGGCTTCTTCAGCTTGTGGTATTTTTTTTATCACTACCTTTACTCCTTCACCTGCAAGAGGTATTTGATTTATCTTTTTGTTATCTATTTCTTCCAGTGCATCAGTGAAATCATAAAACGTTTCAAAACCAGGCAGTCTATCTTGCGCCAATATTTTTTTCTTGGCTGTATCTAATGGAAGCAAGTGGTTTCAGGAATGCAGCGGCATCAGTTATGGCCCTTACTGTTGAGAGTATATGCTGTTCACCTGGACCTGCATCATTCATACCATCTGTAAGTCCTTGCCACATGCTTGCTTCAGGATTGTTATGACCAGTCTGAGATTGTATGGCTTCGTTTTGCGTTGCCATTGGAGCATATAAACTTCTGAAGGACTTTCGAGTTGTGCAGAACACACCTGACACCGCCTGTGGTGTCCGCTTCAGGGATCATCGGCTCCATATTCGCAACCTCTGGGCTTCTATTTGGGTTGCTTTGCCCAAGTGTTGTTGTATGATGACTCTCTTTACTAAGATTCTGGTAAACGTGATTGCATTCTGTAAATATCTGGTTATCGCCACCTCTAATGTTTCTCTGCATTTATCTGCTTCTAGTCACAGCATTCTCCTGCACCTAGCTGTCGATGCTCATTGCACTTTCTGCACCTGGTTGTCGCTGCCTTTAGCGTTTCTTAATGTTAGAAATATGTTCCGCTTTTAGCACTTCCTTGCACACAGCGATCACTGCCTTTGGCGCTGCTCTGTACCTGGTTGTTGCTGCCGTCAGCGTTATCGTACTGCATGAATGATGGCTCAGTGTCATGCGGTGGCGCAGTATTTCTTGTCTCGACTTTACCAGCAACTTTCTAGCTGATAACAAACAAATTTCATGTAAAGCCTTCACTTTCTTCACAGGCCTTGCACTGGCTGGAGTGGCACTTTGACTCCACATACGCCATTTTCACTTCGACTGAGGCGCATGTGGCACGCACGAGCAGTTTGCTGGACCAAGGCATATTCTCCGAGAGGGCACTCTCGTTTCTTAGGGTCGTGGGGTTTACGTAATCCCCAATCACGTCGCCAATTGTAGCATCCTCCCAAGCTCGGGTACATGTAAATGATCACATCACACATGGAGCTTGATATTACATGTCTTTATTCTTCAGTGTGTAACCATTAACAGAACATTTTACATCAAGAATTCCATCACCTACGCCCAAGCACTTAAGTCACTGTTCTACAGAGTACAACAGGAACCAAAAGGGTCCCATCATCTCTAACTCACAAGACACTACAGCTATCAGGGGGGTGACCTCAGGTTTACCCAGTGATGTTAGTGGGTCAACTGACAAGGATAATGATTATTATATGAGGTGGGTACTTAAAACCCCGCCCCCACCCACAACTGATACACCAAATTTCTTACAATTTATATTCTGTTCACTCAGAAAATGAATGATACTCGTAGTCAGTGTAAATTGTCACACAATTAAAAATTGCGCCGAGCAGCTGTTGGCTCTCTGTAATGTAGAAGTTTTTTTAAATGGACATTGGTAATAGTAACCTCTTCCTACCCCTCACCTCCTTTTGGCCTCGTGCCGTTCAGCGACGCGTATGCGCCTCGCCAGTAGCCTCTCCTGCTGGTCCTCGGAGTCTGTAGTGGGAGCAGGGGGCGGTTCCTCGCTTTCGAGCCAGTCTTGAGGCCCCGTACTCGCCATGTTTATCACTTCTTACTCCGCCTTCCCTGTGCTCAACTCGGTTTATCGCCCAGAGCCACTGCTTGAAGCGGTTTGGGCATCTGGTTGCTAGGCAACTAGTTGTTTGTAATCGACTCGAAACGGCATACGCTCTAAACTAGTAAAATCCATTGAATAATGATTATCAGTTTGGCGGCCATCTTAAAAGATATAATGTTGGTTATACCCGAAGGCCTCCGAAAGTAAATCGTGCCTGGAATTATTGTTTTGGATTAATAAAATGTAGCTTGTTCGGTTTACATGTGATTGTTTATTTTATTTCCTTGAAACGGAGTATAAGTCTCGAGAACCAGGGCATGCGAGCACACGGCCTGTCGTAGTAGAACTTTTAATTTTTTGTAACATGGCCTTAAAACAGTATTTATCACAACGTACATACAGTGTTGATTTTGTTTTGTTAAGGATTGTTGGTGCCGGTATTCCTTTGCTTTAAATACATGTTTTCCAACTTTTTTGCGCCCTTTAGTAGATTGAAATTATGGTATTTCTCTACAAAATTACCGTTCTTCAGTTATGTTTATAAACAGCTTTCTAAGAGAAAAAGGTTTATATTTCTTAAGTGTCTAAAAGATGGAGCAGCCCTGTTGTGTCCTGGACACAGTCTAGTGTTTTACCAGCCTCTCCCACGAGGGCTGGTTCATACATCCACCCCCACACACATCCAACACAGGTGTCACCGGTCAGGTGACCCTGCCAATAAAAAGAGCCCGAGTGCACGTGCTCGCGGCCAGTTCCAGTACTATACACATTGAGTCTGTACCATCATTTCCTCAGCATGTGGGCCCGGGGCCCACAACACAACAATGGCGACAAGCGGGTCTAACCCCGCGTGTCGGCTGGCAGCAGGCTTTCTGGTTGTTGTGGGGGGAAGAGTGACAAGATCATAAGGCACCCCCGCATCTGCTGTCAACACAAAGGCAACCAAGTCTGGACAGGGCATGTCTACAGCCACCCAACGAGCCTGTCAACCACAGAAGAAGGTTAACAGACCTTTTCCTTGCCAGAAGGAAAGAGAAAGTCGTAACTGCTGTCGTCCGCTTACTGAGTGACAGTGCAAGGCGGGCAGCGTGGGCCAGCGAACAGCAGCGCTATCGGCAAGACACCTACGAGGGCCGCACTTATCAAGGTATGCCAGGGCCCATACCATGCTATGCCCCATACCGAGCGGCACGCCTGTAGTGGTTCCAGTCTGCCGCCACCTGTCCTGGCTAGAGAATAGAGGAGCAGTGCGCTCCTGATTAGGCGAGCAGTGCAAAGAAACTCATGTAGCACTGCCCAAATCCGTGTGTCCGGAGAGGCTTGTCGGCACAAGAAGGCGAAGCGGGGCAGAAAGATAAGGCCCTACTGACCTCCCTGCAACCCTGTCAGGTTACTGCCCTGAAGGAGAAGTGCCCCTGCGACTTCGCTTCTGACGGCGACAGCAAAAGTACGGCATCTCACCTGCCTGCGGGGCAAAGAAGTAGTAAGCCTATCTGGCCACCAAAAGAAATCCTGTCCCGAAGCCACAACAGCGCTCAGAAGCCCATGTAGTGCTATCGGCAGGATTCCGATGGCTGATGCGCCCATCACCTCAAGATGAGGCCAAGTCACCAAGGTCTGCCATTGCTGAACCTGTGTGTGCAGTTTTAAGCTGCCATGTCACCCTGGCAAGATAACTCTCTTCCCAGGCCCAAACCTTCCTTTTTAATACATAAAGGTCACCCCTATGGTAGGCCCTGGACAGCCCCAAGGGCAGTGTGCATTGTATTTTAGAAGTTATACATGTACTTTTAAGTTTGCATGTCCAGGTAGTGAAAAACTCTTACATTTGTTTTTCACTACTGCAAGACCTTTCTTTCCCTTAGGGTAACACTGGGATTTCCTTATTGCACCTTATAAGTGTAAATCCAAATTGGGACAAGATGGAAATTTCAAGTTTGGTGTCTTGGACTCACAATTTAAAATCACAACTTATGGTGAAGTCGGATTTTAAATTGTAAGTCTGAATATGCCCCTTGAAGAAGAAGAAGAAGAAGAAGAAGAAGAAGAAGAAGAAGCAGTGCGACAGTGGGTGCGCGAGTACTGTGCCCTTTGCAATAACCTTTTAGAAAGTTGGCATTTTCATACTTAACCCATTCTGTGCAACTGCCTGTCTCTGAATACACATCTGGGGTGCAGCCGCGGTCGGTGGTAGGAGTGCTGCCGGGCGGTGACGTGGGGAGGGGGAGGGGTAGGGTGGGGGGTAATAAACTATGGATTACGGAGGTTTACAGGTAAGTAAACATATAGATAAATAAAACGAATTTCGTTGCACGCACTGCATCCCCAAATACGATGCAGTGCACGCAACGAAATTCGTTTTATTTATTTATATGTTTACTTACCTGTAAACCTCCGTAATCCATAGTTTACTACCACCCACCCTGCCCCTCCCCCTCCCCACGTCACCGCCCGGCAGCACTCCTACCACCGACCGCGGCTGCTGGGGTGGGTGACAACTGGCTTTGTGCATTCCCGCTAAACAGTCAAACACAAAGGGAGCTGAGGTGTGCCATTCACACCTGATGGCCCATCACCAGGCTGATGGGTCTTCTTGAGCTAGATGGGAGGGAGGAGCTGACACTTGCATCTGAATAGGGCTGGGCCTGTTTCCAGACAAAGAGCTGAATACCCCCATTGAGTGAGTCTGGAGCCGGGGCAGGAAGGGCAGGGACCTTGTGTACGTCAAAGGCCTCTCTTTGAAGTCTCCCCTACTTCAAAAGCACAACTGGGTATAAGTACTGAACCCCTGACACCACCAACTCAGTACACTCTGGACCTGAGGATACTTTGCCAGGAGGAAGAACTGCTGCGCTGCTGAAAGGACTGACACTCTTCTGGACTCTGCTGGATCTGCTGGACTCCTGCTCTGCCTGCCCTGTTGTCTGCTGCCCCTTGCCTGGTGGTGACAAGGATTGGACCTGAATCTCTACATCCGAGAAACCAAGTGACTCCAAGGGCTTGCTAGCTTGTCTCCTGTTCTGAAGTCTCAGGGACATCAAAGACTTCATACAACCCTGTTGCAGCCTCTGAACTCTGCCACCTGTGAGTCCTGCCTTGCCAAGTGGTGCCAATCCAGTCCTGGGCCATGGAGGTGGGTTTTCTGGCTGCTTCTGCCAAAATCCATGCATCGCCTGATTTGCATCCGTCAGAACTTGGAACTTACGCATCACCTACAATCCATCAGATCAATGACAAAGCATCTCCTCCTCTGCGTCTTGCAGCTGCTCCTCGACGTTGATGCTTGTCCCCGTAAAGGTACTGTTTCAGCGGGGTCTGGGTGGCTTCTGTATTCGACCCGTGCTCCATCGCGGATGGCTTGTCTTTTCAGATTTGACCCGGTCCAGTGCGACCAGATAGCTCCGGTTGGCGCTTTATGACTCTAAGCACTATAATTCAAGATATTCTTAAAAATTCATAACTCCGGTTATACTTATTGAATTTTTGTCGTTTTGGTCTTGTTTTGTTCACTGAATTAAGCTCTATTTTTCTAACATGGATTATTTTTGTGTGGTGTTTTTCACTGTTTTACTGTAACAAGTGTTGCACAAATACTTTACCCATTGCCTCTTAAGTTAAGCCTGACTACTCTCTGCCAAGCTCCCAGAGGGTGAGCACAGGTTATTTTAAGGTGTATCTGATTTACTGTGACTAGGATTGTGGTCCCTACTTGGACACGGTACATACCTCTGCCAACTGAAACCCCAATTTCTAACATTGGTGATCAGTGTGAGGATAGGACTTGGGTTTGTGCAGTCCCTTGCAGTAATTTGATGTACACTATCATCCGCATATAAGACGCATTCGAATCAATTGTCACTGAGCCTCATAGGCAATTTTGTTTGCTTTTTTAAAATCATATCCCTCACTAGAGTTCCTGCATCTGCACCTGCAACCACGGAGTGTGAGCTGTCCCTGGTGGAGAGTTACACAGCAACCCAGCTCAAAACCTTCTGCAAGGGGTTTGGGATTTACATGAATGGCTTCACCAAGAAGGTGGAGCTGCAAAAGGTTCTGAGGGCCTGGTTGGATGCTCAGGATGCAGCTGTGACCCAAAGAGGAAGAGGAGGATGTGGTGATAGAGGAGGGTGGCATGGAGTTGGATTCACGGGAGAATCTGGATCTGTCTGTGGGGCAAGGAGCCAATGGAATGGAGGTCCCCCCCCCAGGGTAGGGAGCAGCATTTCATCCAAAGTCCTGTCTCTGGAGGAACCTGAGGACAGGGGGGAGAAGAGAAAGTTCCGATTGGAGCTGGCCAAGCTCAAATTTGAGGAAAAGCAAAATAAATTGGCCACGAAGGAGGAGGAAAAGAAAACAAGGTTGGCCTTGGAAGAGAAGATTTTGGCTTTGGAATAGAGCCTGAGAGAGCTGGACATCAAAGCCAAGAGGGCTGAGTCCAGCCAAGATGGTGGCAGCATTTCTTAATGTCCTCTGATAGGTGGGTCCACACACCCAAGGATTTTGTGTCTGATTTTGTGGTGGGAGACAACATAGAAAGATGGTTTGAGGCCTATGAGATTGCTCTGCAGATGCACAGGGTCCCTGAGGATGATTGGGAAGCCAGTCTGTGGAGGCACATCCCTAGTGAGGGAAGGGACACCCTGCTGGCTCAAGAGGTGTGACAGGATGAGGTATCCCGTCATGAAGGAGTCCCTAATAGGGAAGTTTGGTCTGACCCCAGAGAAATACAAACACAAATTCAGGGATAGTCAGGGAAGAAGTACTTTATTTGATTAAAAATATAATCATAAAAGCAGGACATACATACCATACATATACAGAATAAGTAGTTAAAATGACCAAGATGATGTAAAAATACGAGTTTTAAAACTAAGAAGCAGCAAAATATTTTTAAACGGGGTTGATAATGTAACAAAAGAGTAAGTGTTACTATCAGAGTCTATAAAGAAGACCCAGAATTACAAAGAAACCCAGAGAGTGTAAACATTTCATTAAAACAGCTTCAAATGTCGATGTCGATGAAGGATCATCGTGTTCACATACCCTAGTATTGCAGGCACAAAAGCACAGAGGAGACCAAAGTAAAGCTTTGTGGGTCTACAGTTTTGTTTTAGTCACCTGTAGCCCTCTTTAAAATTCTACCGGGCCTACAATTTGCTGGTTAAATTTACGTATATACATAGTGAATAAAAATTGTAAAACTTATGTTTAAGGCTGTGTTCTCTGGGTTCAAAGCCGCAATAATTGCCTGCCTACAGGACCGAACTCCCAGTCTATTCCATTCTGGCCTCAATTTTAGTCTGCGCTGAATCAACAGTGCAGGGCAGAGGCATACAACATGCTCCATAGATTCCACCGAGGCCCCGCAGCCCCTGCACTGTTGGTTGTCTGACGTACGACGCCAAATAGGTAAATGTTTCAGCAGGTGCCATTCCCCCAGTCTAAGCGCCATAAATCGCATTTTTAGATACAAAGGATATGTGCAGGGCAGATATGATGACGGTGAAGCCAACTGATAAGAATTGATTACCGCCCATGCATGCTTGTGCTCGGCAAGAAGAGCTTTGTCGGTGGTATGGGACAGCATGCGAATGCGCTTTCTTGATGCTAGTTTTAAAGGCTGTTTGACTGGGATTTAAGTTCCAGAGGTCGCTTGCTGAGAATTGCTGTACACATTCATAGAAGAACTTACTGTAGGTCCCACTTGGGTTATTAAGGCTAATGTCCAACCACAACATTGACTCAAGAGACCCAGCTTCAGCCTGCCTTAGCTTATGGCACAGATTTAAATAGGCACCTAAGCTGGATATTTCATAATTAAAAAGGCCCAGTTCTAATCGAATCTGTGCGGCGGAGGCAGATTTTGGCATGTGAAAAACACTTTTGTAGATCTTGGTCACATGTTGATTTAATGTTGTGCTAATTTTTCCCCTGAAAATTTCAATAACGTATGACAGCGTGGGGCCAACTTTGGCTTTCATGACTTCCATCACTGGGGTTAAACTCGGACCCATCAGTTTTTTTGAAAGTTTTGAGAAGTTCAGTCGAAGGGCTGTGGCTTTCATTGAGATGTCGCTACGGTGTTTGGCGAGGGTGCCCCTGGAGTCGAAGTTAACCCCCAGGTATTTATAGGATTTTCCTACAGCAAGATCAGAATTGTTGTACGTCCAGCCACCACCTCTGTAATGTTTTCTGCCGAATATAACTACTTGAGTTTTCTTTAAGTTAACCTCTAAGCTGTTCATAACAGTATAACTATATCGTTTATTTAACAATCGTTGCAGCCCTACTCGGGTAAGACTGAAGAGAACAAGGTCATCGGCATACAGAAGGTTACTTAACTGCACAACACCAATCTTGTGGGAATGGCTATTTATCTCATCCAGTTCGGCTGAGAGGTCGGCAATGAACAGGTTAAAGAGCAATGGGGCAAGCACACACCCCTGTTTCACTCCTCTTGTTGTTGAAATTATTCGAGACAGATGTGTGCCAGTACCAAGCTTGACCTGTATCCAAGTGTTGGTATGTAATTGAACAATGGCCTCCAATAGTTTGACGGGGATTCCCATTTCGTTAACTTTGCCCAGAGTGCTACCCTAGGGACCCGATCAAAGGCAGCTTTAAAGTCAACGAAACAACAGAAAACCACCTTAGATGAAATGAGCGATTTATCAATAAGTATTGATAATGCCAGTAAATTGGACGTTGTGCCCGAGTTTGCAATAAAGCCCGTTTGGTTTTTTGGAATCAGACCGGGATAGTCAGAAGCTTTCCCAACAAACCTGGGTGGATTGTGTAGATTTCCTTTTGCAAGGCACTAGATGGTTGGGTGAAGGGCAATAACGTGAAAGATTACCAGAGGTTGTACAATTGGATCGCGCAAGAGCACCTGTTCAGTCTTTGCTTTGCAGATCTGTGTCAGCACCTTGTGGATAGTAAGCTCCTTGACCCCAGGGAGCTTGTTGAGGAGGCGGACCGCTGGGTTAGCACCAGGGTTATTAAGAAGGTATCTGGGGGGATCACCACAAGGGTGGGCAGGTTCCTCAACAGAAGAAAGAGGTGGGGGACAAAAATAAAAACAAGGAGTTCTCCAAAGGGCCACAAACTAGTTCTGTGGGTGAGACCTTACATCCCCTACTGAAAAAAAGAAGAAGTGGTTCCCTGAAAGTAACTCTGCAGGGAAGGAACACCTGAAGTGCTTTGAGTCACAGCAGGAAGGGCACTTCAAGGGGGATCCCAAGTGTCCCATGCGGGCACAGCTCCCCAACGGTGGGCAGTCACTGTTGTTGGCTAGTATAGTGCTTGGGGAGGAGATGGTCCCAGATAGTCTATGGGGAGTTTCAGAGTTTACCCTAGTGTTCCAGTGTGATGGAGAGATGGTACGGAGGACCCACAAGCCTGACAATAGTAAGAAGTACAGTCAGTGGGTCTCTATCAATGGGCAGAGGGTGGAGTCTCTGAGAGACATAGGAGCCAGCATGACCACCGTTAGGTGTCATCTGGTGTCTTCAGAGCAGGTAGTCCCTAATGTGTTCCACCAGGTGGTTGCAGCTGACAACCGTGAAAGCCACTACCTAGTCGCTCGTGTTCCCTTTGAAATGGAGGGGGTCTCAGGTCTGCTTAAGGTAGTTGTGAGTCCATCCAAGCCTATGGGTGATGACCTGGAGCATACTGTCTGGACGGAGGTGGAGCTCAGGTCCCACGTGGAGATGTTGGAGTTCCCTTAGTGGGTGTGCCTGACCACACAGTCCATGACAGCCCATCAGGGCGGTCAAAAGTACCTGGAGCCTGAAAGAATGGTCCAGGCACCTGCCAAAAAGAGAAAGGGCAAGATGCGCGGGAAACCTGCTCCTGAAATTCCCATGGTCCAGAAGGCTGAACCAGAGCGGAAAGCCCCGTAGCTACTGGGGAGGAAGTGGCCAAACTGGGGAACCTGCCTGAGCTGACTAATTGGCAGAAGGAAGTGGGTCCCACCAGGGAGGAGTTTTGCAGGGCACAGAAGGATTGCCCTTCTCTTGTGGGTCTGCGGCGGCAGGCTGAGACCCTGGCAGCTGGTTGCGCCTCTGGCAATCACCTGATATACTGGGAGAATGGTCTCCTGTATAGCGAGCCAAAGGTTCTTGAGCCTAGTGCAACATGTGTTTTAGTGGTACCGCATTGCTACAAGACCTTCCTACTGGGTCTGGCTCATGATGTGCCCCTGGCAGGTCATTTGGGGCAAGACAAGACCTTTGACAGGCTTATCACCCACTTTTACTGGCCTCAAATGAAGAAGGCCTCAGATGTGTACAGTAGGTCCTCTCCTACTTGCCAGGCGAGTGGCAAGTCGGGGGGAGGGGAATGCACAGCTCCTTTGCAAACTTTTCCTGTCATTAGTTCCCCCTTTGAGAGGGTGGGTATCAACATCATTGGGCCTCTGGACCCTGAGACTGTGATGAGCAGTAGATTCATTCTGGTATTGGTGGACCATGCCACCTGGTACCCAGAAGTTATGCCCCTTAGGACGGTGGCCAGGGCACTAATGGGGATCTTTACCCATGTGGGTTTCCCAAGGAAGTGGTATCTGACGGGGTACCAACTTCATGTCGGACTACATGAAGGCCATGTGGTAGGAGTGTGGGATGACCTACAAGTTCACCACTCCTTACCACCCCCAAACCAATTGGTTGGTTGAGAGGTTCAACTGAATCCTGAAAGGCATGATTATGGGTCTGACAGGCGTAAGTGAGACGTCCTCCTGCCATGCCTTTTGTTTGCATACAGGTAGGTACCGCAGAAGGGGATTCGTTTTAACCCCTTAGAACTTCTGTATGGCCACTATGTGAGAGGGCCTCTCAGTTTGGTAAAGGAGAGCCTTGGAGCAAGCTCCCGGAAGAGCCCTCCAGGATGTGGTCAGCTACATGCTGGCCCTTCCCAACCAAACAGTCCACTTCCGGAAGCTCACCCAGGAGAATCTGGAAGCTAGCCAGGAGGACATGAAATGCTGGTATGACCATAACGCCACTCTAGTGGAGTTTCAGCTTGGCCAAAAAGTGTGGGTGATGGAGCCACATGCTCTGCAAGACCGCTGGTCTGGTACCTATGAGGTAAAGGAGCGCAAGAGTGAAGTCACCTACCCGTTGGACCTCAGAACTCTTAGGAACCCTTTGAGGGTCCTGCATGTTAATCGCTTCAAGCCCCACTTCGAGAGGTCTGATAACTGATGATGGGGTAGAAGAGGAGAGTGAACCTCTCCCCGACCGCCTATCTTTCAAAGAGCAGGATGGGTCAGTGGAGGGTGTCAGCCTCGCTCCTGAACTGACCCTAGATCAACAGAGAGACTGCCGCCCATTGGTGGGGCAGTTTGCCTCTCTTTCTCACTTACCCCAGGGCTCACTACATTGTGCACCCATGATATTGACATTAGGGACACCTGTGAAAAATAAAATGTACAGTTGTCTGACAAAGTTAGGGCTAACATTAAGGAGAAGTAGTGGCGGCTCTTTCGCTAAGGCAGAGGAGCGTTGCCCCACTGCTTTTAGCAGTGCAAAGAAGGAAAAATAAAATGATAACATGAAGTTGTTTTCATTTTATTTTTCGCGCTGAAGCAGGTTTTGGGGTGGAGCGTGGCTTGGCTTTCTACGCAGCCAGCAGGGGGTAGAGGAAATATGTGCACTAAGTGCACACAATGGTTTGGCCGGCCTTACTGGGACGGCCAAACAGTCATGTGCACTTAGCATGTCCCCACCAGGCTGTAATGCACAGCCTGGTGGGGAACATGCACAGGCTGCAGTAGTGGTATTTGCACACCAATGGCGTAAACAAAAGTTCAACAGTTTGAAACAAATTCTGCGTGCGACCAGGGTATTGCTGTCCGATCAATCAGCGCAGGGATCAATAGGAAAAAGAACGTTATCCAGCCGGGTAACGTCCCCCGATAGCACAGCCAAACTCCAAAAAGGAGATTCCTCCAATCTTATTCAGTAAGTAAGCAACGGGTAATCATGGAGTAATATTTATTCAAGAATTGTTTGAAGTCAGAATTAATTCATTCCAGGGGATTATAATTCAAACCCAATGGTCGATCAAGCCTAGTGCATTTCGGGCGAACCCTTCGGCAGGGGAAAATATGTCTAAAAAAATGAAAAGGAAACTGCGGATTTAAAACAGGCTCCTGTTTGCATCAAGCACATTGGTGGTAATGATGTGGGGCACCTCAAAGTGATGTAAAAGACAGTCATTTGACCAGTAACTAGGTAGCCCGGTGACGATAAACATGCGTAGCAGTGTGTCAGTGACAACTTAATTACGGGTAATTCATCAAGCGTGACTGGTAGGAAACGTGGAATCAGCAAGTGCAACCTTGAACAAACCGGTGAGAACAACAATAAAGCCGTCTGTGATCAGCAGGTGAGCCAACGAGGAAACTGTTGTGTATGTACAGAATTATTCTAGCAGTTGGTGCTAATAGAACACGCAGAGAACAACGATAAAGCTGTCTGTGGTCAGCAAGTGAGCCGGCGAGGAAACCGTTGTGCGTATACGTTACTCTAACAGTTGGTGCCACTTGGAACATGCGGTAAAGCCATCTGTGGCCAGCGAGTGAATCGGCGAAGAAAACGTTGTGCGTGTACAGAGTTACTCAAACAATTGGTGCTGCTGGGGCATGCAAAGAAAATGCAGTAAATAGTAACGTGTAAACAATTAGCGCAGATCTACCGACTGTCACAGTGAATGAGAACATACCAACGATTATGCAATATGGATAGAAGCTAGCGTTCTTACCGCGATTCCGGCATTGAAAAGGTGTCCCGTGAAGGGAAATTGATGCGTGTGCAGCGTGAACCAACGGAGTGATAGAAATAGACGAGGTAGTAGAAATAGAAAGCGTCCTAGAGGCGGGGCGCCCATATGGGAATAACAGACTTATAATCACCGAATAAGCACTAAACAAAACATGCTAAGACAGGTCAGGATATGTATAATGTGTGAGAAGTTGGCCTGGCATATGCTGTCCACTAATTATAGTGGGCACCTTGCACCAGTCCAAATCGACTCTTATGGTAGGTAGGTTAAAGACAACCTTATTGAAAGCTATCCTAGTGGTAGCTATGGAGAGCAGCCTTCAGGCTAAGTCTTGAAGGAATGTAAAGCAGCTTGTTTTACCAGTCTATAATCTCTTGAGTGACCAAATGAAAGAGCACCACACCAGGTATATATTCAAAATATATGTATTTATTACTAAACACACCCCTCTAGTCTCTTTATGAGGCTAGAGTTCGAAGTACATAGGTTATAAGATCTTAAATCACAATAATAGCACAAATACACGTTTGGGCCCTAGGGGCGTACTCAAACCATATACCAATAAAGTGGTATGCGAACCACGACTGAACTAGACACTAGGCCTAGAGCCTCTAGAAGTGCTTGGACCACAAGGAACCACCCAAGGTAGTGACACAGGGGACCCACGGGAGACGCGTGCAGTGTAAATACACAACCGCGATACGCCGTTAACTTCTATGGAGAAAGTCGGGATCGGGAAAATAGAGGAAAGGGACACTTAAAAGAGGACTAGGACAAAACCCTTTGAGATCTAGGACTTTGAAGAGTCTCTACCCACGGGAGCACCGGAGTACTCGTGTTACCTCACCCAGGGAAGCCGGGTGCATAGGTGCCTTTCGGGGTCGGGTTTCGTCGTCGATTCGAATGGCGATCTGCTGCAAAGTGCTGCTGGCGGCCAAGAGAAAAGTGTCCGGGTGGATCCAAGAGTGGATCGGAGTTCTGGTGAACCTGAAAGCAGAGGGGACAGAGTCTGGGTCACTAGCCAGTGACCAGGAAGGCGATGGACAGATGCCCACCGATGTCGAGTGCTTCAGGTGCGGTGACGGTCGTCTTGACTCTTCAGCCACGAGGTCCGGGAGGCGTTGTCGGCGACCAGGAGCAGGATTCGGGCTGGTGCTCGATGTCTGTCGAGTGCTGAGGTGTCGACGACCGGATTGGACCCAACAAGCCTTGGCAACGGCAAGTCTCGAGTAAGATGAAGATCGTCGATGGTGCAGACCAGCAAGGTCTGTGGAACTCACCCAGCGAGGGTAAGTGAGGGCAGGCCTGGGGCAACCAGGATGCCAAGTAAGGAAAAGATTGGCCTTCGTTAAGGGCTACTAGCCAACGGGCTAGCGACCGCGAAGGAGCCTCATGACGCCGCACGTGGAGCTGGCTTGCAGGACACTCGTGGAGTGGGGGCCAGTGATCTTCGGTGCAGGTGGTGCTGGAGGCTAGGGCTACTCGGAGCCCAAAGCACGACTTCTTGGGAGACCCAGAAGATGGTGCACTTGCAAATGTGCTCGGTGTCCAGGGGTCACAGTCTCAAGTCACCCACGATAGCCACGGGCCTCAGCTTTGCTGGGGACTCAGGGTAGCCTCGAGGAAGTCTGGGAATCCACCTCTGGTGATGCGATGACTTCGGCGTCCGACGGGAGCTTCAGTAATGCGAACCGGACAGATGCTTCTTTGGTGCCTGCCAAGCAGGGGAGTCACTCCTTGACCCCAAGGGAGATTCTTCAGTCCTCTAATCTTGTCGTAGAGCGTCGAAGGTCCAGGATTCAGTGTCAGAGTTTCGTCCAGGTATAATCTATCTTGCCGTGGCAAGGGTTCCCCATTTTAACTAGTAAAACAGGGAGGGACTAACTCTATGACCCCACCTATGGGAGGGTCAAGGGAGGGGTGGCTACACCCACTTCCCTTTGTCCAGTTTCGCGCCAGAGCAGGGGCAGGTAGCCCCTGAGCTGGTTTGAACTGGCATATGCACAGAGGAGCCTTTTGCTCCCCCAGTGCAGGACTTCAAAGCACTCTAAGAGTGCACCCACCCAGCCCCAATACACATTATCCTGTCTGGGGAGGTGGTCACACCTCCCTGCAACAGGAAACCTATTGTCCAGGCCTCCCCTGCCGGAGTTTCGTCCAGCAGCAGGAGGCCAGACTTGTGTCTGTGGCAGCAGCATCCATTTTGTGATGCCAGGGCTTCAGAAAGAAGTTACCGGGTAAGCCAGAGTTAACATGTCTTTCCCTCTAGAAGGGTGGAATGCTACCCCCGCTGCCAGAATTGGCGGGGGGGTAGTATTCCAAGATGTTTGACACCAAACACGACATGTTTAGGTGCAGCCATTCCAAAGTTAGCATTTTACCGCGAGGATATAATGCGCTTAAGAGTATATGGTCCAGGCTGCACTACAAACAGCATCAGAGATGGTCTCCGAACGCTGCAGAGGGGCCCTGCTCATGCAGGGGCACCCTCTCACATAGGAACCACGCACTCTGCCTTTAGGATTGATAAGGCCTGCCTTAGGAGTGACTTATAGGTTTATATGTGTGTATGTATTTAGTGATATAGGTAACCTATATCACAGTAAGGGGTGCATGCACCACCTTACCCAGGCTGCAGTAGCAGACCTGTGGTGTCAGTTTGGATGGCCTTCCAGGGGTGGCATAATACATGCTGCAGCCCCTGGCAGGCCTCTGAGGTACCTATGCCCTTGGTACATAGTATACCATATACTAGGGACTTATAAGGGCACTCCAGATTCCAATCAGAGATGTGCCTAAGGCACATGGAAACCATTTTACAGAGAAAGCAGATAGACTGGGGCCCTGAATAGCAGGATCCCAGTCCAACTAAGTCATAAACCAGCAAAACACCATAAAAAAAGTGGGGGCAACCATATAGTCAGATTCCACCTTCCTACATAACCCCCCCAAACGAAAGGAGATAAGGCTAACCTTGGCCAGTTGAGCCTTCATTGACTAAGTGGTCATATAAGGAAGCACCTGCACTAGCATGGTTGCCCCCTGTCTTATGGTCCACTAAGCAATCCCTCACCCTAAGGGTATGAGAGGGTCTCCACCATGGGGCATCACTACCTGTGGTGTGCTTAGGTAAAGTACAAGGCTGGTGAGGTGGCTGAGTAGGGAAGTGAGGCCCTAGGAATGTTGGCCTCAGCTTCCTCAGATCACTGGTCACCATGTATGCCTGTCTTTCCATGACTGAGTTGCACTTTGCTCTAAGGGTCAACCTTTGGCTGCCTACAGCTGGGGGTTGGGTCCCTTTGGATGGACTACTGGAGGGACATGGCAGGTTTGGAACCTTCTGGTCCCAGGTTTGCCCTTGCCTACCAGAGTCCTTCTGGGGGAGGTCCCTACATAAAGGTATGGGGGATCCCTCAGTGTGTAGAGGAATTTTCACCTGGCTAGGGCTACTAGACTGGGTGCCCCTAATCTGCTGATGGGGGCTTCCTCTGGACAGGGGGCCCTGGGGGTCCACTGGCCTCCCTGACCTCTGCAGCCCTGGGCTGGCTGAGGCAGGGTAGAGAGGGGCAGGTTACCTGCTCCAGACTGGGTACCACCTTGGAAGGGTCCTCTGCCATCAGGGGTGTGGCCAGGCCAGGCCTGACTACCTCTGGGGCAGTTCCTTCACTAGGGGTGGGGTCAGTTCCCTGAGGAGGCTGACCCTTACCTACTGTCTGGAGGGAAGAAGACTTTTCTTCAACCCTTGTGCTCTCTTTTGGGGGAGAGTGGGCCATTCTTTCAGGCTCCATCTCTCCAAATTCTTGGGCTGGGGCTGTGGCCATCACAGCCCCACTAACCTTGCAGGGACGCCCAACATCCTAAGATGGGTTTGGTGTTCAACTTCAGCCCAGGCTGAAATTTCCAAATCATTGCCCATCAGGCAATCTACAGGTAGGGTTGGGGACACTGCCACTCTTTTGGGCCTGTGACCCCTCCCAGCTGAGATTGACTATGGCCATGGGGTGATCTGTTCTGACACCATCAATGTTGGTCACCTGGTATTTAAACTCAGGTAAAAGCTGGTGAGGGGGACTAGTTTCCCTGCCACCATGGTGACACTAGCCCCTGTGTCCCTAAATGCCACAGCTTTCTGACCATTAATTATTGGCTCCAATCTGTACCTGCCCAATGCTATGGGACCCATGGTAAAGGTGGCAAATCCTATACCACCATCAGAGTCAGAGGAGTCTGTTGAGGGGTCCCTGTCTAAACTAGGGCCCACCTCTGTTCCTCTTGCAAAAGCACCCAACTTTTTGGGTGCACTACTCCCAACTGGAGGATTACTACTGGTAGTACCAGGAGGGGTGGTAGTAGTTGTGGGAGGAACATTTTCTTTATTGCCAATCCTGGGGCAACTGGGATCAGTTTTCCAGTGCCCAGGCTTTTTACAGACATGGCAATAGGGTTTCTTTTCAGGAGAGGAAGGAGTTTGGGACCCACCCCCAGAAGAGGAATTTTGGGGCCCTGTAGGGGACTTATCCTTAGATTTATCCCCACCTTTCTCTTGGGACTTAGTAGAATCTTTCTTCTGGTCACCACCCTGATTTCTAGTTTTTACTCTGGTTCTGACCCATTTGTCTGCCTTCTTTCCCAATTCTTGGGGAGAGGTCAGATCAGAGTCCACCAGATACTGGTGCAAAAGCTGGTTTTGACAATTATTAAGGATCTGCTCCCTCATAATCAAATTGTACAATCCTAAAAAGTCATGCACTTTGTTGCCATGTATCCAACCTTCCAGAGCCTTTGTAGCACAATCTACAAAATCAACCCAGTCTTGAGTCTGAGCTTTTGGGTGTCTCTGAACTTCAACCTATACTGTTCAGTGGTTAGGCCAAACCCATCTATCAGAGCACTCTTCAAGACTGTGTAATTGTCAGCATCCTCTTCTCTTACAGTGAGGAGCTTGTCTCTACCTTTGTCTGCAAAGGAGAGCCACAAGATTGCTGCCCACTGCCTCTGGGGGACCTTCTGAACTTTACAGGCCCTCTCCAGTGCAGTTATCCATTTGTGGATGTCATCCCCACTCTGGTAGGGAGGGACAATCTTGTTTAGGTTTCTATGGTCATAAGACCTTTCCCTATCTCTAGGGATATTGCTGCCACCATGGGACTCTAGTCCCAACTTTCTTCTCTCTCTAAGGAGATCTAGGGATTCTCTATCTAAAGCCAATTGCTTTTTTCTGAGTTCCAGCTGAGTTTCCTCATACTGGACTAGCCTCTTTCTTCTCTCATGAGAGGATTCTCTCCTATGAGATGAGACAGAGCTCCCTATAGAGGTGCCAGAGTGGTTAGACTCCTGAGAAGGAGACCTAGACCTTCTGGGCACACTCTTAATCCTTCCTGGGGGACAAAGAGGGCATCATTTTGATCATCCTCATCATCATCCACAGGAGGGATTGGGTTTTCCAGGTCAGGGTCATTGTCACCCTCCTGGTCAGTTTCAGAGGGGGCTGGGGGTACTGGTACCCCTAGCGTCCTCCTCTTCTCCTGCCCCACCCTCAGCTCCTACCCCTTCAGTCCCTACAGGCTTACTAAGGTCATAAGCCACCAACAACTCCTTGAGGTGTTGGGTGGTGGGGCTTTGGCCTGTCCTTATTTTTCTCAAGTTACATAAAGCTCTCAATTCCAAGAATGGGAGTGTATCATACTTGGAGGGTGGAAGCTCAATGGCTTCCTGCAAGGATTCTTTGGATCCTGCCCTTAAAGACATTACTAGTGTGGTGTGGTGTATGCACTACCTACTCTAGTGTGGCCTACTAAACTCTCTTGAGTTGTAGAAAGGGTTGTGCTATCCCTTAACACACAACTCTAAGTTCAGTAGAACTTACTGTTATTCTAAGCTTAAATTATATGTACCTTAGGTACCTTTAGTGGTTTTCAGTTGATCAATTCAATTGAGATTATCTGGTAAAACAATAGCAAGCTGGAATCCCACACGCTGCACACCAATGTGAGAAGTTGGCCTGGCATATGCTGTCCACTAATTATAGTGGGCACCTTGCACCAGTCCAAATCGACTCTTATGGTAGGTAGGTTAAAGACAACCTTATTGAAAGCTATCCTAGTGGTAGCTATGGAGAGCAGCCTTCAGGCTAAGTCTTGAAGGAATGTAAAGCAGCTTGTTTTACCAGTCTATAATCTCTTGAGTGACCAAATGAAAGAGCACCACACCAGGTATATATTCAAAATATATGTATTTATTACTAAACACACCCCTCTAGTCTCTTTATGAGGCTAGAGTTCGAAGTACATAGGTTATAAGATCTTAAATCACAATAATAGCACAAATACACGTTTGGGCCCTAGGGGCGTACCAAACCATATACCAATAAAGTGGTATGCGAACCACGACTGAACTAGACACTAGGCCTAGAGCCTCTAGAAGTGCTTGGACCACAAGGAACCACCCAAGGTAGTGACACAGGGGACCCACGGGAGACGCGTGCAGTGTAAATACACAACCGCGATACGCCGTTAACTTCTATGGAGAAAGTCGGGATCGGGAAAATAGAGGAAAGGGACACTTAAAAGAGGACTAGGACAAAACCCTTTGAGATCTAGGACTTTGAAGAGTCTCTACCCACGGGAGCACCGGAGTACTCGTGTTACCTCACCCAGGGAAGCCGGGTGCATAGGTGCCTTTCGGGGTCGGGTTTCGTCGTCGATTCGAATGGCGATCTGCTGCAAAGTGCTGCTGGCGGCCAAGAGAAAAGTGTCCGGGTGGATCCAAGAGTGGATCGGAGTTCTGGTGAACCTGAAAGCAGAGGGGACAGAGTCTGGGTCACTAGCCAGTGACCAGGAAGGCGATGGACAGATGCCCACCGATGTCGAGTGCTTCAGGTGCGTTGACGGTCGTCTTGACTCTTCAGCCACGAGGTCCGGGAGGCGTTGTCGGCGACCAGGAGCAGGATTCGGGCTGGTGCTCGATGTCTGTCGAGTGCTGAGGTGTCGGCGACCGGATTGGACCCAACAAGCCTTGGCAACGGCAAGTCTCGAGTAAGATGAAGATCGTCGATGGTGCAGACCAGCAAGGTCTGTGGAACTCACCCAGCGAGGGTAAGTGAGGGCAGGCCTGGAGCAACCAGGATGCCAAGTAAGGAAAAGATTGGCCTTCGTTAAGGGCTACTAGCCAACGGGCTAGCGACCGCGAAGGAGCCTCGTGACGCCGCACGTGGAGCTGGCTTGCAGGACACTCGTGGAGTGGGGGCCAGTGATCTTCGGTGCAGGTGGTGCTGGAGGCTAGGGCTACTCGGAGCCCAAAGCACGACTTCTTGGGAGACCCAGAAGATGGTGCACTTGCAAATGTGCTCGGTGTCCAGGGGTCACGGTCTCAAGTCACCCACGATAGCCACGGGCCTCAGCTTTGCTGGGGACTCAGGGTAGCCTCGGGAAGTCTGGGAATCCACCTCTGGTGATGCGATGACTTCGGCGTCCGACGGGAGCTTCAGTAATGCGAACCGGACAGATGCTTCTTTGGTGCCTGCCAAGCAGGGGAGTCACTCCTTGACCCCAAGGGAGATTCTTCAGTCCTCTAATCTTGTCGTAGAGCGTCGAAGGTCCAGGATTCAGTGTCAGAGTTTCGTCCAGGTATAATCTAATCTTGCTGTGGCAAGGGTTCCCATTTTAACCAGTAAAACAGGGAGGGACTAACTCTATGACCCCACCTATGGGAGGGTCAAGGGAGGGGTGGCTACACCCACTTCCCTTTGTCCAGTTTCGCGCCAGAGCAGGGGCAGGTAGCCCCTGAGCTGGTTTGAACTGGCATATGCACAGAGGAGCCTTTGCTCCCCAGTGCAGGACTTCAAAGCACTCTAAGAGTGCACCCACCCAGCCCCAATACACATTATCCTGTCTGGGGAGGTGGTCACACCTCCCTGCAACAGGAAACCTATTGTCCAGGCCTCCTCTGCCGGAGTTTCGTCCAGCAGCAGGAGGCCAGACTTGTGTCTGTGGCAGCAGCATCCATTTTGTGATGCCAGGGCTTCAGAAAGAAGTTACCGGGTAAGCCAGAGTTAACATGTCTTTCCTCTAGAAGGGTGGAATGCTACCCCCGCCGCCAGGATTGGCGGGGGGGTAGTATTCCAAGATGTTTGACACCAAACACGACATGTTTAGGTGCAGCCATTCCAAAGTTAGCATTTTACCGCGAGGATATAATGCGCTTAAGAGTATATGGTCAGGCTGCACTACAAACAGCATCAGAGATGGTCTCCGAACGCTGCAGAGGGGCCCTGCTCATGCAGGGGCACCCTCTCACATAGGAACCATGCACTCTGCCTTTAGGATTGATAAGGCCTGCCTTAGGAGTGACTTATAGGTTTATATGTGTGTATGTATTTAGTGATATAGGTAACCTATATCACAGTAAGGGGTGCATGCACCACCTTACCCAGGCTGCAGTAGCAGACCTGTGGTGTCAGTTTGGATGGCCTTCCAGGGGTGGCATAATACATGCTGCAGCCCCTGGCAGGCCTCTGAGGTACCTATGCCCTTGGTACATAGT